>CM018572.1:10434375-11075000 GCA_009078335.1 Salix brachista | reverse complement strand
TTCTTTCTCTCTGCCACCCCATTCTGTTGGGGTGTATAGGCTGTTGTTAGCTGCCTTTTGACTCCATTTCTTTTACAGAAGTCATTAAATTCACTTGATGTGAATTCCCCTCCTCGGTCTGTTCTTAAACACATGATGAACAAGCCTTTCTCTTTTTCCACTAGTTTCTGGAAATCCTTGAAGCACTTGATGAACAAAACTTCTCCCTATGATGCTTTCCAATGATGCACCCTTCACACACATCTTTCACTTCTGACAGTGTTGGTAATCCAGTAACCAACTCTTTCTGCTGCATTCTGTTCATATTGTCAAAGTTCAAGTGGCTCAACCTTCTATGCCAAGTCCAGGAATCTTCCATTACTGATGCTCTTCTTGCTACAGGTAACAAGGACTCCAGTGAAAGAGGAAAACATCGATTTCCTTTCATGATCACCTTGGCTATCACATTTTCCAGCCTTGCATCATCAAAAATTATAGCCTTGTTGCCCCCAAATAGAATGTAGTAGCCATGCTCCATCATCTGCCCTACACTCAGTAAGTTTTCATCCAACCCTGGAACTAGCAGCACCTCTTCTATGTATCTTCTTCCTTGCTTGGTCTCAACTACAAGTGTTCCTTTTCCAGTTGCAGGAACTAGATCACCTAACCCCATCTTCACCCTACAAGCAATGGTTCTGTCAATATTGATCAGCATTGATTCATTTGAGGTCATATGATTTCTACAAGGACTATCCACAAACCACACATCCTCATCCTTCACACTAGCAGCATGACATGCATAAAACAAAGTTCCAGTGGTAGCTTCTTCCTCCTCCTTTGCACAATTAGCTAGTGGTTTGTAATTATTGCAATCTTTTGTATTGTGACCAAAGAAATTGCATCTTCCACACCTTGGCTTCCCCTTGTATCTACAAATTCCAAAATGGAATTTATGACAGGTATTGCATTGAGGTTTTGTATCTTCCTGATTATTGCTAGCATGTCTCTGCTGTGAACTGTCATGACTGGTTCCACCTCTCTGATTCCAGTTCTTACTGAGATTATTACTCAGATTCCTTCTTTGATTCCAGCTTGGATGATTGTGCTCTTGTTTCTGCCATTTTGGAACAAACTTCCCCTGTTTGTGTGTAGCAGCATGTCCACGGCTATACCCAACCTTCAGACTACTAAAAGCCTTCTCAGTACCTACAATTCTCTCTCTTTCATCATGTAAGTCCTCTCTCTTATCAAACACTTTGACAGAGGCAATGACTTCTTCAGCTCTTAGCATATCAAGATCTCTTGTTTCTTCAATTATAGAAACAATAGATCTGTATCTTATGCTTAAGCTCATTAATAATTTCTGCACAACTCTTTTTTCAGGCACCTCTTCACCAAGTGACTTCAAGTTGTTAACTATCTCAAAAAACTTAGCCAGGTAATGCTCTAAGCTCTCATTTTCTCCCATTCTCATGTATTCAAAGTCAGCTCTTACAGCTTGTAACTTGACAGCCCTCACTTTTTTATCTCCTTTGTATTCTCTTCTCAACAAAGTCCATGCACCTTCTGCTGTCTTTTCATTTCTAATCCTAGGAAAAAGATCATCTGACAGAGCTCCTTGTATTATGCTCAATGCCTTGGCATTTTTTATCCTTTTTTCCTTAGAAACAACAGCTTCTTCAGCTTCAGCCTTCTTCTCTTTCAATTCAACAACTCCTGCTTCTAATTCACCTTCTGGCTTGGATTTATCTGACAGTGCAGAGTTTGTGTTCATACCAAACTCAATCACATCCCATAGATCATATGCTATGAGGATTGTCTCCATCTTAACAGACCAGAAGTCATAATTTTCTCCATTGAACTGAGGTGTCCTTAAATCACCACTGCTCACCATTCTTCTTCATCTTTAAATTCTGTTTGATTGAATCACAGATTGTTTTACTCCCTTCCTTGTTGATCAAGCCAGCTCTGATACCATGTAGGTTTTTAGTCAATTTAAGACTTGTAGTTACTAATTAATTCAATTCGTCTTTGCAGATATTTTGGGTTTGTGTTTGGGAGAAAAGGAATTGAAAAGAATTGAAGACAGAGAGGATTTTAGAAAGAGATAAGCTTCTATATCTTTTTTGCTTACCATATGTTTGATTATATGCCTATTTATACCCTTAGGCTTTACACACGTTTTGTTTACATGTTTAACAGAATGTAACTGACTTGTAACTAATTAGTTAGTTACAATGACCTCTCACACTAAATGCATGTTCAACACATTTAATTCATGCTTTAGAGTTTGTATGAATTGCTCATTTGCTTCTTATTCTTCCTCCCCTGCACTGGTAGTCTATACTGCCTTCACCATGCATGTCTGTGAATGGCTTACACTCCAACATGGATAAATCGAGTTGAAGGGGAAGGATGAGAAAAAGAAGGATAGCAAAAGAAACCATGGTAAGGTGACGTATGATCTCAGAGAAGCTGCGGTGCATAGAGTTTAGGAATTTGTACATTGATCTTTTTAATTTTAGATGAAAAAAAAGGGTCTATGCTTAAAATAAATGAAAACTGGACGCTGGTTGCCATCCCAATAGCTGGGATTTGCTAACCAACCCAACACCAAGATGACAGTATAGAGGTGGATACAGCAGCAGTTATTTAGCTTAACAAAGGGAAATCAATCCCAAGAAAAAAATAAAAATGACGATGAATTGAGAAGAGGGTCGAGGTTGCTGTCCAAGAATAATTTGAATATATTTCAAGGCAAGCTGCCAAGTCGGCTGCTGAAGTATTTGGTTACGTTGCGAACACAAAGCACAAACATGACGTCACTGCTTTTCTGTCTTCTCCGACTCTTGCTAGGCTCCGATTTGAACCTTGTTTGGAGAGAGGAAGAAATAACAATATCACTGGTGAAGGTCACTGGCATTTCTTCTTGTCAAAAAAGTGGATGCATTTAATCGTCCTTCACCCAACGCTTATATCATACACGCATGCTTTTCGGTACCTAGCTAACTTAGAAAATGGAGAGGCAGGCTTGGATGCATTCGGTGCCTATGAACCCCATTACTTGGACAGCTGTTTAATTTATCTCTACAGTTTTGTGAAATAGATGGAGGCTAGGTGGTGCTTTGTTGCCCGGCTAAGTTTTTTTTTTTTAAATAAATAATAATAATAATAATAATAATAATAATAATAATAATAATAATAATAATAATAATAATAATAATAATAATAATGTTGTTTAGGTGTAGTAAATGTATTTTAAATCATTGGATGGAGTAAATTGATTTTATTTTAATTCGATGAAAAAAACAATAATAGATAGATCAATTTAAAAAGAAAAGTGATTAGAATAACCTAGAAGAAAAATATTTTTTTTAAAATAAATCAAATCGATGTAACTCAATTTATATCTCATTAAATACAAAATAATAAAATGGAGTAAGGAAAAGATATACAAAATCAATCTTGCAAATGTAAAGCACAAACATCACATCACTGCTTTTCTATTATAAAACAAATAATGTAACTCAATTTATATCTTATTAATTGGGTGTTTGGTATTGCGGTTGCTGTTGTTGTTGAAGTTTAAAAAAAATAATTTCATGAAAAAGTATTTTTAGTTGCGATTCATAACTGAAATTGAAATGTTTGGTTCAAATTGTGGTTGAGTTTGAAGTTTAATATAGAATAAGAAAATTAAAAAAAAAATTCCTTCAAATAAGAAATTAAAAATATGATATGAAAAATAAAAATAATAAAATCTCTAAACTAAAAAAATAGTTAGGATTTTTTTCTTTGAAAAAATGGAAAAGGTAGATAATATAAAAAGTTAGATGAGAAAATAAAATATATTTAAATAAAGTAATATTAAATTAAACATAATCAAAAGAGTAATTAATTAAATAAATTTTGAAACTAAAAAAATATATAATTTATTTTATATAATTAAGAAAGTAACTCATAATTTATCTTGTCAAAGCCCTACGTAACCATTAGAGAGAGCCAACCAAGATTGCAGGAACCCCAAAGAGAAACAATTCGAAGAAGAGGCCTCGAAAGAAGTGCACTCTCTGGTTTGTTTGTGTATGGATAGGGAAGATTTGTAAGTAAAACTTAAAGTAAGAAAAAAATTGGTGAAAAAGCAGCATGCAGGACCCATGGTGGTTGCAAGTCCTTTCGAAAAGCAGTTATTAGTTGTTTTTCATCCACCAACATTTTGTTCATTTTACTTTGTGGGACCCATTCAAACCACCAGCGTTTTAACTTTAATCAAACACTAAAGTTGAAGGATTTTTTTCAAACTCAGTTTGTACTACAATACCAAACACCCATTAAATATGAAATAGTGAAATAGAGGATATACAAAATCAATCTTGGACAATCAAAGTTAGCATGACAAATTTGTAACCTTAGTAATTAAGGCCAAGCTAGCCTAATATATCCTCCAAACTGATGATCTAAATTATGATATTAGAATTGTAACAACCCGATTTTTTTTTATATATACCTAACACACATGGTGCCAGAAATCAGAGTGCCTGATTACCTCATATCATCGAAATACCATCCATACGATCAACATTTCATTAAAAGTGGTTCTTACATAGACATGTGGTATTATGGTTGCATAATTAGAAATTCATATTAAAAATATGCCTACATAGACATGAGTTTGCATTCCTATCGTACTAATAGTCATTACAAATTTATACAGAAGGGTTTAATAAAAGTTATGCGTTCAGTACATTGATTCATACGAAGTATATTGCGATTTAGTATGCATCTACGTGATTCCTTGCAAAAGTAGGTTCCCGTGTGTCGGGTTCCCTAGACATCTGGTGGATATGACGTCCCTGCAGCAGTAATAAACATTTAAGAGAATGTAATTAATTAATGATAATGATAATGACGATGACTAAACGGTCTGGCAGTTAAATGAGGCATCAATATTTATAATTTCTTCATATATTTGGTATAAATAGCTTGTAATGCAATATATATGCACCAACTATTGTAATCAACCATAATCTTAAACCCGGCTATCCTCATAAAACATCATTTGCTAAGGTTAACCGTTCATTCACTCTGATCATCCTTTCTGGATACCATTAGCCAAAGCTAATCAATCGTTCGTCCCGGCCATCCATTCGGATGCCATTAGCCGAAGCTAATCAATCATTCGTCCCTGGCATCCGAATATCAATCGTTCGTCCCGGCCATCCATTCGGATGTCATTAGCCGAAGCTAATCAATCTTTCGTCCCGGCCATCCATTCGGATGCCATTAGCCGAAGCTAATCATTCATTTATTCCGGCCATCCATTCGGATGCCATTAGCCGAAGCTAATCATTCAATTATTCCGACCATCCATTCGGATGCCATTAGCCGAAGCTAATCATTCTTTTGTCCCGCCATCCATTCGGATGCCATTAGCCGAAGCTAATCAATCATTTGTCAACCTTTAAACTTTCAACAAACTAATATAGATTCTAACACCATAAGGTAATATTCATGTTAAAGTATTTCCTTATTCAACATATGAAAAAGGAAGGTGCAAGTCACTTACCTGTTCCACCTGTGGGTCGTTCCTGTCTTGACGACGGTCCAATCCCGACCGCAACACCTACAACATCAATGGTCATAAATCAGTACATTTGTATTTTTGAATCACATTCTTCACCACACTCATTTCTAGAGTTCATATGTTCACATTCAAGTGTTTCACATTTTACAATCCGAATTCATACTAGAAGTTTGGTGATCTTGTTCATGTCAAAGACAAACCCGGAGTGCCATTGCTGAAGAATAATGGCTTTCCCCCCAAACATCCAAGGTCCATTTTCAAGAACCTTTTGTAACTCATTTCCAGTTTTGAAACGAAACATTGTAAAACCATTGGCCAAGGATGTCACATCCTCAAGGCCAAACCTCTTCCATATCCTGTTAGCAATTGAATTCATAGCATGAAAAGAAAACTTATACCCGGGAAAGAAACCTACCAGGCACCGGCGCCAATCAACAACAGACTTCTCCCATAAACTATCATTCAATTGAAGACGAGAACCAATCGGCTTACGAGGCTAGGGTTTTTGGATTAGAAGCCATGTAAGGACACAAACAAATCTGCTGTCAAGATAGCACTCAGCAGTAATTGTAATAGCAATAAATCACAATTAACTCAACAAATATCAAATCCCAACGGTTAATATGTATAAAACCCATTACATAAAACATATTCAAATTTCAGGGTATTTCAATGGTTGGATCTACCAAGATCGGAGTTAAACCGGAGACTGACCTTAAACTGGAGAGCTACTGTTAAGCATCAATATCTCCTTGCTGAAGTGTACCATTCTCATCTCCAGCGTTCAGCACATGAATAACACTCATACCCAAATTTCAGATTGATCCAACGGTGCAATAAAGGCAAACTAGCTAGCAGCTCTGACTGGCCGAAGAAACAGATTTAGCTATATTGTTCAAAAGATTACACGTCTTCACCAGAGCAATACCAAGCTGATCCCTCCGGTGAACATGTAGTAACAAGTAAGGCACACACAATACTATAATTTAAGCTTGATCCAACGGTAAATAGATTCTAAAATCAGAAGGCGGCTCAAACTGGTTGAGAGTTGCAACAACAAGATCCAGAATTCATTCAAACCAAAATATATCTCAGTTGGTTAAACATAATTCAAATCCCTACGGTCATCTTGTAGGCAATATAAATACGCACAACATACCAAAAGTTTAGAGAAATCCAACGGTGGACGGAGGAGGAACTATCTGGCGACTCTGACGAGTTTGAGGGGGGTTTCCAGAAATCTTCATATGACTGGATTTCTCAAACGGCTTCAGATAATAACAATCTCTCCGGTCAGATTATAGACAATGGTTAGGTGCATAATATACTCAAATTCCAGCCTGATCCAATGGTGGCCAGAGGAGATATTGTTCTCGAAGTACCACCCATTCGTATCTTTTTCTCTCCAATCTCTCTCTAACTTATCTCTCCAAGTGCACAAATGAGCCCCCCAATTCCTTTAAATGTATCTTTTTACCCCACCTCTTCTCTTTTTATAATTTAAATCATAATCTTTTTATTTATTTCAATTTCACCCCTCTCAACTTATTTTACTCATCTTTTAATTCATTCCTTGGGTTTTTTGCAAGTTCATCTTGTTACAGATTACTTACGGAATATTGACCTTGATCGTATTTCTTTACGATTTTCTGTCGCGTCACGAAATCGGCAGCGAAAATCTAAGTCAGCCTTTAATATATACATATATATTCTCTTGGGTGTTTACAAGAATACAATGGTAGAAAAAAATTAAGTGAATTATAATGTTTGTTTTTTTAAATTAAGTTGTGTTAAATCTATGATCAGAGTAATTAAATAAAAAACATCCTATTTGAAAGAAAAAAAACCATGAAACTCAATTTCTAAAAAGAGAATTCAAGTTATACAAAAGGACTATAAAAATATCAATTAAAAGAATGAGGATAAAAATTGAAAAACAAAATAAATTTTACATTGGATTGAATAATGAAATTGAAAAGAAAAAAACAATTTAGCGAGAGAACAGAAAAATTAAAAGAACAAGGATCAAAATAAATATTGAAGTTGAAATACTAAAAATGACCATATTGTATTTTTTTTAAGAAGAAAAGGAATAGGAAAATGAAATCTCATCAATAAAAAATTGGACCACTATTGTATACATGCATCTATCCACAAGAAAAAAAATGTAGAATACTTTTAATGATATGGTGAAATGATATTTTTGGACTTCAGTAGGCAGTAGGCATCACCCACAACATCTAAGGGATACGAGTGCCTTATTTGTTTATATATATATATATAATCAAATATCAAATTTTCTCAAGTTGACTTAATAATAATAAAATAATTGTGAAAAGACCAAAAAACACCCTTAAATGATTGCCTTATTTGTTTACATATATATATTTAGTCAAATATCAATTTTTATCAAGCTGACTTAATAATAATAAAATAATTGTGAAGAGACCAAAAAACTCCCTTAAATGATTTTTTATTTTTTTCATTATTAAAGATATTTTCATCGTTTTACTATTCATTTAATTATTTATTATTATTTTATTTTGTCAAATAACAAATTACCCATCAACTAAAATTATAATATTAAAAAACCATTATAAAAATACAAAAATACACATTTATTGTAGTTTTATTTTATTTTTGTTTTCAAGGATATTTTATTAGTTTTATTATACAATTGAAATAAAAAAAAGTTTATCCTCAATGAATTTAGTAATAACAGATTGACATGTAAAATGACTATACTCTTAATAAATAAGGTTAATATTTAGTATTTTAATAAATAATACCTTTTAATTTAGAGCTATAATGTTTTCAAAATACTATTTAGCTTCTTTTCACACTGTGGTTGCAGTTGATTTTAAAAGTGTTTTTTTATTCAGAAATACATCAAAATGATATTTTTAAAAAATTATTTTTGATATAAAAAATGATCTAAAAATATTATTTTTTTAATTTAAGATAAAAAAAATTCAATATATATTTTTTTTAAATATAGTGACAAACACCTGGAAAGAGTTCTTTGACCTAATAAGATTGTAGTGAACGTTCAATCAACCTTTTATTATTATTATTATTATTATTCCTAGCTTTTTTGCTAATATAAAGGCGAAAATTCACATTACTTTTAATTGACCATGTTTCTGACACCTTCCTTGTACTTGAAGCCAAGAAATACGAGATTTCATAGCAGAAAAGAGTCGTACAACCGCAGCAGTTTCTCTCAGCTTCTTGACAACAAAATACATTTGAGTTCGCATCGTATCCCTGAGGTACGAACATTTGTTAGCAGCTCCAGCCCAGAAGAAAAAAGAACACTTAGGGTTCTTTGCACTTGTCTCCTAAAGAACCTACTTTTCATGCTGTTTTGAATTCATCTCATGGGAGAGACTTCAAAAAGCGGCTTACTAACGGCTCTCCGATGATGGCATGGCTGAAAATATATTTGTTTTAAAAAATAAATATAATGAACACATTTTAGCATCTGCTATTAACATGCAAGTATACTTTCACTCACCTTTTCAAATCCAGGCCCATTATCCATTACGGCCGGCTCCAATTCAAGCTACCTCCAGCCCATGTTACAAGAGACTCACAAGCCACTTCGGTTTTAAAATGGGCTTTCTGACAGCCCACGACAACTCTCTGTACTTATCAAGCATCTTTTATAGCCAGCCGGAAGAAGGGTTTATGCCTCTCTCTTTTGTTACTAAAGCAAACCAGTGACTGACAGCACACCCGCCCGCAAGCACAGAAAGCAAAATCCCAAACGAAACACAGAAAGGAGAGTGAGTGAGAGAGAGAATGGAGCTTGCAATAAAAAACCGCATTGCCCCAACAACACAGAACTTCTTAACACCAAAACCAAAGGTGAAATCTTTGAGGGTTTTCAGTGTTAAATGCATAACTTCTCTCTCTTCCTCAGATGTTGCTGCCACTGGTCAAACTCTCTCCTTTCTTACTTACCTTTTATCTTTTAAATGTCATTTTGCCTGGGGTTATTCTATATTGTTGATTTGTTGTTTAAACCGAGAGTAACGTAGAGATTATGCGCATGAAATTGTGAAAACTTTGGGGTCTTTTTTGTTTTTTAAGGAGTGGCGGATAGGCCTTGGAAAACTTCAGATGCTAGATTAGTACTTGAAGATGGTTCAGTTTGGAGGGCTAAGTCATTCGGTGCTAGAGGAACTCAAGTCGGTGAAGTTGTCTTCAACACTTCTTTGACAGGGTAGGATTTCTTCATGTTCATCTTTTTTCGACGGTATTATGTCCATTTATCATGTGGAGTAGTTTCCTTAATTGAGCAAGTAGAATAACATTGATGTAATCCAGTTTTTTTACAACGGAGAGTTTTCCTCCTTTCAAATTATTAGGTTCGGAACATTTAAAAGTGAGACCACTCCAGATTCGCATTTTAAGATTAGAATTGACGTTCCCACCTTAATATCGAGCTGAGCTTGGATATCCACTACTTGAAGTGGTAGAACGAAGCAAGATAACAGTCATATCTTCTCATCCTTGGATGCTATTCTGTTATATGGCTTAGATAGAAAGTCCATACAAACCAACGTCTGCGGCACATTAAGGGACAGACAAGGGCATTTTACAATCGATGCAGAGACATTAAGCAAAGGCACATATGATGCCAATTTGAAGGCCATTCAAATGGAAAAGGCTGACTGTATTAAGTCTTAAATAGTTTTGTAAACACTGCGCTGTTGCATGTCAATTCAAAGTTTTTTTTTCAAAACTTGATGCAGCATTACCATGGTGGCTTCCCAAGCCCATGTGAAGTATGCTGTATGTTTCAATTGTAAAAAAAATGTATTTGTCATTATTGAAGTGAAACATGTCTCATATTTTATTCACATTCTAGGTATCAAGAAATCCTCACAGATCCTAGTTACGCTGGGCAGTTTGTTCTTATGACGAACCCACATATTGGGAACACTGGGGTAAATTTTGGTAGGTGACAGTACAGTCTTCAATTCTTCACATAGTATATCATCTTTTTGCTACTGGCAATCTGATTCCGATGCCTTGCATGTCAGATGATGAAGAATCAAGGCAGTGTTTCCTTGCTGTTCTTGTGATCAGAAGCTTAAGTATCAGGTGCTGTTTCTTCATTTGCAGCTTTCTAGTCAGCTTCTTCTTATTATGTTTGTTTAAACTGTCTAATAACTGGATTCAGCACATCAAATTGGAGGTGCACCAAAGCTCTTGGTGATTACTTGCTAGAAAGGAACCTCATGGGAATATGTAAGTTAAATTTCAGTTTGTTGATGCTCTGTTTGCTGTTTAGTGTCCTGCTTTGTTTGTCAATAGATTTTAACTTCTGCATTTGATGCTGTTTCAAAACATGACAGATGATGTTGACACACGTGCAATAACCCGGAGATTGAGGCAAGATGGAAGCCTTATTGGTGTTCTAACCACTGAAGAATCGAAGACAGATGAGGAACTTTTGGAAATGTCTCGCTCATGGGACATTGTAGGTAAAGGATTCAGTTTACTTGATGGATGCAGTTGTGTGTATCACAGAACATTGGCAGTTCTCACTTTGCTGATTCAATTTTGCAGGAATTGATTTGATAAGTGGTGTCACTTGCACTGCCCCTTATGAATGGGTTGACAAAACAGATCCAGAGTGGGACTTTAACTGTGAGGGAAGAGGAGATATTTACCATGTTAGTATGGCCTGCCTTAGTTTGATTCAGTTGAATATCTTTGCTTACAATTTGCTCTTACTCTTTTTCATGCTTATTCTTGGATTGAAGGTCATTGCATATGATTTTGGGATCAAGCATAATATACTCAGACGCTTATCATCTTATGGCTGTAAAATCACCGTGGTCCCTTCAAATTGGCCAGCATCAGAAACTCTAAAGATGAAACCAGATGGAGTTCTTTTCAGCAATGGACCTGGAGACCCTTCTGCAGCTCCTTATGCTGTCAAAACAGTCAAAGAATTGCTGGGAAACGTCCCTGTTTTTGGAATTTGTATGGGCCATCAGTTGCTTGGCCAAGCATTAGGTGGTAAAACCTTTAAGATGAAGTTTGGCCACCATGGGGGAAATCATCCTGTTTGTAAACTTGTTGCAAACCGTGTAGAGATTAGTGCCCAGGTGAGTTTTTCAATGGTAACCTGTTTAAATGAATTTTCAATATTTGAATGGGTGAATTCATGAAAACATCAAAAGCAGGTTCAAAGTTTTAAAATGCCATCCCTGATCCATTAGATATTGACTAGTTAAAAATGATATTGCCCCCCATCCCCACCCCCCCAATATGAAGTTAAAAAGGGGATAGTCATGTCTTACAATGATTGAATTAGAATATAGTAGTTATGATTGTATGTGCATGGTTGAATTCATTCCGGAAATGCTCACCGCTTGTTCTATTCTAGTCACTTTCTAACATGCAAAATGGTTGATGTGGCAGAATCACAACTATGCAGTTGACCCTGCATCACTTCCCAAAGGTGTGGAAGTGACACACATTAATCTTAATGATGGAAGCTGTGCTGGACTTGCTTTTCCAGTGCTAAATGTCATGTCTCTTCAATATCACCCAGAGGCATCACCAGGACCTCATGATTCAGATTCTGGTAATCAAAGTCCTTTCTTATCTTAACTCGATCCCCCCTCTTTCTGCACTTCTATGCACAACATGAAATCACTTTTCACTAAATAGCTGATACAGAATTACATCCACAAATAGCTATTGCCATTCTGAAGTATTGCCATTATACAGCAGCTGAGAGGGAGAGGGAGAGGGAGAGCACAATGCAAAACAGAGTCGTTTCCTTGCTTCATTTTAGCTTTCCCCTCTGAGCACAAATGGAGCTGGGTGGTGTTTGTCATTTTTCTTGTTGCTGATGATGATGCATAATTGCTTCTTGAACATCATCATCATCATTTTCACCTATGTTTATATTTTGGATTTCTTGCACATGCATGTTAACCTAGAGTTTTCTCGCTGCAGTTTTTGGAGAATTCATCAAGTTAATGAAGGAAGTCAAACAGAAGGCATAATCAGAAATATCTGTGACCGTAAAGAAAAGGTGGTGATAAATAGGTTGTCTTACTATCAGTTTTGTTGATCTGTGGCCTTGTGCTACTTCCTGAATCCATGAACATTTACAAAGTCCTCTAAATTTGTTGGAGCAGCACCACTTCATATGTTCATATAGGTGAATTTTTTTCTTACATTGAGATTTCATTTAGTGTTTTAATCACTCATTCTCCTATTTATTTGGAATACTAATTTTGTAAATCTTGATTTCATACACAAGTTAGTATACCACCACTCTTAAATTTGTTATTACCTCTTAAACTCCTTACTAGTAACATTACTTGTAAAAGTTGGGTTTTGTTATTAGTAAGTCTAATTAAATGGTTTTAATCCCATACCAGAAGAAGTGTTCTTCACTAAACCTCTTGAGAGATCTTTAGTGAAAAGATCCACTAGAATATTGTAAGACATGACATATACAATGATAATTATCCAATCAGAAATTAATTATATCCATGTCTCAAGCTATATTTTCCATTCAATCTTTGAGAAGAGAAAACAATTGAAAAAAGAGATGAAAACTACTGAAAACACATTAAGCTAGTGTCCATTTCTTAATAGAAATGATTTAGTTGGTGTTTTTCACTGTGTTTCAAAATTGTTTTTGAAAAAAAATTAAAAGTTTATTTTTACTTTTTACTTTAAATTAATTTTTTTTTAATGTTTTTAGATCGTTTTTATGTATTGATGTCAAAATTGATTTTTAAAAAATAATAATAAATTATTATTTTAATGTATTTTTAAGCTAAAAAACACTTTAAAAAACAATCTTTATTATACTTGCAAACACACACTACCAGTAGGTAGTAGAGGAATCACAAGGCACAAATATGGTAATTCTAAGCAGTGGAGACAAGTCTTAGTTCACCAAGTAATGATATAAAGTTTTTCTAATTTCTATCTTGACGTAAACAAATGAGATTAAATTTTGGAAAATGCTGGTGGGATTCCTTTCGTGAACCTGAGAAATTACTGCAACAAAAGAACCCACATTTGCAAGAGGGTCAGTACACCCGAGTCTTAGGTTAAAGTTCAAGCTTAATTTCAAACTAAATAAATCATAATAAACGTGTTAGTCATTTTCCTAATCAAACAGATCTAATTAACGGCTCCTCAAATTCCATATTGACAGCTGAAGTTCATCTGCACAAGTTATAGCAGTACAAATTCTTTCCAGGTCCTGAAAAGCAAACTAGCACTGCAGCAGGCTCATATTGTTTGTTCAGTATATCTATTATATTAAGTTTATGTACCAGAGAAGATTAGGAGACCTTTCTAAGAAGTACATTTAAAAAAAAAAAAAAATGAGGTAAGATTGGAAGAGAACTTAATACAGATAGTTTAACACAGGAAAGATCCCTAAATGGAGCTTGGTGGTAGAGAGTAAAACTTGTTATAAAATCTTCTAAGAACTCAAATCAATGTATGAGGTGGATGTGTCCTTTGCTAATATAGATTTTTTCTGAAATTGTTAACAATTTTGACAGAGACAAGCCTGCCCATGTGTAATGTTAGGAAAAATGCCCTTCTATTCAACTGGAGTTATAGCATAGCTTGTAATATTTCGTCCTCCTCCTCTTAAATTGAAAGAGCTAATCATCTTACAGAAAACAACCATTTCCTTTTAGTGTTGTCAAAGATCCTGTAGTCAATGACCAGCCTATTAACCTCACTTAACTCACTTTCCAGTGCAGTCAAGAATTCTCTGAAAGATCCTGTAATCAACGATATAAATAATTTTTAAAAACATTATACCAGCATATTTAGTTGTTTAAAATTAAAAAAATAAATATCCCAAGTTCATTATCTCCCAGTTGAAGCTCGAATCCAAACCTCGAAACTTTTCTTTCTCAACAACTCGGTAATGTGCAAATATATTGTAGCAGATGACGAGTGTAAAAGCTTCTGTATATCCAGGTTTCTCCTTTTGACAGTTGTGTAAATTTTGATTTTTGAATATTTTAATCTTTCATTATAAGCTAATTTTTCAAATTCTTAATTTCACCCCCAAAACTTATCAAATTTGGAATGACTTCCACGACATTGCAAAACTCCCATATGTCCCAACTTTTCTGTCTTTTAAAACTAAAACGACAGCAGTTTTTAATTATAGAGATTTGTCACTTTCCCCCTTCATAAGGGACCACTGACTCTTATTGATCTCTTAGTAGCCTGTTAGCCAGTCTTAGGAAACCCATAAGCTTTAGAGTAGACCTAGAAGCCCTCGGTAGCAACATGGAAAAGGTCTTCACTCAACCATCGATTTATCAGTTCTATCAAATATATATTTTATAGGACATTATTCGTATGTTAGGAGGTTACCTATCTATTTTTTTTTTAATTCGAGGAAACCATATGCTTTTAGTAACTCTTTTCAGGCATAGCTAAGCGAGCATATTCTGACTCAAAACTAAGATCTACAAATCAGATTTTATACTCTTTTTCACCACATCACGTCCCTTGAAACTCCACTTCAAAAGATGTTTTGCGCAGATTTCCAAATCATTAACTCACTAATGAAACCAGGCAGCTTCTAAACAAATTGATAAGTCGAATTCAATTCGTTCAAGAACTAGAGAATGCAAGAATCACACACATAAACTGAACAGTTCAAAATTAAAATTAATCAATGGCTGCTGAAATTTAGTTAACATGAGAGTTTAAATAGTTTTTTAAAAACTAACCCTAATAGACCCCTTATGTGGACTTAAAAGAGGTCCACTCAAAACCCAAAATCCTAAATTGAAAAGCCCATGCCTTCATCCAAGCAAATCTTGGATTGTAGTTGAAATCAAAGCCTTAATTCAGCCCAAACAAGCCTTGGGTTGTAGCTAACAAAATTAAGTAAAGCCCATAAGGCTTTTTTTATAGTCTTTCATCAAGCCCATTAATCCCATGTTTCCAAGTTGTAGTAGGATTCTTTTGGCTCCTTTGCTGTCCTCACTTCATGGCCTAGATAAAGTTGGGCTGGACCACTCCTGCACATAGATAAGATGTATTAGGATCTCCTCTTGATACTTCAATGGTCCTCGCAATTTTGACTTGGTTGACACCTTCAAAACCAAGAATCAAGCCCCTGAACATGTAATAAGTCTTTGTTGGTGTTTCTGGGCCGGTTCGCATTATAACCACCACCAAATTGATTATGACAGACAAGATGAATGCTCCTATTTTTTATTTATTAATAATTTATACAAATTTAATACTGTCTGGCATGTGCATTTGCTGATGGTCACAAATTGTATGATGAATTACATTAAATCCTAAAAAACTTGTCCCGGAACATTTTTTTTCTTTTTATTCTCCTCTATACCTTGGTTTCCGCTTTTCAGCAAATGTTGCCAAGCCTTCCAAACGATCTTTAGTGTTCAAGAGCTGTTCATAGCACTCTTCTTCCAATTCCAACGCTGATGGTAAATCTATCTCAAGTCCCTCACTGATGGCCTTTTTTGCCATCCTAATTGCTATTGGACCCTGAGACAAGAGTGCACACGTGTCAAAGTGACCTTCCAACAAACTGATAGTAATAAATTGGTGCTCATTGTTCTACATCAAAATGACTCCAGGTGTACAAGGTTTACACAATACCCTTGAAATGTTGTGCATATGGTCACCACCAAGTCATTCAGTCTCCAAAGCTTACACTAGGAGCTCTTTGAAAAAATTCAGTCCACAAAATAAAGGATCTTCAATGCAGTTCCAGCAATGCCAAAGATCTTTACAATTGTTTTCCCCAATCCCACCATAAAAGGGTTTTAAAGTTAATGTTGGGATTCAATGTAAACACTGGAAAGGTATTGCTCTGAATCACGTTTATTGAACATGTACTGAAGGGTATTTATACAGCAGAACCCTTTACAAATGGAGAGAATATTGTTACAACTATAGCAGAGGAGAGAACGCTGATTCCTAACAATATGTAACCAATTCCTGACACCTTTAGCAGAGTAGGAATTATTGTATAATAAACTAAATACAAGAATGATTTTAATGACAGCTGGTATATCTCTTAGCATGCCCCCTCAAGATGGATGGTTGTTTAGCAATCCAATCTTGTCTTTAAGAAACAGAAGTCTTTGTCGAGATAATGGTTTTGTCAAGGCATCAGCCAGTTGATCTTGTGAGGAAACATGAGAGACGCGTAGTGCTCCACATTGCACTCTTTCTCTGATAAAGTGAAAATCAATTGCAATATGTTTCATCCTAGAATGAAATATAGGATTGGAACATAGCTGTGCAGCACCAAGATTATCGCAATAGACAACTGGAGCAATAGTAACTGGACAATGTAGTTCGGATAACAGGGAGCAAACCCAGCTCAATTCAGCTGCTGTGTCAGCCACCGATCTGTATTCTGCCTCAGTAGATGATCGTACAATGGTCCGTTGTTTCTTTGAGGACCAGGAGATCGGATTTCGTCCAAGATAGACAATATATGCACTAGTTGACGATAGATCATCCTTGTTCCCCCCCCCCCCCCGGTCTGCATCAGAGTATGCATGAACCGTGAGTGGTGAGTGATGATGAAGTAGCAGACTGTCATGAAGTGTGCAAGATAAATATCGGAGTAAACGTTTGACAAGTTGCCAATGAGCATCAGTGGGCTTATGCATGAACTGAGAGTTTATTGACGGCAAAACAGATATCTGGACGTGTGAGAGCAAGATACTGAAGACTTCCAACTGTGGCACGATACTCAGAAGGATCAGATAAAGGAGCACCATCAGCCAAGCTAGGCTGATAACCAGGTGGTAGCGAAGTAGAGGTGGGCTTAGCAGCGGTCATATTGGTTCTGTGAAGTAAATCCAGAATGTATCTTTGCTGAGAGAGAATTAAGCCTTTAGAGTGAGGCCGAACTTCCACACCCAAGAAATAAGTCAAGGCACCCAGATCCTTCAACGAGAACCTATGAGCTAAGCAAGAAATAAACTGATTTACAGCAGCCTCATCATTGCCTGTTACAATGATGTCATCAACATAGACAAGTAGGTAAATAAGAGAGGCGTGCTGTTGAAATATAAAAAGAGAAGTGTCTGCTAGGGAGTTTCGAAATCCAGTTGTGAGCAGAAACTGTTTTAATTCCTGATACCACGCCTTTGGGGCCTGTTTTAACCCGTAGATGGCTTTGCGAAGTTTGCAAATAAAGCCTGGATTAGTGTTATCAACAAAGCCTGGTGGCTGGACCATGTAAACATCATCATTCAACGTACCTTGAAGAAAGGCATTGTTGATGTCAAGTTGTCTAAGCTTCCAACCACGACTAACAACAATACTTAGAACAAGGCGAACAGTTGTGGGTTTAATGACGGGACTGAACGTCTCATGGTAGTCAAGACAGGGTCTTTGGCTAAAACCTTTAGCCACTAACCTGGCTTTATAGCGGGCAACTGTTCCATCAGCATTTCGCTTGAGGCGAAATATCTATTTGTATCCCACTACATTGGCAGCTGCATGGGGAGGGACCAATGACCAGATGTCATTTTTAAGTAATGCAGCATACTCCTCCTGCATAGCCAGACGCCAGTTGGGGTTTTTTAGGGCTTGAGTGACTGTTGATGGTTCAAGTTGAGGTGATGAACACAGCTGTGTATGATAGGAAAATTTATGTAGTGGCTTGTATATATTGTTCTTTGATCTTGTGATCATAGGATGGGGCACATGTGTTGGGGTTGGTGGAGAAGAACTGGGCACAGGGGAGTCAATGGGCATAGTATCAGTGGAAGTAGTTGGAGTTGCAGATGAGAGATCGGGTTGAGTGAGTTGCACAGGTGATGTGGAGGAGTCTACAACCAGGGGTGATGTGCATTGCACATCTTGATGATCAGGTGGAGCCGCAGAGACAGATGCAGATGGCTGGGGCAGAGACACGGAGGGAAATAAAACAGGAGGAGACCATATGTTTGTAGTAGTAGACACAGGATTAGACTCTTGTTTGGACAATGCAGGGTATGGAAAAATGGATTCATCAAAGGTGACATGTCTGGAGACAAAATCTTTGGATGATGCATAATCAAAGCATAAATATGCACTCTGTGATAAGGAATAGCCCACAAATATGCATGGCTTGGAACGTTGTTCAAGTTTATGAGTTGCATAAGGACGCAGCCAAGGAAAGCATAAACAGCCAAATGTTCTGAGTTTTTGATAATTGGGAACCTGATGAAAAATCTTTTTAAATGGTGAACTGTAGTTTAGCGAAAGAGTAGGCATTCTATTGATCAAGTATACTGCTGTGGAAAACGCATAACACCAGAAGTGGGAAGGAAGTGATGAATGGGTTAAGAGAGTGAGGCCAGTTTCAACAATGTGTCTGTGTCGCCTCTCAGCAAAGCCATTATGTTCAGAGGTGTGGGGAGGAGATGTGAGATGAGAAATCCCATTAACGGCGAGAAAATCTTTTAAAGCAATATATTCCCCTCCATTATCAGTATATAATGTTACAATGGATTGTTTAAAGAAATTTTCGACAATGGATTGTTTAAAGAAATTTTTGACAATGGCTTTAAACCGAATAAAGATTGGTTTGACATCAGATTTTTTCTTTAGTGGATAGAACCATGTATATTTTGAGAAATGATCCACAAATATGACATAATATTTAAAACCAGCAATTGAATAAATGGGAGATGTCCAGACATCTGAGTAAATGAGCTGGATTTTAAGAAAGGTAACTTATGACTTTTATTCAATCTGCAGGCAGTGCATACAGTGTGCTGAGAATGAGTACCGAAATTTAACTTGAGCTGATCAAGGATAGATTTGAGAACTGGGAATGCAGGGTGGCCTAATCGACAGTGCCAATTAATGTGTGCAGGTTTATGACTGAAAAATACTTGAGGAGTGGATAATAGAGGAGACACCCAGCCATGTGGATAATAGAGGAGACACCCAGCCATTCATACACGCCATCTTTGGGTTCACCCTGAGCTAGAACTGCCCCCGTGAGTAGATCCTTCACAAGAAAACACCACAGTAAGAACTCAATAGAGACATTATTAGCAACACAAAACTGATAAATAGAGTTTAAATTTCGCTTGATCTCAGGAAAACACAGCACATCATTTAGATTAAAGGAATGCTTGGAGGTGGAAAGTGTGGCAGAACCCGTGTGAGAAATTTTCAGTCCTTTACCATCCCCAATCATAATGTCATCAACACCGTTGTATGGAGCATGGAGGGACAAGTTGTTAAGGTCAGCCGTGACATGATGAGAGGCTCCGCTGTCCAACAGCCAGGAGGTATTTGGTGGAGGCTGTGGTAGCCATATTAGCTTGGGGTGGCCATGTAACAGTAGAACCTGTGGTTGGGGTCTGGGGAACAAATTTGAAGGATGGGCATCGCTTGGCAGTGTGCCCTTGGATACCACATACTTGGCAGTGACCGAGATATGGTCTAGGTGTCATCCTAGGGTTGGCTGGGGAAAGACTACTGTGAGGAGAAAAAGACCTGTGCTGCAAGTGTGAGTGAGGACGTCAATTGGATTGGTGATTGGGGTTGGAGTTGTGAGAGAGAAAACGTCCTGTGTTGGATTGAGAGGTTCGTCCATAGTTACGAACAGTGGGATGAGCAAAGGGTGAGAAATGAGGCACCTTGGTTGTTGCTTGGATGGTGGCCTCAAACATAAGCAGCTTCTCATGGAGCTCATCAAATGAGATAGAGTTATCGCGTGCTTGCACTGCACGTACAAACTCTCTGTAATCATCTCCTAGTTCTTCAAGAATCTTCTCAGTGATATCTTCATGGTCAAGAGGAGCGCCAAGAACAGCAAGTTCATCAGCCTTGATCTTGACAGAGTATAAAAACTGTCTAAATTGTATTGAATAGGAACTGAATGCCTTTCTTCTTGAGTGTCTTGTCTCTTAAATAGACAATAAACCTAGCTACAAATTAGGGCTAAGTATGAAAGCATAAGTGTTCTACTAAAACACTACTATCTATAACTTCTAATTACTTTCCTAATTAATACATAATTGATTCCCTTGACATCCCCCCTCAAATTGATGTTAGTCGATTAAGAAGCATCAATTTGTCAACTAAATAGTAATATCAGTCCGGCTAAGATAGCCCAAAGGAAGCAAGCCCAAAAAACAAAGTAGAGAGCCGAATGTGTCACTGCAAACCAGAAACAGAGTAGTAAACCCCACTCATCCACCACGACAACCACCGAAACAGAAAACCCACGAAGTCGATGACCACCGACAGTGCCAACACACCAAAAAAATTGTCCTGCCACACAAGGATTAAAAAAAATCTTCGTGTGTCAACAGACCCAGCCACAACCAAGAATTACGCCAGAACAGAAGAGAACCGACGCTACAACCACGCGCTACAACCACGCGAGAGCCTTGTTTCTAAAAAATACAGCCCAGAAACTAAGACGATGCCGAGGGGTTGTTCTCCGACCCAGCCACAACCAAGAATCACGCCAGAACAGAAGAGAACCGACGCTACAACCACGTGCTACAACCACGCGAGAGCCTTGTTTCTAAAAAATACAGCCTAGAAACCAAGACTATGCCGAGGGGCTGTTCTCCAACCCAGCCACAACCAAAGAATACACCATAAGCGTTGAAACATATGTATTTAGGAAAAATACAGTCAAAGATACCGAGAGCCATGGACAGCACGGGGAGGGGGCTGCAGCTGCCAAGGGGGTTGGCTGCTGCAGCCCCATAAACAAAAAAAATTAGGGTTTCCTTTGTGTTTAGGATTTTGGCTCTGATACCATGTCTAAATTGTATTGAATAGGAACTGAATGCCTTTCTTCTTGAGTGTCTTGTCTCTTAAATAGACAATAAACCTAGCTACAAATTAGGGCTAAATATGAAAGCATAAGTGTTCTACTAAAACACTACTATCTATAACTCCTAATTACTTTCCTAATTAATACATAATTGATTCCCTTGATAAAAACTCAGTGATGCTTAGGGAACCTTTGGTGAGATTTTTCAGATTGGCTTTGATTTGTTTGATGCGTCCCCTGGAGGGTGTTGCATAAGTGGCAGCAAGAATGTTCCAAGCCTTATGAGCAGTGGAAGCTTGAGCAATAAAAGGAATTATTGTTGGTGTAATGGACCCAATAAGGGCATTAAGGATCAATTGATCCTGGCGTATCCATGCATGATACTCTGGATTTGGTGTAGTGATGGTGTTTGTGGCTGAGGTGGTGGTGAGATTTTGTGGTGGACAGGGTGTGGTTCCATCAATGTAGCCTTGAAGATCATATCCAATGAAGAGAGTTTGAAATTGAAATTTCCAGGACAAATAGTTGGTGCTGTTAAGTTTGAGAGGGGCCTGAGCCGTGACATTGATAGTCACAAGAGGATGGCTTACTGTTGGTGTTGCTGGGGTGATGGAGTCACTCATGGTGGCTTACTGTAACGAAGAGGGAAAAAAAATGTTTATTGTGGTGGCTCTGATACCATGTAAACACTGGAAAGGTATTGCTCTGAATCACGTTTATTGAACATGTACTGAAGGGTATTTATGCAGCAGAACCCTTTACAAATGGAGAGAATATTGTTACAACTATAGCAGAGGAGAGAACGCTGATTCCTAACAATATGTAACCAATTCCTGACACCTTTAGCAGAGTAGGAATTATTGTATAATAAACTAAATACAAGAATGATTTTAATGACAGCTGGTATATCTCTTAACATTCAAGACCCCTGTTTTTGCATGCGCATGACATTAAATACACATGGTTTTAGACCTACCAGAGTTTTCCTATCTTGAATTAACATTTAAAACTAACTGAGTTTTGAGTATTCTAAGTTCTAGCAGAGATGCTTAGTCTTTTATGTTCAATGACAAAGTTTCAGCAGAGCACAGAGTTGCACTATTATTCTGTGCTACATAATTTTCTGTGAGAAAAATTCTTAAGGTTTGCATTTCGTACCTTCTGAATAATCTCCCAAGCAATTTCAAGTGCTTTTGAATGAGCTTCACCAGCAGGGACACTGTAATTGACAAGCCCTGCAACATAACAAACCTTCATTGCTAAATATGAATCAAAGAAAAAAGAAGATTCAAAGCAGCTACCAGCTAAACATACCCATTGACATGGCCTCTCTGCCATCAATCTTGCGGCCAGTAAATATAAGTTCCTTTGCTAGTGATTTTCCAGCCAACCTAGGAAGTCTTTGTGTCCCACCTGCACTGTTAGGACCAAAGATTCCATAAGAGGATGGTCTATCGCTGAACAGCCAATTTCCAATGAAACTTAAGAAGGTTCCAAGCATAATGATGTCTGTTAAAATAGTTACAGGTACAATTCATCATCAATGATTGATAAGAAAAATTACATTGTAGAATACAAAAACGGCAATAATAAGATGAGGAGACAGTACAATACATCCATGTTTATCAATAAAGAAAACAAGAGCAATCAAATAAAAAACAAAAATAACTTGCAATTCCAAGTAATTAAAAACTACCAATGACAAGCAAAATTTAGGAAATACCCAGGAATTATGGCAAGTCCTGTTTCTGGTAAGCCCAATACTGCATCTTCTCCTGAATCATTGATTTGGGGTAAGATGAGGTAAGAATCACATTTTGAGAATCAAGATACAATAATACATAATAAAATATTTTACAGCAGCAAATGTATGAATAAACTACCACATATGCAAAGATCACATGATAAAGCCATTTCAAGTCCACCACCTAGTGCTGCTCCTTCAATAACAGCAACAGTAGGAATATAGAGTGCCTGCATTGACAGAAACATGTTGCTCATTATGTTAAGGAGGAGATAGAAATTAGGACAAATGCACTGACATCAAGACATCTTTTAATAAACACATGGGTCTTAGCATTGCCCTTGGGCTATAGTTCGGGCGACAAGTTTTCAGGAGTTGGCTACATGCAAAATTCAAAACTTAAAACAAAAGGTTAGAGATAGAATTATAAAGAAGAGCTATTGAATTCATGCAAAACCAACGAGCAAGAATTTGAATGACATGCACAAAATTCATCTATGAATATGGAATCCACACCTTTAGACCAGTCTCACAAACATTGACACATCACCGTATCTACAATGTTCATGTAGCAAAAAAAAACATAACTATTAGAAAAGATATGGACAATCACAAGGACCCACCTCTATGAGTGAGAATGTAGATCACAATGAGTTCCCAAAATCTTGAACTTCAGATGAAGTCATTGTTTTGCGCTCCTGCCAATCCAATCAAAGACAGATCTGTCAAGTATAATCACCACCAAATATAAGTGCAGACTTGCAGTCCCCAAGAGGAAATATTATCAATATTGTCATCCTTACAAGAGAAAAAATAAATACCTAGCAGAGCAGAAAATAGAACAACAAAAAATCACTAAAAGATCACAGAAACCTGAATGAGCTTCTGAACATGGAGAATATAGCCACAGCCCGCAGGTGAGTTTAGAGAACCTCAAAATTATAGTCTATCAATATGAGAGGTAAAGGAGATCAAGCTCGTATCCTCACTTGTAATAAACACAACATCAACTGATTTTTTTATATATATATATATAAATCATAGCTGAGTGTTCAAGTCACCAACCTTTATTTTCAACCTTCTAGCCCCAATATGCCAAGTATAGATTTTGTTTTTAGAAAAACAATAGATTGAACACCATCTCCAGGTGGACCTCTATAAGTATAGGTATAAAATGCAGAAATACCAATAAAAATGCAATAAAACTTTTCCAAGGTAGCAACTTAGGGTATCACTGCCATAATTGTGTTGAACCAAAAAAGTGTAGGACGAGATTCAAAGAGAGATATTGGCGATTAATGATTATTTGACATCAATAAAGTAAGATGTAAGGAGAAAACAGGGGATCTAACAACCCAACACGACATTAAGATTAGAACTTAGAAACTCAAAGAGATGAAGTCTTCACTACTATTTAATGGTCTGTTCAAGCCTTCTGCAGTTCTAAACAAGTTGCTTTTCATGAAGTCTCTTTCTTCTGGGATACTGTGATGAGCCCTTTTGTGACATAGCAAAGTCTTTAACAAATAAAATCCCCAACTACTGAGAACAGAGAAAAATCAAAGACCAAAGAGAGAAAGCATACCTTCAAATCAGCACCAGCGCAGAAAACCTTCGGAATCGAACTGCAAATCAAGACAACCTGAGCAGAGACATCGCTTTCAATTGTTTCAAAAGTATCGCGTAACCCTTTTAACATTTCCTTGCCAATTGAGTTTTTCGCTGCACGCCTATCCAAAACAACCTCGACAATCCCTGTTTTAACAGCAAAAGTGTTCACCTTTTAAACAATCTAAAAACTTGTCAGCAACAAAAAAGAGTACAGCACCAAACATGCAAGAGTTTAAGGTGGGATCTTACCAGAATCCGAATCTGACAATCTTCGAAGCCTGACTGATTCAGAGGACAGCGAGTCCAAGATGAGGAGGTTTCTATGGGTTTGGTACTGATGACCGTTGCTGTCAACGCAAGGGTTCAGAAACTTAAAGGATCTCGACTTTTTAATACAGTGATGACCCAATGATCTTCTTAGAGCAGGGAAAGTACCCATTTGCCTGTTCCTTTGATTTTGGAAAGATTACAAATTTTTGTGTGAGTAAACTTAGACGGGAATAGTAGTTTTATATTAATTCTGCCTTATTATTAGTAATTATTAGTAAAAGAGCTAAATGAGATTTCAATTTTATTTCTTATTGTTGTTTAAAAAGGTATTTTCCCCTTGCACTTTTTTCTTATAACCGGGTTTCTTTTTTTTTTTTGTTTCTAACTGTAATTTTCACTGGAGTATCCGTGACAACTTATGCGCACCACGACTAATCTCCGGATCCACTTTTTTTCAACATTTTTTTCCCTTTTTTTTCCACTTATACATTTTTTTTCATGACTGGGATGTCCAGGTTAGTTTACGCGTACCACAATTTTTTTCCTCATTACTGTTTAAAAAGGTGTTTTCCCTTTAGACTTTTTTTTTATAACCGGGCTTTCTTTTTTTGTTTTTTAATAAACGAGGACCCTTTTTTTTATAACCAGGGTGTCCAGATCATCTTTTTTTTCTTCTTTTAGACGTGTTTCTTTTTTGTGTTTTTTTAACCGGGGTATCCGTAGCAGCTTACGTACACCACGACTAATCTCTGGATCCACTTTTTTTTAACATTTTTTCCCTATTTTTTTCCGCTTATACATTTTTTTTGTTTTTTTTCATGACTGAGGTTACCGGGTCAATTTACGTGCACCATAATTTTTTTCTCATTACGGTTTGAAAAAGTGATTTCTTTTTTTTTATATAAATCGGGCTTGCGTTTTGTTTCTTCTAAATGTGATTTCTTTTTTTTATAAACCGGGCTTCTGTTTTTATTTCTTTTAAATGACCGGGGTATCCGGGTTAGTTTACGCACACCACAATTTTTTTTCTCATTACTATTTGAAAAAGTGATTTCTTTTTTTTATAAACCGGGCTTCTGTTTTTTTACTAACAAGGTGTCTGGGCTAGCTTACGCGCACCATGACTATTTTTGTTTTTTTATAACCGGAGTGTTCAGGCTAGCTTACAGGCACAACAATTTTTTCCCACGTATACTTTTTTTTTATCTCTGGACCCATGTTTTTTTATATATTTTTTTTTCCTGTTTTTCCCCCACGTATACATTGTTTTTTGATAACCGGAGTGTCCAGGACAGCTAACACGCGCTATGAATAATCCCCGGAATCATTTTTTTTTTATTCTGTTTCTTTTTCCCACTTATAATTTTTTTTCTTTTATAACTAGGGTGTCCGGGTCACCTTACAGGCACCACGACTATTATTTTATAGAATGGCTAAAGGAGATCACAATTTCAAACAGTAATTAACAATTATTTCAACTGTGGTTTTTGTTTTTCATTACTATTTGAAAAAAAACCTTTTTCTATATATTTCTTATATATTTCTTATTTTTGTCCATGTTTATATGTACATGCTCTTAGTTTTTGTTTCTATTTTTTTTAATTCCACTATTATTAAGATTTTTTTTAATGATTAAATTTTAATTTATATTGATAATCATTTAAAAAATAATGTTTGTTATTATTTCTCTTTTTTTATTCTTCAAGTTAAGTAATTTCTTTAAATATAATAATATTTAATTTTTTTTAATATTGTTAGGTATTGATTTTTCTAATTATTACAGATAAAACATTCAAAATAATAATAATGATTATTTATAAGTTTTATTTTTTTTAAATATATCAGACTAATTATATATTTTGATATTTATTTAACATTAGAGCCTTAATATATATAAATGACCTAAGTTTTTTTGAAAAAAAAATTAATATCATTGTTCTGAAATACTTTTAATATAATAATATAAAAATAAAAAAAATTATGGAATTTTTTTTATCTAACAACAATTATGGTCTCACAAATTTTTATTATTTCCACTCTTATTAAAGTTATTTTTTTTAATGTTTACATTTTAATTTCTGATTCTAATCATTTCAAAATGATTTTTCTATTTTTTTTCTTTTTTTTATTCTTCCGTTCAAATATTTTTTTTAAATCTAATAATATTTTTTAATTTTGTCATTTATTTAGTTTTTTAGTTTCTTTTTTGTTAATATTGTTAGGTCTTAAAATTTCTTATTATTATAGATATGACATTCAAAATAATGATAATGATTATTTGTAATATTTTTTTCCTTATTAGTATGTGAGACTAATTATATATTTTGATATTTATTTAATATCAGCACCTTAATTTATATATATATATATATATGACCTATTTATTATTATTCTAAAATATTTTTAATATAATAATTTGTGCAATAAATTTTACAATCAGTTTTCTACATAGAAAAAAATCGTTTCTAACAAATTTTATCACTTATAATTTTACTGATTAAATATTAAAATAACAAAATACAACACACAAAATCAATCAATTTTCTACATAGATAAAAAAGCCTAGCGCATTGCGCGTGCAAAATCGCTCGTCCATTACTTAAAAACCTCGTCAATCAATCATAAAATATCAACTTCTTGTATGAGTCAACGAGATTAAGTTAGAAAACTCATATTTCATTAAGAAAAAAAGTTAAAATAGCTTGCTCAAATTTTGTGCACACACTCACAAAACATTGTGGATTACAACAGTGCATTAACAACTTCGCCCCTCAATCCAACTCAGCCCTTGCCTCCTTTATATCAGGGGTATTTTCGATTTTTCCACCGGACCAGTTGGCATTACCAGATTGTTTGGGGGTAGTTTTGTATTTTTTATGTATTTTTGCACAGTAAAATAACCATAATACACATGAATAAAACAAAAATACACAGGAATCGTTGGGGGCATTAAGGATATTGCACATATTTTTTTAAATAGCTAAATACAAATTTACCCCTATATAAGACAAAACAGAACAATAAATCACAAGATCAGTTAGGTCATTGCACACTTTTTTAAAATGACCAAATACATAAATACCCTCGCATAAGACAAAATACAAGAATTGGGTGTGGGGGTGTCCGGGTAATTTACTATTCTTTTATTCTTTTTTCCGTCGAATTACTGTTGACACATCACTGGACGTGCCGTTCGTTTTCACTCACACGCGGGTTTGGGACGGTGCATGCGGCATATTTCAGCGTCCAAAAATGTCCAACCAGCGCCTAGAATGATTTTCAATCATGTTATCTTCCTCCTGGTGCGGCACGTGTGCTATCAAGGTGGCCAGAGATGAGTCAATGGTCGGTTGAATTGTTTTTCCCCTTTTCTCTCTCCTACCTGCGCAACCACACGTCAGCGCCACTGTTTATTGTGATTTTTCATTTTAGTGTCTGATCTTTCAATTATTTTGTATGGTAATTTTTTCTATTATATAGGTTTTGATTTGTTTCAATTTGCTCCTTAAATTGAAATTGATTATATATTGTAGTTTCATTTTGGTCCTCAGTCTTTTAATTTCTAGATTGGTTTGAAATCCTTAATATTTTCGGTATCGAAGTTTTGATTTGTTTCAATTTTATCCTTCCATGCAAATTGATTATATATTTAGTTTCATTTCGGTCTTCATTCTTTTCATTTCTGGTTTTGTTTTAAATTATTTAATTTTATTAGTATCAAAGTTTTGATTTATTTCAATTTTTTCCTTTAAATTAAATTTATTATATATGTGTTTTTCATTTTTTCCCTTATACTTTTAATCTTGGATTTTATTTTTATTTTTATTTTTATATTTCTTACATAGTTCCTATTTCTGTCCATGTTTATATGTACATGCTCTTAGTTTTTGTTTCCATTTTTTTTATTTCCACTGTCATTAAGGTTTTTTTATTTAATGTTCAAATTTTAAATTATGTTGGTGATCATTTGAAAATTAATATTTATTATTATTTTTTTATTCTTCAAGTCAAATAATTTCTTTAAATCTAATAATATTTATTTTTCTTTTGTCATTTATTTTGGTTTTTTTTTAATATTGTTAGGTGTTGAACTTTTTAATTATTATAGATAAGACATTCAAAAATATAATAATGATTATTTGTAAGTTTTGTTTTCTTTTAAATATGTTAGACTAATTATATATTTGATATTTATTTAATATTAGCACCTTATATATATATCATTGTTCTGAAATACTTTTAATATAATAATATGAGGAATAAATCTTATAAAATAAAAAATAATGGAATTTGTTTTTCCAGTTTATTTTTTAATAATTTTGATATATTGTTAAATATTTTGTAAATGACAATTAGCACAGAAACAATAGCAGCTGAAGAGGGTATTTTGGCATCCATCTCTTGAGTACTTTAGAGAGGGGTGAGAAAAAAAACTGAAAAACCGATTAAATATAAAAAATATAAAAATTTAACCGAAAAAAACTAAACCATTAAAAAAATTCAATTAAACCAATTAGAATTTAAAAAAAAACTTATGGTCCGGTTTGTATTTTGATTTTTAAGGAAAAAACCAGTAAGCTGAAATTGAAACGAACCAGTTCAAAATAAAAAAACAATATACAATGACTTTTTTTATTCTTTCAGTTCAATTCATTTTTTTTTGGCTTTATTCCATTTTTGTTAAATGAAAGAAAGGAAAACTTTATTTAGGACATTTTACTTTCATAATATTTTGGAATTTTAGAGATGTTTCTAATTTTGAAATTATGTTTGCTTGACTTTATGTTTGATTATATAATTTAAAGTTAATTTATCTTGAATTTGAATTATGTTTGTTAAATTAATATTTTTTCATATATATATATATATATATGGACAATACAATCCCGAAGCAACGCGCCAAAACGCTTTGAAATCAAAACATTCTGTTCCAATTGAAAAAACAAAACACCAACTGAAGCAAAACTGACATCTTTGCTTTTAACTATTGTCAAGGATGATAATGATAGCCACACTACTTTTCATTTATAATTATTTTTGGTTGTGTTGCTTGTTTTCAACAAAATTGTTGATGAGAAATGCATGTTTAAAATTTATATATTTAGGTTTAATTTATGTTTTTTAAAAGAAAATGAATTTCTTTCACTGAGTTTATAAATTTGATTTATTAAACTAAAATACAGTCGAAAAAAAGGGGAAAATAGCTCATATATATATATATATATATATACCTCGCCTTTATCATCGATTTAAATTGAGCATCTTTAAAATGATATTTTAGTGCCATTGGTATTCTAAATAGTTATTTAACTCATGTTATGTTGTTGGTAATATTTTTTTAATAAAAAAACAGCTTTACCAGCTAGGTTTTTATGTAAAAATAATATAAGCATTAATTGAAAAAATCATGCAAGTATTTTGTTAAATAAATCAATAATTATCTATGTAAATAAACGAAAAGAGAGTCATTAACAATAAATAAAAAAAACTAAAAAATAAAAAGATACATGTAGATCAAAATATTTGATCTCACATCATAAAATATTAACTCAATTATGTTTATTGAATATGTTTGTCAAACTTAAATTTATATTAATTAAATGATAATAGAAATAAATACACACATGGAATAAGTTTTTTTATATATATTTTAATATGAGTATTATTAAATAAAATATAATTTTTTCTTTTAGATAAATAAGAATAATATCTTCAAAACTTAAATATTTACAGGATAATTAATGATAAACCTCTACAAAGAAGTTAAATAAGCAAACTAAAATATCAAAGCAAATAAAATTAGTTGAAAAATAAAAAATGTTAACAAATCATCAATTAAAAAAACCAAATGCAAAAAATAGGAAGAAAAAGAGATGATAATCTAGGTGTCTCAATCACATTTCAATGTAATATGAAAAATAAACGACTTGGGTTATAGCCCCGTTTGTTTTTCTTTTCTTAAAAAACTAATGCTAAACAAAAACGAGTAAAAAAAGAATATCGACATGTGTTGAATTTTTAAATTTGAAAACCAAGTCATTAGACCAGAAGCATTTTAGTGGAAAAACTATGAAGTTGAATCCCTAGCAAATCAAACACTAATGAATTAAATTAAAAAAAGAAGATAAATAGAAATCAAAAGAATAAGGGAGAAAACTAAAACAAAAAATAAATTAGAGAGCAACATTTTTTTTATTAGAGGATTGAATTGAAAAAAAATGACTTTAACAAAAAGAAAAAAATTCAAAAAATACAAACAAGATTACAAAAAATAATAAGATATAAACTTTGATCGAAGGATGAAGCTGAAAGATAATAAAAATTTAACAAAAAAGCTAAGGAACGAAAAAGAAAACAAAAGAATAAAGACAAAATTCAAAGAAATAGTATGAGAGAAATTGTAATTGAATGACTAAATTAAAAATAAACCAAAATTATATAAAAGAACCTAGAAAAAATCAAAAGAATAAGAGCTGAAATTAAAATAGCAAAAAAGGACCAAAATGTTTTTTTGAGGGAGGAGAGAGAAAAAAAAGAGGAAATGACCGCCGATAATGAACCAATTATACGCCACATAGAAATGCCATACACACTAGAAAAGGACATGATAATGCTTTTAATGTTGCCATGGAAGGAGGTGTAAATAATGTATATATGGCAAGAGATCACAACATTTACAGCATATCCATAAAATATGGAAATCAAACTGTAACAGAAAAATATAGCATTAATTGTAGCTTGTAAATTAGTGTTTTGTACATGTATTTAGGGGTAGCCAATTCCTCTTTGAAATCAAGAAATTAGATAGAATTTTGGTGTTTGTGACATGTTATCAAAGCTATAATTCTGATCCAAATCTTCAATCTTTTCTTCGATTTTTTGTGAGATTCTAAGATGCCTGGAGAGCCTTTTCTTACTCGATTCAATGACAAAATTTATACCAGTTGGGAGTTTCAATTTTGGATGTTTGTGAAACGAAAGGAATTGTGGGGGCATCTTGATGGAACTTCAAAAGTCCCAACCGACCCACAGGAGTTGATTGCTTGGGCTACCAAGGATGCCAAAATTGTCTTATGGATATTGGGGTCTGTTGAACCCCATATGATTAACAATCTTAGATCATTTGGCACAGGGAAGGAGATTTGGGACTACTTTCGACGCATTTATTCTAAGAATAATTCGACTAGAAAATTTCAGGTTGAATTGAGTATTGCTAACTACAAACAAGATAATCTCTCAATTGAACAATTTTGTGCAGGATTCATAAACCTATGGAGTGAATACACTGGAATAATTTATTCTAAAGAACCAAAGGATAGCTTAGGGGAACTGCACCTTGTTCATGCCAGAGCAAGAGGGACCAGTTCTTGATGAAGCTTCAGCCATAATTTGAGGCTATTCGAGCTAGCTTGATTAATCAAAACCTAGTACCTCCTTTGGATGATTGTTTGGGGGAACTATTACGGGAAGAACAACGACTCGCCACTCAACATGAGTTGACTCACTCGACTACTATAGATATGGTGAACATGGCATACATGGCTCAGGGAAGGGGACAACAAAGGGGTGTGAGTGTGCAATGTTTTAATTGCAAAAAAAGTGGACATATAGCTAGAAATTACAGCAAAAAGTTTTGCAATTATTGTAAGAAAGAGGGGCATGTTATGAAGGATTGTCGTCTGCAACCACAAAATCGATAAGGGTTAGGGCTTATTGCTTAGACAAATTTGAGTATTGCTTCCATGGCTGCCGCAGCTATCTTATCGTCGTCAACGATGAGCTCTTCGTCAACAACCCTCACGCCAAAAATGGTGCAACAGATGATCGTCTCTACCCTCTCGGCATTTGGGTTTTAAGGTAAGAAGACTAAATTTAATTCTTTTGTGGTTTCAGCATATGATAAAAATTGGTTAATGAATTCGGCAACATCTAATCATATGACAAACACTGAAAAAAGGTTGTGTAATGTGCAAAAATACATGGGTAATTAGCATATACAGGTAGCAAATGGTGATAATTTGCCGATTTCGTTGATTGGTGATTTGGGTCGCATTTTGAAAATATTTTTGTGTCACCAAAATTATCTACAAATTTACTCTCTATTGGGAAAATGGTAGAAAATAAATGTGAAATTCGCTTTAATCGTAATGGTTGTTGTCTGCAGGATCAAGTGTCGAGGAAAGTGTTGGCAAAGGGGCCTAAAGTGGGACGTCTATTTCCAATACAATTTTCTAGTATTAATTCCTGTGCTTATTCTACTGTCATTAATAATCATCAATTTTGGCATAAGAAATTGGGGCATCCCAATTGTAATGTATTGACTCATCTTATGAGACATGAATATTTGGGGTATAAAAATTCTTTCTTAACAAAATTTTTGGATTGTAGTTCTTGCAAATTGGGAAAAAGCAAATCATTATCATTTCCTTCACATGGCAGCCGAGCTTCTAAATGTTTTGAAATTATTCATATTGATGTATGGGGAGTAAGCCATGTTCTCTCTCATGCTCAGTATAAATATTTGTCACATTTATTGATGATTTTAGTCGTTTCACTTGGATATATTTTCTCTAATTTAAATCCGAGGTGTTCTCAACATTTCAGGCTTTCATTGTGTTTGTTGAAAGTCAATTTTGTACTCATTAAAATTCTACGTTCTGACTCTAGGGGTAATATATGTCTAGAGAATTTCAGGAATATCTCAAAAACAAAGGGATTCTCTCTCATAGATCTTGTCCTTACACTCCTCAACAAAATAGAGTTGTTGTGCGTAAGAATCATCATCTTTTAGATGTTGGTCGTACCTTACTAATTGATTCTTCAGTACCTACTTGATTTTAGGTAGAAGCGTTGTTAACAACTGTTCATCTAATTAATTGTTTGCCTTCCCAAGTTCTAAAATTTGAATATCCATACTCTATTTTATTTGGTGTTATTCCTGAGTATGATTCTCTCCCTGTATTTGGGTGTGTTTGTTTTGTTCACTTACCATTTACTGAATGTCATAAACTTACAACCCAAACTGCTCGTTGTGCTTTTCTAGGATACAATAATTCTCATAAAGGGTTTGTATGTTATGAAGAAAATGCTCATAAAATGTCATAAACATTTTTTCCAGTTTTGTCCCTCTACAAAATCCACCTCTATCCAGCTTCCCACATTTGATGATGATTGTCTGTGTTATCACGTTGAATGTTTTAAGCCAGGAATTGTATATCAAATACATCCACCATCCACTTTGCCCCTTTCGAACACGGAACCAACATCTAATCATCATCATCAACCAAGACGATCATCTCGAATTTCATGCGCCCTAAACAGGTATGCATACTCAGCCACTACTATTGATAGTATTGTTGTACCTAAGACTTATGCGCAGGATTCTACCCAAAACTGCTAGGCACAATCCATGAAAGAAAAACTTCAGGATAATCATACATGGGATATTGTCTCTTGTCCTTGTGGAATCAAACCTATTGGCTACAAATGGGTATACACTATATCAAATTAAAACCCGATGGGTCTGTGGAACGGTATAAAGCACAGTTACTTGCTCTTGGAATTTGTCAAGCATATGGTATTAATTATGAGGAGACATTTGCACCTGTTGATAAAATGACTACCATACAAACTATTTTGGCAATTGTTGCTTCCAAGAGATGGTCACTTCGTCAAATGGATGTAAAAATGCATTTTTATATGGAGATCTGAAAGAGGAGATCTATATGACTCCTCCTCTTGATATGTTTACTCACCCATTCGATAAAGTTTGTTGGTTGAAACATTCTTTGTATGGTCTAAAACAGGCACCCCGAGCATGGTTTGAAAAGTTTTGTACTACTCTGTTGGATCTTAAATTTATTCAGAGTCAATATGATACCTCTCTGTTTCTTTAGCAAACTACTAATGGTATTGTTACTTTTCTGGTATATGTGGATGATATTATTATCACAGGATTTGATATTCCACTCATTGAGAATTTACAGCGTTCTCTTAACACTGCATTCCATATGAAGGATCTAGGACATCTTCATTATTTTCTTGGCTTATAGGTGCACTCTATGTCTGATGGGATATTTTTACATCAACATAAATATACCTAAGAGATACTTTTCTTGGCTGGTCTTGAATAAGGAAACAGTGTTCTTACATTTCTTGAAATTAATTTAAAACTTTGTCAGAATGATGGTGATTTATTGTCTGATCCTTCCATATTAGGCAATTGGTGGGGAGTTTGAATTATCTAACCATTACCCGACCATATATTTCTTTTACAGTACAATAAGTCAGTCAGTTTTTACAGTCTCCTCGTCAACCTCATCTAGCCGCTGTCAAACAAATTATTCGTTATCTTAAGGGCACATATGGGAGAGGGATATTTTTTCCTGCTGATACTTCATTACAATTAACAAGTTATAGTGATGCAGATTGGGCAGGATGTATGGATACACGTTGGTCTGTTACTGGATAATGTATGTTAGAAATGCTTTAATTTCATGGAAAAGCAAAAAGCAAGATCGTATTTCAAAATCTTCCACAGAATCTGAGTATCGAGCTATGCCCTCTATATGTTCTGAAATTGTGTGGCTCCAAGGTTTGTTGCGGGAACTTGGTTTTCCTCAACACAATCCTACACCGCTTCATGTTGATAACACAAGTGTTATTCAGATTGCTACCAATCCCGTGTTTCATGAACACACCAAAAATATTGAAATTGATTGTCACTATATTCGTGAAGCTTTTGATCATAATGTTCTTACACTACCCCATATTTCCACTGAACATCAGACTACTGATATCCTTACGAAGGCTTTGCCTCGGCCATGACATCAACTGATGATTGACAAATTGATGCTTCTTGATCGACCAACATCAATTTGAGGGGGGATGCCAATAATGTATATATGGCAACAAATCACAACATTTATAGCATATCTATAATATATGGAAATCAAATTGTAATAGAAAAATATAGCATTAATTGTAGACTGTAAATTAGGGTTTTGTACATGTATTTAGAGGCAACCAATTCCTCTTTGAAATCAAGAAATTAGATAGAATTTTGGTATTTGTGACAGGAGGTATTCCAACGCTGGACAACACCACGCGTTGTCCAAAGAGCTTAAGCGATATTCATTCTCTAGCGTGAGCATGATATATGTTAGTAGTTTTTTTAAATATTAATATTATTTTTTTTACCAAAAATCCCCTCATTCCTCCTAAATATAACAAAAATATTAAGATAGAAAGACTAAAATACCCTTACAATAAAATATTGGTTTTTTTTTATCCCAATGGTATGTTCGTTATTTTATTGTGCAATAAATTTTTTTTAAGACAAAACCCCTAATTATAAAGTTTTTTTTCTATAAGGTTATTTTGGTAATTATACTATATTTTTTAAAAAATGACCTTTGTGCCCTTAATAAATTTGAAAAAGACACATTTGTCCTTACGAGAAGACTATAATACCCCACAACCATTGTCTTCTTTTTTTTTGTGTATATAAGGGCAAATTAGGGAAAAACTTTGGACTATCCACAATGTTTTTTACATGCATTTTAGATTTATTTGTTAGCTATTTGACCCATACTTTATTGCAAATCAAATAACTTTTTTTTAACAGAAAAAATAAATATTTAGGCTTTTCTAACATGTTTTATGGCAAAACAAATCCTAATCATAAATCGAAAAGCTTAAGCATAAAATAAATTAAATAAATTGAGAATCATATATGTGAATAAATGCAAAAAAGAAGGTAACATAACTATTTGACTCGCTACGTTACGAGCCCATTTTTTTTAACACAAAGAATTAAATATATAAGTGTTGTTAACATGTTTTTTGATATTAAGAAAAAAAACTATAAATCAAAAAGTTGGATCTTATATATAATGAAATAAAGTGAGGGTCATATGCATTAATAAATGTAAAAATAAAGTTGTTAACGTAACATTGTGTATAAGGTCTCAAGTAATTTTTTAATTTGGTAGAAAAATAAGACAATATTGCATGTATGTTTATCTATATAATGATTTTTTTTAAATGAGAAATGTAAAGATATTATTTATGATAAACAAAATAAATCTTAGAATGTATGGATTGATAAACTGAGAAAATATTGATCATGTCAATCAAATTCTAAAATAAAAAGATAATTATTCTCATAAAAGTAAAAGATAGATAAATATGACATTTAACCCTAATTTTGTTTCCTTTAATGCACACATTTTTCTTTATCTTAAAGGTCACATTTCCGTACCAAGAGCAAATAACTTTTATATTGGTAAACATCTCATGAAAATAGAGTTTATTTATATATATAAAAAATAAATTATAGTTGAACTACAATAATCTCATTGAAATGAGTTACCTATTTAGCATTATTTCCACGTCATGAGATAAGGATAACCTCATAAAAATAAAATAAAAAATTCATGAAATCTTATTCTCTTTCAAACACAATATTAAATGATCAAATTGAAAAAAAAATTCATTTTTTAAAAACCTAAGTCAATTGGATCAACCTGCAAAACTTGATACTCGAGTCAGGAGACAAGGACAACTCAATAAAAAACAAATTCAATGTTAAGGGATAAGAGATCAAAATATTTTTTTTAAATAAAATATAATTTGATTTAATCAAGATTAAAATATCAAAACCTACAATCCTAATCATGTGACCAAGGTATTCATATAAAAAATTAATTATAACAAATTATGAAGCTCAATTCCTAATAACTCTAATATAAAAAAAAACACAAAAAACAATATGAATTAGCCCGAGTTAACCTATAAACACTATTCTCGAGTCATGAAATCAGAATAATCTAATAAAAAGCAAACAAAACAAATCTTAAATCCTAATCTCCAATTAATCCAATATTAAAGAATAATTGGAAAAAAAGGTTAAATAAAGAAAAAAATCTAGTCAACCATTAACCCGCAAAACAACAATTCTTGTCATGAGAGTGGTATAATCCAAGATAAAACGAAAAAATATTGATTGAGAAAACATAAAAAAAAAGAAGTCAAATATGTTTTTAGGCCAAGCTAAAACATGTAAAGAAAGTAGTATTCATTGCTACATTACTTTCCCAATATGTTTTAAAGTATTGTTAATTAATATTACTAATATAGAAATTATCTTTAATTGTATTGCTAGAACTCATCTGTGAAGTGACGCAATTTTGTTAAAACGTATCTACAATTCGACATATTACAGCTACGCACACCCATACTTAGATTTGAATTTCTCATAGACAACATTGCCATACAAGGAAAAAGGCTTTTAAAAAAGTTGCATTTGGGACTCCTCTTGCCTTGTATTGCATGTAGGTTTTCTTGTTCTTGCCTCATGCGTTGCTCTCTGAATCCAAATCATTTATCTTTAAAAGCAATCTTTTTGTCAAACAAATGCATCACAACCAGACTCTATAGATTGTGAATTACTTAAATAGATAGAAGTCATTTTTAAAATATTAGTCTCTATATATTTCTCTCAGAGCCCTCATATCAATCCCCCTCATTATTTTTAAGAATCTTGAAAAGAAGAATACTGTATTTATATTTTATTGCAAAGCTCTAACATTTCTTGATTTTAAGATCAGGAGGTATTTGAAGAAGTTATCAGTCACTTCTTTTCATGATTAATAGTTGGTACCTGAAGATAATCACATACATGCTGAGGATTTAAAGCGATCATCTGCAAATACCAATAGGTAAATTCTCCCCTTAATTTCATTTGTAGAAAAAAAAGGTTAAGTCATGATCATATTCTCTTATTCTCTAGCCTTTGTAAATTTCAAATAAATTTTGGATTTATATTTTTTAAAATTATTTTCTCACTTATTTTTTTGCCCATTTGAAATTTTAATAGTGTTTCTCTATTTTCTTACTCTAGTTTTTTATTTAAATTTTGTAAAATAATAGGTTCAAACCTCAGCATATTGAGCACTACTAGGAAATAGGTGGATATATATATATATATATATATATATCATCTTACAAATAGATTAATCTCATCATAATTGTGAATATAAATATAGCATAGCATATATAATTTATCTAAAAATGAATATTTGATATATAATCTAATTTGATCTACAAACAATAATTTTTCTTCATAAAATTTTCAATAACTTGAAAATTTTAGTTTTCGGTGGGATATTCAATTTCATACATAACTATTTTTCACTCATTTTTATCAAGTTAAATCACTAGTAGAAACTAGATCTGTTTTGGCCGGTTAAATGTTGGATCTTATACAAGGTTGATCCATCGTATTATGCTACACACAAACATGTGCAAGTAAGTTCATTTTATATAAAAAAAGTATTTTTTTATATTAAAAAGCTGTTTTATGATGTTAGATTACTGTTATTGTATCCTGAATTAGACTGTTAATTTATTAGAAAATGAAGGTGGATTTAGTAAAAGATTTCATTTTTGAATTTATAATATTCTTTGCTTTAATTGTTTAGGGTCTCAAAATTTAGTATGGTTAATGACTTGAAAACGGGGAGGAGGGTCAAGTACACAATGAATAACTAGCAGATAAGAAGATCCCCACCAACCCGATCGGGTTGAAAGTCAAGACAGGTGATAGGTTTGGGTTCACACCAAAACCTGGTTGGCTGGTTTAATGGCGAAGAAGATTTTTTATTTTATTTTCTTAGCAAAGAATAGAGATTCATTAGAAGAAAAATAAAAAATATTTCAAATTTATATAATCTTTGAATATATTTACTTGCTTAATAAGAGTAGTGCTCAAAATAAATTGTGAGTGTCGGGGAGAAAAAACAGCTGTTTTTGACAAACAGAAATGGAGTCGAGCAAAAGAACAGAAAAATGAGCATCAACCGTAACGCTCCAATCATTATTACACGAAGGTTTTTTTACACTTCAATTCCTGTTCGGAATTTGGACGGTTAACATTGAAACTCTCCCGTGAAGAAGATTAGAGCAATCAACAAATGAAATGGAAACAAATCAAAATGATTTTGTGTTTTTACAAGAATGCTATTTTTGTTTCTAGCTAGCTTTTGCTGTTATGGTGGTTACTATTCTCATTATTAATTATGTTTCAGATACTTTCTTGCGTACGGGAAACACAAATTCTTGAAGCAAAACCAGGGTTCTTGAAATCTAGAAACATGGCCTATAAGTTAAGGATAAGGACTAGAACACAAAAGAGACCGTACGTCAGCTGTGATGATGATGATGATGATGATGATGATGATGGATATGAAAGTGATTCTAGAAGGAGAATGGATCCTGAATTTACCAGGAACGTTAGACCGCGAAGAAGTAACACTCTGATCACTGAAAGTGCGGAGCAAAGAAGGGCGGGTCGCCCTCCTAGGAGAACGAGGAAATCAACTCCGTCAGCCGGAGAAGCTAGTACTTCCGGCAGCAAACCTGGAGAATATGTAGCGAGAACTATAATGTCATGGCTGATAGACCATGGCATAATCATCGAAAACGAGAAAATCTATTACGTTGCTGATAGGGAGGGGGATTCGGATGACCACAAACAAAACAAAAGGGAGGTTCTGATGAAGGGAAGATCAAGAAGAGAGGGTGTCCGGTGTGAGTGCTGCAATGAAGTTATGACAGTGTGGGATTTTGAGACCCATGCCGGGAGTGTCTTACAAAGGCCATATGAGAATATCTATGTTGCTCGAAGCAACAGCTCCCTCTTGCAATGTCAGGTTGAAGTTTGGCAGAGCAATGTAGAAGTGGAGCGGCGCACCTTTAATGAGATTGTTCCTCGTGATGGCGCCTCCGATAAACACGATGATGCTTGCCTGATCTGTGGAGATGGAGGGGACTTGATCTGTTGCGAAAAGTGTTGGTCCACTTCCCATCTCAAATGTCTGGGGTTGGAAGTAAGTATATGTTTTTGACATGATAAGTTTTTTTATGGAACAAGTAAAAATCATTGCTCCTCCATTTTTAATGTATTTTTTGCAGAGCATTCCCCAGGGAGATTGGATTTGTCCCTACAGCGTGTGCAGGCACTGTAATAAAAACGACAAAGACTTGCAAACTTGTGTTCAATGTTATAAAAAATGTATGTACTTTCCTATCATTTCCTGATTTTTTCCTAAAGATTCCCAACTCTAAAAGTCACTAATGAAGCTGTATCTTTTGCTGTCGTAGATCATTTCCAGTGTATAATTAACTATAAGGAGTGGGATCTTAATACCAGTGGAGAAACCTTAGCATGTGATTCTCGCTGCGGAGAGGTATATATTTCAACACAATTAGCTTTCTTTCAATTTCCTTAACAATTACCATTTTATCGTTAAGAATATGTAAGATTAACCCAGCACACATTAACATTTAAGGCTTGGAACTTGAGATATGAATTGATCTTGAGCTTTATTTGAAGGTTCACGAGAAGCTCCAGAGCCTCGTAGGTGTGAAACATGAGTTAGAAGGGGGGTTCTGCTGGACTCTCCTCCAGCGGATGGAGCCAGACAACTTGGACTTCAGGGATCGTCATTTAATCACCGAATGCAATTCAAAAATTGCGTTGGCCTGGGAGGTGCTGGACGAATGTTTCACGACAATCATTGATCGGCACACGCAGATCAATGTAGTTCAGAGTGTGGCTTATAGTCGAGGGTGAGCATTTACAGATTTTGCAGAGCTGTGCCTATTTCCCATTGTATTTATGTTTGAGCTTCTCATACAGTTGCTTAATACTTGCCAGCCTCGTAACTTTCTTCTTTTGTTTTATATGCTGTGTCATATTCTTACTGATGCAAGAACTTCCCTATAACATGATCACTTTTTTCTATTTACGTTCAATAAAGAATTCCTCAAAAGTTAAAACATATGAAAAATCCAAGAAATAAAGACTCGATAATTATTCCGTCTTTTCAGATCGAACCTCAACAGGATAAATTTTCGAGGCTTTTATACTGCGATCCTGGAGAAGAACGATGACATCATTTCGGCTGCAACAATAAGGTATTTTGATTTGTCGGAAAAAAATTACACATGCTGTTCTTCGTGCTACTATCAGCAGAATACGTTCATAGGATATGGTTTACTTGAGATTTTTGCTCCGTGCTTCTGCAGGGTGCACGGGACCGATTTGGCTGAGATGCCTTTCATTGGAACTCGGCACTTGTATAGGCAAAACGGGATGTCAAGAATGTTACTGGTTACTCTTGAATCTGTAAGTTCTGATGTGAGATTTTCTACTCTCTGAAAGCAATTCTCCACATTCTCATTCGTCTTAATTAAGAGCTTCCGAAAGTGATTTTTGTTAACTGCTTCACATAAATTATAGCAAGTTCCGTCAAGACCTGGGACTTTCACTTCCGTTAATTTCATTTTTCAAGTGTTAATTTAGAAAAAAATAATCATGGAGAAAAACTACTGTGATCGAACTAGGTTGGTGTCAATTCTGCCTATATCACGCTATTTTATGCTACAAATCCTCGGCAAATCATAGAGAAAAGGCAGTTTTCAGTCAACGTAATCTCTTCCCTTTTCTGTAATCTACAATTTCAGAACTCAGATTGTAGTTGATGTTATGCTATCAACTGCTAAAATATACGGCTCACTTTTTACTGATCATCAAAGCCTTCTGTTTATATTATAATTTTTAGTATTTGACCACGTTGTTACTTGTGATTTCATTTCCAGATTTTAACAGTTGTGGGGGTTGAGCATTTAATCATCCCATCAGTCCAGGAGCTCACTGAGATGTGGGAGAGGAAATGCGGCTTTTCCCCCATTGAGGATGCTGTTAGCCAAAAGATCATCAACCGGAGCACCCTCACGTTTCCGAGTGCAGTCAGGCTGCAGAAGGCCCTTCTCAGCACCCCAGCTGGTAGTCCTTCTGCAGTCATGAATGCGGACGTGGGCGTGGATATGGTCAGTGAAAACTGTGCGAAACTAGCTGGTCTAGATTTAAACCAGGAATATACTGAATCTGGAGATGAAGAGGCAGAAAACAAGTGACATAAAATCGTGCAGTTCAATCATACACCAGGGACCTGATTTTTTGGACAATTAAAGGATCGTTTCAGGCCAGACCCTTCTGTTCTAGACTGCTATTAGATTTCAGTGTTTGTGCTGTGCAATGTCTCTTGCGTTGTTGTCTTAGTCTTACTGGATTTAGGATTAGTTCATCTGCTGGATGTTAACCTGCAAGCTTGGAGACACCCCTGCAGGTGCTCATAAACTACATTTTGATCATCTGCTTCTAGGAGCTTTATTTCGAATTGTCTACCTTATCGATTATCACAGTGATCAATATACTATTAATAAACATTATTTCAATGTCAAATTAATTTATGACAATTAGCACCCCGTTGGTAAAAAAATTTCCAATGTCTCAAATTGTATTCCTGAGAATGCATATCCAGAATTACCTCCTTGAAGTGTCCAACAAGTCATCTTCATGGTGGATCATCTCATGTGGATGAAACATGGTCCGACAACTATTTTCGACACGAAAGCTACAAGCATTATAACCGATAAATTTGTGTTTTTATCAAGCAAAGTGCCACCCTATATACATACCACTTCTCTTGCTTATTAGAAATGAAGAACCTCTCTCTCTTCACAGTCTTCTCCATGCTTTTCTTGGTCTTCTCGCATGGTAAATCTCTTCTCACCCCTCCATTAATTTTGATTCTGTATTCCTTGTCAATACGTGGTTTCTGGGCTGCCAATCTTGGCGCTATTTAGCAATCTTTTTCTTATAAAATATATATATATTTCCTTGCAATTAGTATTCCATACCTTTTGTTCTACTGATTCTTGATTTTTTTTTGTTTCAATGGATGCGGTGGCTTGTGGTTCCACTCCTATCAAATTTTTGAACTGCTCAAAGCTGGCTTGTGTGCAGAGGTGCGTTGAGAAATAGGGTGGTTCTATCAATGGTGCGTGCATCGGTATTGACAGTTGCTGTTGCAGAGTTATTTCACCATGAGATGAGAGGCTCCTGTTGTTTGATTTTAACTTGAGCTTAAGCTCTATTGAATTTGGAATAAATGATTTCTATACATTATCACACATTTAATCGAATAAAAATAGCTTTTTTTCAGGTTTAAAGGATTGTCTAGTTTGTGTTTTCTTAGTCATTTTTACACATGTTGATGATTTGCAACAATTTCTTTGATAGATTGGGATTTCTACTGGATTTGAATTTCACTAGATTGTGTACTAATGATTTTATTCCTAACCTTCAAGGTTAGGGTTATGGGTTAAATGAATTAACCTGAGTTGATCTAAAATAATATCATTTCAAGATTTTTAAGAAAATTAAAATTATATTGTTTTGAAAAAATAGAATAAATATCAAATCTAGTTTCAACTAGATTTAAACTTCCATGTAATTTAATTTAAAATCTATCCTAAACTATAAGTGAAATTGAAGCAAGAAAACAAGAAATTTTCCTTTCTTTAAGCAATTAAATCCTTCTTAATTGATGCAGTCCCCAAACCTCAATAGCAAGACCTTCCCTTGAGTAATTAATTGTATCAAACCACGATAATATTAATAGAAAAATGCACGAGAAAATAGCAAAATCTCAAGCTTCTTGTATTTCCAAGACAAAAATAAAAAGCATATAATTTTAATTATATATATAATGCAATTTCCATTAATTCTCAAAAAAGTAATTTCCATCAATTTTCTAATTACATGTATTCCATACACCTATGGAGACAATAAGATTTTAGAATTCCAAAAACAGGTGCTATGGAGAGGGAATTTACTTTTTCTTTCCTCTGAGAATATTAGATCATTCACTCTACTGATTTATTTATTTATTTATTTGGGAACTTTGAACCCTTCTTTTTTATATATACTTGGAAGGCTTTTCGATGCCTACAAGTTTTTTTTTTTTTTTTCCTAGTAAAAATGGAGATGCTTGGGATACTATATGGTAGGAGAATTATTTAGGGTGATTATGGTTTGCAATCAAGGCTAATTAGTCAAAAATCCCCTGAAAAAGTTGTTCAACTAAAAACAAATCCTTCACCTTTCAATCTCCTGGTATGATCCCATCTACTTAAGAATATGAATCAAATTAGGGGAGACACCAGACAGTGGCTGGCAGAGCCTAATTACAGAACCTCATTGAATCCTATTCTGTCATGCACGAAAGCTTACTCTGGCCAAATATTTCACTAGATTCAACGCTGTTTACGGCACCGTTTACATTCATTTTTGATAAATTTTATTTTTTCATGTTATTAATCTCTTAATTTATACTATTTTTTTATTTATTTAAATCATTAATTAATTATAATATTAATAGCTCTCCTCATCAGATTTTAATCTAATTTAATTTATTAGCTGAAATTGTTAATATATAGTTAAAAAAAAATACTTATAATAATAATAATAATAATAATAAAAGAGATCGAATTAAGACAGCGGCCTTTTAAACGTTTAAGGTTAACGAGTCCAAATAACGACAAGCAAGTAATTCTAATAGAGAAACTACGCGAGCAAAACAACCGACACAACGGAACTTGATTTTTTATTTATCGATCTGATGAATTAAAATTTGTATATACAAAAATCTCAGTGTGAGCAAACCACGATGTGCTTTCCGAATGAATCTTTGAAGGATCTAGCGAACATTTTGAGCAGTGGTAGTGGATTTGCAACAACGAAGGACTTCGGTAAGTATTTAGGGGTGCCTGTTCTTCACAAGAGAATAACTACACAGACCAATAGTTATCTCCTTGAGAAGATACAACAGGAGCTAACTTATTGGAAGACAAATAGTATTTGTTAAAGTTCAATATCATAGCTAATAAGATTTTAAAGTTTGTAAAACATTTAATATTATTATAACTCCATAATATTAAGATAAAATTCTAGCTAAATGAGGAACTATAGTTAATATAGTAATCTTTGATGAAGAAAGATTTTTATTAATAGTTTATTAGCAAGCTTGTTGAATTAAAATATTACATTCCTACATAGATTAAGATTTTCTTCAAATTGTTTAATTCTTTGATTGTTTAGAATTTTAGACCTATAAATAAGATTGTAATTTGAAGCATAATACACAAGGATGGATATATATATATATATATATATATATATATATATATATAAACAAGCTCAAAAGTGTACGTTTTTAGAGACCACTTAATAAAAAAACATAATTCTTCTCATAATTCTATAAATTTGTTCTTGTTTTAGCTCTTATAAATTAGTTGTCGCCCTCTATCATTTTCTTCCACAAGTGGTATCAGGGCTTAGGTTTCATTATCTAACGTGGTCAATTTGAACTTTCCACTTTAATGTTCTAAGTTCACAAGAAAACTATGAAACTTGGCGTATTAAAGTAAAAGTTTGGCTAGGTTCCCTAGATTTATGAGAGACGATTGAAAAAGGCTTTGAAAAGCCTATAGATGGAGCAATGTTGACTTCATCCCAAAAAAAGATCATGTAAAAGAAACGAAGAAATGATCAACAAGCACTCACAACCATCCTCTAATAACTAGATGATGCCACTTTTGAGATAATAGTCACGCAACCACCGCCAAACAAGCATGAAAAGTCTTGCAAGAATCAAACCAATGAGTCGACAAATAGAAAAGTATGTCTACAAAAACTACATGGTGACTTCAAAAAGTTACATATGCTTGAATCAGAGAATCTTTTAGAATACTTTGCAAGAGTATTGACTATATACAATCAAATGAAGAGATAAAAAGAGAAGAAGGAAGAGAGATGTGTGGTAGAGAAGATCCTACGCTTTCTACATCAGAAGTTCCATTATATGGTGGTCACGATAGAATAATTGTAAAATATAAAAGTTCTTTCAATACAATATCTTGCTGGAAAATTACAGGTCCATAAAAAAAAAGACAGAGATTCAAGAAGATGTGGGTGCATAAGCATTTTTTTTTCAAGGAAAGATGGTTCTAGATATTCTTAAAAGGGTAGAAGATGTGGACAAAATAGAGGAAGAGGAGACCCAAACAACCTCAAAAAGCTAACCGGATAACCGAATGAAGGAAACCAACCGACTGGTTCAATTGACAATAAAAACCCAAAATCCATATTTGACAACAGGTTTGACAAATCAAAATTTATGTTATAGTTATCAAAATATAGGTCATTATGCTGGGGATTGCTGAAGTCTAACTAAGAAGGTCGAGGAGAATGCAAGTTTTGTGATAGAAGAAGAAAAACAATTAAAGGTAATGTCAAGAATATAATATAACGAGAATAATGATATATAGATAATGGAGCCAACAACTACATGTATGGAGATAAAAACAAGTTCATGGAGCTTGATGAAACAATTGGTGGTAATATCACCTTTTCCAGATGATTCAAAAGATTCAATCAAAGAAAAATGTATGATTTTGATTAAATTGAAAGATGAGAGTCATCAATTTATTAGTGATATCTAGTATATACCAATGTTGAAAAACAACATATTGAGCTTACAACAATTGTTGGAGAAGAGGTATGACATTAAGATGAAAGATCATACTTTGACATTAATTTACTTTGATAGAAATATGATTGGCATGATAAAAAAAAAATATATGCTTGCTAAATATAAAGAAAGATGTGTCTAAATGCTTAAATACATGTGTCAAAGATGAAACTTAAGTTTAATATATGAGACTTGGGCATGTAAACTTTGATAACTTAAAGATGATGACATACCAAAAGATGTTGAAGGGTTTGCCATTCATTATACATCTAAATTAGTTGTGTGAGAGATGTTTAGTGGGTAAGCAATTTCACAAGTGTTTTCTAAAAGTTGTTTACATTAAGAGCAAATCAACCCCTACAAGAAATACATATTGATGTTTGTGGTCCTATCAAACCATGTTTGTTTGGTAAAAATATATATTTTCTACTTTTTTATTAATGATTATAGTATAAAAACTTGGGTATTCTTCTGAAAAGAAAATTCTAATGTGTTTAGTTGTTTTTAAGAAGTTTAAGGCATTTGTTGGAAAAAAATAGTTATTTTATAAAATCACTTAGGACAGATAAAAAGGGTGACTTTAATTCTAATGATTTTAATAATTTTTTTGAAGTTCATTATATAAAAAACTCTTAACAATGTTAGATCCCCATAACAAAATGACGTGGTAGAGAGAAAGAATAGAAGCATCCTCAATATGGCAAGAAGCATGCTCAAAAACCAAGAAAATACCTAAGAAGTTGTAAATTGTGTCATCTACCTGTCAAATAAATGTTCTACTAAAAGCTTGAATGACATTACTCCACAAGAAACATATAGTGGAAAAAAGCCAAGTGTTTCTCATTTAGATGTTTTTGAAAGCATTGATTATGTGCATGTAGATGATCAAGTAAGGACCAAACTAGATGACAAAAAGATTATCTTTATGGGAAATGATAAAAAGTACAAAGGATACAAGCTTTACAATCCTAATGAATGAAGAATGAAGATTAATCGAGATGTTGAGTTTAACGAAGAACGAGCATGAGATTGAAAGATAAATAATAATGAGAAATATGACTTCCAACCAATTCTTGATGAAGATGAAAAAAGATATGAAGATCATTAAAAACCTATAGTCATACCTCCACAAACACCAATGAGCTATACTTTTTCTCCTTCCTTTTCCTTTTATTCTAATATAAGCTCAAATAGTGGCACTCTACCAAATCCACCAAGAAATATGAAGAGCCTTGGCGACTTATATAAGATAACTAATCATATTGATGATGATTTGACACTATATTGACACTTTGGTACATGTGATCCTATAGTGTTTGAAGAAACAATAAAAGATAAAAATAAATAGAGAATTACTATAGATGAGGAGATTGCATCAATTAAGAAGAATGATACATGAAAATTTATTTCTAAACCAAAAGAAAAGAAAACAATTGATATTAAGTGGATCTACAAAGAAAAAAGGAATAAAAGAAAAGTAAAGAGCTATTGAACAAGATTGAAGGAAAAAAGCTATAATCAAAAGTACATAATTAATTACAATGAAGTTTTTGCTTTAATTAGTAACATTAAAAGTAATCTATAAGAAATTGAAGACACGCAAACATGAAAGTTAATCTCATTTAAGCAGGTTATGAATTTGGTTGAAGGTTTAGAAACATAAACATGGCTTGAAAAAATTCAATTGATGCCGAGTGCAATGGTGGAACTACTTTCATCATTTTTTTTTTGGTAATGATGGAGTATGAATGACATGAACGCTATTTAGTCAAGACATCATGAAGAGAAAGAAAAGATGGAAGAGTGATGATAATTGACATTGAGAAAGAGTGTTGAAGTTCAATATCAACTAGGATTTTAGCTAATAGGATTCAAGGTTTGTAAAAGTTTAAATATTGTTAAAACTTCACAATATTGAGATAAAATTCTAGTTAAAGGAGGAATTCTAATTGATATAGGAATTATTGATGAAGAAAGATTTGTAATAGACTAGTTTATTAGAATCCTTGTTTAATTAGAATGTTAGATTCTTAGATAAATTAGAATTTCGTATAAGTATGTTAATTCTTTGATTGTCTAGGACTTGAAGGCTACAAAAAGGCTTATTTTAGAAATATAATATTTAACTATAGAGTGATATAGAGAAGAGCTCTATGAAATATATTTTAAGAGAACACTTAATAAAAATTATCATTCCTCTCATTCGTTTTCTTGTTCTTTAACTTTATTCTTATGTTTGTTCTTGTAAATTAGCTATTACACTTAATCCTTATGTTCCAACAATCTTTCCCTTGCAAAGCTATTACTTATGTAAACTGCACCACTTCACTCAATGTAGTCAACCATGCTCCTGAAATCAATATGTAACGACATTCAAAGGATTTTCCGGAGGTTTGCGTGGGCTGATGGTGCAGATAAAAGGGCATGCCACTTGATTAATTGGAAAACTCTTTATCATCCGAAGAAAACAATCAGGTTTAGGACTCCAGAGGATGCATTCTATAAATACAGCTTTCATGATGAAGGTAGGGTGGGGAACTATCCATGATACCAGCAGTCTGTAGCCCGAAGCCAAAGGTAGGGATTCTCTAGTTTGGAAAGGCATTTGCAAAGTTGGCCACAGTTTCTGTTAGTTGCAGTTTCATTATTAAGTTTGCTTAGCACATGGAAATAGCCATCAGAGGTATTGTGCTAGACATTAGAAGAGCTTGGGAGAAGGAAGATAAGCCAGGAATGTGAGTTTGATGGCATGGAAGTATTCTCCTGGTGGATAGGGGCAAGGTTGAATGTTGATGGTGTTGGGTTTTCTTACTTGATTTTACTAAGTATAGAAACATAATTTATTTATTAATTTTATTGTAGTTTTTAATTTTTTAAATATATTCTAATCAAGTCATACTTAATTAAAGCATCCCAGATTAATTTCTAACTAATAGTTTTTAATGTGTGAGACCCATTAGGTTCATAATTTGTTGGCTCAAATATAAATTTTACTTTTAGTTAAATACAATTAAACAAATTAATTTATTATCAATTAAATAATTGGTTAATTTATATTTTTGAAGATTAGATGCATCATCTAACAACATGTCATGATCCACCAAATATTCGAAAAAATCATTAGTGATTTGACTTAATTTTTGAGCGATCGGTTTCTTAATATATTTAATATCCTTTCATCAATAATTTTCTTATTTAACATTAAAGTATGAAGTATGTCTTCTATGTTAAATTATGTTGGCTCTTTACATAATAGTAACTAATCTTTTAAATAAGATTGAAACTCTTTCAAATCTCATTCCACCTAAGCCAAGTATTTTTCAATCAATACTATTTCAGAACATATAAAACATTTTCTCTAATTCACGTAGGTGATGAATTCTCTCTTGATCACTCAGATACCTTTATTAACTTCATGTTATAGCCAATGTCTTTCTTTTTGTTACCTCAATTAAGATAACATGTTGTTGGGAAAAGTACCCAACAAGAGGGAACCAATTTAGCGGATTAACAATCAAGTCCCAAACATTTTTCCCTCTTTGTGCAATCAAATTATAGGATCAAACAATCAACAATATAATGCAAATAACCAAACACATCAACACCAAGATTTTTACGTGGAAAATCCAATGCGGGAAAAAACCACAGGACCGTAGGCCACTTAAAACTTCCACTATCACAAATAATGGGTTCACAATATTCTTCCTTAGATTCAACTAAGGGCTACAACATATATCATCAAGAACAACCTATTCTTGGAATACAACAAGATTAAAGAGAACAAAGTTTGAGAAAAGGCTCACAATACTGACAGCCCTGTTTTCTATCAAAACGGACAACTTCCACAACTCTAATCTTTGATCCAACCGTTCAGAATGAAGATTAATGTGTCTAGAAGCCTCTGTCCAAATCTCAGCTCGATCCAACAGTTAACGAACTGGCAATCAAAGAAACAAGATGGTTTGTTCAGCAGCCACCACTTTTTCTTTCTCCCTCACTTTTCTCTTTTTGTGTCTTGTTAAATATAAAACCCTAATGTCACATTTTAAGTGATGTGGCAGCCCCTCTTTTATTTGTTAAATGGTGCGGGACCACATAACAAATCTCCCCCTCACGCACCATGTGAGGAATTCGCCATAGTGGCGATCAACTTGTAAAGTTCAATTTAGGAGGCTCTACCAAGCCTACTTCCTTTCTGCAAAACTCAAACTTCTCTCTCGGTAAAGGCTTGGTCATCATATCTGATGCATTGTTATCAGTATGGATCTTCTCAACAACAAATGACTTCATCTCCATAGCATCTCGAATCCATTGATATCTAACTTCAATGTGCTTTGATCGAGAGTGAAAAGTAGAATGTTTACTGAGATGGATTGCACTTTGACTGTCACAGTGCAACACAAAGTTCTTTTGAACTAGACCAAGTTCATGTAAATTTTTTTTCATCCATAACAACTCTTTGCCCCCTTCAGTAAGAGCAATATATTCAGCCTCTGTAGTGGATAATGCAACACATTTTTGCAACCTTGATTGCCATGAGACTGCTCCCCCTGCAAACTTCATCAAGTATCCCGATGTGGACTTTCTAGAATCAACATCACCAGCCATATCTGCATCTGTGTATCCTTCCAACACAGGTTTGTTATTGCCAAAACACAAGCTGAAGCTAGAAGTGCCTTTGAGATACCTGAGTATCCATTTCACTGCTGACTAGTGTTCTTTACCAGGATTGGAGAGGAACCGACTAACCACACCAACTGCATGAGCTATATCCGGCCTTGTGCAAACCATGGCATACATCAAGCTACCAACTGCGGATGCATAAGGAGCCTTTTTCATCTCATCTTTTTCTTCATCACTTGAAGGACACTGATTAGAACTTAGTTTAAAGTGGCTTGCAAGTGGAGAACAAATCGGTTTGGAGTTGCTCATGTTGAATCTCTCAAGTACCTTTTGAACATATCTCTCCTAAGATAGCCAAAGTTTCTCCTTCTTCCTATCACGTGTGATCTTCATGCCAAGAATCTATTTTGCCGGGCCTAAGTCTTTCATTGCAAAAGACTTACTTAACTCTTCCTTCAAAATCTGAATCTTCTTAGCATCATGGCCAACAATCAACATATCATCCACATACAACAACAGAATAATAAAGTTTCCATCTGGAAACCTCTTCATAAATACACAATGATCAGAAGTGGTCCTGTCAAAACCATGGTCCACCATGAAAGAATCAAACTTCTTGTACCACTGTCTTGGAGCCTGCTTTAACCCATATAAACTCTTTTTCAACTTGCAAACTAGTCTTTGCCTTTTGCTTCAAACCCTTCAGGCTGCTCCATATAGATCTCTTCATCTAAATCACCATAGAGAAAGGCAGTTTTTACATCAAGTTGTTCAACTTCAAGATTCAAACTAGCAGCTATACCAAGCACAACTCGGATTGAAGACATCTTGACCACTGGTGAGAATATTTCTTCAAAATCAATACCTTTCTTCTGACTGAAACCTTTCACAACCAATCTTGCCTTATACCTTGGTTGTAAGCAATGTTCATCAGTTTTCAACTTGAACACCCATTTGTTCTTGAGTGCTCTCTTACCTTTAGGAAGCTTCACTAACTCAAAGGTATGGTTTTCATGCAAGGATTTCATCTCTTCTTGCATTGCTTTCAACCACTCACCTTTCTTCTTATGTGACATAGCTTCATCAAAGCATTCTGGTTCTCCCCCATCAGTAACCAGCACATACTCATGAGGAGAATATTTGGTGGAAGGTTGGTGAGGTCTAGTTGACCTTCTCAACTGTGGCTCATCTGGAGCTTCTTGTATATCCTGTTCAGGAATAACATCAATATCATCATTAGTTGATTCAGAATCGCCAACTAAAGGCTCAATAAGAAAACCACCATTATCATCATTTTGCAAATCTACCCCATGATTTTCAAGCATCAAAGGTAACTGTTGAGTAGGTCTTGAATTTGAATTGGATGGAATAAAAGTAGTAGACTCTGCTTTCTCTTTCTGTTCAAAGTCTTCAATGGTTTGATCTTCAAAGAAGATAACATCTCTGTTTCTCACAATTTTCTTCTCCTTTGGATCCCACAACCTATAGCCAAACTCATCATCTTCATAGCCCAAGAAAATGCACTGCATTGTCTTGCTGTCGAGCTTAGACCTTTCATCTCGAGGAACATGTACAAATGCTCTGCACCCAAACACTCTCAAGTGTGTATAAGAAACATCCTTTCCTTTCCAAACTATATTTGGAACATCAAATTCAAGGGGAACTGATGGAGAGAGGTTGATCATGGCAATTGCAATCTTCATTGCCTCACCCCAAAAGGACTTAGGCAGCTTTGCATGAGAGAGCATACATCTAATTCTTTCAACAATGGTTCTGTTCATTCTCTCAGCCACTCCATTCTGCTGTGGAGTCTTAGGAACTGTCTTCTCCAACTTGATACCATGTTCCCTGCAGTACTTCTCAAAAGGACCTCTGTATTCACCACCATTATCAGCTCAAACACATTTTATCTTTCTACCAGTTTCTCTTTCAACTCTGGCATGGAAATCCTTAAAGACATCAAGCACCTGATCTTTGGATTTCAAACAAGTGGCCCAAATTTTCCTGGAGTGATCATCAATAAAACTAACAAAGTACAATGCACCTCCAAGAGACTTATCAATCATAGAGCAAACATCTGTATGAACTAAATCAAGAACATGTGATCTTCTATGTGAAGGTGATCTTTGAAAAGCAACTCTATGTTGTTTACCAACTAAACAATGAGCACATGTGTTCAAGTTCATACCTTTTAAAGGAAGGTAGTTCTTCTTGGCAAGGATGCCAAGACCTTTCTCACTTAAATGTCCAAGCCGCTTATGCCATAAATCAGTAGAGCAATCTTCAATTGCATTCACCTCCCCTCTGATCACCTTGGCTTGTGACATGTAGAGACCCATCTTATTCCCTTTAGCAACAATTAAGGAATTTTTGGAGAGCTTCCATTTACCATCTCCAAAGTAACTGTGATAGCCTTCTTCATCAAGAGTACCTGTAGAGATCAAATGTAGGCGCATATCGGGTACATGTCTAACATCTTTGAGTATCAGCTTGCACCCACTATTGGTTTCCAACCAAATATCTCCAATGCCTACAACACTAGCCATCCCTTGATTTTCCCATCCTAACTTGGCCAAATTCGCCAGCAGTGTAGGATGTGTAAAAATCATGTCGGGGTGTAACATGGTAAGAAGCTGCTGAATCTGCAACCCAGGTGGTATCCTGACATGCAAGGTTAACACAACCATCATCACAAACAATGGCAACATCACCATCAAATACAACTGCAGCTATACCATTCTCTTCATTGCTGTCTTCATCTTTTCCTTTCTGATCTCTTTTATACTTTCTACAGTCTTTTTGAATATGCCCAGGCTTATCACAATAATAGCACTTAAATCCCTTCCTTGACTGAGATCTTCCTCTCGGCTTCCATTTGCCTTTTCTATTGTTGGATTCTTTATCTTGTTTGCCGTGAGAGAACCTACTTTGACTTCTCCCTCGACTTTCTGTAACAAGTGCATGAGACTCAGAAGTGCTTGTCCCTTTCCTCCTCTTCTCTTCATTGAGGATACAATCCTTCACTATTTTCAAAGTGATCTCTCCATTCGGAGTAGAATTGCTAAGTGACACCACCAAAGTCTCCCAACTATCCGGCAATGAACTCAATAGGATTAGTGCTTGCATCTCATCGGCTAGCTCAAGATTCATCAATGACAACTGATTTAAAAAACCTTGGAATTCATTTATATGCACTGAAGCATCTTCACCATCTCTATACTTCAAATTCACAAGGTCTCTAATTACAAAAACCTTGTTCTGTGCACTCTCTTTGGCAAATGTTTCTTCCAACATCTTCCAAACTTTATAGCAGTCATGTTCTTGAGAAATATGATTAATGGACTTAGAGGATACCCATTTTCTAACATTAGCGGTAGCCTTTCTATTAAGCCCCTTCCATTTTGCATCATCCATTTCATCAGGCTTTACTCCTTTACATTCAATCGGCAAAGCCAAATCATTGCAATATAAGTGATCCTCCATCATTGTTTTCCATAGAAAATAATTTGAGGAAGTGAGCTTTATCATGCCCGAATCTTCCTTTTCCATTTTAACTGCACAAGAATTTCAATCTACACAACTAGTGCTCTGATACCACTTGTTGGGAAAAGTACTCAACAAGAGGGAACCAATTTAGCGGATTAACAATCAAGTCCCAAACCTTTTTCTCTCTTTGTGCAATCAAATTATAGGATCAAACAATCAACAATATAATGCAAATAACCAAACACATCAACACCAAGATTTTTACGTGGAAAACCCAATGCGGGAAAAAAACACGGGACCGTAGGCCACTTAAAACTTCCACTATCACAAATAATGGGTTCACAATATTCTTCCTTAGATTCAACTAAGGGCTTCAACATATATCATCAAGAACAACCTATTCTTGGAATACAACAAGATTAAAGAGAACAAAGTTTGAGAAAAGGCTCACAATACTGACAGCCCTGTTTTCTGTCAAAACAGACAACTTTCACATCTCTAATCTTCGATCCAACCATTCAGAATGAAGATTAATGTGTCTAGAAGCCTCTGTCCAAATCTCAGCTCGATCCAACGGTTAACGAACTGGCAATCAAAGAAACAAGATGGTTTGTTCAGCAACCACCACTTTTTCTTTCTCCCTCACTTTTCTCTTTTTGTCTCTTGTTAAATATAAAACCCTAATGTCACATTTTAAGTGATGTGGCAGCCCCCCTTTTATTTGTTAAATGGTGCGGGACCACATAACACATGTAATAAGATCAAAGCATAACATTCTCTATATAAAATAATCAGGTGATTTCAAGTTTAATGATCACTTACACAGCCATCATTTGAGTTTTTCTATAGACATAAATAATCTCTTCATATAGAATTCTCATGTGGACTAGTTTAGGGTATGTCTTATGACAAATAACTACATATTAGTTCTAAGTATCTCTTATATCTTAGCTTATGAGAACAATTGTTTATTTTTTTAAAATAAAATAATATGTATCAATCTCTACGACTCTGGTAAATATCCAATATTCTTTGCAACTCATTTTTATTCCATGATTTTTATCTTTATTCTAAATTCATAAATCAAATATTAGATTTATTAATATAATATTAAAAATAATTTAAGTTTTTATTAATAATAAATATGTATTTATATTAATATAATAATAAAAATAAGTTTAACCAATCAATTGGCTATCATATTAAAAAAACAAATGGACGTAGCAAGGGAAATTCAGGTGTTGCATGAGCTGCGGGGTTGATTAGGGATACCTAGCTAGGAACTGGGGTCAAAGGATCTGCAGTTAACACAGGAGTATGTACGTTAATCATGGGATTGGAAGTTGCTTGTGATGTTGGTATGAGAAGAAGGTTAATTCTGGAGTTGGATTCTATGCTGATCATCAATTTAATCACAAAGTGGATGTTAACTAGCTATGGTTAATGGAGTGGAGAAGATTTTGTCAAGGGAACTAGAGGCCAGCCAATACAGTAGCAGATTGGTTAGTAAACTTCGGCTTGACCAAATATCCATATCGTAAGGATAATTAGATTATACTTGGGGGTTTATTTTCAGTTTTATATTATTATCTTATTATGTTCACGTGATTTGATTAATCTAATTCTTAAGCTATAATTTTCACACATAAATATATACTTATTATATTCTTGTTTGTGATTTGTTGGTGCTTCTCGTGGAGCTACCACAGCCTCCAAGCCTTGGCCTTTCTTTCACTTTTCTCCTTACTTGCAAAGTGCTTTTTAAATTATCCCGACTTCTGAGCCGTAAGATGTCTAACACCCATAAAAATGTTATGGTGATCCACGCCTTGTTACCTCAGAAACATGCAATGAAACATTGTCGACCTCAGGCACCGACAATTGCACGATCTCTCTCTCTCTTAAGGAAGTCATTGTTCGATCATTAATCCAACGTTGGATTTATAAGAGAATAATTATGTGTTTGTGGACTATCAAATAAGGTGAAACCTAATTAAAAATGATCTGCTAAGTATTTTTAGGCAATTGAGTTTTTGGTGTATCTAATAAGGCGTAGACCTTTAATGTGTAGAGATTAAAGAGTTATTCCTATTTTAGTGATGGGCTAAAATAGGAATACCAAAGGGTGGGAATGCCAATAAACATGAATACCAAAAAGTACCCGATTACCTATATATAGGGTCATGGTCCCTAGATTACACGTGTTACATTCTTATACTGACATCTCATTATCAGAGAGAGAACTAAGGTTAAGGTAGAGAGAATTAAATGGCTCTCTAAAGTGAACGTGTTAATCTGGAAGACCATCTGTACGACTCTAGATAGCAACTTTCAGATATGGATTCAGGTACGCTTCCGCTTTATAGTTTGTGTTCTTGATAATTCAACATGAACATCATTTCTTTATGTTATGAAATGCTAGATTTAACAAGTGGTATCAGAGTCATTTCATGTTGAATTATTAGGAGACTAAAATAGACAACGCTGGCTGTAGGCTGCAAGTTTAATTTTCATAATTAAGGGGGCTGCATCTGCAATAAATCTTTGCCTAGGAGTTACGACCCCTGGGAGTACCTCCTTAGTCCCTAACGGGTATATGGTAGTCATAATAGTTATTGCAACTGTTATAACTGTAGCAATAATTATAATAATAATAATTATTATTATTTTTGGGCTGTGGGCTGCAATTAAGAGTTGTGGGCTTTAGACCCACATAATATATTTTGTATTATGGGCTTCAGCCCATAGAAAATTCTAGCCCACAGCTAAATTATTTGCTTTACAGTAGGCTGGTTTAGGATTCAAGTTGGCTCGACCCGGTCCAGCTGCAAGGTCAATAGTCAACAATTGACTTTGACCGTTGACTTTGTTCAAAAAAAATTCGGTACAAATTTATTTTTCAAATATTGGTATAATGATGTATATTTTGCAATGAATTAATTAAAACAATGTGTCACCAAAGTGACCTCTTTTGTGGCGATTAATTTCATTTTGAAATATAAATGGTTATGTATATTCAATTTAAGTGAATATTGACCGGCTCAAAGGAAGATCAATATTTAAAGGAAAAGCATGTACACATGTAATAATCAACATGTGATGATTATTTGGTTTTACATGTGAATAATTAATCGATCCAAAGGACAATTTATTTTTTGACATGTTCTTATTATCAATGATTGATTACTATGTTAAGATATCACTTACAAATTAATTTTTTATCCAAAGATAAACTATTAATGGAGTGCCCGATATCTGAAGATGGGTTTTACCTTTATTTGAATTATTTTTGCACTTAAGATGAGTTTTGTTTGTGAGCTTGTTTCAACTGTTGTTGTTCTATTTTCAGTGATTAATCCTGCTAATATAACTGTCAGTATCAACTCTATTCCTATGCTCAACGACTCTAATTTCAAGTCTTGGAAAGACAATCTTTTGATTGTTCTTGGAGTAATAGATCTCGACCTTGCGTTAAGGACTGATTCTCCCCTACCTCTTAAGAATTAGAATACCTCTGATGAAAAGAGGGATATGGAAAGGTGGGAGAAATCAAATCGCATGTGTATGATGATCATGAAGAGAGCCATTCCAGAAGCATTCAGGGGCACAATGTCTGATCAAATCACTACAGCTAAGGAATTCCTTGCCAATATTGAAAAGAGATTTGTCAAGAATGGAAAAGCTGAAATCGGTACGCTCTTGACAAGTCTCATTTCAATGAAGTATAAGGGCAAAGGCAATGTAAGGGAGTACATTTTAGAGATGTCTCATCTTGCTTCTAAGCTCAAAGCACTTCAGCTTGAACTTTCTGAGCACTTGCTAGTGCATTTGGTTTTAATATTCCTTCCGGCACAATTTAACCAGTTTAAGGTGAGCTACAATTGTCAGAAATAGACTTGGTCTCTGAATGAGCTCATCTCACACTATATTCAGAAAGAGGAAAGGCTTAAGCAAGATAGGACAGAGAGTTCTCACTTAGCCTCTGCCTTTAAAGATAAGGAAAGGAAAAGAAAGAACTCTAAGGAAGTTGCAGGTACAGTACCTCAAAAGAAACAATTAACGAAATCAAATGATTCGATCAATACTCATTGTTTCTTTTGTGGTGTTGAAGGGCATAAAAAAAAGCAATGCACCAACTATCACGCTTGGCGTGCTAAGAAATATATGCTTCTTGCTTTGGTTTGTTTTGAAGTTAGTTTAACTTCGGTACCTAGACACACATGGTGGTTAGATTCTGGTGCAACAACTCACATCAGTGTGTCTATGCAGGGTTGCCTGAGTTGCCGAAAGCCAAATAATGTTGAAAGATACATCTACGTAGGCGATGGCAAGACGGTTGAAGTTGAGGCAATTGGAAAATTTAGATTATTGTTAAAGACCAGATTTTATTTGGATCTTAATGAAACTTTTATTGTATCGTCTTTTAGATTAAATTTGATTTCTATTTCTGCTTTGGACAAATCCGGCTACTTTTGTTCATTTGGGAATGGAAAATTTAGTTTGTTTTATGATTCCAAATTATCTGGTTCCGGTTCTTTATCTGGTTATGATAATCTTTATTTGATTGATATCATTGCTTCATTTAATGAATCCCTGCAATTAAGTACACGAGGTACCAAGAGAAAATTAACTAGCGAGAATTCAGGTGTATTATGGCACAAAAGATTAGTTCATATCTCTAAAAAGAGAATAGATAGACTTGTGTTAGATGAAATTCTCGATCCCTTAGATTTTACAAATTTTGACATTTGTGTTAATTGTATTAAGGGTAAACAAACCAATATAAGGAGATTTGTAGCCAACAAGACTATGAACACCTTAGAGCTCGTACATACGGATATTTATGGGTCACTTCCTACGGTCGCTTGGAATAGTCAACAATATTTCATAACGTTCATAGATGATTTTTCCAGATATGGCTATGTATATCTCATAAGTTAAAAATTACAGTCACTGGATGTGTTCAAAAGTTATAAAGTTGAAGTTGAAAATCAACTTAGTAAAAAGATTAAAAGTGTTAGATCTGACCGTGCCGGTGAGTACTATGGTAGATATGACGGTTCAAGAGAACAACGTCCATGACCATTTGCTAAATTCCTAGATGAATGCGGTATCGTCCCACAATACACTATGTCGGGTTCGCTCAATATGAATGGGTTGCTAAAAGACGAAACAGAACCCTTAAGGACATGGTAAGAAGTATGATTAGTCATTCTACCTTACCAAATTCACTCTGGGGAGAAGCTCTTAAGACTGCAACATATATCCTTAATCGAGTATCCACTAAAGCCACTACCAAAACCCCTTATAAACTTTGGACAGGTAAGAAACCTAGTCTAAAACACTTGTATGTTTGGGGATATCCAGCTGAGGCAAGACCTTATAGGCCTAATGAAAAAAACTAGACTCTAGGACGGTAAGTTGTTATTTTATTGGATACTCGGAAAGATCCAGGGAGTATAAATTTTATGAGCATACTGCTCGTGTGAGTGTTTTGGCAATTGATAGTATTCAGTTTTAAAGGGAGTTTGTAATTTTAGATGCTTTTATAATATAGACAATTTTTCAGTTTATGGATATTTATGAGGTTATTTTCTGCAAAAATAAAGTTTTTGGTTTAATTTACACTTTGATTTTAGTATGGTTTGATCTCACTAAGGTTTAAGGGTGGACCAGTTGGAAATAGGCATGTTAAGATCATATTGCATGAAATTTCCATGCTACACATCCACATCATGATCCATGTTATTTAGTTGTATTAGCATACGTGACCTTTGATAGGTTGAGTTACGCTAATTGTAACGAAAACCGCTTAGATCCTATGCTGATATGATTATTGAACCGGATTGGTTATAGATACATTTATTGGATCCTATGCAAAACATAATTATAAAGTTATACATATAGCCCAAGTGGGAGATTGTTGGATCATTATGAGAATAATTATGTGTTTGTGGACTGTGAAATAAGGTGAAGCCTAATTAAAAATGATCTGCTAAGTATTTTTAGACAATTGAGTTTTTGGTGTATCTAATAGGGTGTGGACCTTTAATGTGTAGAGATTAAAGGGTTATTCCTATAGTGATGGGCTAAAATAGAAATACCAAATGGTGGGAATGCCAAAAGGCATAAATACCAAAAGGTACCCGATTACCTATATATAGGGTCATGGTCCCCAGATTACACGTGCTACATTCTCATACTGACATCCCATTATCAGAGAGAGAACTAAGGTTAAGGTAGAGAGAATCAAAGGGCTCTCTAAGGTGAACGTGTTATCTGGAAGACTATCTGTACGACTCTAGATAGCGATTTCCGGATATAGATTCAGGTACGCTTCCGCTTTATAGTTATATAGTTTATGTGTTCTTGATAATTCGACATGAACATCATTTCTTTATGTTATGAAATGCTAGATCTAACAATCATATCCAACCATGTTGGGGTTGATGTATCCGCCCCTTGACAAACAAGAAAAAGAGGAAAAGTCGACTCTAAATAAATGTATAAATAAAAATACAAGAAAAATATTAAAAGATTTTGAGTCATGGTGCAGATCTTCTACATTTGCTCGCACAGTGGTTTGATCCTTTATTTTGTACGTGTTTTATGGTTGACATTGCTTCAATTCTCCACTCCCATTCAATGCTTATGGCTTGCAGAGCAGCGACACCGAAACCCTTTGTGTGAAGAGAATTTAATATTTTATTGATTTCGCTAAAATTTAGCTGGCTAGACTAGACTAGATTTCACATTGAGAGTTTCTCATTCGTACTCCATTAATAATATTTCTTTTTTTTCAAAAAAGTTCGATTTCTTTGATAAATATAATCGTCAAATTACTTCATAGGCTCTGTCATTTTCTTGATAAATATAACCATTTTTATTATTATTTCTTTTGGGATCCTCAAGACTTCTTCGTGTCTAATGTCGGTGTAAGCATGCGATACACACAACGAAGAACAAGTTTTTATTATTATTTCTTTTAAATTAATCTCCAATATATACCCCAAATATCGAAAGAAAGGAAACAAAGGAGGGGAAATCGCAAAGCATAGAGAGAAAGCAGTTGATTAATTGAAAAATCTTACTAATATCGTAGAGAAGAAAGGAAGAGCGCAGCATGAAAACAAAAAACAAAAAAAGAATAAACAGCATACTCTTATTGAGATTGGATAAATAAAACTTAATTATATTTTCATTCGAAGAACAAGATATTCTTCGATTAAAATGCATCAAAGGTATATACACTCCTACAGCCATGCCAGAGCTGAGAAAGATTTCACTACCAATATAACATATAGACTCGTAATTACACTCGAATATAGATTCTTAAACTCAGCAATTTAACGAGCGATGTTTGATTAAAATAATGTCTTTGTTTCTCTGATTCCGCAAGTAATCCCTAGCTCGTCAATTAATCCTATGGACTGTGTCACCCAGCATATAGAGATTCGATCAGCAAGAATACATGGGGTGCCTTTTTAAGTCATGGTCTGTGAAGAAACCCTTAAATTCAGAGCTTGAGAAAGTCAATCACGGTTCATCATATTGGAATTCCATTCTCTTAATTACCAATTAATTAAGATTTGTCGCCATCTTTTTATTTTGTTTGAAATGTATGAATTCCCTTGGATCCGAGCATCTTCCCCGTAATTTACAGCGTAGACTGGCGCACCTTTTTTTCTATTAAGATTTAATTACGCCTATCAGCTTGGACGGTGGAACTTCCCGTCTGAACATCATCGAGCACCTTTCCCGCAAGTTCCGACTTTTGCTGATCTTTTTAATTCCAGTGGTTCTTTTCTACACACCATGCGTGTGGTGCTGAGATGATTTTTTTTGTTTTTGTTTTAGTCAACCCTACAAATTTCCTCAGCAGAACCTTTCCTCGCTGGCTAAATATTCTGAAAGAGAGTTCAACGACCACATTTAATATTAAAAAAACAAAAAACTCCTCATTGAGAGACAATAATTTCTGCCTTTGACATTAATGCTATCCTCCCCATTAGTCAAAATGGTTTTCTCACTGCCGGATGCCCACTCGCACTCAGAGAAACAGGCAGCATGTAGTATAATTAATTTCTTAGGATAAAAACCTAGCACCGACAGTCGACTAGGTTGTTGTCAACCAGCATATCGTCCCTGGATATATAAATCAAAGTGATTTACAGTTGCGGGTTAAAGAAGAAAACAATTCCTTATCTTTGAAGTCTCATGTATAGATACGGTGGTTGATTTCAAAAGACATCCTTTGATACAGTGGATGCTAGCTGGCATTTTCCAAAGAGAAGATAAATCGTCTCCCTTTTCTTGTTCTACTAGTAGTTGTTGTTGATTAATCCATTTCCAAATAATCTTTTAGACTTCTACTCGTTCAATTCCATTTTCAATATCACATATACAGTTTGATCCTTTCCTTCTATTTAAAAGTGTGGTTGAGGTTGTTTTTTAAATTGTTTTTTCTCCAGAAATATATCAAATTGACGTCTTTTACTTTTTTTAATTATTTTTACATCAGCACATGAAAATAAATCTGAAATCATTATATTTTATAATTTAAAACAAAAATAAAAAAATTTCATTTTTTTAAAAATACAATGTCAAATAATCCCGTATAAACAGTTCCTGATTCTTTCAGCGACACGCACATTCGTCCAGGCAGCGTCTCATTCAAATATAGCAAACAACGGTCAAGGAAACTGTGTGTTAATTCTAGAGAAGCATGGAGTACAAGTTAGAAATAACTCTGTTACCGACGAGAAGTTTCCTTTGGTAAGGACAAAAAAAACTCTTATAATGCATTTAAGATTGGAATAGTAATGGAGATTCTTGATACACACGTGTAAAGCATAATTTACACTCCCTAAGAGTTTGAGTGTGATGTTGCTGGTATTTGGCTCATGTGCTTGCTGCTATGCATGAGATCTGGTGTTGTCAAATTCAAAACCGACGTCCCACTGATAATGCACCCCTCAACATTGGGTTATAAGGGTAATATTCTCATCCCGAGACTTTTCAGTTTAGTCAACCTAACCCATGGATAATTTGTCGGGTCAACACCTACTTTTAGCTATAAAATAATAATAATAATAAAAAATACTAGCTAGTAATATATTAGATGACTTGCCCGCGTGTTGTGCCGAGTTTTTTTATATAGAAAATTGATTCATTTTTTGCGTGTTATAATTAGTTATTTTAATATTTAATTAGTAAAATTGTTATAGATAAAATCTGATAGAAATGATTTTTTTCCACCTAAAACAAACATTGTAATCGAAACGCAAGGGAAGTGGTTTGTATATTTTTTTTAATTCTAGATTACTTAAGCAAATTTATCTATCTATTTTATTTATGTGTTGCCTCATGTTGTTTTTATTGTTTACGTTATATTAGATCTAAAATATTATATATAAAAATATTAAAAAAGTTATTTTTTAGCTAAAACAACCTAAAATCTAAGGATTGTAAATATTGTTTATGTATAATATTTTAGATCTGAAATATTGTAAAGATTGTTTAATAATTATTATTGTAAACTCATTTTCCATAATAAAATGAATATATAAAAACCTAATATACAATAATAATAGTAATTATTATTATTATTATTGTAAATATTTTTTCCATATTAAGAGCCGAAAGTTTTGTAGGTTGATTATTTTGCTCAGATATATAACATTATAAAAAAATCTAAGACCATTATCATTTTTTTGCATTTAAAAAATTTGTTTATGGCTATGGCGAATTAGAGAGCAATTGGCTCGTATATTTTTCATTGTAGATAATTTGCCCTGATTTTTCCACCTATGACTCAGTAAATGTTTTGTTTATGTGATATTAGAAATAAAATATCATATATAAAAAAATCATAAAAGTCATCCTCTAAGAAAAATAACATCAAATGATGAATTATTTCGATTATTATTGTCATTGTTATTTTAGTTGTCATTATAAATATTATTATAAATAATTCATATTCTAATTATTATTTTCCATACCATCGATAACACCATAATTATTGTTACAAAAAAATTAAATTATTTTGTTGTGTTATAAGTTTACTCCTCATATTATTTTATTAAAAGTATTTTAAAACACTTATATTTTTTTCTTCAAAAAAACCTAGGTCATTTATATATATATATATATATATATATAAGTCATTAATATTAAATAAATATAAAAATATATAATTAGTCTGTATTTATAAAGAAAAAAACTTACAAATAATCATTATCATTATTTGTATGTCTTATCTATAATAATTAGAAATTTCAACACCTAACAATATTAACAAAAAAATAAATTAAAAACAAAATAAATGACAAAACAAAATAAATATTATTGAATTTAAAAAATTGTTTGACTTGAAGAATAAATAAAAAGAAAAAAGAAAAAAAATAATAAATGACCACCACAAAAAAATAAAATTTAAACATCACATAAAAAAACCCTTAATAACAGTGGAAATAATAAAAATTTGAAACAAAAACTAAGAGCATGTACATATAAACATAGACAAAAATAGGAACCATTTAAGAAATATATATATAAGAAAATAAAGGAATTAAAACAAAATCCAAGATTAAAAGTATAAGGGCCAAAATGGAAAACACATATATAATAAATTTAATTTAAAGGACAAAATTAAAACAAATCAAAACTTTGATACCGAAAAAGTCAATGAATTTAACACAAAGCTGGAAATTAAAAGACTGGAGACTGAAATGATACTAAAATATATAATCAATTTGAATTGAAGGGTACAATTGAAACAAATCAAACTCTAATACCAAAAATATTAAGGATTTCAAACCAATCAAGAAATTAAAAGACAGATGACTGAAATGAAACTACAATATATAATCAATTGCAAATGAAGGACCAAATTGAAACAAATAAAAAAATTTATAACAAAAATAAGGATCATAAAACACAATCGACATATTAGGGACTACAATGAAAAATTAATAAACAACAGGGGCTGATAGGTACTTTCACACGCAGGAGAGAGAGAAGGGGGGACTTCAATCGACCACTAACACGTCTCCGACCATCTTAGACTCACACGCATCGTACCATAGAGAAGAGAACTTGGTGGAGAATAATTCTAGATGCCCGTAGGGTATTTTTGCACGCTAAAAACCGCCGCATACGTTGTATGAAACCCGCGTGAGCGAGGTAACGAACAACACATTTGGCGACGCGCCAACAGTTCCGCATCAAAATATCTATTAAAAATGGTCAATTACCGAAACACCCATTCGGCCAACTCATGTATTTTGTTCTATATTGGGGTATATATGTATTTGGTTATTTTTTTAAAAAGTGCAATTATTGTTTTGACCCCGGGGTTTATTCTGCACTTTTGTCTTATTATGGGGTATTTTCGTATTTATCAATTAAAAAAAAAGTGCAATAACCTTAATACTCCAGACAGTAACTGTGCTATTTTGTCTTATTCATGGTTATTATGGTTATTTCACTGTGACAGGAAGACAAAAAAAATCGAGAATACCCTCAAATCCAAGGTTAAAAAACACAGTAATAGAGGGGCAAAATAGTAATTTTACTATTTCAATCCACAGTGTCTTTGAGTTTAGATGAACAGTGTAAAACAATGTTCATTACTGTTTAAAAATGCATCCTCTTTTAGCTTTTGTATAATAAAAATAACAATTTAAATCTTTTTTAAAGAGCTAGTTTTTATTAGTAAACATAAACAATTGAGTTTTTTTTTATCAGTTTTGTGTTTTTTTTTTTATTTTTTTTCCTATGAAGTTATCTTGATTTCATATATCTGATAGTAAGTTAGTTGAGTTGACATATATTCACTCAGTTTTTATTTTAGTTTCACCTTTCATCATCATTTAGTTTACTTGAGAGTTTACCTCTATTATTTTATTTTATTTATTTTGTGTATAATCATCTTAGGCCCCGTTTGTTTGCTGGAAAGTGGTTTTCTTTTTGAAAGTGAATTCCGGGGAAAGTGAATTCCTGGAAAGTGAATTCCTGAAAAGTGAATTCCGATGTTTGGAAGCGTTATGGAAAATGAACTGGAAAACACTTTCCAGTGTTTGTTTGTGTTATGGAAAATGAACTGGAAAATAATTTATTAATAAATTAATTAATTTTTCAAGTTTATTAAAATAATGAGGAACAAATCTTACAAATTAAAAAGTTGAATGAGAATGAAATTGAAAAAAAATATAATTTCATAAATTATCTCAAATAAAATAAATAATAATCAAAATAATAGAGATCAAATCTAAAAATTTAAAAAAAAATGAAAGGTTAATAAATTAAAATAATAATAATTAACATTTCATAAATTATTTCAAATAAAATAAGTAACAATAAAAAAAATGAGGACCAAATTTGATAGATAAAAAATTTCAATAAAAAAATGATAAGAAAAAAGCAAATAGAAATTATAAAAATAAGGACCAAAATTAATATAAAAATTAAATTTTAAGAGATGGAATTGAAAAATAAATATTCAAAACAAATTATATATAGCAATCAAAAGTTTGAGGATCAAATTTGATATAATCAGCAAATAATGACATTTCGAAATTTTTCACAACTTCCGGAAAGTGTTTGCCGCCCAAATTTTCCGGAAAACATTTTCCTAAAAACCAAGCGAATTTTTTCTTTGACTGGAAATTGTTTTCCGTTGACCAACTTTCCGGAAGGTAAACAAACACAGGAAAGTTTGGAAAGTGGTTTCCCGAAAAGTGAATTCCGGGAAACAAACACAGCCTTAGTCTTATAATCAATTCATGAATTTTATATGCTCGGTTCAAGTTTTTTGATGTCCTTCTAAAAAACTTGGTTTTTTATAATGCTAACTTGGTTTGTCTATAACGATAGGTCGGTGGCAACTCTTTGTTCAGAATTCAGTATTTTCCCACTTATATCTCTATACCATTCTCTATCGTTAAAGTTTTTTAATGAAAGGAAGGATTTACTTTGCAATGATCAATTGCTTGTTATTCTAGCCAAGAAAATTAGACATGATGATGTATGTAATGCAACTAGTAATTAACTCATTCTGGTCGTGTCCCACGTTTTCCATCATATAATTAGATGTTATCTCCGAGTATTAAGAACTAAGAAAATAAAGTGTTGTCCAACTAAAAATGGAGCATCATCAAAAGTCAGCAACAGGGGTCATGAAACACGCCAACGGGATTTACATTCCTCATGAGCAATGAGCCGTGATGTGTTTGTACTCATCAGACGACAAACTCATTTAGCGTTCATGTGTTGTTGCTGGTTAAGAATTTACTTTGTTGCTTCGCTTAAATAATTAACGCATTCATTGAGTCGTTTACATTTAAACTGACTATGTTTTCTTTTTTAATATTTGAGTTTGGATATTACAGTAAAAAAAAAAAAAAAAAAAAAATTCGACACCATATTTTTTCGACACCAGTTTGGAGATCATTTAAGCGACACCATATTTTTTTCAACTCAAAAAAATATTAATTGTATGAGTTTTTCTTATTATAATATAAATTTGGAAAAAATAATAAATTTGTGCAGAAATCCTGTGAAGTGCACAAATAAAAAATAAACATGATAAAAATTAAAAAAAAAACTAAAACTATAAATGAATAAATACAAACAAAAAAATAAACATTGTTAAGAAGGAACGAAAAAAACGAATGAATCAATAATAAATAAAAAATTAAAAGAATAAGTGCCAAAATAAAGAACAATATATATAATTAATTCCAATTGAATGACAAAATACAACAAAACAAAATCTTGGGACCAACAACCAATAAAGAGATTTTTAAAAACAAAATGCAGTGTAACCACATAAATTTAAATTTCATAACGAAAGCGAATAAAAACAAAACCCCAACAAAAAATAAAATGACAAAAATTAAAAACAAAAACTAAAAATATAAATACATAAATATGGATGAAAAATAAACAACGTCCAAGAAGGACCAAAAAACCAAAGAAATTAATTCCAAATAAAAAATTAAAAGAATAAGAACCAAAATAAAAAACAAAATATAAATTAATTCCAATTAAAGGACAAAAATGAAACAAATCAAAACTTTGGGACCAAAAATAATAAAGGGATTAAAAAATAATTGTTAAAATAATTAAAAGAATATGGACCAAAATGAAAAGTAGCATATATAACTAATTTCAATTGGAGGGCCCAATTAGAACATATTAACAGTTGCATACCAAAATTAATAAAGGAACCAAAAACAAACAAAAAATCAAAAGAGTAAGAACTGAAATGAAACATACCATACATAATCAATTTCAATTGAAGGGCATAATTGAAAATAATCTAAATTTCCATTGAAAAATCAGTAAGAAAAATAAAATCAAAAGATAAGGGATTAAAATGAAACTAATACAAATGTTAAGGACCACCCTGTGCTTTCAGCAACAGGAGAGAGAAACCAACGGGGGGGATATAAACCCATCCACCGGCAATTCTTTGACCCGATTCAGAGGCCATGCGCTGCGTCGGCAGACATGGGACATGGCGGTGCACCCGGTGACACGGCGGAAGACCAGTTTCCACAATCAGAATAAGCCGCACACGCTTCTCGAAGGATAGAACACTGTAGGCTCGTCCGTACGACGCACCTGCAGTGTTCCGGAAAAAGTAATAATAAAAAATTGGTCAATTACCCATACACCTCTGGACCCATCGATATCTATGAAAAAACCGGGGTTGAAAGTAATTCATTACCCCCGATTCCAAGCGTTCTTTTTGTCATTTTCGAGGCTAATTTCGTGGTTTCACTGTGCAACCAATTCAGAAATACTATCTGTGTCCTCAGAAAAATTCTAAAATATCCTCGGTCCCACGGTTAAAATTTTTTGATCTTGAGGGCAAAATGGTAATTTTACTATAACAATCAACAATGAACTGTGTTTAGGTGAACAGTAGAAAACGCTACAGGAAAAACACTACAATGTTTATATTTTAGTTAATATATGATTCTCTAAATATATTAGATCAATATCATTGGTGTACATTTAAAATTGTTTAAAAATTACTTAATGTATAAACTGATTTGAGAATGTTTTTTTTTTATTATTAAAAGAGTATTGTTGATTTGAGCATGTACATGACAACGAAAGAGAGCATGCTTTACGCCCGAGCTTTAGAAAGAGTTACTTGTTGGGATATACTTTTCTTAACGACATAGAACCATCAAAATGATGGGGCGTCGCCAAGACATGGGTTGCACTATATTATTATCATGGGGATAGTTTTTGGGTTTGGCATCATAATTCCTTCTAAATGTCTTGATATACAATACAATTTGTCCTGTTTTATAAAATAACGTACTCGCATGTAAATCAAAAACATATATGGTATGCAATCGTTTTCGTGATTCTTTCTCTTTTCAGCTTCTAAATGAAAAACATGTTTCATTGTCAAAAGTTTCTCATCTAAAAAGATAATTAAACAAGTCGGTTTATTCAAACACGTGCTCTTTTTTTTTGAATTATGAGGAAACTTCACTCTCCAGAAAGCGTATTTTATGGGTATAGATGAACGAGTAAAACTCTGACTGCCTCAGGTTTTTACAAATGGTGCATGCCCTACCTTGAACTCGATATCTTCTGTACAAATCACAAGCCCTTTGTCATTATGTCATGTCCCTGGAAAAAAAATTAGAATGTATACTAGGCAAGTATATAAACCAATAAAAAAAACAAGACAAAACAACATTATTTTTATCTCGATTTTAAATTTCAGTCTATACCAAATATTTCTACCAAATACCAGCCGAAACACGCTGGAAGCACGCCGCTTGCGTTGTTTTGGCCATGAAAAAAAAAGAAAAAAAAAAGAAGAATGAATTAAGTGAACGCCTCAGCACCCCCCTTTCACCAAATTAATTTCACTCAAAATCTCAAATAAAATACCTAACACTTTTCTCCCTCAGTCCTCACTCCCCGGAGGCTTAGACTCCTCACGGCTCATAGCCTCAACGTGCAACGTCCCTCCATACTTTCTTCTTCACTCTTCAGTTTTCCACTCCCCCAAGACGATGACATGAACTCTTAGCAATGAACCATCACAAATATGTCATCATCACATTACACCTGCCTGTTGATTTCCTCACTCCAGAGAGCGTTGCGCCACCTCTGTCTCCAGATGACACTGAAATGTACGTGGTCATTGGGAATGGGCTTCCACCAAACAATTTGAGATGAGACGGGCAAGCACAGGAGTTTCGAACTTTCGAGAGATGAGTTGTCATTATTGGGAAGTTTGGAGGGATATGATAGGTCCCAGTCAAAGCAATTGTAAGTAATTCTTTTGTGGTAAGAATGAACCAATAGTTTGCACTGAATAATTGTCTGCCTTCATTGAACAATTTGCGAAATATAAATACAGAAAGGAAATAACTGAAAACATGGAAATAATTGAAAGACATAAATTGACTCCCCCCCACTTACTACCCACGATGGGTTACACTAAAGAACTGACTCTTGACACTCCCACGATCTTCTAATACTGGCAGACTTGATTGCTTGCATTTACGCTTGCACAATTACTGGGCACTAACTCCACCTTGCGCACGACTCAGCCCCTGCTCCAGCCTTCTTCAATTGTCCGTGAATTTAGGATTCTTGACAGGTGTTCGTGTGGACCTTCTCAGCTCACGTGGCTCCACAGCCGTGGTATGCATCTTCATCTTATCAATACCCCCCCACGAACAGGAACCTTGTCCTCAAGGTTCAGATGGTTGAATTTATTCTGCAGTTCACGAGCATTCTCCCATGTGGCATCATCGACTGGAAGAGATTGCCATTTCACCAGATTTTCTTCAATAAACTTGGACCCCTTTTTTACCCAACGCGTGTCCAAGATGGACTCTGGTTGCAGCATAATGTCACCATCATTCTCTGATGATGTTGGCAGCTCCATAATAGGCACAATGGATTCACCCAATTTTTTCTTAAGTAAGGATGTGAAAAACAGGGTGAATGCGCGACCCCTCAGGAAGTTTGAGCTTATATGCTACTTGGCCAATTCGTTCTTCAACTTGAAATGGACCATAAAACCGGCTGGCTAATTTTTGTGAAGCTCTTGGAAATACGGTGCGCTGTCGATATGGGTGGAGGCGAAGAAAAACCCAATCGCCGATCTGAAATTCAAGGTCACGGCGTTTCAGATTGGCTACTTGCTGCATGCGGTTGTTTGCTGCTTGTAAATTAAGCTTAAGCAGTCGCAGTATGTCATCCCTTGTAATGAGCTGCTGATCCACTTCATTAACAGGAGAGGTGCCCCTGTCATAGTGGGGAATTGGGGGTGGCAACCTGCCATACACAGCTTGGAATGGAGTCATACCAGTGGATGAGTGATAAGCTGTGTTATACCAGTACTCGGCCCATGGCAGAAAGGAACACCATTTCCGAGGCTGTTGATGGACGAAACAACGTAGATACTGCTCGACGCACCGGTTGACCACCTCCGTTTGGCCATCCGTCTGCGGGTGATATGAGGAGCTCATCTTCAATGAAGTACCTGCCAATTTAAAAAATTCGCGCCAGAAATGGCTAATAAAAATAGGATCCCTGTCACTGATGATGGATTTCGGCATGCCATGTAATTTGACAATAAACTCCACAAACTTTTCAGCCACCATTTTTGCAGTAAATGGATGAGCAAGGGGTATAAAATGTGCCGATTTACTGAGGCGATCAACCACCACCAGTATTGAATTTTTACCGTTTGAAGGTGGCAGACCTTCAACGAAATCCATGCTAATATCCTCCCATACTTGCTGTGGAATGGGTAACGGCTGCAAGAGACCAGCCGGGGAGAGAGTTTCTGATTTGGCCCTTTGACAAGTATCACAGGCTGCAACATAAGCACGAATAATGCGATGCATGGAGGGCCAATAAAACTGTTGTGCCAAGCGTTTATAGGTACGCAGCACGCCGGAGTGCCCTCCAATTGGAGAATCATGGAAGTCATGCAGCAATTGAGTAATGTAAGGGGACTGTGGGGGCACAACCACTCGATTTTTGTAACAAATCAACCCTTGTCTCCAGGCGTAAGGGCTGTCTGGGTTGGCAGTTGCTAATTTGCCAATTCGCTGCAGATAAGGATTGTGTTTTGTTTCTTCCCGAAGAGAGTCCCATAGCTGCGCTTGTGGAGCTGAAATGGCTTGAAGACACGGGCTATCCACCCGGCGGGACAAGGCATCTGCGGCTGAATTTTCTTTGCCCGGTTTGTAGAGGATTTCATATTCATACCCAAATAATTTGGAGACCCACTTTTGTTGTTCCGGAGTAGTGATGCGCTGCTCCAAGATGTATTTCAAGCTGCACTGATCTGTATGAATAAAAAATTTGCGCCCCATCAAATATGGCCTCCATGTCTGAACAGCCACCACAATTGCTAGCATCTCGCGAGCATATGTCGACCAAGCTCTTTTTGCCACCCCTAAAGAACGGCTCATGAAGGCAATCGGTCTTCCTTTTTGGGATAAGACTGCCCCAATTCCATCACCCGAAGCATCTGTCTCGACAATAAAAGAATCATTAAAATCCGGCATAGCCAAAGTAGGCGTTGTGGTCATGGCGCGTTTCAAGGATTCAAAAGCCATATCAGCCTCGGCACTCCAGCCGAACTGACCCTTCTTCAATAAATTGGTTAGTGGTCGGGCTAGCACACCATAGCTGCGGACAAATTTCCTGTAATAACCTGTAAGACCTAAAAATCCACGCAATTCAGAAATATTAGTAGGTCTCGGCCAATCCACCATCGCTTGGATTTTTCCTTGGTCCACCTTGACCCCATCCGAAGTGATGATATGACCCAAGTATTCCAATGCTTGTTGACCGAATGCACATTTTTTGAGTTTGACAAAAAATGTATGATGCCGTAAAATTTCAAAAGCTTGTTGAACATGTTCCATGTGCATGGACCAATTGGGACTATAGATCAATATATCATCAAAAAATACTAACACAAATTTGCGAAGATAAGGGCGAAAAATGGAATTCATAATCGCTTGAAAAGTAGAAGGAGCATTGCAAAGCCCAAAGGGCATGACTAGATACTCATAGTGCCCATTATGGGTACGGAAAGCAGTTTTATGAATATCTGGAGGGTGCACTCTAACTTGATGGTAACCGGCGGTTAGATCTAACTTCGTAAAAAATTTAGCTCCATGAAGCTCATCTAACATATCGTCTACGGTTGGGATCGGAAATCGGTCTTTTAAGGTGACAGCATTTAATGCCCTATAATCTGTGCAAAAACGCCATGATCCATCCTTTTTTTTAACCAATAAAACAGGAGATGAAAATGAGCTAGTGCTAGATCGTATGAGTCCCAATTGAAGCATGTCATGAACTTGTTTTTCAATCTCAGCTTTTTGAAAATAGGCATACCTGTAAGGTCGCACATTGACCGGTTCAGCTCCTTCCTTCAAAGCAATGCGATGATCCAATTCCCTTGCCGGAGGTACTTGATTTGGCTCTTGGAAAATGTCCGAAAATTGATCTATTAACTGCTGCATTTCGGCCTCAATTTCCTTCGTTGGTGCTCCCTTCGCCGATTGGACACATATAGCAAACATTGAATTTTGGCCACCTGAGTTCTTCGTCAATTCCTTCAATGTTGCCGAATGAATTGAAGTAGCATCAATACCCTGTAGTTTATGAGCTTGATTATTCCACCGAAACTCCATTGTCAATTTTTTCCAATCACACGTCACGGTTCCCAGTTGCTCCAGCCATTGAACTCCCAGCACCAAATCCAACCCAATCAGTGGCAGAGCAAAGAGGGTTAGGAAGAATGGAATACCTTGCAGCAGGACATGTATATTTTCGAATCTTCCTTGGCATTTTAATGGTTGTCCGTTTGCCACCTTCACACTAAAAGATTCAGTGGGGATTACGGGAAGCTGCAGCCAATTTGCCATTCTTTCACTAATGAAATTGTGCGTCGATCCACTGTCAATCAAAACAATTAGCTCCTGATTGCCAATTTTTGCCTTCAACCTCATCGTCCGTGAGGTGGACCACCCCGTGAGTGCATGCAGTGATATCTCAGGTGAGTCATCCACTGCGTGCGTGCCATTCAATTCTTCGCCATCCTCTTCTTTGCATTCCCCGTAATTTTCCATAAGCAGCAATTGTGGACCCTGGCACTTGTGACCGACCGTGAACTTCTCATTGCAATTAAAGCAAAGACCCAGCTGTCGTCTTCATTGCATTTCATCCCACGACAGCCTTTTAAATGGCACAGCAGGGTTCTTAATTGGAGACGGTAGAGCAGGCAGTGACCGAATTGGCAATGAAGGACGATTGAATCTTCTTTGTCGTAACAGCTGCTCTTCTTTCATCCTTGCCAGGCTGATGGCTTCCTTCAAATTCTGTGGTTTGAACATGCGAATGGCTTCAGAAATTTCTGGTTTCAGCCCTCCCATGAACGTGCCCACCATAGCCTTCTGCGTCCATCCATACACCCGATTACCCAACCTCTCAAATTCCTTCTGATATTCACGTAGTGATCCAGTTTGTCTTATTCTTGACAATGCCTCATCAAAGTCATCGCAATCTGTAGGGCCAAAACGTGCCCACAGTTCCTCTTCAAAAAGCTTCCATGTCACCACAGTGTTCTCAATTTTATGGGTCCTCTGCATCCACTGCCACCATTGATTAGCTTCACCTTCAAGGTGAAATGAAGCCAACGATACCTTCTGGTTGTCAGGAGTTCCTTGGTACTCAAAGAACTGAGCAACCCGATTGAACCACTCGGTCGGGTCATCACCCGCATACTTCGGAAATACCAGCTTGGCCAATTGGGATGGCACTATCTGGCGTGAACAATCACCCTCTTCCATGATTGGGCGTGAACCCATTTCTTGAAATTGACTGGTGTTGTCAACCGGCCCTTTATTTGCCCGTAGGATGTCAGACAATTTGGAAATTGCCTCCTCCAATTGATGCAATTTGTTTCCCACGTCCAGCTCCATGCGTTGAAATCCACCTTGCATTCCGACCAGCCCAGCTTCCAAATTCTCAATTCTTTCTTTGTTTGTTGTCATAGTAACCTTGCTCTGATACCAATGATAGGTCCCAGTCAAAGCAATTGTAAGTAATTCTTTTGTGGTAAGAATGAACCAATAGTTTGCACTGAATAATTGTCTGCCTTCATTGAACAATTTGCGAAATATAAATACAGAAAGGAAATAACTGAAAACATGGAAATAATTGAAAGACATAAATTGACTCCCCCCCACTTACTACCCACGATGGGTTACACTAAAGAACTGACTCTTGACACTCCCACGATCTTCTAATACTGGCAGACTTGATTGCTTGCATTTACGCTTGCACAATTACTGGGCACTAACTCCACCTTGCGCACGACTCAGCCCCTGCTCCAGCCTTCTTCAATTGTCCGTGAATTTAGGATTCTTGACAGGTGTTCGTGTGGACATTCTCAGCTCACGTGGCTCCACAGCCGTGGTATGCATCTTCATCTTATCAGGATATGCCCGAGAGATGAGATGAGATGAGATGAGATGGGAAGGCACAGGGGTCTGTTTTTTTTATGATTTTTTTATTTAAATTGTGTATTTAAATTATTGTTAGAATTTGATTTTTTAGTGTTTTGTAAACACATGTAATTTGTAGTTGTTTAAGTAAAATATAATAATAATAATAATAATAATAATAATAATAATAATAATAATAATAATAATAATAATAATAATAATAATAATAATAATAAAGAATGTGTGTGTTGCTTTTTTTCAAATAGATGATAAGAAAATCTATAAAAAAATAAAATGGTTTAATCTTTTAATTTTTATAATTAATTAATTATATATGAATAGTACAACTCCGAAACGGCGCGCCGAAACGATCTGAAGCTGAAACATTTTGTACCAATTGAAAAAATAAAATATCAACCGAAGCAGAATTAACATCCTTGATCTATATATAGCTAAACAAGCAGTGCAATTATATTTAAACAAAAAATATAATGCTTAAACAAGGTCTAATAAATTATGTTTAATCGTGGTTTTTTTTAGGTGTACTCTTAAACAAGGTCTAAATGAATTATGCCCAAAATCTCTCTACAAAGAATGAACCTAAACTCTAGAGTCTGAGAATGAATAGAAGAGCATGAATAAGAAAACATGACAATAAAGAGAGAAATAACTTGAGAATTTCCTTCATCCCTTTCCACTCTTTCAAGAAACCCATTTATAGGACTTGGAAATCAAAACACTAATGCTCATAATTCATGCTAGAAGAGAATGGATATTTGCAAAGCAACATTCGCCTATATGGGAGTGTATTTCAAGACATCCACTTAACTTGATAAATCATACACTATTATGTGCACCGAGATCTAATAAATTGGCATGCATTGGTGAATTCTTGTAATGTTTAATATCTTATTTATACACTCAATATGATGATATATCTTCTTTTTTTTGTTATATATTATCTAGGTGGGTTTTTTTATATGGGAGGACCCGATAATTAGTGTCACGGTTTGTGATGTTACTGATGATGTTGAGCGCACCACTCTCTCCATTTGGTTCTCATCGTGTCGTTTTGGACTTGATCAAGTTAGGAAGGTTGGTCCCGCAGGCATTGCAATACAGAATGATGAGGCCCTTTTTCATGCGTGACAGCATGTTCCTGATTTTGCACGGTCATTCATAAGATGATTTAATAGATTTAGTTAAATGATATACTTGAAAGTTCTTATAATTAATAAAAGAATTAATCTAAATCTTTAAGTTATGTATTGAGTTTTTTTAAATTATGAAATTGAATTATAGGTTATGTGAATTGTGTTGAATTGATTGTGAATTATGTTGAGTATGAGTTGTTGGTTTTTATTTTATTTTATTAATATGGGTGTTTAGGTTAGCTTATATGTACGTCAACTAATCTCAAGAGTCTTAAAACTAATAATCATGTAAACCTCTAGTGGTCATCATATTAATAATCACAAGACTTAAACCCGAGTCTACAGATAAAATAAACATCTTAACCCTAAGTTCTTATCACCATGTCGCCTACTATATGTTTTTATTTATTTAGTTAGTTTTATAGAGAGTTGAAAGACTGATAAATGTCATCGGGGCTGTAATGTTGATATCACGCATGTCACACATGCATGCCTTTGCTGGCTGTGCAGGTCTCAATTGTGCATCTTACTGTCTCGTCAAACCGTTTTGTTTTAGTTGTGACCATCTGATTTGCCCGCTTCGCTGGACTTTTTTATCTATGTAGAAAATTAATTAATTTTATAAATGTTGTATTTTGTTATTTTAATATTTAATTAGTATAATTATAATTGATAAAATCTGTTAAAAATGGTTTTTTTCAACCAAAATGTGATTGAATATTGCTATTGCTAAAAAACTTTTGATAAAATTTGTTAGAAAATTTGCTAAGAAGGTGAAATGATTTATTAGAAATTTGTTGTCACGGATACTCTGGTAAAAAAAAAAAAAAAGAAACCCGGTTAAAAAAGAACAACTGACTTGGACACTAAAAAATAAAAAATACAGAAAAAAAGGTTACCATTTCTTAAAAGAAAAAAAAAGTCTCAAATATAAATTTAAATTCAAAGCCAAAGTTTTTTTTATAAGATTTATTCATCATATTATTATATTAAATATATTTAAGAATACCGATATTAAATTTTTTTTGCAAGAAATCGTAGGTCATTTTTTTTCTCTCTTAATATATTTTTAGGCGATAATATTAAATAAATATTAAACACATATACTTAGTCTCACATACTATATTGTTTTAATTGTAGATACCTAAGTAAATTTGTAAAAAAAAAAATATGAGTTGCCTTTTTTCCCCGGTAATATTAGATCTGACACATTATAAATAAAAATATTGCAATTTAAAAAAAAAAAAGAAATATAAATTTTTTGCGTGCTATAATTACTTATTTGCCGTCTAAAAAGAACAGTGTAGCCGAAACGAAAAGTGCCTCGTATATTTTTTAATTGTAGATAATCTAGGCAAATTTGTTGACCTTTTGTTTTTTTGAGTTGTATTTTTTCCCGGGCAATATTAGATCTTAAATATTAAAAATCCAATTTTTTTTTTTTAAAGAAATAAACTTGAACAAAAGAGCACAAAATTAAAATTCAAAGCCAATTTTTTTTTATTTTATAAGATTTATTCATCATATTATTATATTAAATGTATTTAAGAATGCTGATATTAATTTTTTTCCTGCAAAAAATCCGAGGTCATTTTTTTTATCTCTTTATATATTTTTAGGTGATAATATGCAATAAATATTAAAACATATAATAATGACTTGTTTGCCGTTTAAAAGGAACAGTGTATTCGAGACAAAAGTGACTTGTATCATTTTTTAATTGTAGATAACCTAGGTAAATTTGTCTATTTTTTGTTCTTGAGTTGTCTTTTATCCCCAGTAATATTAGATGCAAAATTAATATTGCTATTATTGCAAAAACAATTAAAATTATCAAATTATCCCGAAAGAAAAAACACTCAAAAACATTAACAAAAGAGTAAGTAAGAAAAAGAATATATTATTATTATTATTATTATTATTATTATTATTATTATTATTATTAATAATAATAATCTTATTATTATTATGATTATTATTATTATTATTATTATTGTGTTAATGATGAATAAAGCACAGAAATAAATAAAAGACAAAAAAAATCATAATAACTTTAACAAAAGACAACAAAATCAAGAAAAAGAATATATTATTATTATTATTATTATTATTATTATTATTATTATTATTATTATTGTGTTAATGATGAATAAAGAACATAAATAAATAAAAGAAAAAAAAATCATAATAACTTTAGCAGAAGAAAAAAAAATCATAATTATCAGGGAAAAAAACTTCATCTAACTTGAAAATAATAACAATAAAACCAATAAAAACCTAAAAGAAAGAGCACATAAAAAAATATAATAGATGATAAAACAAAAAAAAATTATTAGCTGAAAAAACTCATTTAATTTGAGTAAACAATTTTTATATGATTTGCTGGATCAAAATAAAAATATAATATTTATATATGCAAAATTTAATATAATAAAATGGCTCCACACACCTTACTATAACAATAGCAAAATCAAAGTTTGAAAATCTAAAATTATTATTGCTCTTACTATTAAAATAATAAAAATGATCAAATTATGCTGAAAAAAACAACTCAAAAACATTAACAAAAGAGTAAGTAAGAGAAACAATTAAATTATTCTTCTTATTATTATTATTATGAAAGAAACAAAACTACATGAAAGACAAAAAAAAAGCTAGAAACTTGAACAAATGATAAAACAAAGAAATAAAATTAAAAAAAATTATCATTGCTATTACTGCAAAAAAAATGAAAATTATCAAATTATCCGAAGAAAAAAAACATAAAAAAACATTATCAAAAAAGCAAGTAAGAAAAAAAATTAAATTATTATTATTATTATTATTATTATTATTATTATTATTATTATTATTATTATTATTATTATTATTATTGTGTTAAACACACTTATATATACATGGACAAAAATAGGAGTTATTGTAGAAATTAAAAAAAAAATCAAAGTATAAGGGCTGAAATAAAAATTATATTTATTAACATTTTCAATTAAAGGACAAATCTGTAAAAATGGAAACTTCTGTACCGAATAAATTCATCCTTTTCAGTTCAATCTGGAAATTAAAAGAAGGATGACCGAATTGAAAAATGGACATTCAATAATTCCAATTAAAGGACGAAATTGACAGAATTCGAAACTTCTATTACAGAAATCAAACAAAAGTCAAGGGACTGATATGCATCGACAATAAATCGGGGGACTGAAGTTCAATCCGGCGCTGAGGAGAGAGAAAAGAGCACATAAACGTTCAACCGACTATATGAGCCTCTACGTAGATCATATCACAGCACGCGCCACTCAATGAAATTCAGGGAAGGGTGGCGAATCGTTTGCACCGGCGACGAAAAATTTTTCACCGCCGTATGAAGCCGCACGCGCCGCTGAACAGATCGCGGCCAAAAAAGCGTCAACGCGCCCGTACAGCTTGCTGACAGCGCTGACACAAGGGAACAGTACTGTATGCGTCAATGACTAAATCACCCCTGAGACTAATTAATGGATTTTGTCGTATTGGGAGCTACAGATGTAATAACACATGTTCAAAAATATTAAAAAAAAAAAAGGTTGCGGCGGACCAGACCGGTCCGTACGCGTGCAATTACAATCGTTGCCCTCAGCCGAAACGTGTTTTTGTCTTATTATCGAGGGTCCGAGCGTCATTACACTGTTCACATCAGGAAAAAACAAAAAAGTAGGGTGGACGAACTCGCGCGACGCACGGAGGATAAAAGACCAGTCCACAGTGCGTTTGAGTCACATGCTACTGCTACAGGAACAAAACCGAGCTCTTTTAGCTTATGTCTTAATATATTTTGTTCTCATAAATAGGTTAATTTTTAGTTGTGATATTTTTCCAATATACTATATTTTTTAAAAGAAAAATGCTCTCCGTCAATGCTGCAATTTTCTGATCACGAGTGAAGGAAACTCTGAAAGCCTGCGGAATATTGCGGGGTGCTGTTCTTGTCACCATAGATAGTGGGAAATAAAGTGAAAAGGAAAAGCAGTATTCTCGCTCAGTGCCTTTAGTTCTCCTCCACATTCTCTCCTGACCTCATAGCAATAATTCTGTACTCGGTTCTTTTCGAAGAAAGAGGAGATCGATAAAAAAAGGTAGATCCCTGAAGCACAAATATATATACAGAAAAGATTAGCATGTTTTTGGCATGTGAGGCAGCTGAACTGCGTACAATGTTTCTTTTCTTTGACAAAAAAAGATCTTACGTGTTTCCATTAAATTACTGGTTCCGAGTGATCCAACAGCAAATTTCTTCGCAAGTGGGAAGCTTGTATTTTGCTCAAATATATTGTTTAATATATAATATTTGTCCATATTCATCTTAAACTTAGCTTCTTGTCTTGATATAATTAATAATCGAAATGCATTTGCGTGTCTAATCTATTTAGGATTACAAAAGTAGCATTTAGCACGTTTTACTAGCTAGCAATTACAGGAGGAGTAGTACTAGCTAGTGGATAGATTCCCTAATTAATTCTATTTACTATGAACAGATGAAATCAGTCTCAACTTTTTCTTCTTTTTTTTTTGTCTCTTTCATAAGCTGAGGGACATGAATAGTAGAAGTGATGGGTAGCTCACAGTGACAAAACACCCACACCAAAACACGGAAGGAAAAAGAGAAGAAGTATGTGAGCGAACTCTCTACTGCAAGAACAACTTGATATGGCTATGCGTGTCTTATCTATGTAACATTACAATAATAGTTTACTCGTTTTAATAACAATTACATGCAGTAGCAGTAGTGGTTAGGGCATGTCATATGTGAATATTACTGGTGGTCTAGAATTATATTTAGTATAAAATCAGTCCGATCAACTGTTACAGCAGAGACTTTATGAGAACCCTATTTTTGTTCTGAAAAATGATGGAGAAGGGAAGGCATGTCTACTGAATATATATATATATATATATATATATATAAGCTTCTCGTTATACACTCTAAAGAAGTGATTGAATAATATTTCCACGAGAGCACTCCAAATTATAGCACCTTCTGCGTATCTTCTTCATTGAAAACTTCAAACCATTGAACATAGTTAACAAGAGCTTAGATTTGTTTTGATCACTGAAAATTGGGGAAAGACCATTACGTAATGGAGTCTGTTGCATTTCACTTTGCCCAGTTCGGATAAAACCAAATAAAAATTCTCCCGTCTATTGGATGGCTGTCTGAAGTTACGTTCCCTGACCACCAAGCAATGAAGAAACGTCCTGCAGTCTGTTTGTATAAAGGTACGTGATAGAATTATATTTGACTTGAATTTTCCTCCTACGCACACCTCTTTCACAACTCATTCAATATTCAACATATATAGTTTGGTAGATATTCATATAGGTTTACCATGTCGTAGGCTAGTTAATTAATTAAGAGAATATTTGCCTCAAACTAGCTAGTCTTCTTATTTGAAATCAAATGACTAAACTGATAGAGCCATTGACAAAATCGAGATGAATTAAAAGAGGGTGTTGGTGGCATTAGAATGCTAGTCTTGGGAAAACTATGTAGCGGAAAATTAATCAGCAGCATGAATTTTATCGGACAACATTTGCCATTAATGTGTTTTGTTTCGTTCGACTCCCTGTCTCCTTGAGGGAAAAGTCTCAATTTCGAATTTGAACTCCAATGAAATACAAAAACGAAATTTAATATGTATTTATGGAAGAAAAATGAACTATGTTGGGTTTTATATGTTCCATGGTTATTGTGAGACTGTGACTACGTGACTCATTCAAGCACATCACCTCTAATCACGTTTATAAATCTGAGACTATTGCTCATAAGTTTGAGAATATTGCTTCTCTATAATATTATTATTCAATTTAATAAAAATAAAATAAAAGCTTCTAAAACGTAAGTTGAACGTACTTTTGAGTAATTATCACAAATCTAATTCCCCCCCTGACTTTATGATTTCTTCTTCTTTTGGTTCAGTTGGTGGTGTATCAGGCATGACGCTACATAATAAGATCGTAGCGCTCTCCCTATTATATAATTATAATAATTAATACTCATATCTTATTTTAGTGAACGAAGCTATCGAATCCACAACACGCTGCTTGTGTTTCATAGGCTTTTATGTCATTATTGCTACGTCTTATTACAATATTCAACTGCTACAAACCTTTTCTCTTACTGTCGTAGATTAATATTAGAGGCTTGATCAATTACCGAACATTCTTGTCAATTAATAAGACAATACAGTGGGATACCCATTTTCCTTCCGTAAGTATATATTATTATAAAATAATATAAATTATATTCTGGGACCCCATGTAATAGCTTAAGTTTTTAGACGAGATGGTTCTCTGACATAGTCCCCAAGGGGCGTAACGTGATGGCAGAGACTTTGCGATCTGCACAGCAGGTCTAGAGTTCGAGTCAGGACGTGCATCTCTTTTAAAAACTTGTGACAACCAGGGTTTTACTCGATAACCTGGATTCATAAATATGCTTTTTGGAAGGTAGTGTTTACTCGTATCCAAAAAAAGAAGTTCCATGACATGCTTTGATACCATATCAAAAGATCATCTTATTTAAAAGCTTAAATTGTTATATAAGGTCTAAAATATGATTTACATATATTTGTATGGTTTTAGTTTGTACCTCAATATTTCTCCTTTTTTTTATTGATGAAATTTCTGCAAGGGATCAAAGCTAATCCATACTTTCCAATTTTAATCTCACATTCTTTTGTAAAATTTACAATTTTTTTAATTGCAGGGTATGTGAGAAAGGATGACGCAGAATACAAAATATTGCATAACACAGCAGGTCTCTTGCCTGCATAACATTGTTTAATATTTGGTACATCAAATGTCATTTCGGCTAAATGATGAAGATTTCCATGACAAGTATTTTTTTCATGGTAATTACAGCGTTCATGTTGTTTTTAAATTAATTTTTATTTTTTAAAAAATTATTTTTGATATCAACCTATCAAATAATTTTAAAATATTCAAAAAATTAATTGAAAATAAATGATAAAAATTAAAAAAATAATTTTTTTAAAAATATTTTTGAAATGAAATATTAAACACCCATAAAATACAGCATGTCTCTTGTCCGATCATATCGGTTAAGAAATAAAAATGAAAATTATATAGACTAATTCTTTTATTTTAATTCAATTTAGAGTATGATTAAACATAAACTCGTTAAAATCATTATGTTATTATTTATGATTACTGTTTTTTGTTTATATATATATATAATTGATAGAGAAGATCATACCTTTTAAGTTTAATTTTAGACACACTTGTAGCTCGACACACTTCAACAATTGACTTTCTTTTTTAAATAATATTTACTCCAACGCGTACCTCTCCTCGTTTATTTATGAGAGATGGGGTCCATATTTTTTCACTCTTTTCCAATCGTGCCCCTGAATCTAACCAAAGAGCTTTGATATTATTTGGTGTCAAGAAATACTCGGTTCTGTGATGTGATGAATTAAATACTAACAGTGGAAGAGCCGGGGGGGCATTGAGAGAGCCATGGCTCTATATATACCTCCCTTATCAATTCAGCACAACTCGGTTCAAGTAGCAGCTGTTTGTTTTTTAGTTGGTGCACATTCCTAGTTGACTCTCTCTCCCTCTCTCTCCCACCTTCTCTGTCTATCTATCAATGGCCATGCAGATCAGCTCAACAGTTCCAGCCCAAAACTTCGACCTCTTTCGACGTGCCAGCTTCAAGCGCCAGCGATCTACATTAAAACTCACTTCATCTGTGACTCGTTCCTTAAAGTCTGTTGATACATCGTCGTCATCAACGGAGTTAACTAAAAAACACCTTGCAAATCTTGAACAACTCCTCCAAAAGCAAATCCCAGAACCAATTAACCAAGCTGTCTCGCAACCGACTCACAGAGTTTCTAATAAGGGGTCGTTGGCCAATAATAGAGGAAAGAATTTGTTAGAAGATCTTAATTTGGCTAGAATATGGTCTGAAACGAAAGCAGCTGAGGAAATGTCACCTAGACATCTAAACAGGCTTCAACGTTTGTTATCCATGACGGAGGAGTATTCTCCGAGGAACCATCTTGGTTCTCGGTGGCGAGAGTATCATGGAAGCAATGATTGGGACGGACTTCTTGATCCACTTGATGAGAATCTCCGGCGAGAGGTGGTGAGATATGGAGAGTTTGTTCAAGCAGCTTATCATGCTTTTCATTCTAATCCCGCCATGTCGGCAGGGAAACCTCCGTTACCCCAGCAGGTTTCACTTCCCGATAGGTCCTACAAGGTGACGAAGAGTCTTTATGGGACTTCCTCGGTTGGATTACCTAAGTGGGTGGACGATGTGGCTCCGGATCTAGGGTGGATGACCCAACGGTCTAGTTGGATCGGTTATGTTGCGGTGTGCGAGGACCGGAGGGAAATCCAGCGAATGGGAAGGAGGGACATCGTTATCGCATTGCGGGGGACTTCTACCTGTCTTGAATGGGCTGAGAATATGAGGGCCCAATTAGTTGAAATGCCAGGAGACCATGACCCGACTGAAATCCAACCCAAGGTGGAATGTGGGTTCTTGAGCTTGTATAAAACTGACGGGGTTAATGTGCCCAGTCTAGCCGAGTCGGTGGTGGAGGAGGTGAAAAGGCTAATAGAGCTGTACAAGGGTGAGAACCTGAGCATTACAGTCACCGGACACAGCCTCGGTGCAGCCTTGGCTCTATTAGTAGGTGATGAACTGAGCACATGCGCGCCGAGGGTGCCACCAATCGCAGTCTTCTCCTTCGGCGGACCTCGCGTGGGCAACAGAGGATTCGCAAACCAGATGACTGCCAAAAAAGTGAAGGTGCTAAGAATTGTGAACAACCAGGACGTCATCACCAGGGTCCCAGGGATACCCATGGTGGAAGAGCTGAACGACAGCATGCCGCTGGCCTATGCACATGTTGGCACAGAATTACGCGTGGATACGAGGATGTCACCGTATCTGAAACCCAACGCTGACGTGGCGTGCTGCCATGACCTGGAGGCTTACCTCCACCTGGTCGACGGGTTCATGGCCTCGAACTGCCCGTTCAGAGCAAACGCAAAGAGGAGTTTAGTTAAGCTGCTCAATGAGCAGGGATCTAATGTGAAGAGACTGTACACGAGTAAGGCACGAGCCTTAAGTCTGAATTTTGAAAGACAAGGACTGGCCGCTTCTGGCTGTTTGCCCAGTCCATCTTGACAGACTCCCCCCAAGTACTGTCTAACCTTGTTCATACGCAAATGTAAAGCCACTTCTAAACACCAATCATGTTTGACCGACCATATACATCCAGATTTTCTCTGCTTTTTTCTTCTTCTTTCGAACTCATTTGCCCAAGATGATTGGAAATCTCTTATGCTTTAGCACCAAAATAACATTTTTCATATGATTTTACTATTTCCTTCGTTCTTGACTTTATTATTCAAAATTATATTTCTGCGAGATAACACTGTGTTTATAAAATAGGTTATCAATATTTTGTTGCCATTCATTTGCTTTTTGTTGGTCGGACCTGACATGGATAATTAAACAGATTTCCCATAAAAAGAAATTCTGATCCATGCAATGGAGATATGGATGGTGTCTCACGGTCAATAAAAAAATGCTCATATGTTAATTAATCAACTGATCAGCCGTCCTCACTTTTTTTGTATACATTATGCCATGAGATACATCAATGTCTATTCTTAACGTTAAATCTTAATTTATTTATTTCTTCCAAGACAACTATAAACTATGCTCAAATTATTCTGCATGTAAAAAAAAAAATTTAGACAAGGAAACTCCATTTTCGAGAAACATATTTTATTAATTTAAATAAACAAGTAAAATTTTGGTTATTATTTAGTCTCGTAATGCTCATACCTAATAACAAAAGAGTTCTATGAAATTTAATATATAAAATTCACATATGAAAAGCATCATTAAACAAATTATTCATACGTGTAATTTAAAGTAATTTAGACAAAATAATATGATTGAAATATTTTTCACACTTCCAAATGTGGGCAATTTATGGATGCGTCATTGGTAGATAGGATGGCGATAGATGTTGAAATACCATTTGGGGGTGGGGGTGGCCGGAGCATTCCTTTGTCAAGCGCCTTTCGAAGAAAAAACATAATGTCAAAGCTTGAAGCAAAATTTATTTTTTATTTGACTATTTTACAAGAAAGAGAAAAAGAATGTTGGTTTTACATTTGCCGACCAAATTGTCTTCGTTCTAGTCTATGTTTCTTGTTTATCAGAAAGAAAAAAGAAGAATTTAATCCAATAATATATTCCCTCCGTCCTAGTCCTTTTGAAAATGATACTCTAATTCAAAAGGTTACTTATTTTGTACCTCTAAACCCGTCTAGACATTCTTGAGTTACAAGGATAAGATATATAAATAATAAAATAAATTTTTCTACCTCTAAACCGTCTAAACATTCTTGAGTAACAAGGAGAAGATATATTAAATAATAAAATTAATTTTTCTACCTCTAAACCGTCTTGAGTTACATCGATAAGATATATCAAATAATAAAATTAATACTTTAAAACCTCCACTTTTAAAATAAACAAAATATAGATATAAATTATACTATTTACTAAAAGAGATCATGGTTCAGTTACTTACTGTAGCTTATGAGACAAATCACTATGGATTACAACAGTGTTGCTCAGTTTTCGGGTCGGTTCGGGTTGGTCGGTTCAAAAGCTTGCTTTTGTTTATTTATTTTTTACAATAAGATATGAAGAAGCGCCTGTAGCTCAGTGGATAAGTTCTATGGTTCAAACCTGCAAGGTGACCTTTTATGCTTTTTTTTTTTGATTTATTTCCTCTTAATCATTTTTTTTTTGCTTTTTTTCTTCTTTTTTAACTTATACATTTTTTTTTTGTTCTTTATTTTGGTTGTTTTTTATTAGTTTTTATTTTATTTTCATGTCAAATGATTTTTTTAGCTAATTTTTTTTTTCATTTTTTGTTTGTTAAAGTTATTGACCATTTTTTTCTTTGATTGAATTCCCCCCCCCCCCCCCCATTACTAATGCAATAATAATAATAATTTTAGTTTTTATTTCTTGCTTCTTCTTTTGTTAATGTCTTCACTTTTTTCTCTCATGGTAATTTAATAATTTTTATTGTTTTAGCAGTAATAGTAATGATATTTTTAAATGTTAAGGTTTCGATGTTCCTGTTGTTATTATAGGTTGTGTTTATGTGTTTCATTATACCAAACCTTGTATGTATAGATGTTGTACTTTATTTGATTTTTTCAATTTTTTCATTTGATTGAAATTGATAATACATTTGGTTTTTGTTTCAACCCTTATACTTTTAATTTTTTTATTTTAATTCCTTCAATTTTTATAGTTCTTAAATAATCCATACTTTTGGTCATGTTTATATATATGTGCATTTAGTTTCGGTTTTTTATTTTTATTATTTTCTCTTTTGTTGAGATAACATTTTTTTCCTTTGGTATTTCTTTTGGTTTTTTTATTAGTTTTTATTTTATTTTAATGTCAAATGATTTTTATTAGCTAATAATTTTTATTTTAAAAAAAAATTGTTGTTTTGTTAAAGTTTTTGGGCTTTTTTATTCTTTTATTTAATTTATTTTCCCATTATTCACACAATAATAATAATAATTTTAGTTTTAGTTTTAGTTTTTTTTCTTGCTTCCTCTTATATTAATGTTTTCGAGTTTTTTTCTCCTCGGAATAATTTAATAATTTTTATTGTTTTAGCAATAATAGTAATTATATTTTTAGATGTTAAGCCTTTGATGTTGTTGTTGTTGATATAAAAGGGTGTGTTGATTGTTTCATTATATCAAACCTTGCATGTATAGATGTTATATTTTATTTTGAACTAGCAAAATTTATTAACTATTTCAATCCCATTAATTATAAAAAATATTTGTTCGACCCACAACGTAGTGCGGGTAATTAACTAGTGCGAACTAAAAAAAGCAATAAAAATGGAATGTGTGGAGTAGTTGAAATGACCAATAAAAAACTACCGTTATTCTCATCAATCCCATCATGTTCGCACAAACATGTTCTTATAGGAATTTTCTTTATGTTTATTACAAGATCGCTTGTTATGGAGCTGAGATCACTTTTAATTCACTCATTTAGTGTTCACATAACACATTTTATCATCATTTCTATTGATTTCCCCTTTTTTTTAGTATCAATTTGTTCGAACCCCTCCACAAAAAAGTTACGAGCTTCCCTCTAAATCTTGACATGATTCATCCATTAAAACTTTTCATTGATTTGATTCTCTAAACACACAATCTTTCTAAGCTTATATCCAATAAATTTCACAATTAAAACTTACCATTTTATATTGAGATTTTATGTTGACTCATTGTCATTACATGATACCTTCATTACTGTCCCCCCAACATTGTTCATACAGACTTATCGCATTATGGATTTAAACAGTTGTTTCATTTAAGTCTTTCTTCGCTTTCTTCTTCTTCGCTTTGCCTACCTGTCTCTCTCCCCCATTTTTTTCTCTTATAAGCAAACAACAACTGGTCGGTGACAGTTGAGAGAGAAATTGGTCAACGCTCTGTTATTTCAAGACTAAATTGGCATGACCATGACCATCACCATCACCATCATCCTTATCATCACTCCTACGCTTTGAACTTTGTGGTTGATCCTTTTCCGTGGATTTCACACTATCACCCTCACCATTTGCAGTTTCCTTCACCTTTGGCAATTCTGGATTTTCAATTGTTTTTTCTAAGTAGTCATATTCATCAAACTCCATTTCCACCATCGTCAAACCAAAAACCAATCAACCTCACAAAAAAAACCTTATAACAACTGCAAAAAAAAAACAATAATTTAAATAAATTCCATTGCACAAAATTCCTTTTTTTTGCATTACTTGCCAATATTTTTTTAAAATCACAATTTCCAATAACAAACAAAATTTCAATAACAAGCTTAGTTTCCATAAGAATATTAGGTTTTGCATTAACTGAGCAAATTAAAACTAATCTAAATCTCTATAACCCTGAATGAGTGCAGTAACAGTAAACAACGCAGCTTCTAATCCCACGTTAACTTAAAAACACTCTGCTTGGTTACAGAGAAACCACAACAAGGCAATTACTAACATTAAGATACCATAAAATCCGTTTCATTATAATTTTCCTTCAATTTTGCTCGGAAACCAAACAAACCATTAGAATTTCTAAAAAAAGATGAAAGAGATTATTAAAAAAATGAGGAATATTTGTTATCTGTGAATAAGCAGCTGGGAAGAAGTGAAGCTAGAGAGGTGAAGTTAAAAAAGATGTGAAGATTTATTTTTATTTTCATTGAGAACTTGAAGTAAAGTGTGTCTCTATGTGTTTAAAATGCAGAATTTTTGGGATTCTGGTCTTGATCTCTAATAGAGTTGTTGCACCAGAGATAGTGATTATGAGGCAATTTATATTTTAGTTCCCAGACATTTATAGATATTTTACTTCGTCCCCTATATTTAAGATTTTCCGACATTGATCCTATAATTTCTTGAAAGTATGGAAGCCGATCAAGCCTCGCTTTAAATATTCATTCCAATCAACCCAAGAACAACCTCACCACCTAGCCCAATGAGAGATGGCCTTAAGCTTGGTATTTTTGAAAAGGATAATAAGATTGTGAATTAATATTGATGTTTTTGTTTTTTATTGTATTTAGTCACTACACAACTCTTAATATATATATATATATACACACTAAAAGCTAAAACAGGTCGGAGTTTTCAACAGTAATGAACATTGATTTTCACAGTTCATCTAGACTTAGAGGCATTGTGGATTGTAATAATAAATTACTATTTTGCCCCTTTGTTTACTGTTTTTTTAACCTTGGGTCTAGGGGTATTTTTTTTTGTATTTCTGTGCATAGTAAAATAACCATCATACCCCCTAATAAGACAAAAATCAAGTTTTGCCTACAAGGATATCCCGGTATGTTCATATTTCGGGTGAACATTAAATAAAGTGTGTAAATATTGATATACCCCCATAAAAGAAAAAAATACAAGAAATTGGTTGTGGGATTGTTAAGTTAATTGTCCATTTCTTAAATATTAATTTATTCGATTATTTGACCACTTCATATATTTTTTCATTATAAATAACTTGAGCAAATTTGTCTACCTTAAGAAAACTAATATTAACTGATGAATTATTTCGATTATTATTCTCATTGTTATTATCATGATTGTTAAATTATCTTAATTATTATAGTTGTTATTATAAATATTATTATAAATAAATAAATAATATTCTAATTATCATTGGTCATACTATCGGTAACACCATAATTATTGTTAAAAAAACTTAAATTATTTTTTTTATTTTATAAGATTTATTCCTCATATTATTATATTAAAAGTATTTTAGAACATTAATATTAAATTTTATTTTTTTCAAAAAAAACCTAGGTCATTTATATATATATATATATATATATATATATATATATATATATATATATAATTAAGACGTTAATATTAAACAAATATTAGAATATATAATTAGTTTGCACCTATTTATAAGAAAAAAAGTTACAAATAATCATTATCATTATTTTGAATATTTTATCTATAATAATTAGAAATTTAAACACCTAAAAATATTAACAAATAAGCAATTAAAAAATAAATAAATGACAAAAAAAAATATTATTAAATTTTTAAAAATTAACTGACTTAAAGAATAAAAAAAAACAAAGAGAAAATAATAAATATCAATTTTTAAATGATCACTCACACAATTAAAATTTAACATTAAATAAAAAAACACAACCTTAATAAAAGCGGACATAATAAAAATTAAAAACAAAAACTAAGAGCATGTACATATAAACATGGACAAAAATAGCAACCATTTCAAAAATATATATAAAAAAATAAGAGAATTAAAATAAAAGCAAAAATTAAAAGTATAATGACCGAAATGAAAAAACAAATATATAATCGATTTCATTCAAAGGACAAAATTGCTCCACGTCTAAACTTTGATACCAAAATAATTAAAGGATTTAAAACCAAACCAAAAATTAAAACTCCGAGGACCAAAATGAAACAAAAAAACAATAATCAATTTCCATTGAAGGATACAATTGAAACAAATTAGAACTTTGATATAGAATATACTAAGGATTTAAAACTAATCCAGAAATTAAAAGACTAGGGACCGAAATGAAACTTCAATATATAATCAATTTCCATGGAAGGACAAAACTGAAATAAATCAAAAGATAAGGAACTGAAATGAAAACACCAACAACACCGGGAACTGCCAAGAACTTTCACCTGTAGGAGAGAGAAAAGGAGGGGAAAACTTTCGACCGCCAACCGGCACGTTTCCGATGACCGAAAACAATTGTATTGCCACTGATAAATAGAATGTTACTTATTTGCAATAATGTTCATAATAACTGTGCTAATAATTATGACAATTTAACAATTATAACAGTAACAATGAGAATAATAATCAAAATAATTTAGTAGTCAATGTTATTTTTGTAAGAAAATAACTTCAATAGCTTTTTTATATATGATATTTCAGATCTCATATCATGTAAAAAAAATATACGAAGCCACACGTGGACAAGGCAGGTACAAAAATTATGTCAAATCATCTACAATTAAAAATAAATATTACTCTGCGTTTCGCCACTACCAGCACCAAATTTTTTAACATGTAACAAAATTGTTAATGGTCTTATATTTTTTATAATGCTATACATCTTAGCTAAATAATCAACTTAAAAAATTTAAGATTATGTAGTTTTTATATGTATTTATTTTACGATAGATAAGACATTTAGAATAATGATAATAATTATTTTTAGGACTTTTCCCTTTAAAAATAGGTGAGGCTAATTATATATTGTGATATTGTCTTAAATTATATAAAAAATTGAATTGACTTTTGTTTATAAATCTCACATTAATTTAATCTCAGTGTTCTAAAATACTTTTAATATAATAATATGAAGAAAAAATCTGAAAAACTAATCTTTAATAAATTTTAGCAGTTGCATTTTTTTTATCTGTCAAATAAATTATTCGTCAAATGGTTAAAACATGCCCAACAAACAATCCGTATGTTGTAGGCAAAAAAATAATATTTCTTTAGTCAATTTGATCAATTACAGTTTTGCTATCTACCAATTAAACTATCATCCATGTATAAAAAAACCACCAATCAAATTGCTTGTTACGTAAAACATATCACTCATCTGTGTTAAAATTTAATAATTATAATTTTACTATTTGGTAATGAAATAATTAATCAAACAAATAAAACATACACAAAAATCAATCAGTATGTAACACGAAGCACATGACTCATGCTAAAAGAATTTTATCGATTCTAATTGTAAAATCTACCATTAAATATTTATCAAAACAATTTTAACAATAACATCATTCAATCATTTTTAGGTGGAAACAAAACTCATTTGTATTAGATTTCATCGATTACAATTTAACTAATTAAATATTAAAATAATCAATTACAACACGTATAAAATCATTCAATTTTCTACATAGAAAAAAAACCTAGTGCAACGCGCGGGCAAGTAACTTCGTTGTCGTTCCATCTAATACAAAGGTTTATTACATGGAAATTTTAAATAAAATGTTTCTTAACTGTGTATAAATAAATAAATAAATAAATAAAATGAAACCCTTAACAAATGATTTTCAACAAACGTAGTTAATAAGATAACATTAATTCAATGATATATGAACGGGGGAAACTCATTCTAATTTAAATAAAATCAAAATTTGACACCATGTGAATAATTAAGTTTATTAAAACAAGAGTTTTAAACTTACATTTAGTTTTAAAATAAAGGATTAGATTTAAAAAAAAGAGTAACAAATTGATTATACATGTCCTGTCAAGTTCTTATCCTATGAATTAGAGTGAGTTTTTATTTTTTACCAAATGTAAGCATGAATAAAAGATCAAGGAATAATACAAGTTGCAAACAACAAAGTCAAAGAACCTAAAAAAAGAGCAGACACCTCAAGAGAAACACACTTCCGAGGCCAAACAAAGGGAGCAAGCTAAGAAGAAACCAAAACAAGAAGCATAGTATCCACCCACAATCCAACTAAGAAGTTGGTAGGCTAGGATACAAGCAAAAAACAAGAACTAAAAGAAATACCATATTTATATGAAAAAAACTACAAATCTCACGACCTAGGCAAAGGAATGCTGCCAGCAGACAACTCGAGAAAGGACAACAAAAAGACAGCTCAAAACATAAACTAGCCACAACAAGCTGCAAAGCAACCAATAACCATGGAGAGGAGATCTTTCCCATCATCCCAACAAAGCAAACAAAGAAAACAGCCACACACCAACACAATAAAATAACCCAGCAAAGCAAGCAGAGAAGCAACCGACAACCAACACCACCCCATTAAGATTGGACCATTCATTAGACAACATCAATGGAGAAGTGATCCCTTTCATAGGAGTGGAAAACTGTGAATAACAGAACCTGGAATCTCTGAAAAACTCTCCATCGAGGATGAAGAAGAATAAAACAACCTTTTATTACGCTCTTCCTAGATGAGAAAAACCGAGATGGAAAGAGAGGCTCTTCTCATTCTAGAAATCATCTTTACCTTTTTTAGGAAGAGGCCTTGAATGGCGTTAGGAAGAGAGCTCATTCGATGATGAATATGCAACCACCGAACATTGTTTCCCCACATGTTCGAAGTCCAGGGACATTCGAAGAATAAATGACTATGCGACTCCTGGCCCTGGCTACAAAACACACAGCTAGTGTCAGTGGGAAAGAAGTGCAGACGATCTTTAGTTCTGAGCTTACCTAACACCGCAATCCACAACACAAAACAATGTTTAAGCAGACCATGGCTCCCACACCACCCTATCCCAGTGGATCATGCGGCCCTTCACTTGAAAATGCTTATAAGAATTAGCCGAGAAACGACTAGTACCAGCAGACTAGGAGGTCATAGTAGCAATGACAGAGGAGCTACTCCCACGAGCCGAGTTTTTATTTGTATATAGTTGAATCCATGTGATGTCAAAATCTTATATTATGAATTAGAATGGTTTCTTTTATCTATATAAATTTGAATTGGTCTTATCAAATGTTAAGTATTATTTTTTACAAAAAGATTAGAGAATGGAGAAATTACCTTAGCCATGTTTTTTTAAGAAGTCATAATTCAGACCTACAACTTAGTTATTGTCGCGACGACGTTTTTTCGCGCTTCGCGCCCCGCCATCACCCTATGGAGGGACAACGGCGCGCGGTGAAAATGGGGTGATATATAGTCGTAAAAATTTACAACTACAATTATTAGGAGTCGCCACCTAGTATTAAGGTTACTAGAAACCTATTGGTCTGCGAGAGTCTAGGTAAGGGGACTTGTTGTGCAAGGGGAAGACGCATCACCCTCAGTGCACCCTACCTAAGGTAAGCTGCATTGTTGTTTGATTGTTTTTCTAAGTTAAAATTTTTACACTGCATTTTTTAAAAAAAAAAAAAAACATTTTTTTTTTGTCTGCGGGTGTACTTTACAATGTAATTTTACACCGCAGTTGTAAGTTTTATTTTATCTACGGATGTACTTTACAATGTAATTTTACACCGTAGTTAAAATTATTTTAATCTACGGATGTATTATACAATGTAATTTTATACCGTAGTAAAAATATTTTTTATTTGCGGGTGTATTTTACAATGTAAATTTACACCACGAAAGCTAAAACCGAAAAGTTGTTAAATTATTTATGACATTTTGGCCGAATACCAATGGATAATCGCAAACCGGTTACAATATCCAAATTTCGTTTTAAAAATATGGAAAAATATGCAACATATTTTTTTACGAAAAATACAATGAGAAAAGCTTTGGAATTCAGCCGTATGCACAAAAACACATTTTATATTTTGATTTTTTTTTGTAACAATAATAATAATAATAAAAATATATATGTATATATATCTTTCAAAAGTATTTTAAAAAAATATTTTTTATTTTTTATTTATTTTTATTTTTTATTATTTTATTTTTTTATATTTTTTCATTTTATTACAGGCTGGGCTGACAGCCCACTATGAATGGGCTGGGCTTCCAGCCTCGTGGGCTGGAAGCCCAAAGTTCTTCGGGCTGGGCTTCCAGCCATCGTGGGGTGGAAGCACAAAGTTCTTCGGGCTGGGATTCCCGCCATCGTGGGCTGGAAGCCCAAAGTTCTTTGGACTGGGCTTCCAGCCATCATGGGCTGGAAGCCCAACTTACATGGGCCGGGCCTAGAGACCAGCCCATCTCTTCTACTCCTCGGCCCGCATGAACAGTGGGACGTCCCACTGCATGCAGGCCGATCGAGAGGAAGAAGACGATTGAACAGTAGATTTTCGAGTGTGGCGAAACGCGTACCTGTTAGTATCTTTGAGTAGAGGAGGTCGAGGTGATGATTCCTGTCGTGGTGGCGTCGTCAACAGTGGCCTGTGGTGGCCGAAAAAAGCCTCCAAAGTTTCGGTTCTTCGTTGCAGTCACGGGGAAACATCGCCGGAGACTCGCCTGAGGGTGTGCTCTTGTTACTGGTGAAGAGGGGAGGCTCACGGTGAAGGGCAGAAGGGCAATGGGCGGTTGGTTTGAGAGCGACGGTGGAGAGAGAGAGGGCAGGGGCTGCGTGTAGAGAGAAGCCAAATTTCCAGATTTCCCCCCCCCCCCCAAAACCGTCGTGCATGGCGGCCTTTTATAGGCGATGGTGGTCTGACAGGGTGGCTGCAGGTCGGCGGCGTGGTGTCTGGCATGCCTGCGATAGTGGCAGCAGGCGTGGGCGGCCGGTCGGCGGGTTGCAGGGAAAAGGAGACGGCGGGGAAGGCATTGCGTGCGTGCTGTGCAGCTTTGTGAAGGCAAAGTTGCACTTTGGTCCTTCAATTTATGATTGTTTCAATTGCATCCTCAATTGGATTGAAATTTGTAATTTTATGCAATTGTGCCCCTGACCGAATTTCAACATTACCCTTGACTTTGAGCACCCTTTTCACTTTGGTCCCTTACCCTTGATTTACGCAATTTGGCCCTTAATTGACAATTAAACTTTTAATTGTTTTCAATTTGGCCCTTAATTTGCGTAATTAGCTTAAAAAAATTCAATTTGACCTTCAAAAATTCTGATTTTCTCAATTGGGCCCAAATAAAACTTGAGAATTCAATTTTTCATCAATTAAGCCCCAAATAAAATTAATTAGACCAATTTAAAGCATAATTAAGTCCTTGCACTTAATTAAATTCTCCAATTGGACCCTAAATTAATTCTCAAATGTAACAATACTTTAAATTAGCCCATGATTATATCAAATTGGCTTATTTAAAATATAATTATGATTTTTGACTTAATTTTTACATTGAATTTGTATCTTTTCTCATTTTTGAGCACAAAAGAGATACAATTTAGACTCTCGAAAACAACCAAAATTTGCACATTGATTTTTCTACCAACGCCGACCCTTTTTATTTTATTTTTGTTATTTTTTGGTATATTTTGGGGAGTCACCCAAAAATTGGGTGATGACAGTTGCCCCCTCTTTACAATGCTTACGACTAAAGTCTTGTAAAAGACTTGAATAGTAAGCGTTGTAAAGAAAAAGAAAAGTGGATTTATCAGACCAAGAAATGGTTGATCCATCCAGAAATGAGAATGAGGACTATAAAGCGCACTCAGAAAGGAATGATAAGATAGGGCTAGAAAGCATACTACCTAAGAATTGGGGCCTAAAGAGGACACTCAAAAAGGATGGAAGATGGTGATGTTTGTGAATGACACAGGAAAATAGTCTCATTGTAATGGGTGACCTACCTAGGTGAGAATGGTGAAGATGGTAAAAACAAAGAGATGGTCTTGTTGTGATGGGCGACCTGCCCAGATGGAAGCAAAAAGTGGTGATGAAGATTTCATAGGATGGAATATAGGGCTAGAAAGCTCGCTATCTAGGATTTATGGTCGAGAGTTGGAAAACTCACTCAAACAAGGGGAATAAGGATGGAAAATACAATATTCTAATTGATGGTCGAGGGTTGGAAACACACTCAAAGAGAAGGGAACATAGGGCTGGAAGGCGCACTATCTTAATTGATGGTCGAAGTTGGAAAACACACTCGAGGAGGAAGAAAAATAGGGTTGGAAAACGCGTTATTTTAGTTTATGGTTAAGGGTTGGAAAACGCACTTAAACAAGGAGGATTGGGATGGAAAACGCAATATCTTAATTGGTGGTTTGAAAACACACACGAGAAGGAAGAAAAATAGGGTTGGAAAACACGCTATTTTAGCTTATGGTTAAGGGTTGGAAAACGCACTTAAACAAGGAGGATAGGGATGGAAAACGCACTATCTTAATTGGTGGTTTGAAAACACACACGAGAAGGAAGAAAAATAGGGTTGGAAAACACACTATTTTAGCTTATGGTTAAGGGTTGGAAGATGCACTTAAACAAAGAGGATAGGGATGGAATATAGGGCTATCTTAATTGGTGGTTTGAGGGTTGGAAAACTCACTCAAATGAGAAAAAGGAATGGCTAAGAAGTGCACTATCCTAATTGATGGTTGAGGGTTGGAAAACTCACTCAATAGAGGGAAGGAAATGGCTAAGAAGCGCACGATCCTAATTGATGGTTGAGGGTTGGAAAACTCACTCAAAGAGAGGAGAGGAATGACTAAGAAGCGCACGATCCTAATTGATAGTTGAGGGTTGGAAAACACACTCAAGAGTGGAAGAGATAGGGTTGGAAAGCGCAGTATCTTAATTGATGGCTAGAGAGTTCACCCAAATTCAGGAAAGAGATAGGGCTAAAAAGCATGCTATCTGAGTTGGTTGATGGCTAGAAAGCTCACTGAAATAAGGAAAGGGATAGGATCGAAAAACACTCTATCTGTTCTGATGAAAGGCTCGCAAGCGCTCTTAGGGAAGTGAAAGTGGTGAGGGCTCAAAGGCGCACACAAAATAATGAGTAGAGGTTTGTAAATTACAATTCCTCTAAAACATTTCTTGGATCACTAGGAAGATGCAATGCATAATGACACCCAGAATCAAGAAACAAAAAAAAGTTGAAAAGCATGCTCAAGGAAATGAGAGGTGAAAGCTTGAAAGCGTGCACACAAAATGATGAATAAAGGTTCGTAAATTACGATCCCTCCAAAATATTTTTTAGATTTTCAATGGGGATGCAATGCATGATAATGCATGTATACTTACCTGAGAGATATAGGTCCCCTTTCTTCCTCCAGGCCTTTTCCGGGATTTGGACCTCTGGATTTGATGGCTTCTCGCTTCTGCATACTCAAGCCGCAACTTGTTGATTTTGACCACTGGAGATGATAGATTTTCCATATCAACATGCCCCCCGAGTTTGATCCAGACTCTTTGAAAAAGAATTATGGAGTCAACTTCATGATTTGACGGCTTTTCGCTTCTGCATACTCAAGCCGCAACTTGTTGATTTTGACCACTGCAGATGATAGATTTTCCATATCAACATGCCCCCCGAGTTTGATCCAGATTCTTTGAAAAGGAGCTATGGAGCCAGCTTCATGATATTGACCACTGGAGATGATAGATTTTTCATATCATCATGCCCCCCGAGTTTGATCCAGACTCTTTGAAAAGGAATTATGGAGTCAACTTCATGATTTGACGGCTTCTTGCTTCTGCATACTCAGGCCGCAACTTGTTGATTTTGACTACTGGAGATGATATGACCCCCTGAGTTTGATCTAGATTCTTTGAAAAGAAACGACGGAGCCAACTTCAATTGCATTTTAGATTGCCCCCCTGTTTGGTCATGCCCCAAAAGTGTTTTGGGCTTCAGGTGTTTGCAGGAAGGGGTTGGTTATTTGCAAAAATGGTGTTTTCATGTGGGATTTTTGGAATTTCAAAGTCATTCCAAACACAAAAACCATTTTGATTGCCGCAGTCGGGTCATGTCACACCAGTGTTTTAGGCTACGAGTATTTGCAGGAAAGGGATGGCTATTTGCAAAAAATATTTTTATGCAAAACTTTTGGAATTTCAAAATCATTCCAAGCACAAAAACCATTTTGATGTTTGTTTAACAAACTTGTTCTCGAAAGAACTCAAGTGATCTCATTGTCAGGTTTTATGTTGATTTTGACAAGAATGTGAAATGATATCTGCAAGTCTCGTATGTCAGGAAAGTTTCAATCAGGTTGTGTGAAACATTTGTAAGGATTGTTTCAAATGGAAAAGCATTGCTTATCGATCCAGATAACTCGTATTTGATTAGAAAGGGCTGTATTAGGCTTGTAATGTAGGCTTAGGTTACTGGCTACGAAAAAAAGATATTTGTAGGCTCAAAAAGTGTTTAAGGGTTTTTTAGACTAAGGATCACTTAATGCTTACTCTTAGAACTTCATTTAGCCCTCATGATTGATTTTTATAGTGACCTAGCATGCCCCCTAGTGTTTGTTTGAGTTTTCATCTTGACATGCCCCCCAGTATTTGCTTGGGTTTTTTCATTGGTATTTGGCACTAACGTTGTGCTGACCTGACATGCCCCCAAGTATTTGTTTGGGCTTTTTCATTGGTTTTTTAGCAATAACATTATGCCGACTTGACATGCCCCCAAGTATTTTGTTTGGGCTTTTTCATGGTTTTTGGCACTAACGTCGTGTTGACTTGACATGCCCCACAAGTATTTTGTTTAGGCTTTCTATGTTGACATGCCCTCTAGCTTTGTTCGGGCGTCACTTGTCATTGAGGACTGTATTGTAATTTAATTTTTTTTTTTTTTTTGCTCTTGCCCCCAGTGTAGGGTGTGATCCTTTTCAGGGTTACTTATCAAGAAAAGATTATTAGGCCCAAATAAGGACTGCAAGGGATATTTTGAGACTTTGTGATGGCATATCAAAGATGGCATTTCGTCATTTCAAAAACATGCAATCTGAATCAATAAGCTTTGCTTTCCATGCGAAACAAGTTTTTGATTTTTTGGATTATTTGTTTGGCTAAGCGATTAGCTTTATTATGTGGGTTCTGGTGGTATGAGATAACCTTTCAAAGAAATCCTTTGAATTCCCAGAACACATTTGTTAAACAAAAATCAAATTGGCATTTATTTTCGTACTAGAATTTGATTTGCCAAAAATCTTGATGAAATCATGTATAATTTGGATGAAAGGGTATATGGAGTGCTTGTGTTATTTAGATAAAAAAGCAAGAACACATCGTAAACACAAGAAAATACATAATCATTGAAAGAAAGGTTTGCTTGACAACAAAAGGGTATTTGTGGTGTTTGCATGCAAAATTGCCAACAAGTCAAAATAGGTTGAAACTGATACATGACATGTGGACATGACCAAACAAAGAGCAATTATGGAAGCAGGCTTAATTTTTCACTCTGGTGCATTTCTCAAAGACTCTTGCAGAGATCATCTCAGTGCTTGCTCGAGTACGCCGTCAAGATAAGTCATCCTAGCTTTCAGACAAACTAGTTTTCTCGGATGTGGAAATGGCGGTGAGCACATTCTTCTTTGTCCGTAATTCTTTGACAGAGTTGAGTGTTAACGGACAGAAGCTCTTCGGGGACCTATGTTTCTGTTTGCCGATGATATGTTATGCAATGATAAATGCATGTGAATGCAAATGTATGTACATACATAATGAGTGAATTATCAAGAATGGTGTACCCAAAAGCAAGTTCTAAGCCATTACATGAGGGGTAAGTTTTCTATCTGGTCTCAGAAGGTCTATGAACTGCCCAGTGACTACCTTACGTGAAGGTGGTGTAGGGGTTTACAAGAAATGGTTGGGGCACAGTATGACCGCCATTATCAAGCAAACATTCAGTTCATAGTCGGATGTTTCACGAATCTGAACCCCGACTAAAAGTCATGGGGTAGACCGCTACTCCCCACCTAACTTAAAATTGGGTTTACTGAGAAAATTAAAATGCAAGATGAAATTAATTCAAACCAGATGATAAGCATGAACTGAAAGTAAAATGCATGCTAAAGCAGTAAAAATGCGTGTAAAGTAATGAACTTAAGAATAAACAATCAAACAGACAAAGCTCAGTCCGGCAATTCCCCAGTGGAGTCGCCATCTGTCGCGACGGCGTTTTTTCGCGCTTCGCGCCCCGCCATCACCCTATGGAGGGACAACTACAATTATTAGGAGTCGCCACCTAGTATTAAGGTTACTAGGAACCTATTGGTATGCGAGAGTCTAGGTAAGGGGACTTGTTGTGCAAGGGGAAGACGCAGCACCCCCAGTGCACCCTACCTAAGGTAAGCTGCATTGTTGTTTGATTGTTTTTCTAAGTTAAATTTTTACACTGCATTTTTTAAAAAAAAAAAAAAAACATTTTTTTTTTGTCTGCGGGTGTACTTTACAATGTAATTTTACACCGCAGTTGTAAATTTTATTTTATCTACGGATGTACTTTACAATGTAATTTTACACCGTAGTTAAAATTATTTTAATCTACGGATGTATTATACAATGTAATTTTATACCGTAGTAAAAATATTTTTTATTTGCGGGTGTATATTACAATGTAAATTTACACCACGAAAGCTAAAACCAAAAATTTGTTAAATTATTTATGACATTTTGGCCGAATACCAATGGATAATCGCAAACCGGTTACAATATCCAAATTTCGTTTTAAAAATATGGAAAAATATGCAACATATTTTTTTATGAAAAATACAATGAGAAAAGCTTTGGAATTCGGCCGTATGCACAAAAACACATTTTATATTTTGATTTTTTTTGTAACAATAATAATAATAATAAAAATATATATGTATATATATCTTTCAAAAGTATTTAAAAAAAATATTTTTTATTTTTTATTTATTTTTATTTTTTATTATTTTATTTTTTTATATTTTTTCATTTTATTACAGGCTGGGCTGTCAGCCACAATGGGCTGACAGCCCACTATGAATGGGCTGGGCTGACAGCCCACTATGAATGGGCTGGGCTTCCAGCCTCGTGGGCTGGAAGCCCAAAGTTCTTCGGGCTGGGCTTCCAGCCATCGTGGGGTGGAAGCCCAAAGTTCTTCGGGCTGGGATTCCAGCCATCGTGGGCTGGAAGCCCAAAGTTCTTTGGACTGGGCTTCCAGCCATCATGGGCTGGAAGCCCAACTTACATGGGCCGGGCCTAGAGACCAGCCCATCTCTTCTACTCCTCGGCCCGCATGAACAGTGGGACGTCCCACTGCATGCAGGCCGATCGAGAGGAAGAAGACGATTGAACAGTAGATTTTCGAGTGTGGCGAAACGCGTACCTGTTAGTATCTTTGAGTAGAGGAGGTCGAGGTGATGATTCCTGTCGTGGTGGCGTCGTCAACAGTGGCCTGTGGTGGCCGGAAAAAGCCTCCAAAGTTTCGGTTCTTCGTTGCAGTCACGGGGAAACATCGCCGGAGACTCGCCTGAGGGTGTACTCTTGTTACTGGTGAAGAGGGGAGGCTCACGGTGAAGGGCAGAAGGGCAATGGGCGGTTGGTTTGAGAGCGACGGTGGAGAGAGAGAGGGCAGGGGCTGCGTGTAGAGAGAAGCCAAATTTCCAGATTTCCCCCCCCCCCAAAACCGTCGTGCATGGCGGCCTTTTATAGGCGATGGTGGTCTGACAGGGTGGCTGCAGGTCGGCGGCGTGGTGTCTGGCGTGCCTGCGATGGTGGCAGCAAGCGTGGGCGGCCGGTCGGCGGGTTGCAGGGAAAAGGAGACGGCGGGGAAGGCATGGCGTGCGTGCTGTGCAGCTTTGTGAAAGCAAAGTTGCACTTTGGTCCTTCAATTTATGATTGTTTCAATTGCATCCTCAATTGGATTGAAATTTGTAATTTTATGCAATTGTGCCCCTGACCGAATTTCAACATTACCCTTGACTTTGAGCGCCCTTTTCACTTTGGTCCCTTACCCTTGATTTACGCAATTTGGCCCTTAATTGACAATTAAACTTTTAATTGTTTTCAATTTGGCCCTTAATTTGCATAATTAGCTTAAAAAAAATCAATTTGACCTTCAAAAATTGTGATTTTCTCAATTGGGCCCAAATAAAACTTGAGAATTCAATTTTTCATCAATTAAGCCCCAAATAAAATTAATTAGACCAATTTAAAGCATAATTAAGTCCTTGCACTTAATTAAATTCTCCAATTGGACCCTAAATTAATTCTCAAATGTAACAATACTTTAAATTAGCCCATGATTATATCAAATTGGCTTATTTAAAATATAATTATGATTTTTGACTTAATTTTTACTTTGAATTTGTATTTTTTCTCATTTTTGGGCACAAAAGAGATACAATTAGACTCTCGAAAACAACCAAAATTTGCACATTGATTTTTCTACCAACGCCGACCCTTTTTATTTTATTTTTGTTATTTTTTGGTATATTTTGGGGAGTCACCCAAAAATTGGGCGATGACAGTTATAATGTTCTATTTTTTAAAAATAAGTTAGTTTAGCAAAGTTTCTTTTCAACTATGTTACTTTGAAAAAAAATTAAATTCAATGGAGTTTATCATGAACATAGTGGATTTGTCTAACCATAACTTAAAGGTGAAAAATCTTAGATAACAAGGAAAAAATAGATCTACTAAGGAAAAAAAATCATGCTAACAGTTATGCTTTTTCTACTACATTGTCATGTTTGGATCAATGATCTTTTATTCAATGTAGATTTTATTTCTAGAATTTCACATTGCTCAAGCCACTAAAACTATTTTCTTTGTTATTTCCAAATCACCTTTATCTCTTAAATAAAAGAGATAAATTTAATTCATAAGAAAAATAAAGATTAAGGTAGTTGATAAATATTTGAATTTGTTAATCTACATTTTAAAAAAGATGGTAGGAGTTAGAAAAAAGAATGAAAGAGATAGAGGAGGATTTTGTAAGAAAATGAGTTTATGTTAGCAAGAGTATTTTATGGAATATTGTTTTTAATATTTACTTAAAAGAGAATTATTATAGAAAACATGATATTGTGTTTCAAACTATTGTTCCATTTAAGGTTTAAGAAAAGTCCTTCTAATAAGAAGGTCTTTATCTTATTAAAAAAACCTAATTTTTTTAACGTAAGGATATGAAAATACAGTAATTGTCTTTTTATTTAATATCAAGAATACATATTATGTATAAATTTATAATCCCATATATTAATAGAAAAAAATATTTTTTTATTGCTCTCAAAACCTTAATAAATTAGTTATTAAATCCATAAATACAAGCAAAATAAAAGGGTATTATTTGTGATTTCTTTATATGCTAAAATATCTAAATATAATTTAATTTTTGAGAGACTCGACATTGAAAGTGCCTCACATGTAAGTTACAATTCCAAATATTAAATACACAAGGGTAAAAAAATGAATTCACAATTAATTGTAAGAGTTCTTTCATAAAATAAATAAAAATATTAAAAACTAGACTAAGATCATGTTTGGAAAGACACAAATAAAGTGTTTTTTATCAAGGCTATTTTCACAACAATATTGATTCAAATTAAATTATTGTTCATTAATAGCATGTTCATGAGTGTGGTTGAAGTTGCTTTTTAAAGTACTTTTCATTCAGAAATGCATCAAAATGATTTTTTTATTTTTTAAAAATTATTTTTTATTTTAAGAAATGATCTAAAAACACACAAAAAATTTATTTAAAGTAAAACAAATAAAAGATTTTTATTTTTTTTTCAAAAACATTTTTTAAACGCAATGTCAAACATCCCTAGACTCAAAACTCAACAACACCAATCATCCACACCGATTTTTACTAATTTCACTTACCTGATTTAAATTTCATGGTAATCTAAATTACTCAACACAAATCCACACACAATTAATATTTAAATAACAATCACAACCTAAGAAACAAATTAACTATCCAACATAAATAATCTCAAATCACAACACACATCAAACAAAAATAAATGCCCATACATTCCAAATATTATAAAAAATAATAAGCATTTGTTCCCCAAATGTCACAATCTCTGAAATTTGTTAATAATAATAATAATATAAGGTTATAAATTGACCCTTTAAAGAATAGGAATTGAGTGGAGAGATTGTCATAACACGGGACCGGTGTTGGATGTAGGGAAACAAATGTAGCACGTGAGCTCCACCCGCGGTTGTGAACAATGGTGAGTGAGAAAGATGTTTTAGAGATCTAAATGGTAAATGTTTGGCAAGATCATGTATATTTTTTAACTCTCATTGCTAATATATTGGTGGTGTCAACACGATGACCTGAAAAAAGAGAAACAAACACATAAAGTTCCCAGTATCTTTTGTAAGTTTTTTAATCTTTTTTTCATGATGCAAACCTCGTGATCACGTGGTCACGCAACCCACAATCAAGATTGAGATCTGATCCCAGAAAACCAAATAGGTATGATAGGAGTGTGATACAATGAAAACTTGCTCCAAGGCACCAACACTATTGGAATTACTAGAATGATGTCATGAAGTCAGCTAATCTTTGATAAATTAGATTCAGTTTGTTCAAGAACTAAATAATCACTCTCACATATAAAACTGAAAAATTCAGAATTAGAATTCATCAATCGTTGCCGAAATTTAACATATATGCATTTATATAGTTCTTGAAAAACTAACTCTAATGGATATGTGGACTTAAATGAGGTCCACTCAAAACAGACTTGGAACCCTTAATTGGAAAGGTCATGACTTAATCCAAACAAGCCTTGGATCCTAGCTGAAAACAAAGTATTAATTAAACCCAAACAAGCCTTGGGTTGTAGTTAAAAAATTTAAATAAAGACCATAATATTAAATTCATTAACTGACATGACAAGAACACAAGTAAAATATTATAGAGTTGATTCAAGGCTTATTTATAGTCTTCCATCCAGCCCCTTAATCCTAAAAAAAAGGAAAATGTAGTCATCCATGTTGTTTCCAAGTTGTAATAGGATTCTTTTGTTTCCTTTGTTATCCTCACTTCATGCCCCAAATAAGGTTGTATTAGACCCCTGCTGCATATGGATAAGATGCACTAAGGTCTCCTCTTATTACTTCAGTGGTACTTGCAATTCTGAATTGGTTGAAACCTTCAAAACCAATGCATTCAATGCCGCATTCAATGTCTTTGTCTTTGACTGGGTTATTGGACCATTTGGCACATGTAATAGGTACTTGTGGGTTCCTGGGCTGATCCATGTCATTTCAGTTCCCTATCTTTTGGTTTTTTAATGGTAGTTGTTATCTGGTGGATAAAGGTGAAAGAGAACTTATTGACCCAAGTTGTTATTGTTATATGAGTGGAATGACTGACAATTGGTATTATGGGGCTTAAGAGAAAGGGAAAGTTATTGTTTTGGTTTAAATCAACAATGTTTGGATGATTGTTGTCTTGCTAATATTGTTGGAGATCATGATCGTTGCTAATAATAGGAGTAAAAGAGATAGGAACTGGTGTTAGATTGTTAGTAGAGGATATTGAAATCATCAAGTTTATTAATGTTATTCTTTTGTCTTTTGGTTGAGAGTTAGGAGAGATGATGAGAGAGCAGACTAATATTATGGCTTTTAATAGTGGTTTAGGTCACTGTGGTGAGAGGCTATGCGTTAATGGTCCGAATTTCTAGTGTTGGTGGAATTGTTTTTTTAGATGAGATAAAACTTTGAGGAATTAAAAATGTGATGGCATGAAGGAAGATCTACATGTTGTTAGTAAGGTGTGAGTTGGTATGTTAGAAGAGAATGATGTTTATTAAAGAAGGTTATTGGTGATAATAAAAAATAAAATAAAAACTCTAAGGATGCTTGGTATAATGGTTAGGAGTGAAATAGAAAAATTTGGTGGTGTGGTATTAGAAAATGAAAAAAGATAGTTGTTCCATGAGATAGAGGGTTGCACAATTAACAGATTCTCACAACTAAGTGAAGAAGATAATTGTTATTGGAATTGTTAGCAAGATGAAATGAGGAGTTGTTGGGACTCGGGAGGGGTGTTTTCTAATAAGTGTGAACTACATATTTTATGGGTGAAACAAAAATGAGAGCTTTTTATGTATGGGGTACTAATATGCATAGCTCTCAATACCGTTCCGGTCGTCGTTTCGGTTTTTCGATTGGAACGGAACGTTCCGGTTTCGGAGCATTCCGGCGTGCCGTTCCGGTCGTCGTGCTGTTCATATATATATATATATATATGAAAAAATAAAATACTAATTTAACAAGTATAATGAAAATTCAAGATAAATTAACTTTAAATTATACAATACAAACATAAAGTCAAACAAATATAATCTCAAAATTAGAAAATCTCTAAAATGTGTGCACATCTCGGCAGGGGCTTTGAGATTTGAAAAAAGGCAATAATGGATAGATACCTTGTTATTGTTCCAACGAACGAAAAAAGAAAAAAAAAGGAAGCCTAATTAATGCTTCATAAATGCTATGAGCTGGATGCATTGCAGCTCTTTAACGTGTTCCTTGGGTCGCACCGGTGATCAGGTCATTCACCAGCGCGTCTAAATTGGGCAATGAAGATCCACCTCCCACCTCCATAGCTTTTCTGGCAAGCTCCCCGTAAGGGCAAGTCCAATGGCAAGAGCCATTTTGGAGAGTCAAATCTTTAAAATGGCTCCTTGAATAGTGTGTATATGGTTTTTTTGATGATGTTTATTCCAATGGTAAGAGCCATTATGGAGAGCCATTTTTTTATATTATTTAAAATATAGTGCAATTATTTTGTATATAGTGTATTTATGCAATTAATTATACAATCAATAGGAGTAAGTTATATAATTAAATAATTGCTTTTGAAAAACCCTCCAACAATAAAATTATTATTTTTAATTATATTTAAATTAAAAAAAAAGGAATTTAAATATAATTAAAAGAACCCCAATATTTGAAATTTGAAATTTAAACTACCTATTATATGTTTTTCAAGTAATTTGTATGATTTTTTTATGGTTGTTATATTTGAAGTTAATTAATGTTACTTAGTTTTGAGTGTTAGAAAAACTTAAAAAAATAAAATGAATACATTAATAAATAACCAATAAGTTCAAACATAATTAATTAAAATATATTTTATTACAAATAATTCAATCATATTAATTACAAATTAATAACCTTAATTTTTTATGCTAACTATTATTATAATAATTAATAATTAATAATTAATAATTATTATAATATAATAATTTTTATTAATTATTATAATTATTATATTATAATAATTATTAGCAATCAAAGTTGTCAATTTTTAGCATGAAATTAGCCCTACCCGTCCATTCCTCTCATTTAGCATCCCACCCGTCCATTCCTCTCAAAGTTAAAAAACAAAAAGCCACCCCATCCGTTCATTCCTCTCAAAGTAAAACCCTACCCTCATCCTTATCTCTTCTCCCTTTGGCCGCCGCTCCCACCCCCTACCCACCCACACACTGTCGTCCACTCCTCTTCAATCGCTGCCCCCACACCCGTCCGTTTACTCCCTTCTCCCGTGCCATACTTTTATCTCCTCCACCATTCGTGCATTCAAAGGCTGCTCAGCCATCATGGGCCATGCTAGAATCACCATACTTTTATCTCCTCCACCATTCGTGCATTCAAAGGCTGCTCAGCCATCATGGGCCATGCTAGAATCGGCACTCCTGCACATATGCTTTCCAACACCGAGTTCCATCCACAGTGACTCAGAAAACATTGTTGAGATTTGAGGTGAGCTGATGGAAGAATTATGGAAAATTGATTTGGGGAAGCATTTTTTGGTGCCGGGGCTGTATGTGTGTGATTTAAATCGGAGACGAAATTGATAAATTGAACGGTGTTGTTTTGATTCTGATACCGGAACGGCACACCCGAAACGGAACCGAGGCGTTCCGGCTGGAATTTCCGGAACGGGCCGGAATGAAAACTGAGACAAAACCGACGTCGTTTCGTCCCGGTTTTCTCACTGGCATGGCACTTTCCGGCCGGAACGGCACGGAATTGACAGCTTTGCTAATATGTGTAAGAGAGAATAAAGAGTTCATTGTGTTTTTGTTTTATTTGCTTCTTTTAGGGAGAGAATGTTTGTTTCTAGTGATTGTTTTTGCTTATCTAACTAATTCACTCCTAAAAATCTCCCTCTTTAATAGGTTGTACAACCACTTATTTATAGGCAAAATAAATTTGTCATTTTCCTCTAAATTGTTTGATCCTTAAGCAACCCAAAAAACATTGTGGTCTTTTTTTTTCTTTCATTTTTGATCCTTTTCTCCAAATTTTTATTTTGTTTTTCTTTATTTTTTTATATTTTGATATTTTTGAAAAAAAACATCAATGTCGACTAAATAAAATTGCAAAAAAGAGACGAGCCATGTCTATTGGGTCATCAATCTGTAAAAAAAAAAGACTAAAACCTTGTTTGACACTGCATTTCAAAAGCGTTTTTGAAAAAAATTAAAAAAATTTATTTTTTACTTAAAATTAATTTTTTTTGGTGTTTTTAGATCATTTTCATGTGTTCATGTCAAAAATAATTTTAAAAAATAAAAAATATATTATTTTGATGTATTTTTGAATGAAAATCACTTTAGAAAACAAGTTCAATCACACTCTTAATCAGACACTAAATGGGTTGGCCTATTATTGTAACAAATTGCAAGGAATGCGTTTTTTTTTAAAGAAATTAAAATTAAAATTAACCAAGCTTGATTAAATCTATTTTAAACAATCATTAAATATATAAATTCTTCTTTATTTATTTAATTTAATTATTTATATTACCTTTTCCCGTTAATTTAACCAATCACATTTGTGGACAATTTATTTCTTTTATACTTATTATTCTATACTATTAACAAAATATTTTAAAAAGTCATGAAATTATCAAAAATAGTAAAATCTCGACTAAGAAACCTCGTGTGCTTAGTATTTTAGTGAATTATATTTTTAAAATAGTTTTTAATTAGAAATACAGTAAATTAATTTCTTTCATAATTTCCTTTATAAATGTTTTATATTAACACATAAAAAAATCTATTCAGAAAATAAAAAAATAACTTAAAAATATACTTAAAATCTTAAAAAACAGATGTAAAATTTACATCACCGAGGCTTAAAATAAAAAAGACGTCAAGCACACATGATAAAAATACACCCTTCCTTACACTAACATTGCATGCTAGGGTTTTTAAGGCTTAGGTTTCTCCACCCTTAACACTCTCATCTTCTTTCTGCCGCCTTGACTAGGGTTCCACCGCAACTCACTTTTCTCGCTCTCTCGCATATTCTCACTTCCCAAACACTCTTAGCCTTCAACTACTCTCAATAAATAATGGCTTTAATCAATCAATAGAGTCTCTTGCTGTTTGAAAGTAAACAAGCTAAAGGACTATATTTATCTGTGCTCATCTGACACTCAAAAGAGAGAAATGGCAACAGCGAACCCTTTTGATATCCTTGGCGACGATGACAACAACGAGGACCTTTCTCAACTAGTAGCCGCTGCTCAGCTTAAGGCGGCCGAGAAACCCAAGAAGGCGGATAAGACAGCTGCTGCTCCTACTTCTCAGCCTGCTAGGCTTCCCACCAAGCCTGCCCCCCCTGCACAAGCGGGTGAGCTTTGATTTACTAAACGTTTTTTGTTTTGATTAAATGTGTTGCTCTTGGTTTATAAACGAATAAATGTGCTTTGGAGCTGTTTTTAAGTACCGAGCCTTTATTTTATTTTATTTACATTTGGTTTTTGCTTTGTTTTTGTGTTCTGTTTGAATGATAGAATTTGAAGGGAAAGTGGTATATTTATTGAAGTTGTTGATTGAATAGTTGCTGTAACTTTATTTTTCTTTGAGTAAGCGTACTAGTGTTAAATTGTTTTGGTTGATGAGGAATGAAGGGAATAGAAGAAAAGGGGACATGTTTATTGAATCTATTGGTGTTTCATGATTTCTTGAAATGAGCTTCATCTGTATTTGATGAAAGCTGTTTAATATTTATATTTGTTATTATCGTGTTTTTTTGCTTAACATAACCCGGCTGGATTTGAACAGGGAAACATCAGCCAACTAAAAGCTTCATAATCCTGTCTTCTTCTAAAATTCATTATTCAATTAGTTTTTGGATTGTTATAATTTTCTTACTTAAACTCATTATGAATGTTGGTTTGTCAGCTGACACAACTGTTTGCTTTCATATCCTTGTAATGTTTCTTAATGGTGAAGCTTTAGATGATTATTTAATCTTGTTTTGATTGTTGGAAGATGAAATTGTTGCTTGACTCCATCCAAATACTCCTGTTAGGTATTTCCTAGTCATTTTTTTCCTGCTCTCTGTTTTTGATAAACATTTGTCATTCCTTGTGTTGTTAAAATTAGTTTCTTGTCATCTTTTATTGCTTTCTTTGTTATTTCATGGATTGGTAGCACAGGCTGAAAGGTGGCACAGATTAATGTTGGAGTTGTCTGTCATGTTCTTGATACTGATCTTTTATCTTCTCAACCAGTGAGGGAGGCAAAGAATGAAGGTGGGCGTGGAGGAGGCCGTGGCTATGGGCGTGGTCGCGGTCGTGGTGGAAGATTTAACAGAGATTCAAATAACAATGAAATGACCTTCACTGGCAATGGTTTTACTGGAGGATCCAGACCTTCTGAAGATGGAGAGGCTGGAAGAACCTCTGAGAGGCATGGCTATGGTGCCCCTCGTGGCGGTTTCCGTGGCGGTCGTCGTGGTGGTTATAGCAATGGGGAAGCTGGAGAAGGTGAACGCCCTCGAAGGCTGTATGATCGCCGCAGTGGTACTGGTCGTGGGTTAGTAATTTATTGCTGAAATATCCATTTTTATTATTTCCTGTTTTGACCTTGAGATTTCCTTCATTACTTGTTATAATTTTCCATAAAGATTTTCATTCTCCTTGCTTTGGCAGGAATGAGCTAAAACGCGAAGGGTCTGGCCGTGGTAACTGGGGAACTCCTGATGAAATTGCTCTGTGAGTTTCTGACTGTGCTCCCAGCAATTGTTTTTGAAATTTCACCTTATGCTTGATAACTTAGCTATGCCCACATGTATATATACTTGTTTAACTGAATTCAGAGAGACTGAGGAACCTGTTGTTGACAATGAGAAGAACAACATTACTGAGAAGCAGCCTGAAGAGGAGGATGCTGCAGCTGCTGGCAAGGATGCTGTGGATGCCAGCAAGGATGCTGCTGAGAATGAGCCAGAAGAGAAGGAGCCTGAAGCCAACGTAAATTCTCCTTTTGGAAACTTTCTTTTATCTTGGGATGTCATATAAATGGAATAGTGCCATCATCTAGAGCTTAATTTTTAGTAACTTCTTTACTTTTCAGAGGTATGACTTTTTTGTTGGTTACGACTTTAGCTAATGTGAAGATATAAAATTCAAAACTGACCTAAATGTTGTTTGCCTGATCACCAATTTCATCTTCTAAATTTTGACAAGATCTTTCGTAAGTGCCTGTTTTCAATCTTAGGTTTTTATATCCGATCAATATTTTTAACTTGGTTAAATATTGTCTATCAAGAACCTCCTGTTTCAAACACCTTCAGCAAAATTGATGATGCGTTTCCTATTTAATATGCAGTCATATGGAAGCTTCATTGTCAAGATCTAGTCATGCTTCCTTGGGGAAGTCACTGATAAATTATTTCTTTTATTGGTGAAAATCTTCACTGATAAAAAACGTATCTTCTAATGGTAAAAATTATCTTATCTGTATATTTGAACTAATTTTGCTGGGAAATGACAGATTGGGGGCATTGATTACTTAAGTGTTGCTTTTGATCTAGGTATTTCTGTTCAAGCAATTCTGTTTTTGTGCTTTGTAACAGCTTCAATTTTAGTTATGTACTTAACCTCTAGAAATTCAAACTCCTCTGAATCATATTTGATCCTAGATTGAACTTTAAGCCATGTGGTGAAGTGACATCGCCATAATGATATTATGCAACTCAATTTCAAAGTCCATTGAACTTATGACCAGCTTTGGTGTGCATTTAAATTGGGCTTTCTGTTTTTTCCATTAAAACCCTTTCCTTTTGGTCTTAATAGGAGATGACATTGGAAGAATATGAGAAGGTTCTTGAAGAGAAGAGAAAGGCTTTGCTTTCTCTGAAGGCTGAGGAGAGGAAAGTTGGCCTGGACAAAGACTTACAGTCCATGCAACAGCTGTCAAATAAGAAGAGTAACGATGAAATCTTTATCAAGCTGGTAAGAACCATTTCTTTCTTTAAATGTGGAATTGTATTTCATTTGGTAGATTGCTAAACATGCACCTCAACTTGTAATTGGTTGTTAGGGTTCTGAGAAGGATAAACGAAAAGATGCTGCTGACAAAGAAGACAGAGCCAAGAAGGTGTGTTTTTGGTGTCAGAACTTTTGGTTTTTGTTTGTGCCATGTTGATCATGATGCTTTCCTGCTTCAGTTCCTTTTGATAAGTTGACATTTCTCCTGCTTCAGTTCTTTTTGATACGATGACATCTTAGATATGTACCCCAAAGTACTTGTTGATTTGATATATCCTTGGCTCTTTCTTATCATCCATTTGTTATTTGATGAATGACTTTGTGACCTTGAATTTTATTAATCCATACCTTGAATTTTATTAATACATCCATGCAAAAGTATTGATGATGGGAAAGCCTGACTGTTATTACTTGAATGCAGGCTGTCAGCATAAATGAATTCCTGAAGCCTGCTGGAGGTGACAGGTACCACAACCCTGGTCGAGGTCGAGGCCGTGGCCGTGGAAGGGGTGGATATGGAGGCAATGCTCGTGATGTGGAAGCTCCCTCTATTGAAGACCCGGGGCAGTTCCCCACCTTGGGTGGCAAGTGATATTTGCACTGCTTTTCCTCATTGCATCAATTTCCCTTGCGGAATTCCTTGTGATCTAATTCTCAATTTCCCCGGTGGAATTCCTTGTGATCTAATTCAAGAGTTTGAGTCAAAGGTTATCAATGGGAATTATGATTTCCTATGTCAAAAACCATCTCAAACATCTAGTCTTTTGGGTGTAAATTTTAGATTTATTCCTGTGATTCCTTGTCAACTTTTCATATTGCATGCATACCCCCTTTTTTTGTTGAAGTTAGGGCACATGGAGTCGTTATTGTGTCCTTAGACTTGGTGGCATCAGTTTTGGTTTGTTGTAGGGTAACAGCTTTTTTACTAGTATTTAAAATTTTTCCTGTTGTGTTTCTGATCTATTGTCACTATTCTTTTAAAGAAATGAATTAGCAAAATTGAGCATGTGATATTTAGTTAACTGTTGAAATCCTGCTGCTACCTGTCTGAAAATGTACTATTTACCACCAAAATGGGTAACCCACTTTCCTCTCAAAACTCTCTCACCTGCCAAGCACCAGGCATCTCCTCTCCTTCCACCTGCACAATCAAAAACCAAATTGCCGGTCCTAACAGCAAAGCTTGGGTCGGGCCATTGCCGGCAAATCAACTGCGGAGCTTCACCACTAAGCTAGACCTGGTGGCGTCTTTTATCAAACAAGTTATGCGCAGAATCAGTAGATGGAGACAATGCACACACCTTGCTCTTGACAATGCCAAAGAAAAATGTAATTACCTGGAATGCTACGATTGCAGGGTCTGTACTATTGTGTGCGGACCTGGATTTGGCGTTGAAGTTGTTTGAAAAGAGTGGTGGCTTGGATCGCTAGGATCATTTGGAACGTGAAGCAAGGGAGGATTGGACTGGCAGAAAGATTGTTTCGTGAGATGCGGGAGAAGAGTTTATTGACTTGGAATGCTATGATTGCAGGTTATATTGAGAATTGCAGAGCTGAGGATGGTGTGGAGCCTTTTAGAACAATGCTGTGATTTGGTATTCAGCCAAATTCGTCAACTTTGAACAACATTTATTGACTTGGAATGCTATGATTGAAGTAAAAGAGATTGGAGCATGTTGCTAGATACAAAAATCAAAGAAAAAGCTGCAAGATGGTGAAGAAACCAAGGTACAGTTGTATTGAGATCAAGAGCATGACCCATCAGCTCAGATCAGGTGATAGGGTTCGCCGAGAATTAGCTTCTACACGTGAGAAACCGTAGTTAGGAAAGAAAATGAAGTTGGCCGGGGATGTACCCTATCTTGAATTTGCATAGCATGGTGTAGGAGAAGAGAGAAAAACTAGAAATAGGAAGAACGGAAGCAATTCTTAGAGGTTTCATCATTTTAAGGATGTGCATTGCTCTTGTGCTGACTACTGGCAGGTTTGCAAATTCATGGATGCTTTGCAAGTTCTCTTGGAGAAGATTTTAATCCATCGGCTGCAGTTGGATGTGTATGATTATTACCGATAAAGGACCAGTTCTACAGGAGAGGTCATAATAGGCAGGCTTCATATTTCTACTTCATCATATCAGCCTGGTGAATTGGCAGGGTAGCTAAGGTTGCTGTAGCCATATTCTCCCCTAGTTGGAACTTGTGATGATGCATTGTATCTTTAAGCTCGACAAATCCCTCTGCGGGGACTATCGTAAGCCTGATATGGTGGCAAATGCAGCTGTTTATTTGCCGAAGTTGATTTGGAAATCAAGTGATACAGCTGCATTTATAGTTTTTTCTTAGAGGGTTGCAGCGAATAATGCGAATCATAATTCCAATTAAAGTACAGTTGAGTTTTTCTTATTCTACATGCTCTGGTATTTGAATTAAGGGGTTGAATCTCTAGAAATTTCATTTGATACGATAATCAGAGAGTTTGAGTACACTCATTAACCCTCGTATAGTTTAAGGTTGATACCTTATAATATTATTGTTTTGTTCTTGAAGTGAATGTTCTCTGCCTGCCTGATTCTTTGTGATACCTAAGACTTGGATAATTAAGTTGGGTGGGTACACAACCTCAAAACAGGTTAATTATAGGGAATAATGGTGAATGGTTCTGTGCCACTATTTTACCATAGCTAATCTCCTTGACCACTCTGGTCTATGTATTGCAAGTATATACATGTGCAATTGCTATATCATGAAAGGCAAATCACCTCTAACCTTTTTGCCTACTTTTTAGTGACAAAACTTGCTATTATTTTTTTTTCTTTCAATTTTATCCTTCAATAATTATTTAATTTTCTGTTATTTCTAAGTTTGGCCAATGCAATTTAAAAATACAACATGGATTGTTTTTATTTCTAAGTTGCAAATTCAATTTTATCTTTCAATATACTATGTTGATGAAAAATGGAAAAAGATAAACCAAAAGTGTAGTTTAAATTATAGGAGTCGCCTTATTGATTATTTTTTTGTTTGCTAAAAGCATGTACTTAACATGTACAAAGTAAATAACGATTGTAAACTACTCTGAATTGTGTGTAATAATGATCAATATTTTTTTTGTTCCAGTCAACTTTTATTTTTTTTGGGATATTTCTAAACTGGTCACCAAGAATGGGTAGCATACTTATGAAAAAGGAAAGGGTGAAGAAATGGAAGGGTGAAGATGGAAGAGAAAAGTGAATGTTGAATAAATATACATGTTAAAAATACATGGCTTTGTGGGAGGAAATTGAGTACATAAGTTGCCCACATATCCATTAAATGTTTTATCTAACCGAGGTTATTATTTTCATCTGATTTCAAAGAATTCTCTTCACAAAACTTCCATGATTTTCTCTTTATGGGATAAGTGATTTTGAACGAACAAGCATATTCATCCATGAGTTTAATTAATCTTAGCTTTTATCATAAGCATAAAAACTTGGAGTCTTTATTTCTATTTGCATTTATAAGATTTTTACGCGGAATTATATGATTGTGCTTTGTTTGAAGTGGTCCATCAACATGTGATCCTACTTTTGTTATTTTGCTCAATAACTTCCTCTACTTGCAACATACATTGTGAAATTTTATTGCTTGCTTTCAACTTATGAATTTGTTTGCTTTCACTAATATCATTTTCTAGTATTTTTTTATTAACATGGATGTCCGGGCTAGCTTTCGTGCACCTCTACTTACCCACAGGTCAAATTTTAATTGGTTCACCATGTCTCATAACGTCTTTGAGAAATATTACCCTTTAATTAAAACATTATTAAGTTAATGACGAGAAAAATAACTCACATATAATTTTTTTCACAAACCTTCATTAATCATATGAAGAGCACTATGTGAAAGAAAAGAGATTTTATGATGTACATAAATAATAGTTCATATTAATTACTCTTGACCTACTTAGAATAAATAAATAAATACAAGTACAAAGAAATTTTATATATAAATATTCTTATCATTTTTGTTTCATTCTCTCCTCTTTGGATGTTTTTTTTTTCAAGGTAAGTTTATAAAATAACTAATAGAAATGCACTAGTTATTTCATATGCAACATAAAACTTTCTATGAAAAGTTTTTTTCCTGGTGTTTTCTACCTCTTATGTTTTTTATTTTATTTGTGCTTGATTTTATAAATGCATATTTTTTGCTAAAATAGTTTCAAGTTTTTTTTATAAAAATTTCATTGAAATCCAAATTACTCTCATATCTCAATATTAAAAAAAAAAAAAAACTAGACCATACTTTTTGCAAAACTATATATTGATACAACCAATAATATTTTAATTTTAATACCAAGGGATTTCAAAGTTAATATGGATTGAATATCAATAAAAAATAATTCTTTGTCACATATATATATATAAAACTGATTTTGTTATAAAATAATATAAATCATATTCTAGGACCTCACCTATAAACTCAAGCTTTTAGGTGAGATTGTTCTTTAATATGATATCAGAGCTTTATTGACCCAGCAGTTACAAGTTCAAATCTCATCATCCCTATTTTATTTGAAAAAAATAAAACACAAGAAGATATAGACTTATGCAAGTTTCAAGCCTAAAAAACTCACTTGAAAATGTCTGCTAGAGAATAATATAAATCATATTCTGAAGTCTCATCTATAAACTTAAGTTTTTAGATAAGATGGTTCCTTATCAGATTTCATCCGCAGCCTAACATGAACATTTAATCTAGTAAATATCTATGCATTGAGGAGGAGAAGGTTTCAAGGAAAAGACCAGGCAAATACTGTTATTAACCAGTATTCCTATTTTGTACAGATGTTTTTAAAATCAAATACATTTAAAAGAATGGAAGTTTTAACAAAGGTGTTGACAACTGGCAAAGATAACCAAATCATAACAAATAATCTTCATAGTAGACGAACTAGTTTTACATGCCAACATGGTTGACGTCACAAGCCCACTTCACACCGGCTCTCTTCTAAGATGAGCAGCAGCCGGATTTCTGGTTCACAGGCTGTCCTCGAATCTGCACTGTTGGGGGCCTTGAGTTGTTCATGGCTGGCTGGCTTGCCATCCTGATCGACAAGACCGAAAACGTAAGAAGCCAGTTGTCTAAAACATGCCCGTGTAAAAATAACCCGCAATAAAGAAAAAGTCTGTTGAATTTGCAAGGCAAAACGGCCTCTAAATGCGGGAACTGTTCAGCTTCAACATATTGGATTTCATTTTTTAAAAATGTTTTGGCAACATATGAATGATAAAAGCACCTGTTCTTGATCTCTGCGGCCATAGCCATGAAAGCCTGCTCAACATTGGTGGCATTTTTTGCACTTGTCTCCATGAAAGGGATCCCAATTTCATCAGCAAATGCCTAAATAAAGATGCAAATTCCATATTAGAATTTCCAAGACTCATCAAATTGTAAAGTGAACTAATACACTTTTTTTTGGATAACATGGGAACCACATGACCCGGAAAGCGCACTTTGTGGGCCCAGAGCATGCGTAAACCTCCGGCTGTCCCAGGCTCTTACAGGTTTGGGATAGGGCGCTAGGACGACTCGAACCTTGCTCCCATGTATGAGAGCAAGGCCTGTTGCCGCCAGGCTGCCCCCCTGGGGACATGAACTAATACACTTTAACATGCAAAAACAAAAAAAGAATGTACATTACTAAAATTACCTTCGCTGTCTCATAGGAGACGACTTTGTTAGCAGTGAGATCACACTTGTTTCCAACTAGAAGCTTGTTCACATTTTCGCTTGCATAACGGTCAATTTCACTCAACCATTGTTTTACATTGTTAAAGCTCTCTTGATCTGTGACATCATAAACAACCTAACCAAGATGCCACAGAAATAAGACAAACCTCTCAAAGAGACAATAAGGTATCATGTAAACAAGGAGAGAGAGGAAGAGATGAAGAGGTAAACTCACAATGATTCCATGAGCTCCACGATAGTAACTGCTTGTGATTGTCCTAAATCGCTCTTGTCCAGCTGTGTCCCACTGCACATTTGATTAACCAGGAAGCACAATTAGTAATTGTGTGTAGAAGATTGCCATGTGCAAGGATATCTTTATATGATAAAAAGAACACGCAACTTAAATAAACCATTGTGTATCAAAGATAGTTGCAACTACTGCAATCTCCAACCACCATCCCACAAAAAATAACAAGAGAAAAGCTCCATACACCCATTTAAGTTTGGATACAATTTCAATCAAAACCAATACAAATGTTGAGACTGAAATCCAGAAAAATAACTCAAAAGGCCATCAATATGATTTTATAACTTACAATTTGGAGTTTAATGGTTTTCCCATCCTGTTCCACAGTACGGATTTTCTACATAATACAGCAGAATTAAAAAAAAATCAATCCCATAATTATATTATTCAAGTAAAAAGGAAAAGCAAAAACAAGGCAGAGATAATAGCTTACAAAATCCACTCCAATGGTACTGATGTAACTCTCCAGATATGAATCATCCTGGTAAGAAAATAATTAAGAAACCATATGAAAATATAGACACAGAGGATTGAATGATTTATTGAGAAGAACGCATATGAAAGCACAAATCGCCGGGCTTAAAACTTCACATGTTATTTATAGATGAAATTAAAACGAACTAAGAAACCAAGAGTTTAAAACACTTACAGCAAACCTCAAAAGCAGACATGATTTTCCGACACCAGAATCTCCAATAAGCAGAAGCTTGAACAAATAATCGCTGCAAAAACAAAAAAATTCAAAATCATATAGCGTTTTTTCTTTCCGTTTAGTAAAATCGTAATAGATGCCTTCTCGCAATCACCTATTTAAATCAAAACCATTACTTGTTACAAAAAAACAAAACAAAACACTTGTCTTCTATTAATTTCCGAATTAAAATAAAAGTTGCAATCAATTCAATAAAAAATTAGAAAGATGGGTCAACGGATCTGAATTCAAAGCACCTGGATCTAACTAATCAGAATCCATCCATGAAGCATATTATCAAAACATAATCCAGCCAAAAAAATTCGAGGACCAAACAAACAAATTTGCACCATTGCAAATTAAATAATTAATTAACTCCAATCAGATCCAGCATAATTGCATCCGTATGTAACATATATATGTGTGTGTGTGTGTACATAAATTCGAGTTTAACTAAAAGTATTTGATGGTGATAGATTAAAAGCTTACTATTCAGGATTCATGATTTGCGTTGTTAATGGATCGATTGAATCGCGAGAGTTAGGGGCGGATACAGGAGAAAAGAGGGGTCTAGAGTCTCTAGACTGCTGGTTCCGGCGAGAAATCGAACTAAAATACGAGTTGATCGCCGGAGAGCGAGGGAGAGAGATAAAATCGAGGAGAAACTGGTGTGACAGGAGAGAGAACCAGAAAGGTAAATACGTGTTGTGTTCTGTTGTATCGATTTTATTTATTTACTTAAAACAGTAACTCGATTATGTCGGAATTTATTTCAAGTTGTTGGGACGTATCCTTTTGGTTTATTGCTTGATACGTGGCTTCACTCCACCCATATTAGTATTTTGTTATTGCCCCTTCACTTGATTAATTGCTCATTCGCATCAAACATAAAAATTAATAATTATTTGAAGTTTTAATAATTATATTAGCGGTAGATTCATTTTTTTTTTAAAATCCATTTTTTTTACGAAGGACATGCTAAATTATTATTTCATGTTATTGTGCACACACACTAGATTGAGCCTTGTTATGATTTTTTTTATAAAAAAAAACTATAATTACTTCAAGGCATTATAATTACAACACCTTCAAATTTATAGAATAATATTACTGATAAATATAAATATTTATAAGTATGTAATCACTCGAAAAAATGATTTCTATACAACTCAAATAGTCTTTTTAATACATTTTTGAGTTGTAATTCTACAGTACTATTAGTAATTATTCTAATTACGAGATGATTAATTAAGTTGGAGAGTATTACATTATTTATTACAATATAATAAATAGAAATATATAATAGTAATAGTGTTATGAGATAAATAAGAAAACACTTATAATTAATACATTGACATATGGATTTGCATCTTTTATGTGATTTGCTAATATCATAACTACTTTACCAGGCTGGGTTGAGTTATAATTTTTTTGGTATATTTTGTTCGCCCGGAAATCGCCAAAAGCGACTAGGTCATAGTTTTCAAATTAAAGGTATAGTTTTATTTTATGTTTCATCAAGAAATTAATAAATCACAAGAAGCTTTTTTTTTAAATAAATAAATTGGATCTAAATTAACAGTTTATTAATTCATGTAAATGTTCATTCCTCGCCCTTTAGTTGGTTGGAAGAAGATTTTTGTTAGACCATTTTTTTCCCTAATCTTTTATCATATTAAATAATTATGTAATTGCTAGAATACTATGCATTGAACGGTACCTGATTTTCTCTTATCCGGGGATATGCAGTGTAGTGACTGTAAATTTCTCAACTGATACGCCTCCCACCAAATTATCATAGTTTAGAGACAGCTAGTGGTAAACTTTCAAATTGCTGCATAAAGGTCATCATATTGATAAAAATATTTTCTAATTAGATCATTTTTGGCAGAGTCAAGGATTTGAGAAACGATAACATCGACAATGGCGTTAGTTCATGGAACAGTTTGCCACAGAATTGGAACTCAAGGATTTCAACCAACCTCACTTACCTCTTTCTCACCAAAACACCAATATATTTCTCAAGCAGAAGCATTAACATCGAGTTCTTCCAACATCATCTCTACTTGCTCCTAATTTTTCTTGATCTTGGTTGTCCTGGTGTGTGGTTAGTGTCCCTCAACCAATCAAACATTTGTCCGTTGTAAAATCTTGAAAAACGATAGGCTAGCTGGTTGACTTTTTTCTTGGTCTAAGAAGAAAAGAAGCGAAGGGCACTCTGTTACAATTTGTGTTGTGATGTTTGTTTTGTGTAGGTGAAAAGTTGCAGAAAACAAGAGCGGTAGAGCTTGGGGTTGACGAACAGGGACTACACACCACGTATTCGACAAAATGTATGTGTATTTATTTCATAGATTGCATGTCTTTAAATACAAGAAAAAAAACTTCTAATAATCTGCCACTAAACATAGTGGATAATATGTTGCCATTAACTCAGCAACCAACTTCATAGCCACTAAACATAATGGATAATATGTTACCACTAACTAAGCCACAACCTTAAAAAAACAAGGAATTGACTCTAACAAAATTAAAACAAAAAATGAAAACAAACAACATTACAATTGAATAGAAATAAACTGCTAGAATAAAAATAAATTGATAAGCTGGAGTAAAATGTCATTAGTCTAACACTCCTCCTTGATATTTTGATGACAAATTCCAATCTTTTGTCTCAAGGTTTCAAATCTTTCTTTAGGCAATGGTTTCGTAAAGATATTTGCACGTTGTTCTTCAAAAGAACAATGAACAAGCATCACTTCATTAGATTGTTGAACTTCCCTAGTAAAATGAAACTTGAATTTGATGTGCTTTGTGCATCCATGGAAGACTGGATTCTTTGAAATTGACACTGCAAAACTGTTATCACACATAATCTTTATAGCTTCAGCCTGCTCATGTCCTAAGTCCATTAACATTTTCCTCAACCAAATTGCTTGGTTGACAGCAGAGGCAACAACAATGTACTCTGCTTCGGCAGTGGACTGAGTTGTTGTCTCTTGCTTCTTTGAACTCCAAGTGAAAAAACCTGAATTGAGTGAAAATAGATACCCTGAAGTGCTTCTTGAGTCCTCAACACAACCTCCCCAATCACTGTTAGTATAACCAATCAGTTCCACACCCCCTTCTGATGATCATGGACAGAAAATACCAAGATCAATGGTACCTTTGATGTACCTAAGAACTCATTTTACAGCAGTAAAATGAGTCTCCCTTGGAGAATACATGAACCTTGAAAGAATACTCACAACAAACAATATGTCAGGTCTGTTTGCTGTGAGATATTGAAGTCTGCCAATTAAGCCTCTACACAGACTTTCATCCACTTTTTCAGATTCATCATCCTTGCTTAGCTTGATACTTGCTGTCATAGGAGTCCCCACTGGTTTACAATCCCGTATTTTGAATCTTTTTAGGATGTCTAAAGCATACTTTTTTTGGCATGTAAGAATGCCATGCTGGATGACATCATTTCCATTCCAAGGAAGTACTTCATCATTTTGAGATCAGACATCTTAAACATCTTCTTCATTTCATCTTTGTACTCTTGGATCATTCCAAGATCACTTCCTATAATGAGCATACAATTAAAAATTGGTTACCACATGATTTCACATACAAAGTTGCTTCATTTTGGCTTCTGTTGAACCCAAGTTGAAGCAGATGTGTGTCCATTCTATCATACCAAGCTCGAGGTGCTTATTTCAACCCATACAAGGCCTTCTTAAGTAGATACACATGATCTTCTTTATCTTTTACAACATATCCATCGGGTTGCTATACAAAGATTTCTTCAACAAGAAATCCATTCAAGAAGGCAGACTTGACATCAAGTTGATGAATCTACCAAGAGTTATGTGCTGCAATTGCAATGAGAAGTCTAATAATGTCATACCTTACTACTAGAGCAAAGGTCTCTAGGTAGTCCACACCATATTGCTGAGCATAGCTCTTACCACCAATCTAGCCTGTGTTTACTTATTGACCCATCTGGATTGAGTTTTGTTTTAAAAACCCATTTTACACCTATCACCTTGCGATGTTTAGGCCTTTCAATCAGCTGCCATGTTGCATTTTTTATGTGAACCGACCCAGAAACACCAGCAAAGACCCATTACATGTTTAAAGGTTTGATTCGTGGTTTTGAAGGTTTCACCCAAGTCATAATTGCAAGGACCATTGAAGTATCTATGTGAAGGGGTCCAGCCCGACTTTATTTGGGACATGAAGTGAGGACACCAAAGGAGCCAAAAGAATCCTACTACAACTTGGAAACATGGGATTGATAGGCTGGATGGAAGAAAATAAATAAACCTTATGGGCTTTATTTAAGTGAGCTACAGCCCAAGACTTGTTTGGGCTTCATTAAGACTTTATTTTCAGCTCGGATCCAGGGCTTGCTTGGATTAAGTCATGGGCTTTTCAATTTAGGATTTTGAGTCAGTTTTGAGTGGACCTCTTTTAAGTCCACATAAGAGGTCCATTAGAGTTAGTTTTTAAAAGACTATTTAAACTCATGTTAGCTAAATTTCGGCAACCATTGATTAATTTTAATTCTAAACTTTTCAGTTTATGTGTGAGAGTGATTCTTGCATTCTTTAGTTCTTGAACGAACTGAATCCGACTTATCAAAGATTAACTGACTTCGTGGCGTCATTCTACTCATTCCAATAGTGTTGGTGCCTTGGGACAAATTTTCATTGTGTCACACTCCTATCAGACCTATTTCGGCTTTCCGGGATCAGATCTCATTCTTGGTTGTGGGTTGTGTGACCATATGATCACGAGGTTCACATCAATTTTTGTTGATCATTTCCATTTCTGACTCCATTGCTCTCCTCCATGCTGGAAATTCTTGAGCTTCAATATAGCTGGTTGGTTCTAGAATTGTCTTGTTGCATCCTAGGTGAATGTCTTCCAATGATCTTGTGCCTTTAACTAGAAAGTCATCCACTAATTCATCAGCTTCGAGCTAAGACTGAATGGTGAATGGATGATCAGAAATCATATTTTCTTGAAGTTCCCAATCCCATGTGGTTGCTTCATCAATCTTCACATCTCTGCTGAGAATTACCTTCTTTGTTTGCAAGCAAAGGATTTTGTATCCTTTGGTTGTTATTCCATAGCCCACAAGAAGTCCCTTCTGAGCTTTGTTGTCAAGTTTGTTCTTTTTTGGCTTAGCTATATGATAATAGCATATGCTGCCAAAGATTCAAAGATAATCTACAGCAGGCTTGACACCATTCTAGCCTTCATATGGTGTCTTGTCATCCAATGCTTTGGTTAGAAGTCGGTTCAGCAAGTAAATAGAGAATGATAGCCTCTACCCATAACTTGTTTGACATTTTCTTTTCAAGTAGGAGACATCTAGCCATCTCCATCATTATACGGTTCTTCCTCTCACACACACCATTTTGTTATGGTGTGTATGGTGTAGTGTATTGGTGCACAATGCCACTGCTGTTACAATACTCAACAAACCGATTTGAGGTATATTCAGTACCATTATCAGATCTTAAACATATGATTAGCATATCACTTTGATTTTCAACTAAGGCTTTGAATGTTTTAAGGATTGTAAACACTTCACTCTTAAATTTGATGAAATATACCCAATACATCCTAGTATAATTATCAATAAAAAGAATGAAATACTTGTTACCATATAATGAGGTTGTTTTCAGAGGTCCACACACGTCAGTGTGGATAAGCTGAAGCTTTTGGCTAGCTCTCCATGCTTGCCCTTTAGGAAATGGTGGTCTTGATTGCTTGCCAAGTTGACATGTCTCACACAATTGAATCTCACCATTCAATGTGGGCAATGCTTCAACCATCCCCTTTTGTTTCATATTTGATAAACCCTCTTGGTTGAAATGTCCAAATCTTTTATGCCAAAGATTTGAAACATCCTGAGTAGCCTCATACAGGCATGATTGGACACTGTTTTCCAGTCAACAACAAAACTTATGTTTTTCATCTTCACACAGAATACTTATTCTCTAGAAGGATAAAAAATAGTGCATTTATGATCCTTAAACTAAAGATAATAGTTTTTCTCCATCATTTGCCCAACACTTAGCAAATTTTGATTGATTTCAGGTACGAACAACACATCAGGAATGATTTTGATACCTGAGTTTGTCTGAACATTGATTGACCCTCTGCCTTTAACCTCTAGAAATTCTCCATTGCCAACCTTCACTCTGGATTTCTAAGTTTCATCAAGGTTTTTGAACATTTCAGCATCATTGCACAAATGATGTGTGCATCCTCAATCAATGAGCCACGTATCAGCTGAATCAGTTGTTATGAAACAGGTGACAACAAAGAATTGCTCCTCCTGTGTATCGACCTCATCTACTAGGTGAGCCTTCTGAGGTTTTGGGTTTGAATTATTAAACTTACAGACCTTTGTGATGTGTCCTGATTGCTTGCAATTTCCACAAATTGCATCTGGCTTCCATCAACAATATTTTTCTGAATGTATGTTTCTTTTGCAGTGAGTGCAATGAGAGAACTTCTTCTGGTTTGAGCCTTCATTGGTGCTACCCCCTTCATTCCTGTCTTTATTCTTCAGTTTAAACAACTTCTTTCCTTTTCTAGCTTGTTGTTTTTCAAAGGCTCCTTCAGTTAGTCAGTCCTACCTTATTGTTCTTCGCTGCTCCTATGCTTGAATAGCACTCCTTAGTTTCCTAATGAGATTTTACTGAGGTCCTTTGATTCTTCCAGATATGAGATTTTGGATTCAAACCTCTCAGGAAGAGTCACAAGAACTGATGCGAACCTCGTGATCACGTGGTCATGCAACCCACAACCAAGAATGCGATCTGATCCCGGAAAGCCGAAATAGGTCTGATAGGAGTGTGACACAATGAAAACTTGCCCGAAGGCACCAACACTATTGGAATGAGTATAATGACGCCACGAAGCCAGTTAATCTTCAATAAGTCGGATTCAGTTTGTTCAAGAACTAAAGAAAGCAAGAATTACTCTCACACATAAACTGAAAAGTTCAGAATTAAATTAATCAATGGCTGCCAAAAGTTAGCTAACATGAGTTTAAATAGTCTTTTAAAAACTAATCCTAATGGACCTCTTATGTGGACTTAAAAGAGGTCCACTAAAAACTTACCCAAAATCCTAAATTGAAAAGCCCATGACTTAATTCAAGCAAGCCTTGGATCCTAGCTGAAAACAAAGTCTTAATTAAGCCCAAACAAGCCTTGGGCTGTAGCTAACTAACTTAAATAAAACCCATAAGGTTTATTTATTCTCTTCCATCCAGCCTATCAATCCCATGTTTCGAAGTTGTAGTAGGATTCTTTTAGCTCCTTTGTTGTCCTCACTTCATGGCCCAAATAAAACCGAGTTGGACCTCTCCTACACATAGATTCTTCAATGGTCCTTACAATTATGACTTGGGTGAAACCTTCAAAACTACGAATCAAGCCCCTAAACATGTAATGGGTCCTTGCTGGTGTTTCTGGGTCGGTTCGCATCAAGAACCTTCTCCACAATCCTGTTGTCAAGAAAGTCTTCTCCAAGTAATCTGATGTTGTTGATAATTAGAAAAATTTGATTTGAATTGGAGATTGTTTCATCTTCTTGCATGTTAAGTGCCTCAAAATCTCTTTTCAAATTCAACACTTGCATCTGCCTTGTTTTATCACTACCTTGGTATTCTTCTTTTAGTTTGTTCCAAGCCTCTTTAGCTGAATTGCATGCTATGTTCTGTAGAAAATGCTTTCTGCCATAGAATTCTGGATGATTGATTTATCCTTCGATTTCTTTTCCTTTTCCTCACTGTTGAACTTGATTTAAGCCATAATAGGATTTGTTGGTAAAGGAGCTGCTGGTTTGTCTTCGGAAACAATTTCCCAAAGATTATAAGCTTCAAGAAAAGCTTGCGTCTTCACTTACCAAATGTGGTAGTTTTCGTCAGTGAAGATAATGAGGGAGTTTAAAAGTAGGTTGTTGGATGTCATTTTGAGATTTTGAAAAGAAAAAAAAAGGTGTTTTGGTCCTATAAGATCTAAAGGTGCTTTGATACCACTGTTACAATTTGTGTTGTGATTTTGTGTTTTGTGCAGGTGAAGAGGTGCAAAAAACAAGAGCAGTAGAGCTTGGGGTTGAAGAACAGGGACTACACACCAGGTATTCGATAAAATGTCTGTGTATTTATTTCATAGATTGCATGCCTTTAAATACAAGAAAAAACTTAACTACCTTTCCTAAAAATCTGCCATTAAACATAGAGAACAATATGCTGCCACTAACTCGGCAACGAACTTCATAGGCACTAAACATAATGGACAATATATTACCACTAATTAAGCCACAACCTCAGAAAAACAAGGAATTGACTCTAAAAAAATCAAAACAGAAAATGAAAACAAACAACATTACAATTGAATAGAAATAAACTGATAAGCTGGAGTAAAATGTCACTAGTCTAACACACTCCAAACACATCCGATCTTCCAAAGGGCTCAGATGGGAGCCTGGTGCCTGCGACCATTATGGAGGAAGGTGGTTGGTCATTCTTTTCCCCCTTCCATAGCCTCATATCTTGAAATTGGTTTCCGATCCGTTTTTATCATTAGTTGGAAAGCCTGCTCACTGCGCAAAATCCTCTTCTACCCTGCTCAATAATCGTTTTCTTTTTAAATTAAAGCCAAACAAACAAATATGTACCCTAGATGCCTCACTTTTTAGGTCATGGAATCGCCTCTCATGATTGTCATTTGCCATTTGTCTATGTTTTTAGTAGGTATGATGCCTAGAACGAGCACCAGAAACTTGAATCAAAACCAAAATATAATGTAGTGGAACTGCTGCATTTGTCATTGATTACTGAAAACCCTCTTTCCTTCTATTTATGATCTATGATCTATGTTCGGCTTTGGCTATTGATCCGCTCCTCTTGTTATTGATTTGGCTTGTTGCTTGTCCCCAGCCCTAATAGGAACACCGGAAGAAATAAGCATTATCTCCGGCTTATAATAAATTAAATCAACCAAGTACAAGATACAAGTTGACAAGAAACTAAGAAGTAAAGTCAAAGGAAAGACAAATTGAGTCTAGCAATAAAAAAAAGTAGTGATGAAGATAAGAATTATGTTGATGCAAGTCCCAATAGATTGAAGTATTATATGGAAATTAAATTTCTAACAATACACATCAGCAAGAAGAAGCAGTTGATTTCCAAAGAGCGATGTCAACCATGTTATCATCCAAGTGGCAGTAAAGGTTAATATTAACCATTGTTGTCTTTAAGATAAGGATTATGTTGTTTGTCTTGTTAGTTACCAGCCGTTAGAATTTTCAGTTATTTAGCAATTGTTAATTGTAGAACTACTCATTAAAGATTTGAAATCCAATAGTTATATGTTGTGATAAAATTAAACCGGCCTGTTTGTTACTACATTTCAAAATATTTTTGAAAAAAATTAAAATTTTTATTTTATTTTAAATTAAAATTTTTAGATCATTTTTATGTGCTGACGTCAAAAATATTTTTTTTAAATTAAAAAAAAAACATAATTTTGATGTGTTTATGAATAAAAATCATTTTCAAAACAACTTCAACTATACTCTCAAACATGTTTGTATTGATTCTTTGAGTGGTGTGAAACTACTTGTTACTTATCCATGTAATTCTGCTTTTGCAATAAAATTATGAGATTTTGTTTTTTTCTTGTCGTCTTAATCTTTTTGTACAAATTATTTATATTGCTCTGTTTGTAAGTGATTATCACGAGTCCCCATTGCTGATGGTATTATTTAGGATCATAGCAGGTTGTGAATTCTTTTTTCGTTTCATGCTAGGTACCCGCAAGCGACACTCCTACAACGCTACAAGCCAAGGATTGCAGAATCCTGGTCCTTCCTGACCTAACCTAAATCCTTCGCTACAAACCAAGGATTGCAGGATCCTGGTCCTTGCTGACCTAACCTAAATCCTTCGCAACAAACACCACTGCAAAATGACCCTGCCTCCATGTTTTACCTGCTACAGTAACAAATGGAACTTGTGACTTATACTTGAGGAACCATTGTTGGTCGTTTGGATAATATAGAGGAGAAAAGCATTAATGGAGATGCTAGGAGGGTCAAATAAGCAAGTTTTTGATGAACTCACTAAAATAGTGAATGTGGAAGAATTTGACTTTAATGGGAGGTTTGATCCTGATGCTTTTCATGATTGGATGGTATCTCTAGATGATTATTTTGAATGGTTTTAGTGTCTGAATACAGTAAGGTCAGGGTTGTTGACCTGAAACTAAAATGGGCTGCGTGTGCATGGTGGAAGTGTGTAAAGGAACAAATGAGGCTCCCACTCCAACCTTTCATACGAGATTAGGCAGAGATAAAGGCTCCATTAGAGAAAATACTTGCCGATCACTTACGAACGAATGATTTATGAAGATATGCTTTGTTGGGCTCAAGGGTGAGTGTCTGTTGATCAATATACAAGGGCAAACACCTTACTACTTTCAGAAAAAGAAAATTCTTTGCATAGCTATATATTGGGATGACACTAAATGCTGTAAACATTATGAACTCAAACTTACAATTTATCTGTAAAATGAAGTGTATAGAGGTCTCTATACAATGGAGAGAGAGAGATTTTTCTGGCAGCTATGATGGTGAATCCTCCCTGTTGTTCTTAATTGTATCAATGTTGGTTTGTGACTTCAGAAGTTTGTCTTCAGCGAAGGTTCACATTCAAAGTTTGTGTGTTCCAAAATTGGACCTAGCCTAACTAGCTTAGGTATGACTACATTGTTCCGAACAGAACAGACAACCGGGTTCTCCCACTGCAAAAGTGACCCCACAAGATTGGCTCGTACGGTTAAAGGAAAGACACGAGGCCATCTTTCGATTCCATATGACTTCATAGCATCCTCTACAGATGTGGGTCCAGAGTTGATAGCATTTACAAGCTTTCTTGATAGAATTACTGCATCCTCCAATGCACAACAAGCACCTTGCCCCAGATTAGGAGTCATTGGGTGCCAAGCATCACCAACCAACACAGTCGTTCCAGTTGATGGAGGAGGGCTTATGACCGGCCACAGCCAGCGATCCACAAGAGGAGTTTTACTGATTGTTTCGTCTGGGGTTAGATCTATTAAGTTTAGTAGCTCAGATGGCCAGTTCTTGACTAGTTCTTTAGCCTGTTTCTTCAACACAGATGGATCGATTGTCTTCGGACCTAAGTATGTTGAAAAATGTCAAATCATATACGAAATGAAGCAACATTTCATGAATACGCATCATGCTGTTCTTAAAGTGATATGTAGAGCCAGAAACCCCATGAAAAATGACATCAGTGAAGTGTTTAGAGAAAGAAAAAAAAAACCATTGGTAGAAGGAACTTTGATTGCACTAACCAAAAGTGTGCTTTATTTTCTCAGGCTAAAGATCATGTTTCTATATCAACTTGCCATCTTCCTTGGGTGAAGAATCAGCATCTCATTGAATTGAAAGCAGATCACCAGGATTAGGATCACTGACCTGGAGATGGGCTGTTGAAGCAGATAAACCAGTACACTTTTGTAGGAGAAACTGGAACGTATCCAGCACGTAATCCCCTCCCGTAGACATAATTCACTCGTGGCTCAAACGGCTGTCCATTGGCATAAAATCCAAGCCCTCGGAATGCACAATGCCCCACATACTTGGGCTCGGAGAACCCCATCCACTTTGCAACTGGAGACCGAATGCCATCACAGCCAATAACAATCTGTTGAAAGGTATAAAGCAAGCACAGATTAGATAATAGAAGACTGACATGGCATAAAACTGGTGTTTATTTATTTTCTATTTATAATTTCTCCTGCATATATGTCGAAATGATTATAGTTCATGATACGCTCATCGAAGCACAGTAATGGAATTGATCATATGGTACATTGCTCATTGCAACTTTGGTGAAATCGCAACTCGTTTCTTATTATTTGTAAATGTAGAGGCAGACAAGAAGCATGACAATTGACAAGGCCAATAAGTCTTAGTTAGGCCAGGATTAAGCTCTCAGCTCTGCATACAGTAAATTTAACAAGATATTGAAATTGATTAACCTTTGCAAGCAGCCTAGTGCCGTCCACAAGTTCCAGAAGCATTTTCCCATTTTCTCTTCTCTCCATCCTTGCCAGCCCTGAAGAGAACCGAACTGCTGCTGATGGCAGCTTAATGGCAAGAGTCTCTAGAAGTATTTTCCTCTCAACCGCTCGAACTTCTTGGCTGTGTGATCATATTATGAAAAAACCCAACAATTACTTCCTTTTTTTGAAACTAAAAGAGAAGGGAAGTCCATGCTTTTGAAAGAAACAATACCTCTCATCTTCATCTTTGAATCTGAAGGAACGCAGCTCCCTTCCATCTTCTGACTTCACCACCATCCTGAACAGCTATGAACAAGTTCAGGAGAGAATAACAAAGGCATGGAAGAAGTTTTCGAAATTGGGTAAATTTCTTGTCAGGAATTGGCTTGTTCCTTCTTTGGTATAAGAAGGGAGAATATACAGTATGCTCGAAATCCAACCCTTCAAGGCAGAAGACCATAAATCACCTGCCACAAAGTGCAAAAGCGATTCCCGCAAAATAGCAAGTATAGCAGAACAAACCTAACTATATGTACTTGAGTTTGCATCCAGGAAATTAAACACCAAAAATGACCCATTTTGTTACGAAACATGTATCCTGAAGGATCGTCATCAGCCATAGTGGTATTTGCAAAGGAATGTAGCCTAATGCTTTTCATGTATGTGGTTAAGTTTTTGGTTTGCTTAGACAAGTCCAAATTAGAAGTCCGATTTACTAACATATATCTAATTAAATACACATTGGAGAATTTAACGATCAGTACTAAATAATACTCTACATTTATGATTTCAAAATTCGGCGGGACACATCAAAAGAAGCGTTCTTGTAAAGAAGAGAACTGGTGAAATACTAGAGTCTCTTTCTTTACAACCCGATATATATATATATACACACACACACACAATAAAGAATGCAAAATTGAGTCCCTTAATCAATTTCTTGCACTTTGTGGGTCAACAACAGAAATAATATGGTCAGCTAGCATATATAATTCTAGCCATAAACGGAAGAAATACCCTTGAATTTCAAGAAATTGGCTCCTAAGGTCATTTCCAACTCCAATGGCATCCAATACCCTCCATCCATTCTTGAAAAGGGTAAGTGAGGTCCCACCAGTTCTAAGTGATTCTGCTTGCTCAAGCACCAAGGACCGAACTCCGAGCCTGTAAAGTAGTCTCAAATTAATTAGCCAGTCAATTGGCAGCCATTTCAAACAAACCTTTCATCATCTAAATTAGAAAAAACAAAAATAATAAAACAAATTAGTTCAGCACATCCTTGTGTGTCATTTTACTGTTTGGATAATGATATAACCTTTGAAGAGACACTGCAGTGGCAAGTCCAGCAATCCCAGCACCCACAATGACAATGTCTTCTTCACTAACATCATCAGTAGTTGTTTTGGCTTCAATGACTGGCAAAGAGTTGATTTTATTATTTCTTGCTCGGACAAGATGACAAGATTGTCTTCGTGAAATTGTTCTAGCGCTGTGAGGGGAACGGTGCATAGAAGATGCGGATGAGAGTTGAGAATTGAGAGAGAGCAGGGTGGGGGAAGCTATAGCCATGGATGGACGTTTTTAAGAGAAACAAGTGGTGGAGGGGAAATAGAGTTTTCCCGGGGGAAAAAAAGATATTTTTTATTTGGATTTATAAGCCTTTTAAGTTGTGGTTATGAAGTGAGCAAAGTGGATTTATATGGTGATTGTTACATCATTATCTAGGGAGATCTTAAAAAAATATGTAGATTATTTTTTATTTTCATTAGTTAGAGAGAAAAATTATATTAAAAAGCAGAAATAATATATTTAAGTCAAAGAGTCATTTCTATATATTAATTAAAATAGTTAAAAATTATTTAATATATTTTTATACAAAATAATAATTTTAATTGGACTTGTATTAATTAGTTATAATTAATAAATAGCTGCATTAATATTATATATATTAAAATAAAATTGATTTTTCTAGAGAGAAAAAAATTCATTGTAGTATATTACAAAGAAGCTAAAAGAGCTCCATAGATTACTGTTCACGCACACCCACATCCATTGTGGACTAGGGTACGTGATCTGGTGTTTCAAATGTCATTTAAGTGTGGTGACTTTTTGCCCCCTCTTTTCCCATGTTACTGTATTTAATAGGAACTGAACAAAGAAGTCCCTTGGGCGAGTGGTTACAGTAGCATCAACGCGAGGCGAGGTGTTTGAGTTCGAATCTTAGGAGCAAAAGTGATTTTTGAGTAATGAACAATGATTTTTCACTTTTCATTACTGTTTGAAATGGGTTTTTTTTTAACCGGGGTGTCTAGGTCAGCTTAAGCGCATCACAATAAATCTTTGAACTTTCTCTTTTTTTTTAACAATTTTCAGTGTTCATTGCTGTTTGATAATATGTTTTTCCCTTTTTTATTGGGCTTCCTTTTTTTTATATAATCATAGTATCCGGGCCAGTTTACGCGCAGCACGATTTTTTTCCCACATGTACATTTTTTTATCATCGGGGTAGCTTACAGGCGTCACGAATAAATTTGCTTATAGTTTTTTAGTAATCTCTTTTTTTTTTACTTTTTTTCTGTTTTTTTTTTCCACTTATAAATTTCTTTTTATAACTTGGGTGTCCGGGCTAGCTTACGTGCACCATAACTATTATTTTACAGATAGCCAAAGGAGATTGCAATTTCAAACAATAATTAAGAGTGATTTGAACTTTGGTTTTCGTTGTTCATTACTATTTGAAAAGGTGAATTGAACTGTGATTTTAGTGGGAGATGGCAGGAATGTTTGGGAATGCGTTTGAAAATCGCTTTTGAACAAATTTGAAAAAAAATAATTATTTTTATATTTATTTTAAATTAAAAAAAATAGTGTTTCTAGATGATTTTGATGTGCTAATATCATTTTGATGCATTTGTAAACGAAAAACACTTTCAAAATAAACTTCAATCACACTACCAAACGGGCATGACATGTGGTGGAGGTGAAAGGTAAAAGGCGAATTGAACTGCTAGCTAAATTTTGTCCTTTAAATAACATTTAATATATATGTGTTTTTCATTTTGGTTCTTATACTTTTAATCTTGGATTTTATTTTAATTCCTTTATTTTCTTATATATATTTCTTAAATGGTTCTTATTTTGTTTATGTTTATATGTACATGCTCTTAGTTTTTGTTTTTTATTTTCATTATTTCCATTAATATGAAGGGTTTTTTTATTTAATGTTTAAATTTTAATTTGTGTTGGTGATCATTTAAAATTTGATATTTATTTTTTTTTCTTCAAGTCAAATAATTTTTTAAAATCTAATAATATTTTTTTTGTTTTGTCATTTTTTTTGTTTTTAATTGCTTTTTTGTTAATATTTTTAGGTGTTAAAATTTCTAATTATTATAGATAAGGTATTCAAAATAATGATAATGATTCTTTTTTGTTAATATCCCAATCTTCTTGCTTTTTTAATAATGATGATAATTTTATGTTGATTATTTCTTTGAAATCTACTAAATAGATAAATTTATATCGATTTAAAATTCATATATTTTATAGAAAACTTGCACATAACAAAAATTCCGCACAGATTTATTATTTTGTCTAAATTTATATCATAATAAAAAAATCTCACATAATTAAATTTTTTTTGTTTTTTTAAAATATGATATCACTTACAATGGGGTGCAAGGTATGGACTAATATATATATTTCTAATGTAGATTTGTTTCAAAAAATTCAATAGCAACATGAAGAAAATCAACTTCTTTGATTTCTTCTCCACTGCTCTCTTTGACAGTTGTCTGCCATATGATATCTATCGTATAACATGTGGTATATCTATGGCAACTTCTAAATTTATTATATATGTGTTTTTTTCATTTTTCAACCTTATGCTTTTAATTTGGATTTTATTTTAATTCTTTTTTTATATATATATTTCTTACATAGTTTCTATTTCTATCCATGTTTATATATACATGCTCTTAGTTTTTGTTTTCAATTTTTATTTATTTCCACTATTATTAAGGTTTTTTTATTTATTGTTTAAATTTTTATACATGTTGGTGGTCATTTGAAATTTAATAATTATTATGATTTCTCTTTCTTTTTTTCCTTCAAGTCAAATAATTTCTTAAAATCTAATAATATTTATTTTGTTTTTAAATTGCTTTTTAATTAGTATTGTTAGGTCTTGAATTTTCTAATTATTATAGATAAAACATTCAAAATAATGATTATTTGTTAGTTTTTTTTCTTCTAAGTATGTCAAATTAATCATATATTTGTATATTTATGTAATATTAGCGTTTTAATATGTGAGTGTGTGTGTGTGTGTGTGTGTGACCTAGATGTTTTTGAAAGAAAAAAATATATTTAGTCAATATCATCGATTGTGGTTTTGCTAACTACCAATTAAATTATTACCAAATTAGTGGAAAAAAACACCAATCAAATTGTTTGGTGCATAAAATAAATCACTCGTCTGTGCTAAAATTCAATAACTGTAATTTTACTATTTGCTAATTAAAGAATTCATGAAACAAATAAAACATATATAACAATCAATCAGTATGTTACACAGAGCACATAGCTCATTTCAACAAAAAAATTTCCATTGCAACTGTACAATCTACCGATACAATAATTATCAAAATAGTTTTAACAGTAGCAACATTCAATAACTTTTAGGCAGAAAAAAATATTTCTAACATATTCCATTAATTATAATTTTACTAATTAAATATTAAAATAACCAGTTACAACACGTATAAAATCATTCAATTTCTTACATAGAAAAAAGCCTAGACAAAGTATTCAAAATAATGATAATAATTATTTTTAGGTTTTTTTCTTATACATATGTGAGACTAATTATATGTTTTAATATTTATTTAATTTTATCACCTATATATATATATATATATATATATATATATATATATATATATAGAGAGAGAGAGAGAGAGAGAGAGAGAGAAAATGACCTAGGATTTTTTGAAGAAAAAAATTAATATCAGTATTCTAAAATACATTTAATATAATAATATGATAAATAAATCTTATAAAATAAAAAAAATATTTTGGCTTTTAATTTTAATTTTGTGCTATTTTGTTTAAGTTTATTTCTTAAAAAACATTTACAGTATTTTTATTTATAATATTTCAGATCTAATATTACTAGGGAAAAAAGACAACTAAAAAAAAATAGGTAGACAAATTTACTTAGGTTATCTACAATTAAAAAACATACGAACCACTTCCCATTTCGATTACACTGTTCCTTTTAGGTGGAAAAAAACTCATTTCTAATATATTTTATCTATTATAATTTTACTTATTGAATATTAAAATAACTAATTATAGCACGCAAAAAATTTAAGTTTATTTCTTAAAAAAATTACAATATTTTTATTTATAATATTTCAGATCTAATATTACTGGGGGGAAAAGGCAACTCATAAAAAAAAAATATGTAGACAAATTTACCTTGGTTATCTACATTAAAAAATATACGAACCATTTCTCATTTCGATTACTCTATTCCTTTTAAGCGGGGAAAAAATTATTTCTAACATATTTTATCTATTATAATTTTATTAATTAAATATTAAAATAACTAATTATAACATGTAAAAAATCAATTAAATTTTTATATATAAAAAAACTTAGCGCAACACACGAGCAAGTATACTCGTTTACAAATGCTTTTAGCAACGGAACGCCACATATATTAACAGTCTTGTTTTACTTTACCCTTGATTTTGTGCTGCTTATAGTTGCTTGTAATAGTTATTGTTTTTAAAATGTTTTTATATTTAAAAATATAAAAAAAAATTAAAGAAAATATTTTTAATATTATTACATTCAAATATTTTTTTTAAAAATCAATTTTGTTTTTAAAAAGACTGACTTAACTTGTATGTTTTCAGTTTTCTAAAGGAAATAATTAATAACACGTTTTCTGTGACATGATATAATAATGTAATTAATTATGTATTGGAATTGATAATATTATTTAATGAATCGGATTGATGAATTCCATTATTGTTTTTTGTTATAAATATTCTTAGTATATAATAGAAGCTTTCTATTTTTGGGTTTTTTAAAATATTATTTTAGTCATTGTATTTATTTGTATTTACGCATTTGTTTTATGGGGAAAAAAATTATCCTTATATTTTTTAATAATCATATTTTTGTTTTTATGATTAAACTTTTAAATTAATATTTTTTAGTAATTTACAATAGTTTCAATGTGTTGATATAAAAAATAACACAAATATGAAAAAGTTTTTTTAATATATTAAAAAACAATACTTTTAAAAATCATTGTACATATTACAATATTAAACACCTGATACAATAGGTTACTACTTAGCGAAGCACATTACAAACAAATATTTCAACAATTTTGAGAGGAGAATAATTAATAATATGTTAATTTTCCTTGAAATTGTCGACGTCGTCTTAAACATAAGAAAATCTAAATTATTTATGTTCTGTCATGATATAACTTGCTTAAAAAAAATAAAAATCCTCGAAGAAGTATTAAATTACTTTGATGATAAGTCAAGATAAATGGTTTCTTTTTTCTTTTTTTCCAGATGAAGCTTTTCTTTTAACCAATAAATGAATGGCTTCAGATTAGCCCATCTCGATCAGTGGTGTTTAAGTGCCTGGCTGCCTCTCCACCAAACAAGAAAAAAAAAAAACCCTGAAGATTCAGCTGATCGCAAACAGCGAGCATCAGGAGAACAATTATAATAGCGAGCGGCTAAATCTAAGTAACATTAACATTTTTCTACATGTTAAAAAATTTAATATCATTTTGTCTTGGTTTACCTTCTTTTTTTAATATTTTTATTTATATCATTTAAATTATAATTATAATTATAATTATAATTATAATAATTATTATTATTAATATTAATATCACTATTTTATTTTTATTTTTTTGTAATTATTGATATTCTTCATATTATTTTGAGTTATTGTTATTATTATCATCATATCCATAATTATTAACACCATAAACACTATAACCATAACCATTACAATTGTTATTATCATTATGATTAGTAATGTCACTATTAGTACCATGATTATAACACCTAAAATTATCATTATAATCATTGCTAAAACAATAAAAAATATTAAATTACTCTGAAGAATAAAAAAAAAGCAAGCAATTAATAAACTAAAATTATTATCATTGCATAAATAATAGAAATAACAAAATTAACCCGAAGAATAAAAAAACTAAAAACTTTAACAAAAGAGGGAAAAAAAATGACAAAAAATAAATATTATTATCTTAAAAAATCATTTGACTTCAAGAATAAATAAAAAAATAAAAAAATAAAAAAATAAAAAAGAAGAAAAGAAGAAATATCAATTTTCAAATGATCACCAACACAAATTAAAATTTAAAGACTAAATTGAATAAAAACATAACCTTGAAAAAGAGAAAATAATAAAAATTAAAAACATATACATATAAATATGGACAAAATATAGGGATTATTTTAGAAGGATAATAAAAAACTAAAGGAATTAAAATCAAATAAACAATTAAAAGAATAAGGGCTAAAATAAAAAAGTACAATATATGATTAATTTCAATTGAAGGATAAAATTGAAAAACAAAATTATATACCAAAAAAATTAAGGGATTTAAAATCAAACCCAAAATTAAAAGAATAAGAATCGATATGAAATATATTCAATCTTAATTGAAGGACAAAATTGAAACAAATCAAAACGTTTATAACAGAAATTAGGACCAAACAAAACAATTAAAAGAGGAGGGTCTGAACTGAAAACACCATAAACCAAGGAGACTTCCATGTAATTTAGGTTGCAAGAGAGAGAAAAGAGGAAAAAAGAACAATCGACCACCGTCACATTTCCGGAAACCGTGAGACGACACGCGCACCACGATGTGAAAGATGACATGGTGGAGCATCCGATGCGATGCTAGAAGGACATTTTCACCATCACACGACATCACACGCTCCGCTTGAAAGGAGTGTAAGGAAGAAAACAGTCGGCATGTTGGTACCGTCAGCGTGTCCGACCGACACGCCAACAACATTCTGCAAAAAATAATAATTAGAAAACATAAAATTACTTAAACATCCCTACAACCAACTCTTGGAATTCGTCTTTTTTGAAGGCATGTCTGTATTTGTATCGTTTAGAAACATTTGGAAAACTAGAAACACTCTCACCTGCAACTCTTGTTTTTTGTTTTATTTGAGAATAATATGGTTATTTTACTGTTCGGAGCAATGCAAAAAATTGAAAACACCCCTAAGTAGTCATTTGTTTGTTATCTACTGTTAGGGATAACAACGTAGTTTTACTGTATAGAAATCCCAGAAAAGACTCAAATACCTCAAAACAATCAGATAATGTCAGTTGGTCCCATGGAAAAGTCGAAAATGCCCCTAAGACCAAGAGTTAGATTTTTAACGCATGAAGGGGCAAAACAGTAATTATACTATTACAATCAACAGTAATTAGTATCTAATACTATAGTGAAAACCCCACATGATATAACTTTTTTTTTAATTGAAACAAATTATCAAGTCAATATCTTATCAATATAATATTTAAGGATAAATTAAAATAAAAAAATGTTTGATAACATGACAAAAAAGAGAGAGTTAGACAATGGAGGAACAATTACAAAAAAAAAAGGAGGAAATCATCCTTTTCTGCCTTATTGTCAATTTTAATGTCCTTATTTTTATTTTTTTACAAACGACCAAATTGATTTATTTTATTTTAATTCAAGCATCAAACCAGTATCAAAATTGTTTTAAAAAACCATAACCCAATGAAAAACTAATCATAATAAATTATCAATTTCAGCCCCTCAACAAATACATCATGTAATGATGAAATAAAAAAAATCAATAAAAGTACAAAAAAAAAAAGATAAGAAAAAGGAAAACATGGTAGCAATTAAAAGTGTTTTGTAAGATAATGAGCAGCGAGCTCACCATCTCATTTAGTTTTTTTTAATTATAATTATAATATTATTAGTCTTATTGGTTTCTAGTCTTCAAGTTGTGTTAAAAAAATGAATTACAAAGAAATATGGGCGAGTCAAAGATTACAAAAATACAGCATAATAACCTCTAATTTAAGCATACACCATAAAATTGGGACTGCAATAAAGTTTTCCGCAACAGAAAAAAGTAACTATAAATGGATTTTGATATAAATAAATAATCATTATTTATTTTATAACAATTTTGGATAACAATAACAATATATTTGAAGTATATATTTTGTTATCTATTCTCAACTCATTTTATTTTTAAAACGAACTGAACATGTAATTTTAATAGATTTGAGGAAATATACCGAAAAATATAAGGTTTATTATGTTACTTCATTGTTAATATAAGAGGATTTGTTTTTTTTTCTTTCAATATAATCCTTTTATAGCCTAATTAGATAAGAGTAGACTTGATATTACACATACACACACCATATCAAAAGATACATGAATGAAAAGTAAAACACTAAGAAAATAAATGATCCGTCTATATTTGCAATAATTTTCATTTTATTCTAAAGATTTATTTTGTTTATTCATATTCATCGAGTTTAAGGTAACATAGAAAAACTTGCAGATAACATAGAAAGACTTGCTGGAAATGATAATAAAGAGAGAGTTATCAGTTGTCAAGATTGCAGCAATCAAAATAGATAAGCTTGGTGTTAAAAGGTTATATTCTCTAAGAGAAGTTTATCAGAGCAATTCCAATGGGAGAGCTAAAAAAAAGACAAAGGAAAAAGAAAAAAAATTAGCTTTTATTCTTTATTTTCATAACTTCAAGGGGAAAGCTATATTGAAAAGCTAAAATAATATTTCTAAGTTGAAGAGTTATTCTTACATGTTTGATCAAAAAAGCCAAGATTGTTTAATATATTTCTATGCAAAAAAGTAGTTTTGATTGTACTTATATTAGTTTTTTATTATTAATAAATAATTATATAAATATTATATATATTAAAATAGTTTCCATTGAAGTGCAAATATAAAAAATATCATATTTATACTATTTAAAAAGTCATTATTCATTTGACTTCTCTAAATAGCTTTTTCTTGATTGGCTTTTTATTTCTTGATAAATTTTTTGTTGGTGATTCTAAGGGTTTTTATTAGTTTTTTCATAGATAAAAATGGACTGAAAAATATATTTTCAAGTAAAAATATATCCCCACCAATTTTCAGCCATTATATAGGTGACTGAATTCTAGGGAGCAAGTGACTAGCATACAACATATCATCTGCTTTTATTTTCTTCATTTTTTTTAAAAAAATTACCCGTAATTTTTCTTTAATCTAACCCATTGCATTGCGCAAGATTGTAAACTAGTATTTACTAAAACTTTATGAATATTACTAATAAGCTAAAGTAAGTCACAAAATTACTATTGACAAACCACCGTAGCTTTAGACACAAATTATTATGGATTGTAATAGTGAAATTAGTATTTGACCCCTAAGTGCCCAATAACTTTCGCCTTGGAATCAAGGTATTTTTAATTTTTTATATTTTTTTGAACGGTTAAATAGTTATTCTAACCTCAAATAAGACAAAAACCAAGAGTTTTTGGTGGGGTGTCACAATAATTTTACATTTTCAGTGCACAGTAAATAACCATAATACCCCCATAAAAGACAAAAATCAACAGTTGTCGGAGAGTGTTATTGGAATTTCATATTTTTTTGTAAAATGTATTAATATGGATATACCACCATAAAAGACAAAATACAAGAGTTTGTTGTAGAGGTGTTTAGGTAATTTGATATTTTTTTACTAATATTTTTTGTCGAATACTATGGGCGCGTCTGCCAGACATGCTGATGTTATTCGGCCTCACACACACTTTGGACGGCGTGTGTTGCGTCTTCCCGTGGTAAAAAAATGTCTATTTTTCATTACACCTAATGTGCTGCCCTGTCTCCTTCCTCATGGTGTGGCACGTGTCAGCAGACGGTGGCTAGAGACGTGATCTTGGTCGATTAAACATTTCCCCTCCTTTTCTCTCTCCTGCATGCTAAATTATGTAACAAATCTCTTTGTTTATGGTGTTTTCATTTCAGTTTCTGATCTTTTAATTCTTTTATAGGGAATTTATTTCTGTTATATAAGTTTTATTTGTTTTCATATGTCCTTCAATTGAAATTGATTATATATTTCGGTCCTTATTTTTTTAATTTTGTGATTGGTTTTAAATCCCTTAAAAATTTTGGTACAAAAGTTTGGATTATTTTCAATTCTGTCCTTCAATTACATTTATCATATATTTTGTTTTCATTTCAATTCTTATACTTTGAATTTTTAATTTTTTTGATTAATTAATTTTTTTATCTATATTTCTGAAATGATTCATATTTTTTCCATGTTTATATGTATATGCTCTTAGTTTTTGTTTTTAATTTTTATTATTTTTTATTTTGTCAAGGTTATAATATTTTTTAATTTAGTCCTTAAATTTTAAAATATATTGAACATCATTTGAAAATTGATATTTATTATTTTTTCACTTTTTTTTATTCTTCATGTAAAATGATTTTTTTTAGAGCTAATAATATTTATTTATTTTTTGTATTAATTTTATTTTTTCTATTACTCCTTTGTTAAAATTTTTAGGTGAGTTTTTTATTCTTTAAGGTAATTTTTATGTTTTCAATTATTTATGCAATAATAATTATTATTTTAGTTTTTTTCCTTCCTTGCTCATTTGTTAATAATATAAAGAATATCAATAATGACAAAAACAATTATACTAATGATAATAATATTAATTAGAATTTCAATGATATTAATAAAAATAACGGTGTAGGTTATTGTAATGGTTATTATCGTACTAACGACAACGATTATAGCAATAATAATGGTGACAATGATAGTACTGTCAATAGTAATCAGAAGAATAGTCGATGTTGTTTTTGCTCAAAATTGACTTTTGAGACTTTTTTTTATGTATGATATTTCATATTTAATATCATCTAAACAAAAAATATACTAGTCAATTGCCATGTTCTTCGCCACAGACAAAACCACATGTTTTAACATGTAAAAAAAAGTTCATGGTCCTAGATTTTTTTTATTCTGCTATACATCTGAGCAAAAATATTAGCCTATAAAACTTTTTATTATTTAGTTTTTTTATATATTCATTTTATTATAGATAAGTTGTTTAAAAAATAAGAACGATTAATTTTAAGGTTTTTTCCTTTAAAACTAATTTTATATATTGAAATTTGTTTAATATTAACACCTTAATATATATATATATATATATATATATATATATATATTTGTTTAATTATCAAATTAATTTAATCTTAGTGTTCTGAAATACTTTTAATATAATAATATGAAGAATAAATCTTAAAAAATAAATAAAATATTTTAATTTCTTTTTAAATAAACATCACTTTAAACTAAAAATATACCAAGTCACATATAGATAAAACAAATTCAAGCAAATAATAAAGACATCAAATCACTAACAACAAAACATTCACTATACGTTCATAAGAGAGAGTTTCACTCTCATTTCACACCACCTGTCGCGACGATGATTTTTTACGCGCTTCGCGCCCCGCCATTCCTCTCTGGAGAGACAACGGCGCACGGTGAAAATGGGGTGATATAGTCGTAAAATTTACGACTATAATTATTAGGAGTCGCCACCTAGTATTAAGGTTACTAGGAACCTATTGGTCTGCGAGAGTCTTGGGTAAGGGGACTGGTTGTGCAAGGGGAAGACGCATCACCCCCAGTGCACCCTACCTAAGGTAAGCTGCATTGTTGTTTGATTGTTTTTTAAGTTAAATTTTTTTACACTACATTTTCAAAAAGACATTTTTTTTGTCTGCAGGTGTACTTTACAATGTAATTTTACACCGCAGTTACAAACCTTTTTATCTACGGATGTATTTTACAAATGTAAATTTACACCGTATCTGAAAATCTTTTTTATTATCTACGGATGTACTTTACAATGTAAATTTACACCGTAGTTAAGAACCCTCTTTTTTTATCCATGGATGTACTTTACAATGTAAATTTACACCCCAATAGATAAAACAAAAATAATTATCATTATTTTTTATATTTTGGCCAAATCCCAACGGATAATCGTAAACCGGTTACGATATCTAATTTTCGTTTTAAAACATGAAAAAGATGCAATATATTTTTATGAAAAATATACATGGAAAAATCTTGGAATTCGGCCGTATGCACAAAAACAAATACATTTTTTTTTGTATTTTTGAATTATTGTAATAATAATAGTAGTAGTAGTAAAAAAAAAATATTTTTTTTTGTCAATTTGTATTTTTCATTTTTTTTTCATTTTTTTATTTTATTTCTGGGCTGGGCAGTCAGCCACAGTGGGCTGACAGCCCAGCCTTATTGGGCTGGGCTTCCAACCCTCAATGGCTGGAAGCCCATATGTTTGTGGGCTGGGCTTCCAGCCCTCACAGGCTGGAAGCCCAAATGTTTGTGGGCTGGGCTTCCAGTCCTCACGGGCTGGAAGCCCAAATGTCTTTAAACAGGCGGGCCGGGCATGAAATGTCTTTAAACAGGCGGGCCGGGCTTCATGCCCGGCCCGCCTACCCGGCCGGCTCGTGTGAATAGTGGGACGCAAATTGCGTCCCGCTGCTCGCATGCACGGGGAAGACGATGATGAACAGTCAATTTTTCGACTGTGACGAAAGGTGTACCTGATAGTACCGTTGGGTAGAGGAGGCCGAGGTGATGATTCATGTCGTGGTGGCGTCGAAAATGGAGGCCTGTGGTTGCCGGAGGAGGCGTTGGAAGTCTCCGGTCTGCTACTGGTTCGAGCTCGCCGTTGCTGCTGGTGCACTCGTCGAAGCTGGAGAACAAGCTGGACCTGATGGTGGTCACGGTGAGCTACAAGTGGTGGCTTTCGGCTGCTTATGGAGGACAGAGACGGTGGCTGCTTCACGGCTATTTTTAGAGAGAGAGAGAAGCGATCGGGGAGAGAGAGAGAAGGGAGTTTTTTACCCCATTTTTCTGTCAATTTTTGCTCCTCACTATAATGTGATTCTGCTCTCTCGATGGTGACTCTGTCAACGGAAGAAGATGACCATGGTTGGCGACCACAGTGGGAGTGTTTCACAATGGTTTTCTTCAAAATTTCTCCCCTCTGTTATCGTCTTCTTCCCCGTGTTTCTCTTGTTTTTTTTCTTTTCTGCTCCCCCCATTCTCTGCATGCTGCGAACGGCATTTATAGGGAAATAGACATGCATATTATGTGTGTGCGCGCTGTTGCTCTCTGCATTTTGCAGAGGGCTGCGGGGTGTGCTGTGGTTGTTTCTGAATTTTTGCAGAAAACAGAGAGGTTCAGTGCCGTGCAAGGAGTCGTTGCAGGGCTGTTCCTGCACTGTTCTGGTGTCGGAACAGTACAGGGACATGCACAATTTGTGTGATAAAAATACAATTTAGTCCCTCAATGTTTAATTGGTTCGATCGCACCCCCGATTAGTTTTAAACTTTTAATTTTATGCAATCGTATCCCCGTCGAAATTTCAACAATAACTTTAAATGTGCGCGCCTTTTTTATTTTGGTCTCTGGTTTCCGATTTGCACGATTTAACTCTCAATTGACCGTTAAATTCTCAATTAGTTTAATTTGGCCTCTGATTTCACACAGTTGACTTAAAAATTCAAATCGGTCTCCGAAAATTCCATTCTCATCAATTGAGCCCGAATTAAATTCAAGAAATTCATTTTTCATTGACTAAGCCCTTAATAAAATTAATTTGACCAATTTAAAGTATAATTAAGTCCTTGCACTTAATTAAATCCTTCAATTGGACCTTAAATTAATTCCTGATCATAATTAAACTTTAAATTTGTCGACGATTAAATCGAATCAACCCATAAAAAAAAATTATGTCGTTTAACTTAATTTTACACAGATTCATCCAATGATAAATTATTTTTTCCTTAAATCTGTATTTTTCTCTATTTTTGGAACCAAAGAGATACGATTGGACTCGCAAAAAACAACCAAAATTTCCTAATTGATTTTTCTACCCACGCCGGCTCCTTTTATTTATTTTTGTTATTTTTTAGTATATTTTGGGGAGTAACCCAAAAATTGGGTTATGACACCACCAACGCTAACTCTGTTTTTTAATGCAAGTTACATTCAATACAGAGATAAATAACAATAAAAATTAAAAGTCAAAACTAAAAGTATAAATATATAAATACGAACAAAAAATAATAAAACTATCCTAGAAAGATAGAAAAAAAATAAAGGGATTGAAACTAAATCAAAGAATAAAAAAATAAAGACCAAAATACAAAACAAAAAAATTACATATATTGAAATGAGATAAAAAAAAAAAACAATTCTCGCTGCGGCGAAGCGCAGGGCAAATGGCTCTTATATCTCTAAAAAAGTATGTTGATGTTGACATATAAAAATAATGACCCCTTTTAGTTTTTTTCTCTAATATAAAATAGTGTCTAGTGAGTTTTTTTGTCTCTACATTACTTTATCATTTATATTTAGTTAACTATTAAATCATATTAACATAATATTGTTTGTTATTGTAGTTATTATAATTATGTTTATTTGTATTTTATTTTAATATAATCAATAATAGACCTTATTAACTTACAACATTAAAGGAAATAATGTTCCTTGTAGTGCTTTACTTGTCATATTAACAATGAAACACGATATATTTTTATTGACTTACATTTTTTTTTTATTGTGACTCATTTGGCTGAGGGGCAAGCATGATATGCATTGAGGGGGCATTTATTTTTTGAAATGTGATATAAGATACATCGCTCATCATGTTTTTTTTTCTTTGAAAAATAAAGTGCGGTCAACATTCATCCATCCTTTTAATAAAATTAATAAATGACCTTTATCCATTTCTTCTTTTTTTTCACATTTTTCTTACAATCGAATTGCTTTTACTAGATCCAATTACTCTTTGATCTTGACATGTTTTTTAAATGCTATATATTTTTTATTCAATTTAATAATTTTTAATAATTATATGTCTTATCTAAAAATAATAACACTTATTATTGAAATTGTTAGATGAATTTTGAATATAATTTTAACATATTTATTATTTTTCATGTCTTAATCATGAAAATTTGAACACACTATTTTGATATTTTTTTGTGAACTTGCTTTAACAATTATAATTTTATTTAAAAAAAATAAAAATAATGTTTTGAGTAATATATTGTTTTGCTAAGATAAACAATATATGCGTTAAGAAAAAAACCTATCTTCATGAAAAATACTTTCAAAATTATTGTATTTTTTAAGTTAATAATAATATCAAATAATGTTTTGAGACACACGTAGATATTGTTTTTCTTATGCTTAAAGAAATTTGAGTCCCCTCACAACATAACAATGACTTACAAAGTCCAAACTAGTACTCATTGAAAATACTTAAACTAAAATGTTTTTAATTTTTTATAGCATTTTTATTTGTAAAATATTACCGGTGTTTAGATTTATTTATTGATTGCAATTGAATTGAATTTTTTTTATTCTTAATATAAAATATATAATAAGTACATATTAAAAAATGTAATATATTTATTTTCTTGATGCACCTCAAATTTGAATTTTTAATTACTATGAATTTTCAAAAGAAAAAAAATATTATATCACTTACTCTCATGATTTCATCAAGAAAGATGACTTAGGAAGTGTTTGACATTGCGTTTCAAAAATGTTTTTAAAAAAAAAATGAGATTTTTTTTTAATTATAAAATTTTGGTGTTTTTAATCATTTCATGTGATGATGTCAAAAATATTTTAAAAAAAATATCATTTGATACATTTCTGAACAAAAATAACTTTTAAAAACAATTTCAACCACACTTCCATACAGACACTAAGTTGAAAAGCAATAAGAATTAAATAACAAAAAATACTTAAAATTTAATCCATTTTACTTTTATAATATTGATTGATTGATTGATATTTTTAGTGATAATATGGAAGAAAATATTTTAACTTAATGAGAAGTGTTAAAATAGTTTCCTCGTACCTACCAACGTGAAACATTCATTATTACAAGCAATCAATACCGTTATCACAACAACCACCAGCACCTTTACCACCATTATTGCTACTGTTATATCGCGCGCCGTTACAATCTTTCTTTTTCATAATTAACACCATCCTCATTTCGAGGTCACGGAAAGCACCCATACACTCTCCAACGTTGCCACTAACAGCATTAATTTTAATCATGTGACCATTACTTCAAAAATAATTTATTTTAAAATAATAATTTATTTTAAAATAATAATTTAAAAAAATTTATATTTAAAAATCTCCTTACAAATCAAACACACCCTTACCATAATAACTTAACTTTAAGATCAAACCTCGACAATAAATTTTTTGATGAATGTTTTTTATAAAATAAATTATTTTGAAAGTGATGGTGATATTATTTTTATTATAAATTTAAAGATTTACCAATTTAAATACAAAATCATCTAAAGAAAAGAGTTGAAGGAGAAGTAAATGGGTTTTCACAAGGACCACATGTACCATCCATGTGTGATTTCAACTTTATATACATTTGTTATAGTTTCGTCATCTTAGCATTAAGTTGTTCTGTCTCAATAGTAAGATGAGTCGATTAAGCTTTAACTTATTGGTTTAAAATTGCCTAGAACTCTGAAGTTTAAGTGTTTAGAACCGATTGCAATCATCCAATGACTGACACACATTAGGTCATATGCAACTATTAGGTTGTAGTGTTTCAGAAACTATAAATCCAAAATTTATTAGGTCCACCAGATGATAACCATAAATCTAGATTGAGTTTTGAATGAGTCGAATGACTGTCCCCATTTCTCTTTTTTAATAGTGTTATATTTTCTTCAAAACAAAGTCAACTAAATCAATAAAATAATAACATAAGAATATAAAATGTTAAATCGAACATACCAAGAACTTCCGAGCTCGGCTATCCACAAGTTCTTAGACTCCTTTTCTACAATCATCATTTTACAAGTGAGTTTCTATAAAAAGCTCTATTAATTTTGGTTCATGTCCAACAACCATACCTTTCAAATTAAAAATATTGTTAATTAAACATTTTCATGTAAAACAATATTTTTTTTAAAAAAGTAGATGTGATAAAAAAGAATCTTATCATCTGTTTCGCATGTGAAACGAAGGCAATAGATCTATCAGTATGCGTAGTGATGAAACCATAAATCTTCTTGTTTTGTTTTTTCACACCAAACTACAATTGCCACATGAAATGCGTAGAAGTCGCGTGCTAAATATTCTCTACTTATATAGCCTTCAAGATGTGTAAGGATATGAAATTCCTCCAAACCACCATATCTTATCTTTCCAGCCTAGAAAACCTCATTCTTTAGCATAATATTTTCCCTTCTTTTTCTACGTCTCATACAAAAAATCACACAACTTTTATAGTAGAAATAAACTATCAGTTAATAAATAAAAATTTAATATTTAATATTTAAATAAAAAAATATAACAATTTGAATTCAATCTTACTCCTTTCTTTTTATCAAATTTAATATCAAGACGTAAATTCTACATAAATTTTGTTTTCTTTTCTAAGAGTTTTGTATAATTTCTCCCTGAATATTTAAAACATGAAACAAATCCTCAAAGCTGCATCAATATCCCAATTGTTCTTTTACTCTTTCTTTTTCAAGTTTCATTCTCTCTTTTTATATTATTAATGTCTAGGACAATATTCAAAATCTGCACAAAAACTCTGAAGCCTAGAAAGAATAAATTAAATAAAAAAAATACCTCTCTCAAAAGCTCGTTGGAGGTGACTTAAGAAAATTATATTAAGCCAGGTCTCAGCAACTGGCAGAAAATTACTTTTTTTACCTACTTATTCCTTAAACAACAAAAGCTCGAAAAATGAAAGTCGTTTTGTAGGTGACACCAACACAATCCATTACAATATTGCTGGTCGTTAAAAAAGCCTAGAGATTCATACAAGTTTTTCACCAACTTCATCACTCAGTATAGCGCGATACGAAGGAAGTAAAGTTGGTGGCTAGCTTTCATGCTAGTAAATAGTAAATAGTAAATCTTCAAGCCCACCCATTTTTTAAAATCTTGGTGAAAACATGTTATTGTTTTTATAAAGGAAAATAAAACTTATAATGATTTGTAAATTGATAAAGGAAAATAATATTTTTATGGGATCGAATGAGAGATTATAATAACTATCATTAAAGGAAATAAGATAAAAAGCTGATGAAATTGTGTATTTCATGTTATCTTGCAAATTACAAGATATTGGTTTACAATATTTTTGTCTACCTTTCTTAGCCTGTTACATTGCTTTTTATATTGAATACATTTGACTCCTAATGAGTTTCTAATTGCTTGAGGAATAAGAGAATGAATAGGAGACAACAATAGGAGACTTTCCTATTGTATACTTTAATACCCCCCCTCAAGTTGGAGCATGAAGATCTCGAATGCCCAACTTGCGCAATAAGAACTCATATTGTTGTTTTCCCAAAGCCTTCGTGAAAATATCAGCAAGCTGCATAGATGAGGAGACGAACATAGGAGTAAGGTCTCCTGCAATAATAGTATCACGGACAAAATGGCAGTCGACCTCAATATGTTTGGTGCGCTCGTGAAATACCGGATTTTAAGAAATATGAAGAGCTGCCTGGCTATCACAATGGAGAATCATTGGACTAGTATGAGACACGCCGAGACTGGATAATAGAGCTTTGAGCCATGTTAACTCACATGTAGTCATAGCCATAGATCGATATTCAGCTTCTACAGACGAGCGAGAAACAATATGTTGTTTCTTTGTTTTCCATGAAATCGGAGAATCCCCTAAAAATATAATCCATCCAGTAAGAGAACGCCGAGTCGTAGGGCAACCGGCCCAATCAGCATCACACCATCCGTGTAGTTGTAGATCATTTTGCTGACAAAGTTGTATTCCTTGACCAGGATTACTTTTAAGACAGCGGACGACGCGTAAAGCTGCTTCCATTGTTCATGACGTGGACACTGCATAAATTGAGATAATACATGAACACTGTAGGATAATTCCGGGCGAGTGAAACATAAGTAGATTAACCACCCTACTAGGCGACGGTACTGCTCCGGATCTGTGAGAGATGCATTGGTAGATAGGGCTAGTCGGTGGTTTGGTTCCATTGGAACTGTAGCAGGTCGAGCTCCCAATAATCCTGCCTCAAAGATAATATCAAGTGCATATTTGCGTTGACAAAGCACAAATCCTTCAGGTCCACGTGCCACTTCTATACCCAAGAAGTATTTTAGAGGGCCAAGATCTTTCATGTGAAAGCATGCACTGAGATAATCTTTGAATGTTTGTATGTCGGTTGGATGGCTTCCGACGATGATGAGATCGTCAACATAAATCAAAACACTAAGTTGTTTTGTTCCTTGGCGCAGGGTGAACAAGGAGTAATCAGAGTACGATTGTGTAAAACCGTATTTTGTCAGAGCTGATGAAAGTTTAGCAAACCAACATCTGGGTGCCTGTTTTAGCCCATATAATGATTTTCGGAGCTTGCATACTTTTCCAGACGTTCCTTCACGAAATCCGGGCGGAAATTTCATGTAAACTTCCTCAAACAGATCACCGTGTAGGAATGCGTTGTGGACGTCCATTTGATGGACCGGCCAATTCATTGCAGCAGCCAGGGCAAGGAATACCCTTACAGTTACCGTTTTGGCGATGGGAGCAAATGTTTCTGTATAGTCAAGCCCTTCAGTTTGATGATTTCCAAGAACCACAAGGCGAGCTTTGAGGCGCTCAACTGTACCATCGGAGTTATATTTGATTTTGTATACCCATTTGCATCCTAGTGCCTTTTTGCCTTCCGGTAAATTTTGAACTTCCCACGTGTGATTATGTTCAAGTGCGGTAATTTCTTGCTGCATAGCATTCTGCCAACCCGTGTGTTTTATTGCTTCAGAGTAGGATGTAGGTTCCTGCATAGCTGTCAATGCTGCGAGAAAATGCCTATGTGGCACTAAGAATTTATCACAATTTACATAGTTCGAAAGTGGGTAAGGTGTACCTGAGGAATGCTGTGGTGCGGGTGATGAAGCGGGAGATGGACTCTTTTTCTGGATAGTGTGAGTAATGTAGTCACGAAGACGGACGGAGGTTTGCCGCTGCCGATGACCCCTCCCCAAATTTTCTTTGTGTTCGACTTCTGAGCTTTCAGAAGTTAACGGCATAATAGCTGTATTCGGCGTATGTGTCGAGTGGTCAATGTCTGCGATATCTCTTGATATTTGGGCATTTGAGTCTGCGAAGGAATTAGCAGTTTCTTTGCCAGTAGGGAGCCCATTTTCTGTATTGTCTGTAGCGAATGGAAAAATATCTTCTGAGAACACAACATCCCGTGAGACAAAAAAAGCTTGTTTTTCTAAGTCATATAGACGCCACCCCTTTTTTCCATAAGGATAACCGACAAAGACACATCGGCGGCTTCTGCTTGCTAACTTATCCCCTGAGTTTGTATGTGCATAGCATAGGGAGCCCATAACCCGCAGGTGTTTGTAATTGGGCTCAATTCCATAAAGTACATGGTAAGGGGTTTTTCTGTTGAGGATTAAGGAGGGAGTTCTATTTATTAAGTAGCCAGCCGTCAATATACATTCTCCCCAAAATTTAATTGGAAGTGATCCCTGAAACCGCAGCGCTCGTGCAACATTCAAAATATGTTGGTGCTTCCGTTCTACTCTTCCATTTTGTTGCGGTGTGCCTGTACATGAGCTTTGAAAAATAATCCCTTGATCAAGGAAGTATTCTTTCAAACATGTAAATTCGGTGTCGTTGTCGCTTCGAAAGATTTTAACTTGCTGATTGAATTGTCTTTCAACCAACGAAAAAAATCTTTTAATCATACTAGGAGCTTCTTTCTTATCAATAAGCAAATAAATCCATACGGCACGAGAAAAATCATCAGCTATTGTTAAAAAATATGAGGCACCACAGGAGGATTTTGTTCTGTATGGTCCCTATAAGTCGCAATGAATGAGTTCAAAAATAGCTTCGGTTTTATCGTTACTGATAGGAAACTTATCTCTTCTTTGTTTTGCTTTCTGGCAAACATCACAAATTTCATTTACTTTGTCACTGTGTTTTTCTACTTCAGGAACCAACTGTATTATTCGCATAGACGGATGACCCAATCGCTTATGCCAGAGATCAAGAGATATCCTTCTACTGATTTGCAATGTTTGTACTCGCGGTATCCGTTTGAAGTAATAGAGTCCATCTTTTCTTTCACCCGCTCCAATCAGCATCCTCGAAATGCGGTCCTGTATGACACAAATACCTTTAGCGAACATCACAATACAGTCATAGTAGTCAATTAATTGTGATACGGAAATTAAATTGCAACTGAGTCCTGGTATGTAAAGGACTTTTTGAAGGGTCAGATCTGTTTCGAGGGGAATTGTTCCCTCTTTGGTAGCAATAATACTATTTCCGTCTGGTAATCCCACGTGGCACTCGGAAATTTCTTTTAAATCATCAAATTCCTCTTCATCGCCGGTCATGTGGTTTGATGCTCCGGTGTCCAAAATCCATTCTTTGCTCGTCATTTTACCTGTTAAAAATGCAATTAACCGGTTTCTCTTTTCCTTACCCATTATCAGCTCACTTCCTTCTTTTGGCTCTAGCATTTTTAAGAGAGCTTTATACTGCTCCGGGCTCAGCCCTGGCAGTGGTGGCGTTGCCTCCCTCTCGGTGGCGTCGCCTGAGCTACGTTGGCCCGAGCAATGCTGCCGCTGCCTCTGTATCCACCGCCTCTATAACTCCGGCCACCTCTCCTTTCATTCATCATTCCCCTTCCACGGCCTGACCCGCCGTTTCGCCCATCTGTCCTGGGTCGATCTCCCCACCATTCTGGGTAACCTTGCAGCTCGAAGCAAGTCGTTGCTTCGTGGCCTGATTTCTTGCAGTGAGAACAGAACATGTTGGTTCTATCTCTCCCGTCGATGCGAGTCCGTGCGGTGGCTAGGGCCATAACCTCTCTTTGCTCATCTCTTCCTCGGGTTATCATCTTCACCCGTTCTTCTTGAGTCAAAATTGAATACACCTTGTTGAGTCCTGGGAGTGGGTCTTGAGCCAAGACATTTGACCTCACAGTCCCATAATTTTGTTCATCCAGCCCCATGAGAAGCAAGTGTACTTTCTCCTCCTCCTTCTTCTTCTCCAGAACCGAGCCCAAATTACAGGTACATTTTCCACACTTACACACGGGTATTTGTTCAAAGTTGTCTAATTCATCCCAAATTTGTTTTAATTTCCCGTAGTAATCCATGATGCTGTTTCCTTTTTGTTTGCATTCTGTCAATGCATATTTCAATTGTTGAATTCTTGGCCCGTTAGTGATGAAGAATCGGTCTTCTAAGTCCTTCCACAGTTCTTGAGCAATTTCCACATGTGAAATTGTTGTTCGAAGTGTTGGCTCAATTGTGTTGCGAATCCATGATACCAGCAATGAATTGATTGTCCACCAATCTTCCAAGTCTTCTGAGTCCTTCTCGGGTTTCTTGATGGTTCCATCAATGAACCCGAATTTCTTTCGGGCTCTGAGGGCAGTTCTAATTGAACGTGCCCATTCTTCGTAATTGTCCCCTTTCAGTTGAACTTGAGTAATTGTGAAACCTGGATTGTCAAGGGAAGTTATGTCATAGGGTGATATGGTTTTTCTTTGTTCTTTGGATGCAGACGCAGCAGTGGTGCTCTCGGCCATGATCCAGTTCTTGATTTCTTCCCAATTTCTGACAGATGTGGATGATGGTTTGGTGTTCTTTGGTATTTTCTGGGTTGGTTTATGAATTCCTGGTCTTGATTTTGTGGTTTGATGATTCTCAGGTCAAGCAGAGATTGGGCTTTGGCAGAAACAACTTTGGGTGATGAATGGATTGATTTCATGTAAAGATTGATGGTATGTGTTTCTGGGCAGATGATTAGGACTTAATTTGGTTGAGATAATCTTTGATGGTTTGATTTGGATGATGGTTTCTTGGCTGGTCTTGTGTTTCTTGGCAGTATTGATTACCAGTTCTGGATTTCTGGTATGTGTTTCTGGGCAGAATTTAGGGTGTGATTTGTGTTTCTGGGTTTCTTGGGTTACTGGATTTGCTTGGCATTTACCAGTTCTGGATTTGTATTTTGGTTTTGTTTATTTTTGGTTTTGTGTGTTTAGGCTCTGATACCATGATGAAATTGTGTATTTCATGTTATCTTGCAAATTACAAGATATTGGTTTACAATATTTTTGTCTACCTTTCTTAGCCTGTTACATTGCTTTTTATATTGAATACATTTGACTCCTAATGAGTTTCTAATTGCTTGAGGAGGAATAAGAGAATGAATAGGAGACAATAAAAGCCAACAACGAAAAACAAATAAAAAAAAAACAATAACCTAGTTGTATTCTATTTTATTGAAATGTAGATGTAATAAATTATCTTGCAATATTGCGCAGTACTGTGCTGACCGCACATATATTTTAATATATGGTTGGTTGGTTGGGTAGGTGGTCGGTGGTTGTTGCGCGTAGTTGATGGATAACGATATGAACCCATAATTAGAAGAAAAAAAGAAGAAGCAGCTTAATACTTCCATAGATTGGAGGGGTAATTGATGACTGTACCCATCTAACTATAGAATTTCGATGAAATAAATTGAAGCCTCGTTTCTATTTTTTGGTTTACCAAATTCTGTGGAAGACACCTTTTCCCACTTGCAATTCCAGATTAGAGTAGATAGAGGTAGACCAGCAAACCAATCCGCTTTAAGCTAAAAAAATAACTCAGCTAATAGAAAGTTGGCATTTATTCAAACAGGTTTGAAGAATCATTTTCAGTGATGTAAGGTTTTGTTTGGGACTTGCTTTTTAAATTCATTTTTATTTTATAATATATTAAAATAATATTTTTCTTAAAAAAAACTACTTTTGAAATCATCACACTTCAAAATTATTTTTAAATACAAAAGAATAATTTGAAAAAAATAAAATAAAAAATTTCTCTTAAGTTTTTTCAAAAATACTTTTAAAATACAAAAACATGCCTACTTCAAAGCAAATGTTTTTTTTTTTATATATATATATATATCCCTATTCCCTGTATACAAATAGCAAAACAATTTTCAGCTTGTCCTCGTGTTACAGAAGATGGCAATGTCCCAGATCGATAGTGAGTTTGCAGCTACAGTACAAATTGAATCTGTGCTAACAGTGCTGCCGTTTGCGGTGACTGATCCAAGGGAAACGTGCCTGGTGTCAGTGAAGGACCCTGTTGGCTCAAATATTTTCCGGGCGTGCTTTAACATAGTTCTTTGCTACAATAAGGCCGTGGAGGAGGATTCCGGCTGGCTAGTTGCTGGATGGATTAAGGAGTCCCTAGGGAGGACAATGATTGAGCAACCGATGCTTGGTGGACGGCTACGGAGAGGTGATGACGGTAATGGAGAACTGGAGATGGTGTCAAATGATAGCGGAGCTAGACTTATCGAGGCAAAGATTGCAATGACTCTGCGAGAGTTTCTTGGTTTGGAAGAAAGGGAAAAAATAGAAGCTAAACTGGTCATCTGGAAGGATATTGATGAAAAAAACCCCCAATTCTCTCCACTGCTCTTTGTTCAAGTAAGTATAGCAGTCAAATTAATTACCAGGTGATGATGTGAGAGGATATACGTGCTCCTGTTCTTGCATTTTTTGAAAAAAGCTAACTTCTATTAAAAATATAATATTTAAAAATAAAAAAACAACAGCAAGTTACGAAACAGCTGATGATTGGAAAATGATGGGAAACAGACGGCCTTGAGGTTTTTGTTTTTTTTCCTTTTCAGGTAACTAACTTCCAGTGTGGTGGGTACTCAATTGGGATCAGCGTCAGCCTTCTTTTGGCAGACCTTTTAATCATGGAAAACTTCATCGAGAGGTGGGCAAGTATTCAAAAGAAATTACTACCCGTCAATGATGCTCTCAAAACGCCCATATTCTACCTCCCCAATCTCAAAATCACCACTCAATCTCTTAATACCACTATTAGCCACACACCTAGCGAACGCGGTGGGAAAACAATGATACTCAAGATCCCAGGCGATACCGAAATGGAGGGTGTGGAGAATAATGAATTATTCAAGAGGGCCGCATCACTTTGCGTCGAGAAGGCAGAGCAAGAGCTGGGCTGTGAAATGTCATCAGGGTTTTCTTTGTTTGTGAAAGAATCTTCTACCGTTTTAAGGGTCCAGAATTGCAGGAAAAATGAGCCTCTCAAGTCTCATCTAAACCTGAGTGCTCAAGTCATCTCTTCGAGTTTGGATGATTTAGGGATCAAAGAATTAGATTTCCACGAGGGCAACAAACCTGTTCATGTTTCTTGTTGGACTGCATCGGTGTTTGATGGATTTGTAGTAGCAATTCCATCTCCTAACGGGAATACTTCTTCTGATATCAACGCTCTAGTTACAATCCCGGAAGGAAAGTAGTGCATCTGTAAATCACATTGGGTGTCTATTTTTAGATTCTATGAATTAATTACATAATGTTTGTAGAGTTTAATCTTCAATTCTTCCCTTGTTTTGGAGATTAATGCTTGATCAAGAGTGTGCGAGCTGCTCATGAATTGTTTGCTTTCCATTGAAAAATAATGAAAACATGATTCCCTGAAAATAACAGGCTTGAACATTCATCCAGGATGAGATTCTATTGCTTCTTCTTCTTTTTTTTTTGGTAATTCTTCTATTGCTTCTTCTGTTGTCATGGCAGTTGACCATCCGATAAAATTGCATAAATGCAGACAGAGATGATAGCAATAACTCACCTTGTGGTGCATAAATGCAGCAACTCATCTAAGGTCTTTGACAGCAACCTTCTGTAATTTTCCACTAAAATTTGTGCAAAATTACCACCAAAACTACTAATGGAATCGTGCGTTGGTGGTTTCGTCATTATCTTCATTAATTTTCCCTCGTCAGTTAATGCTAAAACTGCTGATTAAACTACAAACAAGCCTTTTGATCTTCAATGACACGTACAATCGCATAGAGGATTGAGAAATTAAGTACTGATGGGTGAAAATTAACTAAAATACTAGAAGAGAACAAGAGGGATTCTCTCATTATTTAAGGGTAAGACTATATTACAAAAACTTAATTCAGATAAGTATCTATTACGTTTTTTCTTATGGAAGCTTCAGATATTCATCCTTGAGCATGAAATATCTTTACTTATCCACCTTTTTTCTCGAGCTGGGCCATTTTCTTAGCATCCTTTGAACGCCATATTACAACCCTAAATGCTAAACCGGTATAGAGTGAACTTGACCTAATTTTCAATAAGATTAGAGTATGCTAGTGCGACAAATAAAGAAAATCTTCATAGCTCATTAAACAATGATATAAGTTCAGACAGAAAACATGTCTTGAAATTATTAAAAGAATAATGAACCATCTTACTCAAAAAATGTTTTTAATTAGGCTTAGGAGGAAATTGAAAGAAATCCCCATGCACTTTCTTTCGCCCGGCTGCTAAACTGACTCCGCTTTCTTACGGCGCAGGGGAGGACGAGGGTAGTCAATTTTTGGGGTTGAGAAAAAAAACTAAAAAATTGAGAAAATAAAAAAAATTAACTGATAAAAAATGAATCATTAAAAAATTGATTAATCCGAATAAAATTTTCTGGTCAAATCGGTTTTTGATTTTTTAAGGCAGAAACCGGTAAACTGAAACCGAATAAAAACGGTTCAAATTAAAAAATATATATATTATAGTTTTTTTATTCTTCCGGTCCAGTTCATTTTTTTTGTTTGATTCCATTTTAGTTAAATGATTGCTTGATTCCATTTTGGTTAAATGTGAGAAGGAAAAAACTTGATTAAAATAAAATAAAACTTAAAAAACCAAAACTATTTTTTAGTTAAAAAACCGAATCGAAATCGGCCGGTTTAAATCGGGTCTGATTCGGTTTTAGTTTTTTTTTTTGATGTAGTTGTTTTTATAAATAAAAATCAAACCGAACCGAAAATATTCACTCCTATTCAACTCCATACTTGTTCAAGCCAAAAAAAAAAAAAAATCCATACAGCACCTGAAGTGTCCCGGATCCTGTTTTCATCAATCAATCAATAAATTGTCTTAGTGCCAAAAAATGGCTATTGAATAATGCAACGCCTAGAAGATAAATTACCTTTAAGAGAAGAGATCAGTTCCAAAAGAAATTGATATTTGAGACTCTTCAGTAATGAAGAACATCTTTTATCCCGTGTCCAGGTAGATTGATTCAATTGTTAGGATCGAACTTCGCTAGCTATGCATCCTTGTTGAAGAATTTTTGAATTGAAATGCTTATGCCCAGAGATTTCCATGAGAGGGTTCCTAGAGATTTATGATACGTGAAAAAATAAATGAAGGGATGTTTGAGTAAAACAACATAATTTTAAGAAAAACAATTAAGCGACAATTTAAATTAAAATATTGAAATCAATTAAAAAAACAAATCTTTGGTCTTAGTGTTCACAACTATAAAACCGATTATCAATGCAAGTATATATCAATTCGTATTTTATATATTCACCTTTAAGACTATTTTTTTAATGTTTTTTTAGTTATAGTTGATAAAAAAGTGATCTAATCAACCTTAACTACTAAACAACTAAATACAAGTGTCAAAAATTTAATCTATTATCAGCTTTAAAAATAAGAGAGATTAATGAAGTTAAACAACATAAATAATTTTATTTAATTACTATATAAAATAATGTGTTGTATAAGCTATCACAATCTCATGTTATATCATTTGTCTTTTTTGAAAAATTAGTTTTTCTCTGTTATAGTGATCATATTTTGTTTATATTTTGATGCATTTATTATCATTATCTTTTTATTGTCTAATTAAAATAAAAGTATTTTGTTTGATCAGTCAAATCAATTATTTTATTTACTAAAAAACAGGGTTGTTAGCAATGGATTTTAGCAACAAAATAATATCGTTGTTGAGTTGTTAATTTAGGAACAAAACAACAAAAGATTATGTTAGTAACGGAAATTCATTGCAAATATAGTTGTTTCAAATCTATACTGGAAAATTCATTCTCAATGTGGTTATTTTAAATCTACAACAGATAATCTGTTACTGATTGAAAAAACTTTGCAATGAATTATCCGATACTAACTAAAAAATTGTTTTAAATATAAGATCTAAGCTATCAACAAAAAATATTGTTCACACACTTTGCAATGAATTATCCGATACTAACTAAAAAATTGTTTCAAATATTAGATCTAAGCTATCAACATAAAAAATATTGTTCACACTCTCCCCCCGCTCAATATCAATCAAAAACAAAAACAAATTAAATTAATTAACCTAAATTCTTCATCAAATGCCCTCAAATTATCAAGGTAAAACCTTCCTGGGGTCTCTAAATTGAACTCCAAAGAATCATCATCCGTATAATCCACCATCTCATAACTAAAACCAGAGTTGTAAAGTCAGTAAACAACACTTGAAGCTTTGACTTTTGAGCTTGACATAACAACCACTTCACCAGGCCTAATGCTCGTTGTATCAAATGCCCACCAATCTTGACCACACTTCATAACCAAACCCACACCACCGCTGGAGCTAATGGGTACTATCCCTCTTTCCTAGTGAATTCCATTGCTTGAAACTGCTAGTCCTATGGAATATGATGAGCCTAAGATTTGACTAGAATGCAGTTTCTGGTTGTTAAAAAATAATATAAATTATATTATAAGATTTCACTTAATAATTTTAAGATTTAGATAAGATGGTTTTATTACATTGATAATATAACTTTTGTGGAGAAAAAGGTAAGGATATAAGGGTTTGGTTGATTCTTACTTTGAAGTGGAATCCAATGCTTATTTTTTTTCCGTGAGACAATATCTTTTGTGTATGCGGCATGAGATTCCAGTTTCTACTACCGAGCTGAATTCATTTTGTATTGTAGTGAAGGAACAATGATTGCATGGATATTGGTCACCAAGTAGAAGTGGTAGTGAAGTTATGAGAGATGACCAAGTACTCCATTTGTTTGTCAAATTTACCAAGCCACATGATTACAGTTTAATTATAGGGGAATATATATGATGTGTAATTTGTGTTTGTAAGAATTCAAAATGTGATTAATTTCTGTATATTCGATCTGAAGGAATTGTGTCCTTTAAATTAATGTGCAATGACTAAACTTGGATAGGACAATTAACGGAGATAATTTAATCTGATTATTTTAGGAGTCGTAGTGCTTTGCTAGAAGCCAACTACGATTAATAGGGTTAAACCTATAGCTATTATAATTGGGTCATATGAGGTCACACACTTAGAGATTACGGACTAGATCAACGAAAGAAAAAAAAAGGTTAATTATTAATACATATTAGATATTATTAATAATAAAGAATACTATTTATTTTTGAAATAAAATAAATATTATTTATTCATATTAGATATGATTAATTATGGAGTTATTCATACAGCCTTTTATTTGATAAAAGGACAAACTCTTCATTTCTATTTATTGCTCTAAAAACCGTACGTTGGAAAAGGAAATGACATTTTCTATATATTGATGTGCCATAAAAGGAAAAAAAACGTCTCCATCATTGAAGATGGAATATATAAATGATATTTTAGAAAATCATGTTTTGGTAATAAAATCTTTCCATGTAACGTACAGGAAAAGGCTAATAAAAGAAATGAAAGAAGTTTTGAATAAAATAGGTTTTTTATTTCTTGGCTGCTCTAAAAAAAAACGTGAGTGGTGCAAGGAGAGACCACCATTTTTCCTTTTTCAACCAAGGCAATTTTGATTGCTCCCTTTTGTCCATTCGTCCTAGCAGTCGAAGGCAAGAGATCTATTCGGGCTCGTGTGGACTAAATAGAGGAGCAACACGTGGGGCTCTCATCCTTTTAGATACCACCATATCTGACTCGGTTCACGCATCAACAGGTATTTTTCATGAACAATACTTTGATCTATCAATTATGCTTGAAGATTCTACGATTAGATGTTTAGATATGATCTGAAATTCCGCTTAATGCATCTAATTTTTCAACAATGGTATCAGAGCTATCTTGCATAAAGTGATAGGATCAATGAATTAATTGTTAATTTGATGCGGATCTTGATTTAAATTGGTGGTGAATTTTATATGGATAAAATGTAAAATTAAAATGAAGATTTTGATTGGCCCATGGAATTTTATGAATATAATATGGAATTTTTAGGAGGGAGATACACAAAACATATAGTATGTGACTTTTGCTTTTGATCTCCTCTCCTTAATAATAAAATGCCTTTACGATTTTAATTAAAAAGAAAGCAAAATTGTTTTGTTTCCTCCAATTTTAAAATGTGCAGACAAACCCCAAGGGAGTCAATATTATATGGTTTATTTTATTGTTTCCTAAAAGTTAGGAAATCCCATTTATATATTTTTCATACAATTTTATCTAATAATTGCATTTTATGATTAATAATGATTAATACCATGTAAGGATTTAATTTTAAATTAAGAATTTTTTATTTTATGCTTGTTTTATATTATGATATATTGCATGCATAAGGTGACTAGTATGGCCCAGAAATACGATTTGCGTATCGTTATATTTTTGTAATTTATTTTAATAATTAGATTATTGTAAATAATTTTGTAATACAAAGAAGAGAAAGTCCATGAAGTTCAAGGATGGAGATCCATGAAGGGTACAAGGATGAAGACAAAAGAAGATTAGATCTTTAATTATTTTTTTTTGGGGCCATACTAGGATCATTTTTTTTTATTGCATATTTTTTTTATGCTTTATTTATTTATTTTGCATTGTCTTTATTTATGCCAGTTTTCACTTATAAATAAAAGATAATCAAAAACTTAAGTTCCTACAGAAAATTGGGGCAATGCCTTTCCATGTCATAACCCATGAAGTTTATGGTTTTGGTTGGATGGGTTTCGCAAAAGCGAGGGTGTCCTACCTCAATCTTAGGCTCGTGAGGGTGAATCTATACGGGGGTTCATAAATCTTGATACGGTTGTACCCAACAAGAGACCAAAAGGCAAAGTTTTGGATCTTGAGGCATGGGGATGAATCCTACATTGGATGTGGATCATCAACCAAGAATTATAATAAGTTATAATTAGTAATTGTTACTTACCTTGAATACACAAGAACTAACGCAGTGCAAAAGTACGTTGGGGCTTGTCTATGATGGGATCTTGGAATCATTTTATTCATAAGGGACAATAACAACTTGAATAAAATGTGCATTTACTTATTTTAAATTGTTTAATTATAAGTATTTGCAATATCAAACATAAACTGATTTGTATGTCATTTATATTTTGTAGATTATGTCGAACGATAATTTGAAATTCTCTCTACGCTCAATTGTTGAGAAAAACAAGCTCAATGGAACGAACTTCCTTGATTGGGAAAGGAATCTGAGAATTATTCTCAGGTCCGAGGGACGTGAGGACGTCCTAGCTACCCCTGTCCCTACTGTGACCAATACCTCATCAGATGAGGAAAAGGCAACAACAACTCGGGTAAAGTCCGAGGCATTACCTGTAACTTGCCTCATGCTTGCTGCAATGGAGCCTGATTTGCAAAAGAGGTTTGAGCATTCTAATGCTTATTCCATCATAACTGAACTAAAAAAGTTGTTTCAGGATCAGGCAAGGATAGAGCGATATGAGACTCACAAGGCTATACTTGATAGCCATCTTGTGAAGGGAAAACAAGTAAGTCCTCATGTGATTAAACTGACTGGGCTTTTCAAGAGGATGGAAAATCTGGGGACCCCATATGACCAAGAGTTGGCCACTGATATTGTTCTTAGATCCTTGCATGGTGGTTTTGCACCATTCAGAATGCAATACCATATGAATGGTCTGAAGCATGATCTGAATGAGCTTCATAGCATGCTTAAAAATGCTGAGGGCAATTGGTGACAAGAAGAAGGAAGTTCTGAATGTCAACAATGGGAAGGGATTTAAGAGGGTGGCTAAAAGTAAGAGCAATTACCAAGGGAAAAGCAAGCAAGTTGCCAAACCCAAGGATGGTGAGAAGCCAAAGGTGGCTGCTGATCATGATTGTTTTTACTTCAAAGCCAAAGGACACTGGAAAAGAAACTGTCCCAAGTACTTGGAAGACAAGAGGAACGGGACTGTGAGTTCCACTTCAGGTATTTATGTTATTGAGATTATGACAACCAATGTTCTCACATTAGATAATGGTCCCACTTGGGTATTAGATACTGCATGTGGTGCTCACATTTCTTCATATGTGCAGGGACTAAGAAATAGGAGACAAGTAAGGAAAGGGGAGATAAACCTGTGCGTTGGAAATGGAGCAAGTGTTGCTGCACTCACCGTAGGAGATTTAAGTTTATCTTTACCTTCTGGTTTAGTATTAGAACTGAATAATTGTTATTATGTTCCTTGCATTACTAAAAACCTTATTTCCTATGCTGTATTGGATCATGAAAATTTTGAATTTAGCAGTAAAAATGGATGTATTTCTATTTTTAAGAATGATATTTTCTATGCAACTGCTCGAGTGAGTAATGGACTCTTTGTATTAGATCTCAAATCAGAATTATATAACATAAATAACAAAAGGCAAAAGTTAAAAAGTTTGAGTGAGGCCTACCTATGGCATTGTCGATTAGGTCACATTAGTGTGAATCGCATGAAGAAACTCCACAAAGATGGACTTCTAAAAGACATGGATTATGAATCCATTAATACATGTGAATCATGTCTGATGGGCAAGATGACAAGGTCACCTTTCAAAGGGCTACTGAACTACTGGGCGTAATACATACTGATGTATGCGGGCCAATGAGCACAGAAGCTAGAGGTGGCTATAGATACTTCATCACATTTACTGATGACATGAGTAGATATGGGTATGTTTACCTTATGTCACATAAATCGGAGTCTTTTGAAAAGTTCAAAGAATTTCAAAATGAAGTAGAGACTCAAAGTGGCAAGAAAATAAAAGCACTTCGATCTGATCGTGGTGGTGAATACTTGAGCCATGAATTTGATCATCATTTGAAGAACTGTGGGATAGTAACACAGTTGTCTACCCCAGGAACACCACAACTGAATGGTGTATCTGAAAGGAGAAACAGGACTGTGTTAGACATGGTCCGATCAATGATGAGTTTTGTCGATCTTTTGTTATCCTTCTGGGGATATGCCCTCACTACTGCTGTACTTACATTAAACAGGACTCCGTCAAGAACTGTAGACAAAACCCCATATGAGATATGGACTGGAAAGGTTCCAAAGTTGTCTTTTCTGAAAATATGGGGATGTGAAGCTTATGTAAAACGTTTACAAACAGAGAAGCTTGCCCCAAATCAGATAAATGTTATTTTATAGGGTATCCAAAAGGAAGTTTTGGATATTACTTCTACAATCCAACTCAGCAAAAGGTGTTTGTTGCAAGGGATAGTGTATTTTTGGAAAGAGAGTTCTTTTCCAACAAGTCAAGTGGGAGAAATATTCATCTTGAAATAGTTCAAGATGATGAAGAGCAACAAACTCAACAACAAGAAGACATGGATGATGTCGATGATGAGATGATTACCTTTGAAGGCCTAGGGCCTCAGATCATCCAAGAGCCGGAACAAGAGGATCTACAAACAGTTATGAATCATGTTCAGGATCCAGTTGTTGAACAAGTTGAACCCACTCGTAGATCGGAAAGGCCAAGGGTACAACCAAGATGTTATGATGATTTCATCTTGAACAAAAGCCTTGATGTTCTTATGCTAGAACTTAGTGAGCCTTCTACCTATAAGCAAGCAGTGACGGGTCCAGACTCCAAAAAAATGGCTTGAGGCCATGAGGTCCGAAATAGATTCGATGTTTGAAAATCAAGTATGGGACTTGATAGATTTGCCAGATGGAGTAAAACCCATAGGAAGCAAATTGATTTTCAAACTCAAAACTGACACGGATGGAAATATATCTGTTTACAAGGCAAGACTATTTGTCAAAGGTTTTAGACAGATTCATGGTATAGACTATGACGAGACATTTTCACCAGTTGTCATGATTAGATCCATTAGGATAATCCTAGCTATTGTCGCATATTATGACTATGAAATATGGCAAATGGATGTCAAAACCGCTTTTCTAAATGGTTTTTTGGAAGAGGATGTGTATATGACACAACCTGAAGGTTTTGAAGATCCAAATGAAGCTGGGAAGGTATGCAAGCTTAAGAAGTCCATTTATGGACTTAAGCAAGCATCCAGGAGTTGGAACTTTCGATTTGATGAAAAGATCAAAGAATTTGATTTCATTAGATGTGAAGAGGATCCTTGTGTTTACAAGAAGTTTAGTGGGAGTAAGGTAGCCTTCTTAGTCTTGTATGTAGATGACATACTACTTATTGGGAATGACATTCCGATGCTAGAGTCCGTAAAAGAATGGCTGAAGAAATGTTTCTCTATGAAAGACTTAGGAAAGGCTGAGTACATACTTGGAATTAAGATCTATAGAGATAGATCTAAGAGGCTTCTTGGATTAAGTCAAGGAACTTATATTGATAAGATTCTTAATAGATTCAAGATGCAGGATTCCAAGAAGGGATTTTTACCCATACAACATGGTATATATCTCAGCAAGAAACAGTGTCTTAAAACACCTGTTGAGCTTGAGAAGATGAAACAGGTCCCATATGCTTCTGCTATAGGATCTATCATGTATGCCATGGTATGTACCCGTCCGGATGTTGCATATGCTTTGAGCATGTGTAGCAGATACCAATCAAATCCTGGAGAAGCACACTGGAGTGCAGCTAAGAATATCTTGAAGTACTTAAGAAGGACTAAGGATGATTTCTTAGTATATGGGGGAGATGAAAAATTGATCGTACAAGGCTATACTGATGCAAGCTTTCAGACTGATCGAGATGGCTTTGAGTCTCAATCTGGTTATGTCTTCAAGCAGTGCCTATCGACAGAGGCTGAGTACATTGTTGCTAGTGAAGCAGCAAAGGAGGCTGTTTGGATAAGGAAGTTCCTAGATGAACTCGGTGTTGTTCCTAGCATATCAGTGCCTATCGACATCTATTGTGACAAAAATGGTGCCATAGCCCAGGCAAAGGAACCGAGTTCGACCTCCAAATCCAGACACGTTATGAGGAAGTATCACCTTATTCATCGCATCATCACTATGGGTGACATTAGGATGTGTAAGGTGCATACTGATGACAACATTGCAGATCTATTGACCAAACCTATGCCTAGGCCCAAGCATGAGAGTCACACTAGGGCTAAGGGTCTTAAGCACATTGGAGAATGGCTTTGAGTGTTGATTTTATATTACATTATATTTTATGAGTGTTGGACACTAGTTTTATGTTTGACTTGATGATTTTATGATATATGATATTTCATCCTTATTTATATATTGTTTTGATCGATATTGAATAATATGTCCAAATAATTCATTATTAACAAATGGGATCACCTTAAGTGTTCTGGTGAATGAAACCCCATTAAGTGAAATGAAGTTTTGAATTATTAAATGTCTATAGTTTGAAATCATCAAATGGACATAGATGATTTTATAAGCTACTATATTGTAAGCTGACTGATAGCACCAGGTTTCATGGGCTATAGGGACATGGAGATGTCTAGTCAATTACATATATGTGTATGGATGATACATGTAGGACTGACCCACCTTAAGACTCTCCAAAAGAGATTGTAGAGTCTTAAATTAAACCATGATTAGTAGATTCCTCAGACATGAGTATGTTGTGGTCTCACTTGATGATTGGTATCTCTTTGACACTGTTAAACGCTTTCCGTAAAAGGGAGTTATAAAGGCAGTAGTTGGGATTGCCAAAAGTTGAGTGGGAGCCATAGTCATACAAGACTGGAGAAGTCCTCCTGCTTCGTGCATACTGTGATGCATTGAACAGGAATGGTGTCTCGGCCATTTGAAGAGCGAGAACTGAAAATGCATGGCCATGCTCGGATGGATTATTTGAAATCATCTGTTTAATTGACAGTTCAAACTCAGAGTTCAAGAAACATATTTGATAATAGATATGAATGTCACCATATCATCAAATAAGACATTAAGAGACAAAGGTATCTTATATTGCACACTTGTTTAAGGACAAGTGGGAGATTGAAGGAATTGTGTCCTTTAAATTAATGTGCAATGACTAAACTTGGATAGGATAATTAACGGAGATAATTTAATCTGATTATTTTAGGAGTCGTAGTTGCTTTGCTAGAAGCCAACTACGATTAATAGGGTTAAACCTATAGCTATTATAATTGGGTCCTATGAGGTCACACACTTAGAGATTACGGACTAGATCAACGAAAGAAAAAAAAAGGTTAATTATTAATACATATTAGATATTATTAATAATAAAGAATATTATTTATTTTTGAAATAAAATAAATATTATTTATTCATATTAGATATGATTAATTATGGAGTTATTCATACAGCCTTTTATTTGATAAAAGGACAAAGTCTTCATTTCTATTTATTGCTCTAAAAACTGTACGTTGGAAAAGGAAATGACATTTTCTATATATTGATGTGCCATAAAAGGAAAAAAAACGTCTCCATCATTGAAGATGGAATATATAAATGATATTTTAGAAAATCATGTTTTGGCAATAAAATCTTTCCATGTAACGTACGGGAAAAGGCTAATAAAAGAAATGAAAGAAGTTTTGAATAAAATAGGTTTTTTATTTCTTGGCTGCTCTAAAAAAAAACGTGAGTGGTGCAAGGAGAGACCACCATTTTTCCTTTTTCAACCAAGGAAATTTTGATTGCTCCCTTTTGTCCATTCGTCCTAGCAGTCGAAGGCAAGAGATCTACTCGGGCTCGTGTGGACTAAATAGAGGAGCAACACGTGGGGCTCTCATCCTTTTAGATACCACCATATCTGACTCGGTTCACGCATCAACAGGTATTTTCCATGAACAATACTTTGATCTATCAATTATGCTTGAAGATTCTACGATTAGATGTTTAGATATGATCTGAAATTCTGCTTAATGCATCTAATTTTTCAACACGATCCTTCCTCTTACAATTGAGTATGAATTTATAGACAAATATTAAGACTAAATTAGCTAAATAAAAGTTGCTTTATCAGCCTACTTTACACAGTCTCCGTAATAGGAAATAAACGGCTATATATTTTAACACTCCCCCTCAAGTTGGAGCGTAGATATTTATCATGCCCAACTTGTTAATTGCGTCATAGAACACCCATCTGGAGATTGCCTTTGTGAGAATATCAGCTAACTGATCTTCAGATCGAATGAACAGAAATTGTATGATTTTCCGATCAAGATTTTCCTTGGTAAAGTGTCGGTCGACTTCAACATGTTTGGTACGATCATGTTGAACATGATTATGAGCAATTTCGATGGCTGCCTTACTGTCACAGTGTAGGTCCATAGATGTCTCATACTCAATTCTCAGCTCTTGTAATACCTGTTTAATCCATAGTAATTCACACACACCATGAGCCATACCTCGGTATTCTGCTTCTGCACTTGACCTCGCGACCACTTTCTACTTCTTACTTCTCCAAGTGACAAGGTTGCCTTCCACGAACGTAAAATATCCTGATGTCGATCTCCTATCCGTCTGATTTCCTGCCCAATCTGAGTCTGTATACCTTTTAATATCTTGGACCTCCTTTTATAGAAAATAGAAGTCATCTTCCTGGTGCACTCCTTAGATACCTTAAGATCCGATATACAGCTTCCATATGCTCTTCTCCTGGTGAATGCATGAACTGACTTACCACACTTACTGCATAGGCGATGTCTGGCCTAGTATGTGATAAGTATATTAGTTTTCCAACTAACCGTTGATAACATCCTTTGTCTGCTGGCGTCTGATTTTCTGCTTATCCTAGTTTGTGATTCATTTCCATAGGTGTATCTACCGGTTTGCATGCAAGCATTCCAGTTTCAGCCAATAAATCTAACACATATTTTCATTGTGATAGACATATCCCCATTTTTGACCTTGAGACCTCAATCCCTAAGAAGTACTTCAATTGTCCGAGATCTTTCATTTCGAATTTCGATGCCAGAAATTGTTGTAGTGCCTTTCTCTCTTCTAGATCATCTCCTGTTAGTACCATATCATCCACATACACAATTAATGCCGTAATTTTTTCTTCTCTGTGTTTTATAAACAAGGTGTGATCCGAGTTGCTTTGCTTATAGCCAAATTCCTTCATCGTAGACGAGAACCTTCCGAACCAAGCCTGGGGTGACTGTTTAAGACCGTATAATGCCTTCTTCAATTTGCAAACTTCAATCAAGGACTTGTGTTTAGCTCTAGGTGGTAACTCCATATATACTTCTTCTTCTTCAAGGTCTCCATTCAGGAAGGCATTCTTGACATCAAATTGTTGCAAGACTCAGTCCCGATTCACTGCTAGAGATATGAGGATGCGGATAGTATTGATCTTTGCAACTGGAGCGAAGGTCTCTTGATAATCGACCCTGTACTTCTGTGTATACCCCTTTGCAACCAACCTTGCTTTGTACCTGTCAATACTACCATCTGCCTTGAGTTTTAGTGTGAATACCCATTTGCACCCAACTGTCTTCTTCCCTTTTGGTAGTGTACACAACTCCCAAGTGTTATTCCTCTGTAGTGCCTCCATCTCCTCATTCATCGCCTTAGTCCATTTTGGGTCTGCTAATGCATCCTGTACATTACTAGGAATAGACACATTGGATAATTGATTAACAGTAAATGCATATGATTCCGATAATCTATGGGAAGAGATGTAATTACTAATAAGGTATTTGGTTTTGTTTCTAGGATCAGGTTCATATTGTTTCTTTGGGACTCCTCGGTTTAGTCTTTGTGAATATCTGTTGGTCATATTTTTTTCTAGAACAGGAGTTTCATTAATCTCATAAAAAATAGGGTTTAGAGATACCTGAGGAGACTGAGGAGGGACATTCTGAGTTGATTCTTCGGTTAATGGTGTATATGTAGGCACCTCTGTAGTCAAAGGGGGGTCGTTACTGAGAATACTCTGATCTGTGCAGAATTCCAAATCAACATCCCGATTTTGGATATTGGGAGCTACATAGATTTCCCCAATGTTTCTTTCAATAAGTCCTCTATTTTCTTCCACCTCAAATACCCCTTCATTCTCTTCATGGTTACTCTCCCCCTGAAGAGAAGGTCCATAAGCTCCCCCTGAAGAGAAGGTCCATAAGCTCCCCGAGAATAGTAGGGTTTCGATTCTTGAAACAATGCATCCAAAGTCACATGCATCTTCTGATGTTGGGGATCATAACACTTGTATCCTTTTTGGAATTCTGAATATCCTACAAAAACACACCGTTTTGCACAAGGATCAAGTTTACCTCGTAGGACTTTAGGTATGTGAACATATACCGTACATCCAAATATCCGTGGCTCTAGATTTGGGAGATGAGGGACGGAAAGCAGGGATTCCATCTTCTGTTGGGGGGTTTGGAATCCGATCACACTAGATGGTGTTCGATTAATTAAATAAGCAGCAGACTTTACTGCGTCACCCCAATAGACCTTCGGCATATTCATACCAAAAAGAGAAGCCCGAATGATTTCCATAATCTGCCTATTTTTCCGTTCGGCTAGACCATTCTGCTGTGGAGTATATGTGCATGAGATTTCGTGTCTAATTCCATGATGACTTAAGAAATCTCCTAACAAATGATCCACAAATTCTTTACCATTGTCAGATTGAAACGTACGAATCTGCCTTTGGTACTGGGTCATCACCATCTGATGAAATTTCTGAAAAGCTGTACCTACATCACTTTTATTTCGGAGAAGAGATATCCAGGTCATGCGAGTATATTCATCAATAAATGTAACAAAATAACGAGCATTAGAAAATGACGGAATTTTTGCAGGGCCCCAAACATCCGAGTGGATGACTGCGAAAGGTTCTAAACTTTTATGCGAACTTGGTAAATAGGGAATCGGTGGCTTTTGGCTAGTTCACAAATTTCACAATGAAAATCCAAATTGCTTAAACCTGAAAATAATTGTGGTTGGAGCTTCTTGAGATACCCGAAAGAGAGATGTCCTAACCTTCGATTCCACAACCATACAAGAGCCTGTTTTTGGTCTTGATTTTCTGTCAGATGTGCTTGACTCAGTTTTGATCCCCCCTTTTCTGTTAACTCCAGGTAATATAGATTTCCCCGTCTAACACCATAACCAAGAATCTTCCGGGTTAGAATGTCCTGAAAAACACAAAAGAGAGGCCAAAAAGTGACAGTGCATGCAAGGGTAAATGTAATTTGGATGACCGACAAGAGATGGAACAATGAGAACACTATCTAGAGTTAGAGAATCGATCAAGGTTATAGACCCTTCCCCAATAATAGGGGAAGTACTACCATTAACTGTGCAAATAACTGACTGAGAGGAGGGTTTTAAGAACTTTAAATTACCGGAATCTCTCATATGATCAGATGCACCTGTATCAATAATTCAAGTACTATTTGTAGTAATAACAGAGTTCACAGAAGTTTTACCAATTGTGCCTGGATGAACAACATTCGCCGTAGGTTGTACCTGTTCAGTTTTCGTAAAGTGTAACATACTTTTTCTGATATTTTTTCGGGGTTTTTTTTGTAAAATCCCACCAATCAGGGTAACCAATAATTTCATAATATTTTTGTTTCGAATGACCCGCTCCACACCACAATAAAAACACATCAGCCCACCCGGTTTATAACCCAAAGTAAACACCCGCTTCTCACCTTCATTTTTTCCGTGACCCATCTGTCTCTCAAATCCATTTCTTGCATTCCCGTGGCCACTGCCACGCCGGTGGCTCCCCGTCGTCAGGAGGTTCTCAGCCACCATCGCTGCGTTGTCAAGGAACACCGGAGGGACCCCCACGATGTGTTGCCGGAGTAGAGGTGAACATGTTCGTTGGGATTGGGGATTTCTGTGGATTTCTGTGGGTTAACTGTGCTCAGATTTCTGTGGATTTGTGGATTTCTGTGGGTTAACTGGGGTTGCTTGGGCTGGGTTAACTGTGGATTTCTGTGGGTGCTGGGTTTCCGAGAGAAAAATTTGTTCAAGGAGAAATACGAGAGAGAGAAAAAATTGACTTATCTGTTGGGTTTGATGGGTCTGTTCCCGGAGCTAGATGGGTTTGTTGCAGAGATGACGAAGAAGCATGATGACCAGACTCGCCTCAGATGAACGGGAAAAACTGGGTTTCTTGTTTTTTTTTTTTTTTTTTTTTCTCTCCGGGAAAATCTGGGTTTGATTCTCTCGGGAAAATCTGGGCGTGATTTTCTCGGGAAAATCTGGGTTTTTTGAACAAACAGGTACTGTAGCAATCAAATTCTGGTAATGAACAGTAGCCTTTTTGACGAACAGGTACTGTAGAGATCGATTTCTGGGATTAATTTCGAGATGAACAAATATGATTCAAGAAAAAAATTCTGAGGATAAACTAATACGATTCAAAAAAAAAATCGAGATTCGCTCTGATACCATGTGATTAATTTCTGTATATTCGATCCTTCCTCTTACAATTGAGTATGAATTTATAGACAAATACTAAGACTAAATTAGCTAAATAAAAGTTGCTTTATCAGCCTACTTTACACCGTCTCCGTAATAGGAAATAAACGGCTATATATTTTACCAGCGTTCATTAAGCATTCATGTGAGAGGGGAAGCATCTTAGTTAATTAGGTGTTTCTGAGATGGGAATAGGATGTCTGCATGTACGTAGCAAAAGGAATATTGAAACACAGGGATCGAGTGAACAGAATGATCGATGGCGCCCGCCTTGATCCCACAACGATCTCTTCGTTTAGTAATTTCCTGTTTTTCCTCAAGACTAGTTTTTGAGGCCAGGAATGTTGATCAGGCACTGAAAAACCTGCTCTGCCCCAGCTTTCGCTCCACAAATATCTTTGTAGGGTGGGGTCTATATAACACCCTATGTGCACTACTTCTATACAGCCCCACTACACCAATAGCCCCTAACTCGATCGTAAGAAAAGTCCCAAGGACACCTTCTCATTTCAAAAAGCTATTCACCTTATCTTTCGTCCACATAAACTCTACCTTACAGCTAGCTAGCACCTTAACCTTTTCTTCTCCACTGCATGCATGCTTCCCCACCACCACCACTCTATCTACTCACATCAAGCGCCTACCTAACTTTTTCCACTTTAGCACTAGCTAGCTGTGAATTAAAAGCATGTTGATGTCATCACATAGATCACCTATATAATTGGTAGATGATCATTTCATTATGATTAGCACTTAGCAAACTATATATATGTCCTTATTATTGCTCAACATTGATTACCATAGTATATATCTTGCTTGCTAGCTAGAGTAACCATACATTAATTCTTGCTTTCATAACCAAACTCCTTTACATTCAGTTCAGCTCTATCAATAAGTTCGAACTATTGCAAGTAAAATATCAATGCCACGCATGAAGGGAAAGAGGAAAACATGTTTCAAAGACGATCAAGACTAAGTCTTATTCAGCTTCAGTCGATCAAAATGCTACACAAGAGCTGTAACACTGAAATTAAATCTCTAAAACACCCAAAACACAAATTCAGTTCATTCAAGAATCAACCGAAAGAAAAGAAAATTCTGAAGAATACACAAATAAATATTATGATCAACATCTGCACCAAGCTAAGCTCTTATATGAAATTATGCATGCAATTAAACAAACAGAAATGCTGCTGCTCCAAGCAGTGCTGACAAGGCCATGCTACTTCCATGAACAAAATCTGCATTTGGTGAAGGTGAAGTTGGTGATGACATGGACGTTGGTGCAGGAGAACCCATACTTCCTGGTGCTGGTGCGGGAGGGGACATTCCTGCTGTTGGAGACTCAGGAGCCATTGGAGAAGGCGTTGGGCTTGAAATTGGGACAGGACTCATTGAGGGGCTTTCTGAGGGAGATGAGGACATCATTGGTGTAGGTGACGAGACTGGGGAGACAGCTGGGGGAGGTGTCACGACAGGTGGTGGAGTGGATATGGTTGGTGGGGTTGAGACACCTGCTGGTGGCATTGTTGGTGGTGATGATGTTGGGCCTTGAGCAATGGAGGTTGCTGCGAAACCTAGCATAGCATTAGGGTTAGCATGAGCATGGCACGTGAGAGAGTCATGGCTCTGATGTGTATGTATAGGATGTGAAAAAATGAGTGAGGGTTTGGGAGAGCTAAAGAGTAGAGAAGGAAGAGATGTTTTGTGAGCAAGGTGTGTAGAAAAGATGGGTGTTTGCAACGGACGGATCTGTTGCAAACACCAAAGGAATCCGTTGCTAATATTAATTAGCAACGGAATTTGCAACAGAGTGTTCCGTTGCAATCCTGTGACTGCAAATTCATTTGCAACGGATAATCCATTGCAAATGAATTTGCAATGGATTTGCCGTTGCAAAGTTGCAACAGAAATTTCGTTACAAATTAACAATTAATTTTTTTAATCAATTTCGAATTTATTTATTTTTTAATTAATTATGAATAAATATTTTCATAAATATTATTGATATATTATTAATATTGAGAATTAAATAAATATAGTTGAAATAAAAATTTCATAAATTAAAATTTATAATACAAAAAAGATTCAGTTACAATTACATGTATAAGTAAATCAACATGGAATAAAAAAATACATATTTTGAAGTATTGGCTACTGATCCATTTATGGAATCAAAACCATAAGCTAAAAGAACTCGCATAAGATCAATAGTCTGTGCCTCATCCTCTTTGTTTGTTAGTAGATATCCACTTTCATATGAGCTCCTCAAACGGCAGTTACTACAAACCTGAAAAACAAAAAAGAAGTCATGTTTAAAATGGCCATTACTAGACAATCATAAATTTATCCAACGTGAAAGACAATTGTATTGATAGATGAGAATCCAAAGGAAGACAAAATAATGAAAGTTGAAGTCACAAGATGTGATTCAAGTAAGAGCCACATGAGATAGTATACATAAATTTAGCTGTGGAGGAGTTACTACTAAACAAGGTTTACATTGATAGTTAGGAAGTTATCCTAAAAGATTGGTCATTGGAGCACGGAGTAATCAATCAGCAGATGAGTTGCATACATTGAAAAAAATAATGGAACAAAAATACTGGATACAAAAAAATACACTATAATTTTTTTTCTTAAGCAAGACCTAATTGAGATTAACAAGGTGTCTATCTAGCATGAGAAGAGACATCAGCAGAATCAACAATGAAAGCAACATTGATCTATAGCTTATAATTCCTCAGTGCAGAGGTGAAAGTCAAGACAGGACAGTCAGGGGTTGCAAAATTTCACCTTTATTAGTTTGAGCAGATTAAGACGAGCTATAGCATCTTGATGATCTAGTCTTGCGATGAGCAGAGGTGTCATACCCGTCCTCATCTCTGGAAAATCCATGGTTAGTAGAGGCTCGTCTATGTTATCCGCCACTAACACAGCTGCAGCTCCAGCTTGTTGAGCATTCCATGCTTTAAAGGCAAAGTAGCACTCTACATTTGCAACAAGAAAAACGGAAAGATCAAGGTTTGATTTCATCAGCATAAACTATTGCAGAAAGCTCAAAACCTCTTTCCTCAATTTCTGGACTCATCTTCGTCATTTTTATTAGATTAGGTCCTGCACACCATAAGCCAATCCCCAAAAATATCATCAAACTTTAAACCTTGAATGAGAGAAAAGAAAAATCTAAAGACATGTTGAAATTCCAAATCTCATTAAATTTCATAGCACAAACCTCCAGATGATTGTACAGATTGAGAAACCATAGAAATGCACTTTGGAAACTCAATTCGCTAGTGCCCGAAACCTCCAAATAATTTTGCTGAAAGCAACCAACTGCTGAAGTAAAGTGACTGTTAGAAACAGATTCAAAGCCTCCAACACGATATTAGAGAAACACAACACAAAGACTAGGGGCTGAGAGAGAAGACATATACCTTGAACAAGAATGCAATTACACATAGAGGAACACAGGTACCAGGGCCATTGCAAGGAACCTAAGAAATGTCAGTGGCACTTAATTTAGAAATTTCTTGGCAACAGAAGCGACTAAAAAAATATATAGAAATTTTACCACTTGAGGTCTGATTCGAATCATTAGCCATAATGCATGAACCAAAGCTAGGAAAGTTGTTCCAATAGAGGTTATGTATGACTGGCCAACTTCCCTACTTCTGTAAATTTGCAGGAATTGAGTAGAGCCTCCCTTACCCCCATTCTGCAATAACAGGTCAAAAACCACTTCAAATTAGTACAAATCCAGTATAAACCATTCACAATTCTTTTTTCCTTACTTTTGAACCAGATTAGAACCCCCTTTCCATGCACTTCCTAATGCCTGCCAAGCTCCTGAAGCCAAATTCTCCACAGAGTGATCAAGAACCTTCAAACCCTAAAAATGTTGGGAAAACATGATACTGCTTACAGAATTAAACAAGGCAACTAATATCACAAAAAGATGAATAAGAAATGCACTTTGAGTACCCATGTGCGAAAATATTAGCGCCAGCCAAGTGAAGAAATTCAAAACAATAGAGCTGTAACATGATGAGGCATAACTTCAAAAGGTGTGATGAAAATGAGAGGGAGGCGATAGATATTAAAATTTGAAACAGATATCAAGTAAAGGGACTTGAAGCCAAAGCAAGTTATGGATCTTGAAGATGCAAGAAAAAATAGATATAACCGTGTCCAGTGGAAATACAATGACACTTCAAATTTGAAACAGCAATGTGCAATTAACTTGCCTGACCAAGTATGGTATCCTCACTTGCTTTTTCCAATTTATCCAAAGCAGATTTCCGAAGCTTGTCATCTTCAGTTTCCTTGCCTTGGGTTTCCTTATCACTTGCAGATTCTTCTTCCTCTGGCTCCCCTTTTGAAGATTCTGAATCCTCAGCAATATTCAAATCTGCGATGCTCTTAGCTGCCTTTTCTGCAACCACAGCAGCCTGCACCCGCAGAGGAACTGTTAAAAAAATCCAAACCAAATCCACCAACAACAATGCAAAATAAATAGTACAAACATAAGCATAAACTGAAAAAAATAACAATTCCAAATCCCACCTTTTGCATAATCCAAGTAATTCATAAAAAAAACACAGGTGGGAAGAAACCCACTCATATCCCAACAGATGAGAAACCAAGTAGAAACCTTGGTGGCTGCATTCAAGTAAGTTTTTTTATTGAACACGGCACTTAAACATGAAAAACAAAACTTACCTTTCTTCCCCATATTCTTTGAATGGAAAGAAACCCAAAACAGTTTAAAGCTTTCCCATATTCTTAACGCCCTAGGAAATTAAATTAAAAGTTGATCTCGTTGCCGATGAAAACTTCCATTTGCAAACCTCCAAGCAAAACGGTTTTAACATATAGCTTTGGTCATAACTCAATCCAAAAACTACACCGTGTTTCCAAACATCCAAGTAAGGCCCATATTAAAGTTTCTACTTTCTACGTTGTTGAAACCAATATCACAAAGTAGATATTTCCATAGAAATTTTAAAAAAAAACCATGGGTACAAGATCACGTTCATTTGCACAAACAAACTAAAAAACAAAAGTGATCACTAAAATAACTATTTTTTCACCAAAAAGAGAAAATCAAAGAGCAATAAAAAACAAATCTTTATTTTTCATAAAAAAACAAAGAAATTTTTTTCCCCGTAACAAACCAGATCTAGCATTAACAAAATCCCTAGCGACAATAGCAACCCTTCTTTGGCACTGTGATCAATAAACACTTCCATTTTTCTGGCCATTTTTACATTGCCGCCGGTCAAAAGAACCCACAGTAATTGTTTTCATGACACCCAAGATCAGTAAACGGAACTGAGACTTACCTGTGAACTTCAGGAAAGGGCAGATCAACGGTTGCGTGAGGAGATCTGAGGAGAGGAGGCGTGATGGAAGTTGGATTCGGCGGCCAGTAGATGATGAGGAGAGGAGGCGTGATGGAAGTTGGATTCGGCGGCTAGTAGATGAAGAGGAGAGATTTAGAAGGTTAATTACTTTGATTTGTTCTTTTATTTATTTAATTGATATTGAGCGGGGGAAAGTGTGTGAAGTGTTGACAGATTGTATTTAATTTTTTAGGAGAGAGCGCGCGGTGTTTGTTTTAATTTTTCAGAATAAAAGATACAAATGAGGGCGATCAGATGAACGAGAGGAAGATAAATTAATGGATTTTGAAAAAAAATTTTCTTTTGCAACGGATGGTTTTAAATTGCAACGAAATTTCCGTTGCAAACGTAGATTGCAACGGAAAATCCGTTGCAAAGTAAAATTTTTTTACAACGGATGGTTTTAAATTGCAACAGAATTTCCGTTGCAAACATAAATTGCAATGGAAAATCCGTTGCAAAGTAATTTTCTTTTGCAACCGTAGATTGCAATGGTTTTAAATGTCAACGGAATTTCCGTTGCAAATGTAGATTGCAACGGAAAATCCGTTGCAAAGTAATTTTCTTTTGCAACGGATAATCCGTTGCAAATGGTTTTAAATTGCAACGGAAATTCCGTTGCAAATTAAATTTGCAACGGCAAATCCATTGCAACCCATGTTTTTTTTTGTTTTCCAGAATTTGTTTAGCAATGGAAAATTCGTTGCTAAACAATTTTTGCCGTTGCAAAAATCCGTTGCAAACAGGTCATTTTTCTAGTAGTGACAGGAAGAGTACCGACGTTGATATATAGATGAAAGGCTAGAAGTTATACTTATTAGATTGGTCACCTGTTGGTGCATGGATATTTCATACAGCCGAACAAAGAAGTTAACACCTGTCATGAGAGTGACTTGTTGTCCTGTGCGTGGGAAAAACTCTTATTTTTTCTTTTCTCGTTTCTTGGAGAAAAATAATTATAAATGTGGACCACTTTACAGAAATTGTTAATTCTCAAGGGGAAAAAAGCCATAATGAGAAAATAAAATAAAATTACGAGTTATTACATCATTAAAGTCAATCAACAACACCCAGCACCTATATATAGTTATAAGCATCTCTTATACATCCGTTTATGAGAACATCAATTTTTTTAAATATAAAAAAATATAATATTTATCAGTCTCCAGGTTCTAATGAATATTTATTATTTAAGAGAGCATTAATCAGTAACATTTTAAAAATAATGTTTTGATTGAAAAATGATCTTATAATTATAACAATTTTATGATTTTCTTTGTAAAATAGTTTTGTCATATGGGTTTTGGCTCTTTTTCTTATGCAATAGGCTTATTGTTATCATAATATAAAGCAATTAGATCAATAATGTTAGGAACCCAATGTTGTTCATTGATGAACTTCTTGATCCAAACATCTTTTTTGTTTCCTCAAATGTGGAAGTGTACTCTTATTCAATTGTAAAATCAATTATGTTATCTTGTTTGGAGCTTTTTCAACTCAAAACACTACTATTTAAAGTAAAACATATATTGACTGATATTTTCTATTTTTCAACATCTCATTGAAATTTTTTAATTCAAATAATTTTGAACTTCTAGTTTATACTCCTTATTAATAGATTCTTTACCCAAGTATAAGATATCATAATTGTTATCTCTCTCTCAATTTATATTTTAGAGCACATGTCTTTGAAGATAGGTGTTCCATGCAAAATTGATATAAATCTAATATCAGATTCTTCCATACTAAGCTATTTTAGCACCTACTCTATATATGTAGATTAAGATAATTTAAGTAACTTCTAGTTCTAGATCTATTTGTATAGATCTTTATATCCAGTATATAGGTTATTTCTTTCAATTTTTTTATGAAAAAATTCTTGGACAACCAATACCTTACTAATTAAAGTAAAGATAAGTCATTTCTTAATAAAAATATCTCATCTCTATATATTATTAAGAAAACAACACTTCTTTTACTATCCTTTTCTAAACAAAGGTTTATCCATATTTTTTATGAAGTTAAATATGATGACTATACCATTAAAACTAGATATTCTTACTCATTAAAGTTTGCATTGTATATTTCTACATTTTCTTTCATATTAGTCTTTCTTTTAAAAAAACCCATTTAGATCTATTGATTTTTATACCTTTAAATGGATCAACCAAGTTTAAAACTTGGTTGATCCATGAAGTTCATAGCTTTAAGTTATTTTTTATATTAAATATAATATATCAGCTCTAAGTAATTTGTAAGCTCATCAATTATAAGCAACATGTCACTTATAACTTTCATAAGAGATCCCTTATCTCATTTATGAATGACATTGATGTGAACCTCGTGATCACGTGGTCACGCAACCCACAACCAAGAATGAGATCTGATCCCGAAAAGCCAAAATAGATCTGATAGGAGTGTGACACAATGGAAACCTACCCCAAGGCACCAGCACTATTGGAATGAGTAGAATGACGCCACGAAGCCAGTTAATCTTCGATAAGTCGGATTCAGTTCGTTCAAGAACTAAAGAATGCAAGAATCACTCTCACATATAAACTGAAAAGTTCAGAATTAAAATTAATCAATGGCTCCCAAAATTTAGCTAACATGAGTTTAAATAGTCTTTTAAAAACTAACCCTAATGGACATGTGGACTTAAAAGAGGTCCACTAAAAATGATCCCAAATCCTAAATTGAAAAGCCCATGACTTAATACAAGCAAGCCTTGGATCCTAGCTGAAAACAAAGTCTTAATTAAACTCAAACAAGCCTTGGGTTGTAGCTAACTAACTAAAATAAAGCCCATAAGGTTTATTTATTCTCTTCCATCCAGCCTATCAATCCCATGTTTCCAAGTTATAGTATGATTCTTTTGGCTCCTTTGTTGTCCTCACTTCATGGCCCAAATAAAGCCGGGCTGGACCCCTCCTACACATAGATACTTCAATGGTCCTTGCAATTATGACTTGGGTAAGACCTTCAAAACCACGAATCAAGCCCCTAAACATGTAATGGGTCCTTGCTGGTGTTTCTGGGCCGGTTCGCATCAGAGCTAGGCTCCGAAACAAGGTCATATCATTCTGTTATTTTCGTGTTTTTTTAGTGTTCCTTAAAGTTTTCCAGTGTTTGTGTTCATCTCCTTGTTCTTCGTGTCAGCGTCATCTAATAAAAAAAAGGTTATATTTCATCTTTTTCTGTCTTTTCATTTCACTATATTAAAAAAAACAGAAAAGAAAAGAAAAGAAAGAGAGATAGAGGCATTAGTTTATATGAATGGTTAGTAATGTCGTTTGGACTTACAAATGCACCAAGTACGTTTATGCGTTTAATGAATCATGTGTTGCGTGCATTCATAGGTAAGTTTATGGTTGTGTATTTTGATGACATTTTGATCTGTAGCAAGAACTTAACTGAGCATTTTGATCATTTGCGTAGTGAGAAATTGTATGCTAATCTTAAAGTGTGCCTTCTGCATGGAAAAAATTGTATTTCTTGGCTATGTTGTAACTGCACAGGGTATCGAGATGGACGAGAAGAAAGTTAAGGCCATCCGAGAGTGGCCTACACCCAAATCGGTAAGTGAGGTAAGGAGTTTTCATGGGTTAACTAGTTTTTACAGGCGTTTTGTGAAAGATTTGAGTACAATAGTTGCACTCTTGAATGAAGTTGTTAAAAAGTCAGTTGGGTTTAAATGGGGGGAGGAACAAGAATTGACTTTTGTTCTTTTGAAAGAAAAATTATGTTATGCACCTGTTTTGGCTTTACTTAACTTTACAATTTGAAATAAAGTGTGATGCGTCTGGAATGGGAATACTGTTTTGATGCAGGATCGGAGACCTATTGCGTATTTCAGTGAGAAGTTAAGTGGAGCGAGCTTGAACTATCCCACTTATGACAAAGAACTCTATGCCTTAGTAAGAGCACTTGAAACATGGCAGCATTACTTGTGGCCAAAAGAGTTCGTAATCCATTCAGATCATGAGTCCTTGAAACATCTGAAAGGACAAGGTAAGTTGAATAGGAGACATGCAAAATGGGTTGAATTTATTGAAAATTTTCCTTACGTGATCAAGTATAAGCAAGACAAAGAGAACATCGTAGCCGATGCACTTTCTTATAAAGAAATGGGTTGAATTGATAGGCCGGTTCGCATCAGACATGTACTACCAAAATTATAAAGATTTTGTGTTTCTTAAGATTCAACTTAAACATCCAATATTTTAGCCTTAAAAATATATTTTATTTGGATGTAGTATTCTAAGAGGTGTAGAGAACCTCATTCTCTTATACATAATCCTTGAAATATTTGGTCAAATACTAACCATGTCAATTCAATTGAAGGTTCTTAATACTCATTTCAATTTAATTACAGTTTATATTGAACTTTGACATTTTAAATTCAGGTATATATAAACCATTTGTACAATTATTAGATAAATAAAAACATCATTCTTATAAAATAACAATATTTGCTCTCAATAATAAATTTAAATTCATTTAACACTAAATAAGATGGAAATAATATCTTAAAATACTAGAACAAAAAAACAATTTTAAAGTTCTAATACCAACCCATCAAGCAAAATAAAATAACTAGTTATTACAACTAATACAGTAACTCTTACTAATTACTGAGTCATAGGTCCAATTTTCCTTTAATTAATCTTTTGTTTTTCTTTAGTTCCTGCATGCAATTACAAATATAAAAACTATATTCGATATCCAATACCAAAGAACTATAATGTAAAATAGTTTTCAATTATAAACATGCTTAAAGTAGAAACTTTATTAAACTTATTTGCCTTAATGATTAAAGGTGTTCCTTGCAATTTCTCATCCAATGTATTTCTTTATCACAATAATGACAAATGCTCCTTTTGTTTTCTTGATGCCACTAATAGGTTTGTTTGCTTTAAAAACAAAAGTACTATTCTTCTTATTCTTCCTTATAGTTATTTTAAAAGATTAAGCTAGAAGAAGTGAGCTTTTCTTTTTCCTTCTTAAATGCCCCTTCAACAGTCTTAAACATATTAAACAATTTTGTCAATGTACTATCCAACTTGTTCATGTGATAGTTCATATTAAATTATGAAAAGCTTTAGGGTAATGATAGTAAGACCAAGTCAACATTTAACTCATGGTCCATAACAAAATACAATCTATCCAATTTCTCAATATAGTCAATCATTTTCAAAACATGGGTATTCATTGAAAAAACCTATGTCATCTTGCATCGAAACAATTCCTTAGAGATCTCATGCCTCTTAGTTAAACTAACTTCATCAGACAATTCTTTGAGATGAATTATCATAGCATAGACATTCATATTCTTATATTGCTTTTGATGTTTAGTTGACATATTTGCTAACATTACACAAGTAATATTGATGTGAACCTCGTGATTACACAACCCATAACCAAGACTGAGATCTAATCCTGGAAAGCCAAAATAGGTCTGATAGGAGTGTGACACAATGAAAACCTGCCCCAAGGCACCAGCACTATTGGAATGAGTAGAATGACACCACGAAGCTAGTTAAACTTCGATAAGTTGAATTCGTTCGTTCAAGAACTAAAGAATGCAAGAATCACTCCCACACATAAAATGAAAAGTTCAGAATTAAATTTCATCAATAGCTGCCGAAATTTTGCTAACATGAGTTTAAATAGTCTTTTAAAAATTAACCCTACCCCTTATGTGGACTTAATTGAGGTCCACTCAAAACTGACCCAAAATCCTAAATTGAAAAGTTCATGCCTTAATCCAAGCAAGCCTTGGATCCTAGCTGAAATCAAAGTCTTAATTAAACTCAAACAAGCCTTGAGCTGTAGCTAACAAAATTAAATAAAACCCATAAGGCTGTTTTTTTTTTTATAGTCTCCATCAAGCCTATTAATCCTATGTTTCCAAGTTGTAGTAGGATTATTTTGGCTCATTTGTTGTCCTCACTTCATGGCCCAAATAAAGTTGGGCTGGACCATTCTTGCACATAAATAAGATGTACTAGGGTTTCCTCTTGATATTTCAATGGTCCTTGCAATTCTGACTTGGTTGACACCTTCAAAACCACGAATCAAGCCCCTGAACATGTAATAAGTCCTTGTTGGTGTTTTTAAGTCGGTTCACATCAAATATATTCAGTCATTAATATAATGTTGATGTTCATTTTGAATTGGATTTTCAAGAACATATAATATTTTGTTCTTGAGAACAATTCTCATATTTTAGTGTCAATCCAAGAAATTTGAATAAAAAAATTAAATAAAAAAATATAAATCAAATACAAATATATATATATATATATATTAAAGAATTGTTTTAAAAATTTAAAAGTCAGGGACGGAAATAGAGAGAGACATAACCCATGAGGCAAAAGAAAAATATAGGAAATGTGAACATGATACTTTTATGCAATATATCCATCAACAACTCCACACAAGCTAGCAACATAAAGTACATGATCACGAAGGGTGGAAAAATAAGTTATGTGAAACAAGCTTTTTTCCATTCCGTTTTTAGTTCAAGTAGATGAGAAAAGCAGCCCCACGACATTAACTCAGAGGCAACTCAAGAACCAAAAAAAAAACAGAGAGAGAGTCAATATCGATTTAGCATTATTAAAACCAATTGCAAGGGGGACGGAATTCATCAGTAGATGTCTGCTACAATTCCTTACACACCAATTGTTCTGCAAAATTAAGTGACAGTTTACGAAAGCCGAGTTCCATCTTCAGCAGAAGCCATTGGAATAATTCAATCAGTGAACACTCAAGAGCACTGAAATTAAACTAACCCTGCACAAGTATAGAGTCTTTTTCTTGAGACTAATGTTCTAACTTTTTAAGAAGCTTATTTTTTACCTTCGATCCTCATTCCTTCTGTTTTGTGAAGCTTCATGGACCATCATACAGGATTTTCACCTTTGATTGCCTAGAAGTTGTTGGCGATATTCATCAGGATCTGCAACATTAGACAGATAAGTTCAAATGTAAATATTTCTCTTGATTAAAGGTAAATTCACAAATATGGAACTGAAAAGAACAGTACCAAGTACATAAGAATTAGCCTGTGAGGAATTACATTCCATCCCTCTGTTGGAAGAAAAAGTCCAGTGAGGAAAGGACCCAAAGCTGCATCAATTGATCCGGAGCCATCAATAATGGCAGTCACAGTAGCCAGGGCGCCATATGTACCTATATCAGCAGAGACTGCAGTTGTGATAAGAGCATTTGGCCCACTTACGAAGAAGCCAGCGATTGCCATAAATGTAAAAGTTCACAGCCTGCGAGACCCTCCCAAGAAAATGGCATAGTAAAATTGGAGGAATTGCACACAACATGAAACCGGCTGCTGTTATAGCTGGAACTTCATATCAGTCAGATATAAAACCAGCAACAATTCCACCTAACGTTAAGAATCTACTACTACTACTTGCAATCTTATCTGCTTGAAACACCAAGAAATTCGTTAGCGTTAAGAATAAGAACTCATGTAAGTACTAAGAAATCGTAAAACAGCTCAGAAATGAGACGGCAGAACACTCTTTAACACTCAGGCTACGTGTAAATTGCCACGAGACTTGTTAAGTCACAGGTCTTCATCAATGTAATTTTCTAGTTAAGGATTCAACAAATGACTAATTTTCTAGTTAGCTACCATTCTCATTTTATGCTTATTTGAGTATCAAATAAAATGCCACTCACCCGACTCATCACATGCTGTTGTGTTGTAGATTCAAGAAATTTACTTCGAGCTAGGTACCAGAGTTATTATTCATAACTTTTTATGCTATCACATGCGCGAATAACTGCTGACTCAAACAAAAACTATAAACTGCATACTTGATGAAAGAAAAAACATACCTTCCCGGCTCAAATAAAATGGTAACCAATACATGAACGTGGAAGATACAACCTTCATAAAGAACAGAGAAAACGCAAATGGAACCATTTTTGGTATATCCTCCAAGCTTCTGTAAACCCAATATTTCCAGCAACCCCAATTTGTTGGACAATACCCCTCTTCTCTGACCTTGCAAGTCACTAGCGATGCTGCCTCTAACCTTTCTTCTGGGCCATTGGAGGAATTAAATCCAAGATCCCTAGGATTGGGAGTCAAGAAGAAGAAAACGAGCAACCCTACCAATGCAACATTTGCCCCCGGAGCAAGAAAAGACCATCCCCAACCATAGCGAGAAAGAAATGCAGCTAGAAGTGACCCAATAATGTTCCCAACTGTAGAATGTGCATTCCAAACACCCATTTTCCATCCTCTCCCATTTCTCTCAATCCAGCTAGTAATCACAGCCAAAACACAAGGCCAGCCTGTGGCTTGAGCAAACCCAGCAACCATTTGCACAGACAAATAAAAAAGAAACTCGCGAATATTCATAAAGTATCCCACACCCTATAACCCCACGGTAATTCCTCAAGCTAAAAGTAACCCTAAATCCAATCTGTCACCTACCACCCCAAAGAAATATGTACTTCACGCATAAGAAGAAAGAAATGCAAAATCAATCGAACCCATCTTCTATGCCGAGTGTCCACTCATGGAAGCTTTCATTTGACTCTTGACTATGCTACTGGGTTTTCTTGATGCATGATAATTAACTAGTGTAAGCAATGAAAGTTATCACACAATCAATCTTTGTATAAGTATAATGACTCCAATTTGTGTCTCTTATTTTCCCTGTAAGCTCAATCCCAAGAGATAATTGCCTCTCCAGGCCTTCTAAATTGTCAGCCATATCTGTCTCAAAACAAGATCTCAAGAGAGAGATAAAATAGAGTGAGATACTTGAATAACAGTTGTATTGTGAAATGCTCTCTCATTTGATACTTTGTTTGATTCTGCTATTGCTATTTATATACACTGTCATGAATTCAAATAATAGTGTCTCGGCTGATCTGTAGCTATAGTTTCCATATTCATTTCTATCCGTTACATGATTTTCCATGATTGAGGGAAGTATTGATGTGCTGTTATGATCTTCATTATGTGCTGCATGATCTTCGGCTTGCTTGTGGATCGTCTGTTGCTGCATCATTGGTAATCTCCTTCATACGCCCCTTCAAGATTGAGCTGCCATCAGCAAGACCAATCTTGATTCGTAGAAGTTCAATTCGTTACCTGGATAAGGGCTTCGTAACCAAGTCAGCCAACTGATCATCTGTGTGGACGTGGTGCACTTGCAGAACACCCTTATGAACAAGGTCCCGTACAAAATGAAGATCAATCTGGATGTGCTTCATACGAGAGTGGTTGACAGGATTGTAACTGAGGTGAGTCGCACCAAGGTTGTCACAAAGCAGCTTTGGTGGAGACGATAATGGAGAGCCAAGTTCTTGCAAAAGATTGAGAATCCACATGGTTTCAGACGCAACAGTGGCAAGAGCTCTATACTCGGCCTCAGTTGAAGATCGTGCGACAGCTCGTTGCTTTTTCGAGCTCCATGATATCGGTGTTTTGCCCAGGAATGTGACATATGCAGAGGTGGAAGTGCGATCATCTAGGTTGCCTCCCCAGTCTGCATCAGTGAATGTGTGAAGAACAGGGGAACCATTTCGACTTATCTGAAGGCCATGCAAAATTGTCTGTTTGAGATAACGTAGAAGTCGTTTCGTGGCTACCCAATGACTGTGTGTTGGTCTGTGCATGAACTGGGAAAGCTTATTAACAGCAAAGGAGATGTCCGGCCTTGTCAGGGAGAGATATTGCAAGCTGCCAATGATTCGACGGAATTCAGTGCTATCTACTAGGGCACTGCCATCATCAAGCTTGAGTGAGGAGCTAGCAGACAGTGGAGTGAAGACATCCTTGGCACCACTCATGTTAGTGGTGGATAATAGATCGCGAATGTATTGTTGCTGGGATAAGAACAATCCATCTGAGTTTGCCAGTACTTCAATGCCAAGAAAAAAATGAAGATATCCCATATCTTTGATGGAGAACCGTGAGCTGAGCTGTTGAATTATTGTTGAGACGAAAAGTAACTTATTTCCTGTAATTATGAGATCATCAACATACACAAGCATAAAACACACATTAGATTGATTATTGTAAATAAATAAAGATGGATCGGCTTTTGACTGTATAAACCCCAGCTGTAGAATAACATCTTTCAGTGTGTTGTACCAAGCTCTCGGAGCCTGTTTAAGGCCATAGATAGCTTTGTTTAATTTGCAGACATGAGAGGGACGAGAACCATCCTTGAAGCCTGGGGGTTGTCTCATATATACTGCCTCTGTGAGAGATCCATGCAAAAATGCATTATTGACATCCATTTATCGTAATGCCCAACCATTTAAGACAACAATGGTGAGCATTGTCCTAATAGTTGCAAGTTTTACCACAGGACTGAATGTCTCTGTGTAGTCAATGCCGGAGATTTGATTGTAGCCTTTGGCTACTAGCCGAGCTTTAAACCGATCTACAGAACCATCAGGCTTACGCTTAACGCGAAAAATCCATTTGCAACCAATTAAATTGCAGTGTGCTGGAGGAACAACTAAATCCATGGTTCCATGCTTCATGAGTGCTGTAAGTTCACTGGACATGGCTTCTTGCCATTGTGTATGAGATATGGCATCTTTGACACTGGTTGGTTCAATGGGTAGTGGGAGAGGGTGAAGAGTGGTAGAGTTCAGGTGTTTGGGTTTATAGATGTTGTTCATGGATCTTGTGCACATGGGGTGGGTTCGAGACACGGGATTTGGCTGTGATGGAGAGGAAGGCAAGGGCAAAGATGGTGATTGAACATCTATAGGAGAAACGAGTGGAGAGGAATCATGGGAGTTGCTTGGTAAAGGAGAAGTCTGAGAAGAAATACACATACCTGAGTCATTTGAAGAACTGGTGTGGACACCTTCCATTGATGCTGCCTTACTGTCAAGAAGGTGAATTAAATGGGTCACTGTGGGGGAAGGTTGTGAGACAGGGGGATGAGAGGTAGGTGACGATGATAAGTGTGAAAACAAAGAAGAGGAATTTTGACTTTCATCAAAAATGACGTGGCGGGATATGTATATCCGATTGGTGGATGGGTCTAAGCATTTATATGCATTTTGATTCTGAGAATAACCAAGAAAAACACACATGATGGATTTGGGTTGCATTTTATGGTTGGGTTAATGGATAGCATAAGCAACCGAATTTTCTTAATTTAAGATAATTGGGTTGTTGTCCAAACAGTGCTTCAAATGGGGTGCGATGGGATAAGAGTGGGGTGGGCTGTCGATTTATGAGATATGTAGATGTTGCAAAAGCATGGGGCCAGTAAGATTGATTTAGGGAGGCATCATGAAGAAGTGTTAACCCAGTTTCAACTAAATGACGATGGCGACGTTCAGAAATGCCATTTTGTTGCGGTGTATGTGGAGCTGTGGTGTAATGACTAATGCCATGCAAGGATAAATATTTTTGTAAAGCAACATACTCACCACCATTGTCAGAGTAAAGATTGTGAATTTTGGTATTGAATTTTGTTTCAACCAAATTTTTGAATTGTGGAAAAATGTGAGAAACTCCAGATTTGTTTGTCATGGGATAAAACCACATATATTTTGTATAGTGATCGACAAAGAGTAAATAATATCTGAAACCATCAATACCCGTGTAGGAAGCGGGACCCCATACATCTGTGTAGATGTATTCAAGGGGGTTATGACTTTTAAAACTGGTGGTTTGAAATGGTAATTTATGCGCTTTATTGATTGAGCAAGAGGTACATAACGACTCTTCTTTTTGGGATATGACTGGAAGTGAAAATTTATTGACTAGACCTCGTACTAGTTTATGGGAAGGATGACCTAGACGTTTGTGCCATCTATCAAGTGATGCACGTTCATGCACAAGTGCAAGTTTGGGATGGAAGACAGTGGACAACGTCTTTGGAAGAGTGTATACGCCGTTTCTACACATGCCTCTTAGTAGTGTCTCCTTCGTGAACTTGTCCTTTACAAGAAAATGAAATGGGTGAAGCTCAACAAATACATTGTTTTGTTTGGTAAAACAATGAGCAGATATTAAATTTTTGTTGATATTTGGAACATAAAGAGTATCTTTCATTTTAAAAATTCTGTTGGGAAATGGTAATTGTAAAGAACCAGTGTGAGAGATAACCAAACCTGAACCATCACCAATAAGAATTTCATCAGTGCCATTATATTCTGAATGGACTGATAAATTTTCCAAGTCGCCAGTGATGTTGTGAGAAGCAGCTGAGTCTAAAAGCCATGATTTGTCTTTACCTGTGGAGGATTGAGTACAATTAATTGTGGCTTTTGTAATTTGAGAGCAGTGTTTTGCCTTGTGACCTATGTGATCACAAAGTTGACATTTGGGTTGATATCTTCTGTTGAATTTTGGTGGTCTGCTAGAACTGGAATTGTTCCAGTTATTGTCATACGAGTGTGATGATCTGGGTGGGCTGCTGTTTTGATACCTGGTAGGCCCATGGTATCTATTTGGCCTTTTTGGAAGATATCCACGATGAGAATTGTGTCTAATTTTATTCGTGTAATTTGCAGTAATTAGCTGCTGTTGGGAGGCATTATCCAAACGCCGGAGATAAGTTTCATGACTGATGAGAAGATCATGAAGCTCCTCAAATGCCAGGGATTTTTCCCTTGCCCGAATGGGCACATCAATTTCTCGAAAATCTGGTCCTAGGCCATTTAGAACATACAAAGTGAGATCATCATCCGAAATAGAATGATCAATGATGGTAAGTTCATCACTTAATACTTTGACAGCATGCATATACTCCGAGATGGGTCGATTTCCTCGTTGAACGAGGGTGAGTTCTTCCTTCAATTGCATAGCTCGTGTTCTCGAGCGACTCGCATAAAGCAAGTTTAAATTTTGTCCAGGCTGCGTGAGATGTCTTCGCATATGCGATGAGTGGAGTTATGGAAGAGGAGGTGGACGCCAATATCACACTTAGAATTAACTTGTCCTGTCGAACCCAATGGGTTTTGTATAAATCAACAGTGGGTGTGCTTGCAGGAGAGGGACACACAGCAGATCCAGTTACATAATCAAGCAGATCGTATCCAATGAGTAATGCTTCAAATTGAGCACGCCATTGGGGAAAAGTGGATGGGGTTAATTTATCACTGATTTGTGCAGATATGTTGAGGGAAATCAACGGTTTGTCTGTTGTGGATTGTGGCTGGGTGTTGGAACTGGTGTTTTGAGTTTGTTCTGAAGGAGATGACATATTTGAAATTTGGATTGTTTCCTCGTTTGAGAATGGAAGCTCTGATACCATAAAGAGAGAGATAAAATAGAGAGGGAGATACTTGAATAACAGTTGTATTGTGAAATGCTCTCTCATTTGATACTTTGTTTGATTCCGCTATTGCTATTTATATACACTGTCATGAATTCAAATAATAGTGTCTCGGCTGATCTGTAGCTATAGTTTCCATATTCATTTCTATCCGTTACATGATTTTCCATGATTGAGGGAAGTATTGATGTGCTGTTATGATCTTCATTATGTGCTGCATGATCTTCGGCTTGCTTGTGGATCGTCTGTTGCTGCATCATTGGTAATCTCCTTCATAAGATCATCAAATTAATCACTAAACCAAGAAAGAATACATTGTCATGCTCTTCAAGAAAGAAAACAGATGCTGTTAAGAATTAATATAAGGCGATAAATCCTCAAGAAAGTTTATCTTATATCAAGGCTTTACACCAACCAACGAAGAACGATCCTAGAGGGACTCGATGAAGGAAGGAAAAAAAACACCTTTAAAATTCATCAAAATTTTATTTGAAATTTTTTTAACAATGTAAAAACACTAAAAAAATTGAATTTAAAATAAAAATATTTAAAAAAAAAATACATGTGAAACAAGACCGGTGAGAGCAAAGGTAAGAAATATGCTCATCTCTTACATGCTTGAGAACGTATCGATTGAATAGAATACTGATCAAGTAACTCACTTCTATATAAAGAGTAACTAGCTTTCCCGCCAAAAGCACATCATTCCGTTATAGGCATAACAGCTGTCAGCTCTACTTAACTACACGTCGCTAGAGTATCTGCGATCTTGTTAGACCATGTGTCATTTAATAATATACCACGTGTCATCTACATAATATGCCACGTGTCCGTTAGGATCTGTGAAGATTGAAGCAAAGTTGTTATTTCGTGTCGTTCTGGCCGGAACGGCCGAAATGTGCCATGCCAGTAAGAAAACCGGGACGAAACGACGTCGTTTTTGTCCCGGTTTTCATTCCGGCCCGTTCCGGAAATTCCGGCCAAATTCCGGCCGGAACGCCCCGGTTCCGTTCTGAGTGTGCCGTTCCGGAATCAGAATCAAAACGACGCCGTTCAATTTGTCAATTTCTTCTCAATTTTAAAACACACACATACAGCCCTGGCACCCCAAAATTCCCAAATCAATTTTCTATAATTCCATCAGCTCACCTCAAATCTCAACTCAAATCTCAAGTTCTCAAATCTCAATCCCTAATCCAGTAATTCCTCACCTCAAAATCGCAATCCCTAATCCCTAACTCAAAATCGCAAACCCTAACTTGTTCTTCCACACGGCGGCACCACCCTCATCGGTTCTTCACTTCTTCCCCAAATCTTCTCATGGCAGCACCCCCATCGTTTCGTCTTCCACGGCATCAAAGATTGAAACGGTAAAGAAAATCAGCTGAAGAGCAAGTAAAGGAAAGATGGTGAGAGGAGAGGAAGGAGAGGTGAGAGGATAATAAAGAGGAGGTGGTTGGAAACTGATATCAAGTGTGAGTGCCTTTGTGAAGATGCGAGAGATGATGTGCACCAAACTGTGAGTTTGGAAGTCGTGGGTTTGAGTCTAGGAGATGTCAGGTAGGAGAAGGATAGAGAGAGTTTGCTTGTTCTGTCCTCAATACCTAACTAATAATAAATAAATAAATAAATAAAATGCACATGCATAGTGTAAGTGAACTTGATAGTTGATATGGGGCAGCAAATAAACAAGGAATTCATCCGGAATAGATTTTTAATTAAATTATATTAGAGTTAAAACATTTACTTTGTGTTTGTATTGTATAATTTAAAGTTAATTTATCTTGAATTTTAATTATGCTTGTTAAATTAATATTTTATTTTTTTTCATATATATATATATATATATAATTATATATGAATAGTACAACTCCGAAACGGCACGCCGGAATGCTCCGAAACGGCACGCCGGAATGCTCCGAAACCGGAACATTCCGTTCCAATCGAAAAACCAGAACGATGACCGGAACGGTATTGACAACTTTGGATTGAAGTGCTGCATGCAGGAGCATGGTCAATAATTCATCCATTGTAAGCCAGCCGTTCAATGCACTTGGTATTATTAGTCAAAGCGTCCATGGCTTTAATAACCTTTTTATTAAATCCATGATGCATGCAGAAAGTAAAAACTATTTATTTTTTGGTGCTGTATAGTCTTGCAATATTTTTGTGTTTATCTTTTTTATTAAAAATGAAAAAAAAGAAGATGTTTTTGGAGAATCTTGACAGTATGCAATTGAATAAATATATGTTTTTTGAAAGAAAGATTTTTCTGTTTTATATTTAAGAAAAACAAAAATTGATTTATTTAACACCAAGAAAAACATCTTATGTATAAGTTTAAAATTTCAAATATTGAATATAATTAAAAAAAAAGGAGAGGAGAAATGAGTTTTATACTTAATTATGGGCTTAATATGTTTTTTTAATATAAAAAATCTATATATTAAATATATTGAAACCTCACTAACAATTTAATTTTTGAGGTTAAAATAAATATGTACTTTTTTACTTAAAAAGATATATTAAAGAAATAATATAAATTATATATCTCTAACTCATCCCACAACTCAAACTTTTTCAAATGAGAACTTTGCAAACTCCCTTCTTCTATGAGTACTGTTCCATTCCAATAGAATGTCAATTACAGCTTCCCATAAGATAAATGCAATACAAAATTTGATTGTTTTATAGAACTTCAGGAAATGCAGGCATTGCAATTTGATTAAAATGATCTCTCAAAGTGAAGAGGATGGCTAGTTTTATGTCCTAAATTCGACATTTCTCTTGGCTTGCTCTGCCATGAAGATAAACTTGCTCTCCTGTTTCACAGGAATGCACCTTAACATATTTGTTCAACGCTACACTAATTAATAGGATGCTCTGCATAAATGGCGGCAATTTACAGACAGTGGATTCCATCTTCTGTTAGTTTATACTCAGGACCCTTTATACCAAAACAGGCACACTTCATTAGTATTATTCATCTTGCAGAAGAAAAAGAAAAGGTATCTATCAAAATTTACAGAAATATATCTTCGAGCCCATTATTTTAGACAAATAGTTGCCTGTTCTAATAAGCCTGTCTTTTATCTTTGTTCTTGATCAACTCGTGCTGTTAAGGCTTCATGAGGTTATACCTGATTTTCATCTTTGATCACTTAGAAGTGGTCGAGATGGAGGAGCTGCAAAACAAATGGAGAGCACAGATTGTTCAGACTTGTATACAATGACGACATGAGTAGGGCTGGAAGCAGAAAAATTCAGTTCAGCTACTGAAATAATTGAAATGATTAACAGTGACCAAATAAAAATCATAGAAGCAGTGTGAAAATAATATATCACTTTTAGTCTAGTTTTAACTGCTACTCAATCCCAAACAAGTTGGAGTCGGCTACTAAAGTAAATAACTCCATACAGTTTTATGAAGGAGGTGGGGCTTAAGACAAGACTTTGAAAACAAAACAAAACAATATTGAGTTCTTTAACTGAAAGCAAACGTGGTTTAATCCCAACTTATAAGTCATAGAAAGAGACATATTTAGAACCTCAGCTGACCTTCGTTTTTGGCCGATTTATCACTTCAGCAATTTCCTCAAGAATGAGTTTTCTATTATTATATTTTTTTTCTTGTTTTTGTCATTCTTATTAATTTAACTTAAATAAACCTTACGGATTCAGATAAAAAGTTATATAGCTGTACTCTGTCCGTGCCAGTGGGTGTTGTGAGGGGGATTAACTCAGTCAGTTCAATGCATTACCTTCAGAACTTTGCTGTCCACTGGATGAACGCATCAATTTACAGGTTTTCTCATTAATTTCAACCACAACCTGACGTGATAAAAGAAGCCCCGCAATAAGAGCACCGAGCATCAGCATCACAAAAACTGTATCCCATCCTTTTGTTGAAAGGAACCCTGTGAGAAGAGGACCAATAGCTGCACCAATTGATCCAGTACCATCAATTATGGCAGTCACTGTTGCCAGGGCTCGAGAATCCCCTCTTAGAGAACTGTGCGTACCAAGGTCAGCAGATACTGCAGTTGTGATAAGTGCATATGGCCCATTTATGAATAAGCCAGCAATCATCATGAGTACAATGTTCACGGTCCGTGATAGATTCCCATATACACGGTATAAAAGCATAGAAGGAATTGCAGCATACATGAAACTGGCTGCTGTAATAGCCCGAGCTCTAAGTTTATCGGATATATGACCAGCAAGAATCCCACCAACAATGCCCCCCACATCAAACAGAGTTGAGAGATTTCCAGCTGACTTCACAGACATATATTCTCCACCAATTTCTGCAGTTAAAGAAACTTGGACTATTATGTATACAAAACAGGATAATCTTGTAAGGATTTCTGACAGCTGCAAGAACTTGTTTTGAAAAATGTATGTGTTCACAAGTAAACATCGCCAATTACTGTGAATTCTCTGTTCCAGTGACAATATCCTTGCGCAGATTATATGCTTGAACTTATTTGATTCTTTCAGGATTTCAGTAATGAGTTTCTTCTACGTCCCTCAAGCCTAGCTAGCCTCATGCTCCACTTCTTGATATTAGTAAAAAGTGGCTAAACAGCTTTATAGTGAGGCTACATGACCATTCTCAAAATCCCAGCTTGACTGAACTAGGAATTTTTATTAGTCAAACAATTGTATCACTATCTATTACTATTTCAAACTTGCAACTGGAAGGTTGAAACTAGTTTCTATAATGGTCCTAGCCCCCGAAAAAAGCTATATGCAACATGATGTAACTGATTGCAACAAGTCCTCGAGATTAACTAATAAGCATGTCAGCAGATTTAGCATAGTGAAACTGGTACAAAAGCAGATGACACGTTAGAATTCAAAATGTCAACAAGAAATTGCAGAATACATCACATATTTAATTTGAACTTTAAATTCAAAATTCTAGTTAAATGAAGATAAAATGATGACCATAACTCTTTATCTAATGCTCCAATTAGAATTGTTGAAGGACAAATCGAAACATTGTTTTCAACATATGATAAGTGTGATGTCACAGTAGCAGAGAACGAATTAAATAGATGAGCCACAAACTATTCACGTAATCCATAAAAACATATTGCAGCAAATTAGCCACTGTTGCAATCCTTTCTGTATTGCTGGTCAAAATCCAAAAACAATATAGCACAAACCAGCAAACAAAGTCTTATTTAAGAAACAAGGTTAGCAACCAATGAAAAACAAAATTCTGACTGTAGAAATTGGATGCCAGAAAATACCTGTCTGACTCAAATAAAACGGCAACCAGTACAAAAATGTGTAAGCCACGAGCTTGGAGAAAAACAGACAAAATGCAAATGGTATCACTCCTGGTATCAAGCAAGCTTCAAGAAGCCCGACACTTCTTCTAGCCCCAGATCTGTCTCGGATGGCAGTACTCTTCCCCTCTTCCACAGTACCTTCATTCTGTGTCGGAGCTTCTACATCGCGAGGCACTGCCTCTACCCTTGCTGCTGGGCCATTCAGGCAAGGAAATCCAATATCCTCAGGATAAGCAGCTAAAAACAAGAAAACCAATATCCCTGCTATTGCAATCAATGTGCCCGGAGCAATAAAAGACCATCCCCAACCGTGCTCCAAAACACTTGCAGCAATAAGAGAGCCAGTTATATTCCCAACTGAAGTATGTGCATTCCAAATACCCATTATTAACCCTCTCTTCCTTTTCCCAAACCAATTACCAATAACAGCCACAACAGAAGGCCAACCTGTGGCTTGAAACAACCCAGCAACCATTTGCATAACCAAATAAAACCCGAAAACATGAATGTTCCAAAAGTATCCCATACCAAATAACCCCACAAAAATTCCACTACCAATCATCCCAGATGTCAAAAACAACCTCAAATCCAACGTATCACCTAGATGGCCAGCACCAAACATTCCCAAAGAATAACAAGCAAGAAATGCAACATCAATCAAACCCAATTTCTTTGTCCCATCTTTCCCATTAAATGGTTCCCAACCTTTATATCCAAACATATCCTTGTTTCCATCAAAGAATTCATCTTTAACAAAGACACTTCCAATTGGCCAAGGGTACACATTTTTGGTCTTGTTGGGTTCAGGATCCAATGCACTCTTGACTATGCTACTGGGTTTTCTTGATGCATGGTAACTAGCGTAAGCAATGAAAGTAACCAACAAAACCATGTATCTATGTGTCTTAAGACTCCAGTCTTTGCCTCTTATTTTCCTTATAAGCCAAATCCCAGGTGGGATTTTCCTCAATGCGTCTAAATTGTTGGCCATCTATAAACTCACAAACAGGATTATTCAATCACTAAACCAAGAAAGGACATAGTAGATACTACCATATTATTCGAGAAAGAAAACAGATATTGCCATGAATAAAAGCAATAGCAAGTATATTACAAGAAACAGCGTCAAATCCTCAAGAAAACCACCTACTAGCAGGAAACAAATAAGAATTTGTTTTGATAGCAATGAATGGTCGAGGGGGAAGAGCCAGGAGAAATTCAAGAAATCTCAGCTTCCAGCGTTTATCAATCTGTAGCTGTTGAATTCATTAAGTTCGAAAGTAAAGAGAGTGTGTGTGATGGGGAGAGGGAAGCGTTATGTTATGTGAGAAATGTGAGGGAGGGAGGAAATGGCGGGGGAGGAAAGAGAGAGCAAGCAGGGCGGGAGTACATGACAGGGTGGAAAGGAAAAGGAGGGCACGTGGCGAGAGCTGGGAATTCGAACTGGAATTATATGTGTTTTGTGCCACGCAGATGCAGTCAACCATGATGGCATAACTCCTAGAAAGCAGTTAATATTCTTACGCAAGACCAGTTACTTAAAAAAACTCTGTTGGTCCACCAGCCGATATCTTTTTTACATGGAAACGATCAGTTTTTGGGCTATGGCCCATATTTGAAATCTGGAGCTCGATTGGGCTCTCACCACCACCGTAATACAAAGCCCATTAACGTCACACGTGTGCAAGGGATAGAACAACCTGACGCGTCCACCCTCCTCCTCCTCCTCCTTCTTACTAAGTAACGGATAAGGCATTTCTTCTCCCACCTAAACCAAGAATATGTCGTCTCTTTAATTTTCCCTCTCCCTGCCATATTATTATAGTTTTTTCCTCTCACAACATGGGCTCTAAAATCCTCCCTCAGGTACTCCCTCTCCTTTACCTACGCCCAAAAGCATTTCGATATTTATACAATTTTTTTTTTTTTTTTGTATCTGTTTGCAGGCACTTGCTGTGTTACCCAGAAATCCTGCTCAATGTTCTGTCCCTAAGAAATTAGCTTTTTCTTCGACAATCAATCGCAGCTCTTATCTTTCCATCTCAGCTACTTGTAGTAGATTTTCAGCCTCTAGGGTCTCTTCAACCTCGTTAAGTTCGAATCTTGAAGCAGTTTTTAAGGGATTTGCGAGGCAGAGATTTGTAACGAGAGCCGAGTCGGAGTCTGGAGGTGGAGAAGCCGTGGAAGAAACTGAGAATGTTGAGGAAAAAGTAGTTGAAGAAGGGGGTGAGGAAGAGGAGGTTGAAGTTGAAATTGAAGGAGCTGTGAAAGAACCCAGAAAGCCTCGATTAAAGCTCGGAGATATAATTGGGGTACTTGCTTTTATCTGTTTTGGGTTTGCTTCTAGAGTAACTATGTTAAGAACAACCGCCTTTTGTTTTTAATTTTTTGTTCATTGATTTATTTGAGTAGATTTTGAATAAGAGGGCCGTGGAGGCTTCGGAGAAGGAAAGGCCGATTCCCGATATAAGGACAGGGGATATAGTGGAGATCAAATTGGTATTCTTTTTTTTCTATTATTGTTGTTATTCTCATTAGCTTGTTGATGTTTGGTTTGTGGTGAAATTAAATTCTTTTGAGGTGTGATTTTATGTGGTTGATTTACAGGAAGTTCCTGAAAATAGGCGTAGACTGTCCATTTACAAAGGCATTGTCATATCTAAGCAGAATGCTGGTATCCACACAACTATTAGAATTCGGAGGATTATTGCTGGTATAGGAGTTGAGATCGTATTCCCACTGTGAGTACTCCTTTTGAACTCGCCTTGCAGTTCTATGTTGGCTATTTGTTTGGTTTGCATAGATGATCTTGTTGGTTGAAAAACTTCTGTGTAACTCCATAGGTGAAACCTGTGATTTTTACAATGTCTGCTGACTATTGTATTCTGTGTATAATACCATTTTTTTTATAAAAACAAAATGCTATATGAATATTCACTGTAAAAGTTGGAAGTTATTTTAAAATCTTTTTTTCATAGTTAAGGTTTTAATGAGCTTCATATGTGATCCACAATAAAATAGACATTACTGAGAGATTTAGTACATTTTCACTTGGGATTTCTTTTCATAAAATCGCAATCATTGAGCTTTGAAAACATTAGTGGCACTAAGTTAGAAGCTCCCCTGCGTTTGTTTTGTGACACATTCCACATACAGCCTGTTGATGCCAAGAGATAAGCCAATGCCAAGCATGTATGTAGATTCATGATCAAGATGCTTCTAACAAATTTCTTTGACCTCATAACACTAAAATCTTGAAGTTTTCTTTTGACTGTGTTTATCTAATGTTACTTCATGATTTTCCTGGTTCAATAATTAGATGTGACATGATTAATGGGTTATTTTACTACCACAGCTACTCGCCAAATATCAAGGAGATAAAAGTGGTAAGTCACCGTAAGGTTAGGAGGGCAAGATTGTATTATCTGAGGGACAAGCTTCCCAGGCTCTCCACTTTTAAATGAGAAAACGGGGACACTGTCATTCTTTGGTCCTTTTCTTCTCCAAACGAGAACCATGACTGCAGAGAATTGTAAGAACTGAATTTCTCTCACTTTGTGAAAATTTGTGTATGCCACATTTGATATGCTAAAATGAGACTGCAATGTTTCAGTTTTTGCAACAATTACTTCAGGCCATAGCATTTTCTGATGCCTTTGCTGCAATTTTTTCCTGCCAGGGCAGGGGATTACAGAATGTGCTTTGATCTATATTTTTGCATCCTTAATTGGTATGATGTGTTTTATCATCAAATAAACACACGTCAACATTAGCACGCCACTTCCCTTTTTTTGTATACGTTGAAAGAGAGTGATAATATAAGATGCTCTGTGCTATTAGGATTGGAGGTAAACTTATTATATGAGTTAGAAAAGAGAGAGAGAGAGAAAAGAAGAGGAAAGGGAGATCTAGCTAATTGAGTTAGCACATGTTCATGACATAGGTCATAAATACTGCGGTTAATTCAAATTAACTAGAATCAATATAATAAGTAACTAGCTCAATTTACAAAAAACAAAATTACCTTAAAATCAAATTAACTTCGGTCTTAAATAGATAAGAAGCATCACTAACCAAAACTATATATTTTATACTTGTTGGTTTATTTTAGTATAAACATGCATTTATTTTTCGTTACACAGGCTCGATTTCTTTCTACTAAAGCATTTGATTTGAATATGAAAAAGTTGTAGTAGCAACATTACCAGTTATAGGATGCTTGCCTATACACATAATCCCACCAAATTCGTATTAGAATTGCGATGAAGAATCCAACAAAAACGCCAGGATTCACAACCTGCTATTAGTGAAAGCAGCGGAAAAACTGAACACTGATGATGGAAACAAAAGCACTTCTGTAACTCTTGATCTCTATAACGCTATGGTTTCTGCTATTGACCAATTCAGACATTGGTTGAATTAGTACTTGATTCATTTTCATTGTTTTTCTTCTAATAATACATCTTGATCTAAAGAATGATATTTAATTTGATTTAAACAAAAATAATTAACAATATATGTGTGTGTGTGTGTGTGTGTGTAAGTTTTGGTTGAAAAATAAATCTATTAATTTCTCTGTCCTCTTAAACCATATTAATGCACTTTTCCCATGTAATATAAAAATAAAATACACTATCTCTACATTTAGATATTAAAACTGGCCATAGTGTACGCTCTTTGCCAAGGGACTGGGCTATTTTTTTGCGTAAAAATCATATTCAGTTACCTCAAGCATGTTTTATAAAAGAAATGAAAATAAACAACTCGGGTTATAGACTTGATTGGCTCAAATAAGCTAGTTTTATTTTAATAAATAAAAATAATTAACATAAACATAAAATAAAAATTATGGAAGGGTGGAATTGAAAATAATGATAATAACTTACAAAATGGTCAAGAAAAAAAAATCAAAAAATAAGGACTAAATTGAAAAATATAATATCATCAATTTGACAATTTAGATTGAATGATGAGAATGTTGAAGATAATGATCAGGAAAAGAAGGAAAGGATCTCGCCAATTGATGAGGTAGAGTAACAGAATGCAGTTTTCCTATTCTAGGGAATCTCGGTGCAGTCCTACAAATAAGGGATTGCTGTTATCATGTAAATAAATTGTTAGGGTTTATTGCTGTATAAATACCCCTGTAACTAGCCCTTAATGGATAAGAGATATTCTTCCACAAACACAGACTTCATTATGGTATCAGAGCGTCGCTCCTCGGCCTAAACTTTGATTAAAACACAAATCTCTCTCTCTCTCGATAAAACCCTAAATACCTCACCCAAAATCCCATCCTCTCCTCTCTCTCTCTCTCTCTCTCTCTCTCTCTCTTGGTGAATCCTAAACACCTCACCCAAAACCTCATTTTCCCTCTCGGCAAACCCAGTCCAACCATGGATAGTGATGAAATGAAAGCTCTGGCTTTATTGAAGGAGAAAATTTTGAAAGAAGCAGCAGCCTCTCCTGCACGCACACATGAACTGTGGGATTATTCTAATCACCCTCTCTATTTGCATCACTCCGACCAACCAGGGGCTATTCTAGTGCCTCAAGCGTTGATGGAAGACAATTATGATGAATGGGCTGGATCCATGAGTATGGCTTTGACGATCAAAAATAAGATTGGTTTTGTCAATGGCTCCAGCACTCGGCCACCTGCTCAAAATGATGAGCAACAACAATGGGATCGTTGTGACACGTTGGTCAAGACGTGGCTAACTGGCTCCATGACTAAAGAAATCTCCAAAAGTGTTAAGCACTGCAAGACAGCCCGTGCAATCTGGACTGAGCTTAAAGAGAGGTTTAGCCAGACAAATATGGTGCACTTATTCAACCTTGAGAATGTTATCTATGCGTGTCTACAAGGCCCAGACTCGGTGACAACATTCTATACAAAGCTCAAGAGTTTGTGGGATGAAAGGGACTCGGTGTGTGGTCTCACGGTGTGTAACCGTGAAGATGGAATGAAACTTGGTGAATATGTGAAAAACCAACAGACCATGAAATTTCTCATGGGACTTAATGAAAATTATGATGCCTTACGGAGTAATATTGTCTCTATTGATCCTCTTCCTAATGTCAATAAGGCATATGCAATGGCGTTACGCCAAGAGAAACAAGTGCAAGCCTCAAGTCACAACAAGGCCTCGGATGCAGCAGCTTTCCTGGTTCACAAGTCAAGCCTTATGGCTCCTACAAGAGCTCCTGAGCGAGCACCTGCCCGTAACAAGAAAGCTGCCAATGTCACAAGGTGGTGCGACATTTGCAGTAAAGACAACCATTCCACAAAATTTTGTCGTGCACACTTAACGTGTGAATATTGCAATTGGAAAGGACATGATTCTGAGCATTGTCGCAAAAGAAGAGCAGATGAGGCAGCTACTGGAAGTTCTAGCCGAAGTAATCATGTACTTGCCGTGCCAGATTCTGAAGAAAAATTGAATTTTCCTTTCTCCAAGGAGGTTTGCAAACAGATCATGGACCTCTTGAATACGAACAAGATCTCCACAGCCAATCAAGTTGGTAATACTCCTCCTTTTTTTGATGAAATTTCAGGTAAAGCTTTCCAAATTACTTGTAATGATCACAACAGTATTTGGATTCTAGATAGTGGTGCAAGTGATCATATTATTTGTGATAGTAGCCTACTCACTGAGTCATACGTTGCATATAATCGATTTGTCAAACTCCCAAATGGTTCCAGGGCACGAGTAAGTCATATTGGTTCAGTTACCTTCTCCTCTCAATTCACACTTCATAACGTCCTTTGTGTTCCCTTATTTTACCTCAACTTGATTTCTGTTAGTAAGTTGTGTAGAGATTCCTTTTGTATCACTATCTTCCTTAAACACGTGTGTTTCATACAGGACCTACGCTCGGGGAGGATGATTGGGACGGGATCTGAGAAGGAAGGACTCTATTGCCTCAACAAAGTTCCGCAAGTCACATGCAATGCCGTTGACAGTAGCTCTCAAACACTCTGGCATCAACGGCTTGGACATCCATCCTCTAGGGTTTATCCTCTATTTCCTTTCCTTTCTAATAAGTCTTGTGATTCAAGCAAGTGTTCTATTTGTCCGCTAGCCAAACAAACTCGTACTCCATTTTCTTTGAGTTCCATTTCAAGTGTTTCTTCATTTGTCTTAATTCATGTTGACATTTGGGGAAGTTACCATGAACCCTAAACATCAGGTGCTAAATATTTTCTTACAATTAGTTGATGATTTTACTCGTTGTACTTGGGTCTATTTGATGGTACAAAAGTCTGAAGCAAGAAAGTTTTTGATCGATTTTATACAAATGATTGAAACTCAGTTTGATAAACGAATCAAGACAATTCGTAGTGATAATGGTAATGAGTTTAACATGCCTGATTTTTACTCATCCAAAGGGATTGTGCATCAAACGAGTTGCGTTAACACACCACAACAAAATGGTGTTGTTGAACGTAAACACCGTCATTTACTCAACATGTCTAGAGCTCTTTTATTTCAAGCACAATTACCTACATCTTTTTGGGGAGAAGCCATTCTCACTTCCACCTATCTTATTAATCGCACCCCCACTCCTCTCCTTAAAGGCAAAACTCCATTTGAAAGACTTTTCAAAAAGGCACCAACATTTGATCACCTTAAGGTTTTCGGTTGTCTTTGCTTCGCATCCACACCCCCCGAAAACCTACCAAATTTGATCCCCGGGCTACCAAATGTATGTTTCTTGGGTACCCTAACGGACAAAAGGGTTATAAAGTTTTTGATCTTGAGACTAAGCACATTTTTGTCTCTAGAGATGTGATCTTTTATGAAGATACATTTCCATATTTGTCTTATAGTCATTCTCGGGGTTCATCCCATCAATCTCTTTTGTTAAATAGAGTTTTTGATGAAGATGCAAACAATGGGGCTTCGAGTAGCACTCATGACCTTGGGGTTTTGGGGTCTAGGATTCCCTGTCTAGATACTACTCTCTCTAATCCTACCAACTCAGAAAATCCTAGCGTGCCTACCCCCCTTCCAGATCCTACTCTCCCCTCCGAACTGTCTAATGTGCCTCTCAACCCTACTTCTCCTCCTCCACCACATGCTTCCGCTGCAGAAACTCGTCGCTCTACTCGTCCAACTTGTACTCCTGGTTACTTGCATGACTTTCATGTTGAGGCAACTCTACCTTCTCGCTCTCTCCAATCAGACTCAACGCGCACAGGTATTCCTCATTCCTTATCTGCTGTTTTGTCTTATGATAACTTGTCTCCTTCCCATCGAGTCTTTAGTGCACAGCTATCACTCTTCAAAGAACCCAACACTTTTTTTGAAGCAGCCAAGCACAAAGTATGGCGTGATGCCATGTTCCAGGAACTTAACGCCTTACAGGAAAATAAGACATGGAGTCTAGTTTCTTTGCCTCCCAACAAACGTCCGATAGGTTGCAAATGGGTGTACAAGATAAAGCTTAACCCTGATGGCACAGTTGAGAGGTACAAAGCACGTCTGGTGCCAAAGGCTATAGTCAAGTTGAAGGAATTGATTACCGGGAGACTTTTGCACCAGTTGCCAAACTTACTACCATTCGAGTCCTGCTTGGTCTAGCTGCTCTTCGTGGATGGCATCTCCACCAATTGGATGTCAACAATGCTTTTCTTCATGGAGATCTCACTGAAGAGGTCTACATGCAATTACCACCTGGATTTGGCCGAAAGGGGGAGAATATTGTATGTAAGCTGCATAAAAGTTTGTATGGTTTGAAACAGGCGTCTCGACAATGGTTTATCAAACTCTCACTGGCTCTCAAATCTGCGGGTTTTCATCAATCATGGAGTGATTACTCATTATTCGTCCGAAATCAAGATGGCAAGTTCACAGTGTTGCTGGTATATGTAGACGATGTTATTCTTGCAGGAAACAGTCTAGAAGACATCACAAGTACAAAGAAGTTTATCTCAAGCAAGTTCAAATTGAAAGATTTAGGGAAGCTCAAATACTTCCTAGGAATTGAAGTGGCTAGGTCTCGGCATGGCATAGCTTTGTGCCAAAGAAAGTATGCGCTTGAGATACTTGAAGACACAGGTTTCTTGGCATCTAAACCATCTCGTTTTCCAGTCGATCATAACCTTGCTCTGACACAATCAGAGGGAAGTTTATTGGCAGATCCTTCACAATACAGGAGACTTGTTGGGCGTATGATCTACTTAACAATCACAAGACCGGATTTGGCATATGCAGTTCATATTTTAAGTCAGTTCATGGATAAACCTCGACAACCACACTTGGATGCTGCACACCAAGTTCTTCGGTACATTAAAGGAACACCAGGTCAAGGCATCATGTTGCCTTCAACTGGAGAGCTTGAACTAACAGCCTTTTGTGATGCTGACTGGGCTAAATGTAAAGACACAAGAAGATCAATCACAGGTTATTGCATAATGCTTGGGAGAGCACCAGTTTCATGGAGAGCAAAGAAACAAACTACAGTTTCACGATCTAGTGCAGAAGCAGAGTACAGATCAATGGCCACCACAGTTTGTGAAATCACATGGTTGAGAAATATTTTGCGAGACTTGAATGAGAAGCAGTTTCGACCAACAAAATTGTTTTGCGACAATCAAGCAGCCCTTCATATTGCATCTAATCCAGTCTTTCATGAACGAACAAAGCATATAGAAATAGATTGCCATGTAGTACGAGAAAAGATGCAGCAAGGGATCATTCAAACTGCTCATGTAAGAACGAAGGAACAACCGGCAGACTTGTTTACCAAACCGGTAGGTTCAACACAATTTCAAAAGTTACTTGGCAAGTTGAATGTGATCAATATACATTCCAACTTGAGGGGGAGTGTTGAAGATAATGATCAGGAAAAGAAGGAAAGGATCTCGCCAATTGATGAGGCAGAGTAACAGAATGCAGTTTTCCTATTCTAGGGAATCTCGGTGAAAACCAATAAATATTTTACGAAAAGGAAAAGAAAAAAAATAGAAATCAAAAGAATAGGAGTTAAATTGAAAAAAAATACATAGAAATTTGAGATGGAATAATGAAATTAAAAACAAATAAAACTTCTATAAAATGGTTAAGAACAAAAAATATAAATTAAAAAAATAAAGACAAGAATTAAAATACCAATAACAAAGAGAGATAACCTGTAATTTTTAAAGAGAAAAGAGAAAAGAAGCTAATTGGTGACAAACCAGATCACCAACGCAGACACACCACACTTCGAAGGGAAAAGGACATTGTGGAAGGGAGATTTTGAACGTCGAGAGGCACCACACGTGTAACCTCCCACGTGTTGGGGAGTGTCGTACAAACATTTGTCTTTTTTTTATATTTGGTAAAATATAAAATTGTTTTTAATTTGACTTCATGATAGATATCAATTATCTCTTAGCTGACATTATAATAAAAACCAATTTTGTAAATATAAAGATATCCTTGGATGATAATTTAATTTTTTTATTGTTTTGAATGATATTTTGATCATTTCACTATATAATTGCAATGAGAAAATATTATTTTTTCCTAGTTAATTTAATTGTAATAAGAAAGATTTATTTTTTCCTCGGTAATTTAATAATGACCAATATACCATATAAAATTCCTAGTGCTAAATGTTTCTATATAGAAAAGCAAGATCACCCTTATATATTGCTGTGGTTAACAATGTTCTTTTAGTGTTCACTATAATTCTCCCCCAACGCTATTTAACTTCACATTCATTGAAAAAGAAAACGATGACAGTAGCACAGTATACATGGCAAGTCCAGGTTCGAAACTGTTGAAGAATCGGCCTATCGATAACTAGTGCTGACCTTGTAATTTTCACCCAAGAGACTTCTGATATCTAAGACGGTTGTTTAATATCAATGAAAATCAACTTGATCCCAATGGCCTCTCGAGAATCTAATTTTCTTCAGACTCTTTTAAGCCTCGATCCCAAACCAGGAGAAGGCCATGTACAATTATTAGATAACATCAATAGTTCACTTATTCATTAAAAGTAGGATCCATTTTGATAACTACTAAAGGTGTGTTCTTTTATGTTAGATCTAGAATTTCATAGCATATAGAAATTATATTCATGTCGAATTATCAAGAACACATAAACGATAAAGCGGAAGCGTACCTTAATCCATATCCGGATGTCGCTATCTAGAATCGTACGGATAACCTTCCAGATTAACACGTTCTCCTTTGAGAACCCTTTTATTCTTTCTACCTTAGCCTTATTTTCTCTCTGATAATGGGATGTCAATGTGAGAATGAATTAGCACGCGTAATCTGGGGACCATGACCATATAGGTAACCGGATACCTTTTGGTGTTCATGCCTTTTGGCATTCCCACCCTTTGGTATTCCTATTTTAGCCCATCACTAAAATAGGAATAACCCTTTAATCTCTACACATTAAATATTCACACCCTATTAGATACACCAAAAACTTAATTGCTCAAAAATACTTAGCAGATCATTTTTAATTAGGCTTCACCTTATTTGACAGTCCACAAACACAATTATTCTCATATAAACTCAACGTTGGATTAATGATCCAACATTTTAATCCTTAACCATAAGATTCAAGTATCAAATCATATCATGAAAAGTAATTTTTACCTTGACATGAATAATTTATTTTAATCTGAATTTCAAATTCTTTGAATTAGTTTTAAATGAGAAACCTATCTCTTCTTTTTTTCAAAAAGAAATACTAGCAAAACATAACAAGCATATAATTAAAGGGTTAATGTTTTTGGATTTTTTGTTGGCTTTAAAGGGAATAACTTATTTATGGTTGAATTCATCAAAATTTTACTTATGATGATATCCTAAAAATCCAAAAAATCTAGGAACAAAGTTCTAGGGTTGAGTGATCAATTATGGTCCTTGTAATCTCATCCATTCTTTTTAGTTAAGGTAATTGATATCTTGTACTTGATGCTTGATAGACCAAGATATTTTATGGCTTGGGACTCTCTAATACTTCAACAAGTATCTTTCTAAAGAGATAAAGTACAATAGTATTTTAGAAAAAGATGCTCTAAATATATATATATAGTGGAGAATGAAGATTATGGACCTTTGTTATTAAATTTTCATGATGTATTTATAGCTCATGAGTCTTATCCTTTTGTGAGAAAAAAGAGTTGGAAAGTCCTTTGTTTTTGCAATAATAATATAAGGTAAATGCATTGTGTATATCATTAATAAGATAGTAAATGGTAAGTCCCTCAAGAGACCTTGTATATACTTATATTTATACAGAAATCAATATCTTAATATGAACAATTATTCTAGATAGAGAGGCGTTATGATTTATCATGTTTTTAATACTCCTATTGTAGTGGGTTATACTGGATCAAGCATAGATCCTTAGAATTTTACAATGTCTAAGTTCTTTGGGTTTGGTATGTTCGTCATACCCATGTTTCTTTGGACTTGGTTAATTACCAATCCTAGGATTTTTGGGTTTGGCATGTTCGTGAGCCCCATGTTTCATTAGACTTGAAAGATTATCAAGTCCAAACTCTTTGGATCTTACATGTTTGTCAAGACTTACATCTCCTTGAACTTGGCAAACTGCTAAGTCTAAACTCTTTTGGTATGCCATGTTCGCTAGACCCATGTTTTCTTGGACTTGGTTGACTATCAAGTTTAAACTCTTTGGGGTATGACATATTTGTCGAACCCATATTTTCTTAGACTTGTCTCTTAAGTTGAATGGCCATTTCATTGGATATACCCAAGAGAGAAGTGTTAATCCCCTGGTGTCCTAAAAAAAAGGTTATTCAGCGTACCCGAAAGAGGATAATCTTTCTTTTTGGTGTTCTCAAAGGAAAAAGGGTTTGTCCTTTGGCTTAGCCCAATGGAGGATGGGTCTATTCCTTGACTAAGACCAGGACAGGATTGTCCTTAGGGTGTTTAAGGCCCATTAAATTTAGTTTTATTAATATCATCATAAGTTTTTATAATATTGATACGCAGAGATTTGTAAATATATTAGGTTACTATGATGAGTTCCTTGAATTTCCTTCATCTAAGAAGAAGGGTGGAAACCTTAGGTAATATAACAAAGAGCTCATGTGTTAAGGCATGCACCATAGTTAAAACTGACTTTCTCTATATATATAAAGGGCATGAAGGAAACCGTACTTCAAAAATTCCTTAGCAAGGTAAAAGAAATACATGGGGAAATGCCTTATGCTTAGAAATATTTATAAATAGTTTTAGGGAGTCCATTGGAAGAACTTAACTCACTTTAAAAGACCTCTTATGGGAGAAACTCTCATTTCCAAACTTATTAAGCTCAAAGCCAATGCTTTGAAAATTTCTAAGTGGTTACAAAGAGCCCATTCGAGGATGAATTGTACTTAAAATATTTCTAAGTGGTTATATTCTCTATCGAGTATGGGAGCCTATGGCTTTCTAGTATTATCATGGGGCTTGAGAAACACCCACTAAAGAGTGGTCATCATGATTTTGTTTGCTGGGTATGAGAACTACACCCACAATAATATATTTTATCTATCCATTTGAGAATAAGGTCTTTTTCATAAAAAGAAAAAAATATATTATGTTTTAAGGAGTAGTACATTTAGTATTAGGGATACCAAATCAGTCTCATAGAGAGTGATGCATATAGCATTGAGAAGACCAAGTTCATCCAATGAAAACCAAGTCAATCACATGGAGAGTGATGCATATAACATTGTAAGGATCAAATTTATCTCTTGAAGAGTGGTGTATATAGCACCAGAGATATCAAGTCCATCCATTGGAGAATGTTTCATGTATCACTAAAGAGATTAAGTCCATTCCTTCGAGAGTGATGCATATATCATTGAAGAGATCAAATCATTAGAAGATCAATTCAATCCTTTCCTAAGAGAATTACACATTCCTAGGAGAATTATGCTTTATAATAGGTCAAATACATGTTTTCCAGGGTGTATGACTCTTAGGCATCACCTTGTGTAGCTAGCACTACTTAATGAGAAGTCGGGCCTAATTAACGAGTTGTTGAAGCTCTATTTAGGTAGGAGTGATCGCATCAATGACTTCTCACATGTCTTAACCAATGTGAGTATTGATTGTCTTCTATGGGATTATTGAAAAATGTTATAACAAGTTTTAAGAAAAAATCAATAACTTTTTTATCATATCCTCATAAACGACATTACTTATAAAGTTATAAAAATCCAAGTAGACTAGGAATAAGGCTCAAAGGTTGGATGATCAATTAATCCGTATAATCTAATTCATTTTTCTTAACCAAGATGATTGATATCTTATATTTGGTGTTTGGTAGGCCAAGATAGTTTATGACTAGTATATGTGAAAGGTTCTTTTATGGATATGAGAACTCTCTAATACTTTAATAAGTTTTTTTATAGACAAAAAGTATAGCAATATTTTACAAAAAGATATTTCAAAAACAAATATATAGTAGAGAATGAAGATTATGAACTTTTTTTAAGGTAGAGGATTACTAGTATCAGGTATAATACCTTAGAATTTAGTAATGTCTAAGTTCTTCGGGCCTCATCATATTCAAATTTTCTTGGACGTGGTAGTACCTATATTTTCTTGGACTTAGCTAACTACCAAGTTAAGGCTCTTTAAGTTTAGCATGTTTTATAAACCCAAGTTTCCTTGGACTTGACAAATTACCATCCAAAGTTGATTGAGATCATGGAATTGTATTTGGTTCTCAACCAACATTTTTTGTTTGTCCCAACTTCTGATCTAATAGGTGATAAAAGTATGTTTAATAATCCATGTGCCAATAAATATAGATATGACTTATACGATCATAGTGACAATGAAGATGGTGATTTGTTGGGTCTGAATGAGATAACAGATGATAATGATGATGTTTATGGTATAATAAGACTTTTTATTCCAAAATTTAAAAATAACTATGGATCTACAATTACCATTTGCCATGATTAGAAACGTGTTCATAGCATTCAGTTGGAGGTTTTGATTTATTGGTTGGATAAACTTGTTCAAAATTTAGTATTCTTTCAACCCTTGTGATGAATAATCTTTATATGATGGTAAAATTATACAATAAATATAAAAATTTCCACAATAAGATATAAGTTGCAAAAAAGAATATGTTTGAGCGTCTTTTAAGTTCATAAGAAGTCATTTGAAATGTTTCTAATATTGTTATTAGCAATAAAATAATCAAATCTGCAAATGGTTGTTAAGTGGGATTATAAAGGAAATCTTGATGATAATATAGTGATTTTCAAGAGATTTGTTTTGTCATTTGAACCTTTTATTGAAGGTCACTCATCAATATTTATGCTACGTATTTATATGGATGATATTATGGAAAATTATTAATTATAGTTGTTAAAACAAATAGTAGGATATTCTTTTTTTACTTTTACACTAATTAAAGAAGAAAATAATTACAACTAGAGATGAGTTTACTTTACTTGCAATAATACATTACTAGTGAATGAATTGACATCTATAAGATAAGATAAGATAAGCATGCAAATATTAAAAATGAAGTGGTGAAAATATGGCACGGGCTTTTAGGATATCATTGGTATCATGCCCAATATTTTATCAGCAATTTTAATCATAAACTCAAAGATTCATTTACAATTTTTTTTTTGATAAAATGTGTTTTTAACATTCTAGGTGTAAAGTTGTTTTATAATTCAACTTAAATCTTACCTATAATTAGTGTTTTATTTTCTTAACACTTGTACTGTAAGTAATGTGGTCTTCGTGTGAATATTATAAGCTAATAGTTGCTCCTACAAATTGCATTAGAATAATAAACATATAGAATATAATGGTCTTGATAGTGTTTTTTTATATGGTTGAGCTACATTTTTTTTTATTGGAGGATGTGATAGTTTAGCTACAAACAACACATTCTATGGTGAAGTTCATATCATTCTAGTTGATATATGATGCAAACCAAGGAGTTGGACATGTTGATCATACACTCGGGAATGCATATGAATTTGCACAAGACCCTTTGTCACTTCCAAGTGGCCCAATTACAAGACTTAGAGCCAAACATTTCAAGGAAGTTGTCCAAGAGAATTGGGCTGATTCTAAAAAGACCAAGATGGGATTAAATAATAATCAAGGCTTAGTCCACATCATCAAAGCAATTGAAGAGAGTAATAATTATGCAAAAACGTTTCAGCATGATCTGACCATCAAATGGCATGAATTTGATGAGTTCCAAGGGTATTAAATAGAGGAATGAATTTGGTCTTGAATGGTTATGTTAAATACATTGAATTTAGTTATTTAGCTATTTATTGTAGGCCCTAGAAGTCCAAGAGACCTAAAAACGTGGGGACTTGTTTATGTTACTGTTTGAGTTCTTTTAAAGCTTTAGTTATGACTTTTCCTATTCTTGGAGGGTTGTTCCAAGTATATAAATGGGTATTTTGAAATGAATAAACAAATTATGTTTTTAGAAAATTATCATATTTGTGAGGTCTTGTCTTCGTCTTCGTTCTTAAAAGAACTCCTAGAACTTATCAAGTTAATCTTGTGGCGTTCAAACAACCAAACTTATCACCTTGATTGTTGAGAAATTCTCAGGTTTTCTAGGTGTGACGGTTTAATCTTTCGTAGTCTTGGTTTTCATCTTGTTAGGTTACGGGTCAAGGCTCAACCAATCTTGTCTACACGATCTTGGGGTTCTAAACCATCATTCTTATTGGGTTTCATCACAATTGTTGATGAAGTTCATATCTTTCTAGTTAATATATGATACGAGTAATGTATTACACATTATAAGTTATCAGAATAAAAATGATAATTACAATTAGTTAAGTCATTATTGAAATTTTATATCATAGCGGGATGCGTTAAAAACATGATATTTATCGAGATATATCATGTGATTACAGTGAAAGAGTATAAGATTTAGTAAATATATATAACATGTTAGGCTATCACCCTCGACTCCTAACAGGATTCTCTACCAAAAGACTTGCAATATAAGCAACATGAACAATGGATTCAAAATATCAATAGTAATCACAATATTTTGGAATTAATATGAGTTGAAAGATGAGTTTTATATATTTATATATATATATTATGAATATTAAGTTGGCTTATTGATACGGGAGGGTCGAGAGGTTGTCTCTATACTTCATAATCTTGATGAAAATAACAAAGAATACATCCATGTGTGTGGTTGGTTCATTGTTTACTGATGAACTTTAAAAAGATGTTAATTCTTGATGATATGATGGTTAAAAACGAAGTCATTAAAGTAAAAGTCAATTATACCCGTCCATTAGATAATGTAAGTGTAGATAAATAGATCTGCTTATGTAAGTGTAGATGTGTCATCGTATGTTGTTTTATTAATTATAAGTTTTATGCTGTGTTAGTTTGTTATTTACGAGTGTGAAATTAATTTTGGATATTTTTTTGGATACTTGTAATAGTTGTTTTAGTATTTTTTTTGGATACTTATATTATGTCATGCTCTTTGCTTCTCTCTCTAAACGGAGCGCATAAGTGAGAACAGACCACCGGAACCGATAAAAAAACCGAAATTGGTGCCTGAAAGTTCGATCCATTCATTCACTCGCTGGTTTTAACTAACCTTCACGTTCGTTTACCACACACATGTCAGTTTACTTTACTATTACTGTCTGTCTCTCTCTCTCTCTTAATCTATCAACACTTTCTTACATCGATTTCTTCGATTGATTTGGGCGTTTTAATTTTTTTATAGGTTATATTTTTGTTCATTTGATTGATTTGATTTGGATTTTTGTAGTGGAAGATTGGTGATATTGGTGGGTGGGGGCGATATGAGTGCCGGTGATGGTAATCAGTTTATCTCTGTACATCCAGATGACCTCAAGTTCATTTGTGAGCTTCTCTCCTTACATAAAATCTGCATGACGTATATTAATTTTGTGTTTTTATTTTTGTTTCGTTAATTTAACTCTTCGTTGCATCCTTCTTTCTTCATTTTGTAAATAACGATTTTAATTTATTGATGTGCTATATTTGTTATTTAATTAATTTCTTGCATCGGGTTCTCATTTATGGCAATGAAATTAAAAAAATTTACACTTAATTCTTGCTAACCATGCATTGATTGGGCGAATTAGAGCAGATTTAAGGTTGTGTGCTTTGAATAGTATCTCAACTATTATTTAATTTACTTTGATAATCCATTAGGCTGCTCTTGATCTGGAACTAGTTGGGATTCATTATTTTACAATGTCCTTGTTCTTAAAATGGAATAGGAGTTTTCTGACAGTCCAAGGTATTACCTAACCCTTCCATGAAAGTGATGAAGACATTGAAGAGGCTTTTTATTATGAAATCGCACTGGGATTTTTGTTCAACTACTGCAGCTTATAGAGGTTCAGGGCAGTTTTATAGCCTCATGTCAAATTTTACAAGGCAGGGATAAGTGAAATAGGTCCCCTGCAAACGAGTGTGGTAAAGTAGGCGAGTGATGTAAATGGCACTATAACCCTACCCCAACTTATACACTAGCTCTCTCTGAGTATGGGGGGCAGTAAAAACTTCCTTTTGCAAATTACAGTTATTGGTTTTAAGTACATATCAAACACAATTATTCTTTATAAAGAAAAGAAACAAGTTTATGTTTTAACACTTCTGTGCCAAATTAAGATTTCTAGCCTCATATTTGACTACGGTACTGAGCGGCCTTCTCAACTTCTAACCTGTTATCAAATGTATTTTAAGTCATCTGCATCAATGAGCTAGATGCCTAGCATTCAAGTGATTTCTCTCACAACACAGTAAAGATGTTTAGCTGTTCAAAGAGGGAGTGTGGGGATTTAAAGAAGATCAAACTGATGGAGTGCAATTTAATTAAAAACCAAACTGGATCTGATCCACTTTTCCTGGTACTTAAAAGCTTTGCAGGCTTAGAAACTTCAATTATAAGAACCCAAATTGATTGGCTGAAGTAACGAGATGTGCTTGGTCAAAAACAAAAGAATGTCAAAAGATAGAAATTAAATTATTTTGCAAATAGACCCATTGAAAATATCTGCTGGCATCAAGTATGAATAATTGATGCATATCTTAATGCTAATATTTGAATATTACAAATACTATTATTGAAAATGTCGATACCATCTAAAAATATTCATGTGTGCTATAAAAATTTCAGATTTGATTTTGTCAATAGAGTTCATTTGGACTTGTGATTATGTTATATATGTAATCAGTTGAGCTGGAAAAGCAAAGCTTTTGCGATCTTAAAGTTGTGAACAACACAGAGCACCACGTTGCTTTTAAGGTACTCTCTTAACTACTGTATTAAAACCATATTGATGTGCATTGTTGGATTCATTTCTGTCATACTTCACTTTTTGTCAGGTTAAAACCACTTCACCTAAGAAGTACTTTGTGAGGCCCAACACTGGTGTCATACAGCCTTGGGACTCTTTTGTCATCAGAGGTGCCACTTGTTACCCAGACACTATCTTTTTGTAGGATTTTCCTGTCCTTTTAAACTAGGAATTCTTAATTCAAATGTGAACTTACATTCGATGTCCACTTAAAGGTTACAATTCTCTCACATAAGAGTTGTGGTAGAGTGGTAACCAGCCATTTGTGAGATGTTTATTAGGTGATCATTTAACAGCGGCAAATTGTTTTTTCCTTGATCACCTATTAAAATGGAAAACCAAGCAATCATAATTATATCCTTGACCAGAATATATGGAATTTGTTCGTGTGCCATGTGCCAGCCAACACGTAGTTGCTGTAATGTACTTAATTGGTTACAATATATTTGATGTTTACAAACTACTGGATTTTCAGTTACTCTTCAGGCTCAGCGAGAATATCCTCCAGATATGCAATGCAAGGATAAGTTTCTCTTACAGAGTACCATTGTGCCTCCACATGCTAATATTGATGCGCTCCCGCCAAATACTGTAAGGGTGTTAACTTGAAGAAGGAAATTTATTCATGTTTCATTAGCTTGACTTTGCATAATAATATTATATTTGAATAATGATTGATTTTATTGCCAGTTTAATAAGGATAGTGATGGCAAGGTGATACAAGAGATGAAGCTTAGAGTTGTGTACATGCCCCCCTCTTCAACTCAAGGAAACTTGGGAGATGAAGTGTTGCTGGAGGCCTCCGAACAAAGTCTTGATACTGATGCTGATGCTAACTCTGTGAGTTTTATTGTATTTGTGGTTTACTATTCTTAGCTAACAGCATGGACTTATGTGTACTTGTAGACAAAGAGTATTATCTGGAAATCAATTTATTGACTTCATTCAAAATAGTCGGTACAAGGTTCTTAATTAAAGGAAAATACTAGATGTGAAATCAGGAACCAAATCAAATTATCTGTCCTAATTAGGATGACACCTAATTTATAGGAGTAGATTAATACCAAATATATTTTCTAATTGATAGAAAATCTAATATGAATATTCTATTTTACAACTCCCCCTCAAGCTAGCCTTAAGATATTTTCCATCTCCAGCTTGTTGATCAATTAGTCAAATTGTTTCTTGTAAAGTCCTGTTGTAAGTGCATCAACAACTTACTCGGTGACTGTAATATATGGCATGCAAATCATTCTTTGATAAAGTGTTTATCAATTTACACGTGTTTTGTTCTATCATGAGGAGCTAGATTATAAGCAATTGAGATGGTTGCCTTATTGTCACAACGCACCTTCATGGGCGAGGAGTTAAGAATCTTCAAGTCTTCCAAAAGCCTTTTGATCTACATAACTTCATAAATACCATGTGTCATTGCTCTAAACTCAGCTTTTATGCTACTCCTTGCCATACATGTTTTTTGCTTTGCTAAGTAACTAAATTCCCTCTAACATAGGTGAAATAACCAAAAGTTGATCTTCTATCAATTATACTTCCACCCAATCTACATTGGTGTAGACTTCAACCTGTAAATGTCCATGTTTCTTAAACAACAGACCCTTTCCACAAGTCCCTTTCAATTATCTCAAGATTCTGATAACAACATCAAAGTGTTCTGTGCCAAGTGAATGCATGAATTGGTTGGCTATACTTATTGCAAAGGCTATATTTGGGTGTGTATGGGTCAAATAAATTAGTTTGCCCGCCACTTATTTAGTTTTGGCAGGTTGAAGCTTGAAGTTGGCTTCAATTGGTGTTTCAATTGCTTTGCACCCCAGCAACTTGTTTCACTAATCAAATCAAGTACATATTTTCATTTGAGTGACAAATATATCTTTGTTAGACCTGGAAATTACATTCAAATGAAATGTTTCAAAGAACCCAAATCCTTGATGTCAAAATTCACAATCTTTCCATCTCACCATTATCATTACCTATCAAAAGTATGTCATCTGCATAAACAATCAAGATAACAATTATACCTTCTCTTGAATGTTTATAAAACACAATATGATTTGTTTGACCTTGATAGTAACATGTGGGCCAACTCTTGAATGTTTATAAAACACAGTATGATTTGTTTGACTTTGATAGTAACATGCGAGCCAAGCTGTAGAAGGCAACCTGAGAATATTATAATGTCCTATTCTAAGATGTCAAAGCATTATTTGTTCATGAACAAATATTGAACTTACCCTACTAAAGCCTCAAGCCTCTCTTTTTTATTACCAAAGAAGTTGTCATCAAGGTAGTAAAGATGGTCTTTCATCTAGCACTGCTTATCACCCTTCCTGAGCTTTGGTCCTAAAATATACAGATAGAATCATCAAAACATTACACAACAATTACAATCTTTGGTTAGTTTACTCACGGACACAAGAATGTAGGCAAGTTTAGGAACTTAGAGGACATGTTTATGATTTATACTCTCGAAAATTGTTATTAACCTTTTCCTGCAATAGTTAAGAAACTACCATATGCAATTTTGATTTTCTCATTACCAGAACATAGTGAATAGCTTGTAAATGGATGGGAATGACTAGTTATATGATCAAATACATCTGAATCGATGATCCAAAAAGCAGAATTTGAACAACAAGACAGGGCACAAGTATGAGTACCTATTGGAAACATTAAGAATACCAAATGATGAAATGGAATGTACCAATTTTAGAATTTGGTTCATCTACTCTTTACTAAAAAGGCTCTTGTCAGTTTCATTTGTTATAGGAACCACACTATTTGGTTTGTCACCAGGTGTGCTACTTTTCCAAGTAGGTGGCTTCCCATGGAGCTTCCAATAGGTTTCCCATGTATGGCGTGGCTTGTCACAGTAGTCATACCACTTACGAGATTTGTCATTCAACCTTGTGTTGATTTGTAATGATATTGCCTGCATTTGCATTAGTAGTAGCCCATGCAGAGTTCTCAATAGGACCTCCAATTGCCTGTTTTCCAAGTATGATCTCCTTGCAGCTCTCTTCTCTTCTAACTTCTAAATATACCTAGCCAATTAAGGTAGGGGTTGTCTGCCCCTAATTTTTTCCCTTCATCAAACTCATTATTGGTCCAATTAGGAATTTGTGGATCTGAAAGTACTCTGTTTTCTTGTAGTTGTTCGTCTAGACTTTCATTCATAATTACAAAACATGTCAAGGCTTTGCCACAACCATTTCAGTGTGTTGAACTATTTGTGACAGTGTTTTCTCCTTGTTGGATCTCACCATGTTTCAAAGTCAAACCATAAACTTAGGGATGATTCCCAGATCAGAATACATCTGGTTAACATCATTCTGAAGTTTCTTTGTTGTTGAATAACACATATAATTGGAGATGAGGTTTCCATCCTTGGGGTTCACAAGCCAAATCATAATCGTGGAGTTTTCAGCATTCCAGGTAGCATATGTTGGGTACTCCCTTGCTGATGCCTTCTTCTCGCTGGTCAGATAACTTATTTTCACTTGTCCACAAATATACATCATCATGGACAAAGACCAACACAAGAAGTTGACGCTATTAATACGGATGGTTGTGATCTGGATTGAGTATGACTTGTTATTGGAGCGGGTAGGAGCAACTTTTGTTTCAAACATGGTGAACAAAAGCAGTGAAGGGATTAAAAAAGTCGTAAGGTTCTTATAAAGAGTGAGTGATCAAATCTCTGCTTTGATACCATGAAGATAGAGAGTACGCTGGAACCAAATCAAATCATATATCCTAATTAGGAGAAGAGTTATTAATATCAAATCTATTTCCTAATCTGTAGGCAACCTAATATAGAATCTTATATTTTACAATAGAGCTCATATCTTAGGAATTGGACTGACTTCATTCAAGTTGGTGTTGCATATTAACAGAATCATTACAAAGGCAACTAAAGGCTTCTTAAAGAAAGTACTAGATGGATAAAAATTGTCATGTTGACCTTTATCACAAGGGTTTAATAGTGAGGTGTACTGATGAGAAAAATTCTGGATCCTAAACTGATAGTTGAACAAGCTTAGATACAATGCTCCTAAGCAAAAAATGAGAATGATTATTGATGCTCCAAAAGGTATTTGGAAATGATGACACAATAAAACTTGATTGAACATGTTAACCTCCTATTAATTGCATTTAAATAATTATCATGACAAAAACAAAAATGTGATGATTTTGCAGTAGTGAGTGTCATAGTGAGCATGTTTCCTCTCTCTTCTCAAGAAAGAAGAGGGCTATTTCTTTTCAAAATTGTGCTCAATTTCATATAAGGTAGTTCTGCCAAGACCTCTTTGTTCGATGGGGGCAAATCCGCATAAAATCCGATTTTTTGAGGAACATTTCGAGAGAGAATTGGATTTGGTTAGACAATGTGTGGTTGGTAAGCAAGGATCGTTTTTTCAGCAAGGTGTGGAATATAATGTCAAATATTCAATATGATTCCACAAGATATAACTTCATTCAAGGAAGTTAACTTTATAATTTTGCTGCAGGAGCCATTTTTTAGTTATCTTTCTTGACTGGTCTGCAACACCAAATAACAATCTTGTAAATTTGCTAGTATGTGACTGCTGTTAATGCTTTGCACTTGAATATTTTCTCCAAGATTGTGAATAACTGTAATGGATTGTCAGTTACAACTACTCAAAGGAAACACATCTATATATGCACGCTGTGACATTCAACATGCACTATGCAACTTGATCTTGTTTTATAACTCAATCTTGTAAATTTGCTTTCTGTACCATGCCTTTTTGCAGGAAAAGCAAATGAAGATATCCTTGAATTAATTTCTAAACAAGTTTTTTGTTATACATGTACATCACCCATATACGCACATGCATATAAGTTTTTCAAGTACACTGTTTTATGTTTGAATCAGGCTGTACAGAACCTGAAGGATGAAAGGCATGCAGCTGTTCAACAAACCCAGCTACTGCAGCAGGAACTGGTTAGTCCTGCACTTTGTGCTTCAGCCTGGTTATTTGATTATTATTTGTTTTCTTTTTCTGTTGAATTGGGAATATGGAGCCAGTTTTCCTCCTACCATTTTGGCATTTAAATGTTTGTTGCACTTATAGCAAGTGTGAGACTTTATCACTTCACAAGAACTAAGCATCTCAGATATTGCTCGCCTAAGTATTTCTCTGATTAATTGACGGGAAATTGCTGTTTTTGTGCAAGAACAGCTGTTTTCCTCGTAACCATGCAGAAATTATTTATGATTACCATTTACCACCACCCCGAAGTGAGCCTTAGTCTCAAATAACTACTATGGAAAGTCTACTCGAGACTTGCTTAGTTGATATGGATTCCGCCATCCATAAGGGTTAAAAATCCTTAGATGGGCATTTGCAGAAATGCTTGATCAAATTTGATAGTTCAAATGAAATGAAGCAGAGCATGAACTTTTTGATTGGATGACTTATAGGCATGGATTTTGTTTATCAGATGGCTCCTATGAGATCTTGAAAATGTAAAAAAAACTCATTGGATGATTGAACAGACAAAAACACTGGGAATATTTTTGATGTTTATTCGAATGAATTATATCTAATGCTGAGAATCAGTGTTATGATAACAAATTCCCCATATGTTAGAACCCCACCACGCGTACGAAAGAGGTTTTTGTGTAGTAGCTAATATCTGTTCACTACGATTAGTAGGATAACACAGGAAACCTTTACAACAATCTAAGCTTTGTTTCCTACAGGATTTGCTGAGGAGACGAAGATATCGAAAAACTGACCCGGGCTTCTCCCTCATGTTTGCGTTCGTGGTTGGACTAGTTGGAATTATTGTCGGCTTCCTCTTGAACCTTTCATTGTCATCACCGTCTACAAACTGACCTGACACTATGAAGGACTTTAGGAATGAATTTTTTCTGTCTGTTTTACTGTATAATCTCAGGGTTTCTGTTGGATGGAAAGGACATCTCTATCTATATATATTATATATATACAAGCCATTTTCTCGCGCTTCGCCACGGTCGGTCGGAACCATATTTTTTTCAAAGCAAAAAATATTAATTATGTGAATTTTTTTTATTATAATATAATTTTTGGCAAAATAATAAGTCTGCAAAATTCTTATGGAGTGAGTTTTCTATAAAAGCAAGAAGATTTAGATATCTGAATTATCAAATTTACTGTATTAGAATTAATTAATTCTATTATCCAACTTAAATTAAATATAATAAATAAATTATAAATTGTGAAAACACCTGCAATAATCAAATAACAAAGATAAGTAGTTAATTTTTTAATTGCATTGCTATCATTACTATAATGGGTAAAATTATTATTAACATTATTCAAATAATTAAAATCACTAAATTGCCACAGAATAAAAAAAAACATAAAATATTTACAAAAAAAAAAATAAAAAGTAATTATTAAAATTATTATTGTTATTATTGCGCTAACAATGAAATCATAAAATAATATGATTTGAAAAACAAATAAAATAACAGAAAACAAGAAAAAAGGAAAAAATGGTGAAATATTAATTTTAAAATGATCATCAACATAAATTAAAATTTCAAGAGTGAATCGAATAAAAATAAAACCTTAATAAAAAATAAACCAATAAAAATAAAAACAAAAACTAAAAGCATAGATGCATAAATAAGGGTAAAAAAAAAACATTGCTCAAAAAGGATCGAAAAAACCAAAGGAATAAACACCAAATAATAATTGAAGGACTGAAATGAAAATCAATATATATAATCAGTTTCAATAGAAAAGCACAATTGAAACAATCAAAATTTCTATTGAAGAATAGGAATAAAACCGAAATCAAAATAACATGGATTAGAATAAAACAATCACAAAAAGGAAGGACTGTCACGTATTTTCGGCGGCACGAGAGAAAAAAGGAAGAAAAAATTAAAAATCATCCACTGTCACTTTCCCAAACACCGTCCAATGACACGCCCCGCACCGAGAGGCAGAGGACATGGTGGCGCACTCGGTGACACAGGGACAGACACTTTGGATGTCAAAACAAACTCGAACACACCGCCTAAAAGGCACGTGCACATGAAACATTTCTCGCCCTTCGCGCTACCAGTGCTTCTGAAAGAAATAATAAAAAATATGCCAAATTACCTAAACACCTCTGAACCCAGCGATAACCATGAAAAAACCGGTCGTGAAAATGCCATCTTGCCTCGGACAGAGACGTTCCTTTTTGTCTTTTTCGAAGGGTGTGTAAGTAATTGTATTGTTACTATATATAAAACACGTTCAGGTTTCACTGTTTATGTTTACAATGGATTTCAACAGTAAAATTACTATTTTGCCCCTAGAATAGCAAAAAATGGTGTTATGTTCTTTTCAATATTTATCACATAGTGAAACTACTTATTTAACCCTGGGAGCTGACAAAAAGATGAAGGCTAGCGGAGGGTATTTTTGTATTTTTTCACATATTTTTGCATTGTCAATTACTTACATACCCTCTGAAAAAGATAAAAAAGAAGGTATGTGATTGGGGCATGGTGATACTTTCACTCCTGGTTTTTTCGTGGTATCTGATGCGAACAGGCCCAGAAACACCAGCAAAGACCCATTGCATGTTTAGGAGCTTGATTCGTGGTTTTGAAGGTTTCACTAAAGTCATAATTGCAAGAACCATTGAAGTATCTATGTGTAGGAGGGGTCTAGGCCAGCTTTATCTGGGCCATGAAGTGAGGACAACAAAGGAGCCAAAAGAATCCTACTACAACTTGGAAACATGGGATTGAAGGGCTGGATGGAAAAGAATAAATAAACCTTATGGGCTTCATTTAAGTTAGTTAGCTACAGCCCAAGGCTTGTTTGGGCTTAATTAAGACTTTGTTTTCAGCTAGGATCCAAGGCTTGCTTGGATTAAGTCATGGGCTTTTCAATTTAGGATGTTGGGTCAGTTTTGAGTGGACCTCATTTAAGTCCACATAAGGAGTCCATTAGGGTTAGGTTTTTAAAAGAATATTTAAACTCATGTTAGCCAAAAATTAGGCGGCCATTGATTAATTTTAATTCTAAACTTTTCAGTTTATGTGTGAGAGTGATTCTTGCATTCTTTAGTTCTTGAAAGAACTGAACCCGACTTATCGAAGATTAACTGGCTTCGTGGCGTCATTCTACTCATTCCAATAGTGCTGGCCCCTTGGGGCAAGTTTCCATTGTGCCACACTCCTATCAGACCTATTTCGGCTTTCCGGCATCAGATCTCATTCTTGGTTGTGGGTTGCGTGACCACATGACCACGAGGTTCGCATCATTATTTGGGGTTTCGGGGTCTGGGTTTCGCATTTGGGGTTCGAGGTTTCAGGGTCTGAGTTTCGGGTTTCGAGTTGGCGGTTCGGGATCTAGGTGTCGAATTTGGGGTTCGGGATCTAGGTTTCGAATTTGGGGTTCGGGGTTTCGGGGTCTTGGTTTCGGGTTTCGAGTTGGCGGATCGGGGTTTTCGAGAATCGGGGATTTCAGGTTCGGGGTTTCGAGTAAAGGGTTTCAGATTTGGGGTTTCGTGGTTCGGGGTTTCAGGTTTCGAGGTGGCGGTTCGCGGTTTCAAATTTGGAGTTCGGGGTTTCGGCTACGGGGTTTCGGGTTCGGGGTTTCGTGGTTCGGGGTTTCTGGTTCAAGATTTCGGGTTCGGGGTTTCGAGTTTGGTTTTCGGGGTTTTCAAGGTTTGGGGTTTCAGATTCGGGGTTTTGGAGGTTCGGGGTTACGTGGTTTTCGGTTCCGGGTTCAGGGTTTCGGGTTGGCGGTTCGAGGTTTCGACTTTGGGTTTCGGGGTTTTCGAGGTTTCGCCTTTCTGGTTCGGGGTTTTGCGGTTCGTGGTTTCGGGTTGGCGGTTCGGGGTTTCAGGTTCGGGGTTTCGCTTCTCGAGGTTCGAGGTTTCGGGTTTCGGGTTTCGGGGAGTCGTGTTCGGTCGCGGTTCGAGGTTTTCGGGGTTCGAGTTCGAGTTCAGGGTTTTCAAGGTTCGGGTTTCGCGTTGGCGGTTTAGGGTTCCGCATTCGAGGTTCGGGGTTTTCAGGGTTTCGTGTTCGAGGTTTCGGGATCGGGGTTTCGCGGTTTAGGGTTTTCAAGGTACGGAATTTTCGAGGTTCGGAGTTTTCAGGGTTTCGCGTTCGAGATTTTGGGGTCCGGGTTTCGCAGTTCGGGGTTTTCGAGGTGCAGGTTTTCGGTTTCAGGGTTTCGCTATTCAGGGTTTTCTCGGTTCAGGGTGTCGGGTTCAGGGTTTCGCTGTTCGGGTTTTTCGCCGTTCAGGGTCTCGGGTTCGTTGTTTCGCGGTTCAAGGTTTTCGTGGTTCGGGGTTTGCAAGGTCAGGATTTCGGGTTCCGGGTTACGGGGTCGGGGTTTCGTGTTCGGGGTTCCGGGTTGGCGGTTTAGGGTTTCGCATTCAGGGTTCGGGGTTTCGGGGGTCTAGGTTTAGGGTTTCGCATGAGGGGTTCGCGGTTTTCAGGATTTCGTGTTGGGGTTTTAAAGGTTCGGGGTTTTCGGGATTTCGCGTTGGGGTTTTAAAGGTTCGGGGTTTTCGGGATTTCGTGTTGGGTTTCGGCTACGGGGTTTCGTGTTCGGGGTTTCGCGGTTCGGTGTTTTCGCGGTTCGGGGTTTCGGGTTCATGGTTGGGGTTTCGCTATTCGGGGTTTCGGGTTCGGGTTTTCGGGTTTCGCGTTTGCCGTTCGGGGTTTCGAATTAGGGTTTCGGGGATTCAGGATTTCGCGTTCGGAGTTTCGGGGTCGGGGTTTCGCGGTTCAAGGTTTTCGAGGTGCGGGGTTTTGGGGTTGGGGTTTCGGAGTCTGTGTTTCGCCTTTGAGGGTTGGGGATTCGGGTTCTGGGTTTCGGGGTTGGGGTTTCGGAGTCTGTGTTTCGCCTTAGGGGATTGGGGTTTCGGGTTCTGGGTTCGGTGTTCTCGCAGTTCAGGATTTCGGGTACTGGATTTCGCGGTTTTAAGTGTTCGAGGTTCGGGGTTTCGGGTTCGGGATTTTCGGGGTTCAGGGTTTCGGGTTCGCGGTTTCGGGTCAGAGTTTTGCTGTTCGGGGTTCGGGGTTTCGCCGTTCGAGGTTTTCGGGGTCACGGGTTCGGTGTTTCGGTTTCAGGGTTTTTGAGGTTCGGGGTTTTTCTGTTCGGGGTTTCGGGTATGGGGTTTCGGGTTCGGGGTTTCGCGGTTCGGGGTTTTCGAGGTTCTGGGTTTCGGGTATGGGGTTTCGGGTTCAGGGTTTCGCGAGATTCGGGTTTCAGGTTCAGGGTCAGGGCTCAACCAATCTTGTCTACACGATCTTCGGGTTCTAAACCATCATTCTTATTGGGTTTCATCACAATTGTTGATGAAGTTCATATCATTTGGTATCAGAGCTTTGGTTCTAAGATAAGTTTGACTATTGGGTTTAAGATAGTATCATATGTCAAATTTGGGCTTATTCTGATATTGATTTCTTGAGGGGTTATTTCGATATTCATTTTTGCCGCAGAAACACTACCTTAGTGAACCTATATAAAAACAATTTAGAATCAATTGAAACTTTACATTCTGTGTCTTGGGATTGATATCGCGTGATATAATAAATTGGGGCTTATTTCGATATCGTATACTAGAGGTTTCAATTGGAGGTTCATTTCTGCCCGCAAATTGATCACATAAGGGTTTGTGTACCTAGAAGTACGAGAACGACCTAGAAATTGAGTGTTGTTTTTTGTTTAGTACTAAAATACTAAATATTGATTTTGAGGTCATTTCGAAGTCGTTTGGTCTGGGTTTCAATTCTGTTACGTAAAAATTGTGTAAGAGGTTAGATTCTGCTCAAGTCTCAAAACTTGATCCTCACAGTTTAGTTTTGTCCAATTCTATGTTTTTGTTCTATTATCAGTTATCTAGGAGTCAAGTAATTGTTTTCACTGTGTTTGCTTCTGTTTATTTCGTGTCTTCGTATCGTCCATAATTTGTACAAATTTGCATTGCTACTCGCGAAATCGTAATCGTAGTTTTGTTTTGCTTTGCTTTGTTTTCAGTATTTTTATTGCATCTTGAGTCTGAAAATCATAATTAGAGTGCGCTGCAAATGCTACTGACTTTGATTTGTTGACTTTAGTTCGTAAAGAACCACAAGAACGCAAGTTGTGAGATAAAAGGCGTAGTGAGCATATTAGAGTGAAAAACCCTGATTGTTTTTTTGTGTGATACACGAGAGGTGTGAGGATATATTTTTTGCGACTAACCGAATTTTGCAGATTCAAAGGATGTTTGAAAATAACGAATCAGCGACACAAAACGCTGACGTTGCTTTGCAATTGCGAGCCTTATGTCAACAACTCGAGTTATTGTCTAGGATGAACATGGATCTGACAGATGATGTGAAATGGATAAAGAAACAGAATATAGGGGCTGATCGGAGAGGAAATACGATCCGTAAGACCGAACCGAATACCAGATCTGATTTTGACGTGTTTGTTGATGAAAACGCGTATGTGGGTGAAGAGGACTATGATGGTGATATGGAATCTAGAAGTGACAAATCTTATTGTGAAGGCAAACCACCATTGAAGGATAGTGAGAGGGATGAGCTGCATTACCAGTTGCGGTGTCCTTGGTTATGAGGTCTGCACTCCAGGTTCAGGTCAAGGAAGATGAATCTAATCAACAAAAAGAGAATATCTTCCAGAAGCGCTGTTACGTAAAAAGCAAGGTGTGTGGTTTAATTATTGATAGCGAAAGCTCTGTTAATGTTTGCAGTACAACCCTTGTTAGTAACTGAAATTGAGTACTGTTAAGCATGCGAAACCATATAGATTGCAATGGCTGAATGGTGGTGGTGAAGTGAAAGTGACTAAGGAGGTTGTGGTCCCATTTTCGATTGGGAAATATGTTGATGAAGTTCTGTGTGATGTGGTACCGATGCAAGCAACTCACATCTTGTTGGGGAGACCATGGCAATATGATAGGAAGGCAGTTCAAGATGGGGTTAGAAATCGGTATACCATTGTAAGAGATGGTAAAACCATCACTCTTGTACCTCTTACACCCAAACAGGTGCATGATAATCAAATAAAGCTAAAACATGATATCAACCCCAAGATACAGAATGTAAAGTTTCAATTGATTCTAAAGTGTTTTTATATGGGTTCACTAAGGTAGTGTTTCTGCGGCAGAAATGAATATCGAAATAACCCCTCAAGAAATCAATATCAGAATAAGCCCAAAGTTGACATATGATACTAACTTAACCCCAATAGACGGAATATGAAATTTCAACTGATTCCGATGTGGTTTGCTTATGTTTACCCAGAGTAGTGTTTTCTGCGGCAAGATTTCAATGATTCTTCAAATTTCAACAAATGCCTCTATCTCTCTTTCTTTTCTTTTCTTTTCTGTTTTTAATATACTGAAATGAAGAGACAGAAAAAGATGAAATATAACCTTTTTTTTTATTAGATGACGCTGACACGAAGAATAAGGAGATGAACACAAGCACTGGAAAACTTCAAGGAACACTAAAAAAAAACACGAAAATAACATGATGCGAACCTCGTGATCACGTGGTCACGCAACCCACAACCAAGAATGAGATCTGATCCCGGAAAGCCGAAATAGGTCTGATAGGAGTGTGACACAATGGAAACCTGCCCCAAGGCACCAGCACTATTGGAATGAGTAGAATGAAACCACGAAGCCAGTTAATCTTCGATAAGTCGGATTCAGTTCTTTCAAGAACTAAAGAATGCAAGAATCACTCTCACACATAAACTGAAAAGTTCAGAATTAAAATTAATGAATGGCTGCCGAAATTAGGGTTACATGAGTTTAAATAGTTCTTAAAAAGTAACCCTAATGGACCTCTTATGTGGACTTAAAAGAGGTCCACTCAAAACTGACCCAAAATCCTAAATTGAAAAGCCCATGACTTAATCCAAGCAAGCCTTGGATCCTAGCTGAAAACAAAGTCTTAATTAAGCCCAAACAAGCCTTGGGTTGTAGCTAACTAACTTAAATAAAAGCCAAAAGGTTTATTTATTCTCTTCCATCCAGCTCATCAATCCCATGTTTCCAAGTTGTAGTGGCTCCTTTTGTTGTCCTCACTTCATGGCCCGAATAAGGCTGTATTGGACCCCTCCTGCACATGGATAAGATGTACTACAGTCTCCTCTTGATACTCCAATGGTCCTTGCAATTCTGACCTGGTTGAAACCTTAAAAACCAATGCATTCATTGCCTCTTTCAATGCCTTTGTCCTAGACCGCGTCATTGGACCATTTGGAACATGTAATGGGTCCTTGCTGGTTTTTTGGGGCTGGTCCGTATCATCCCCTCTCTCCTCGAAAGGATTCGACCTCGAATCAATATCTGTGTCAAACAATGTAAGATCAGCAACATTAAAGGTAGCACTAACACTATACTCACCTGGAAGATCAATTTTGTACGCGTTGTCATTTATTCTCTCCAAAACCTGAAATGGACCATCACCACGAGGCTGTAATTTTGATTTCCTTTGGTTAGGAAATCGTTCCTTCCGCATGTGCACCCAAACCCAATCACCGGGTTGGAAAACAACCAGTTTACATCCCTTATTTGCTTTAGAAGCGTAAAGTCTGTTCTTTTTCTCTATTTGCAGTCGAACCCTTCATGGAGTTGTCTCACCATCTTTGCCTTCTGTTCACCATCTAAACTTACCCTTTCTTCACAAGATAAAGGAATTAAGTCCATAGGAGTTAGTGGATTAAAACCATAAGCAATTTCAAAAGGAGAAAAACCAGTGGTCGAATGCACAGTTCTATTATAAGCAAACTCAACAAAAGGCAAACATTCTTCCCAACTTTTTAAATTCTTTTGTATTACCACACGCAAAAGTTGAGATAATGTTCTATTGACTACCTCAGTTTGCCCATCTGTTTGAGGATGACATGTTGTCGAAAATAAAAGTCCATAGAGATATCTACCCAAGGTTCAATAGGCACAGGTAATGGTGTATAGAGACCATGTGGTTGTACTCTAGATTTTTCCTTTCGACAAGCGATGCATTGTTCACAAATTCGTTGCACATCTCTTTTCATCTTTGGCCAATAGAAATGCTCATGCAATATATCCAAGGTTTTCGCAACCCCAAAGTGACCCATTAAACCACCCCCATGTGCTTCACGAACAAGTAATTCAGGCAAAGAACTAGCAGGAACACACATTCTATTCTCTTTGAACAAATAACCATCCATCATGATGCAAACCAAGGAGCTGGATATATTGATCATACACTCGGGAATGCGTCTGAATTCGCACAAGACCCTTTATCACTTCCAAGTGGCCCAATTACAAGACTTAGAGCCAAACGCTTCAAGGAAGCACTAAATGGGCTAATCCAAGAGATTTGGGCTGATTCTAAAAAGACCAAGATGGGATCAAATGATAATCATGGCTTATTCCACTTCATCAAAGCAATTGAAGAGGGTAATAATTATGCAAAAACGTTTCAGCATGATCTGACCATCAAAGGGCATGGATTTGATGACTTTCAAGGTTATTAATTAGAGGAATGAAGTTGGTCTTAAATGCATATGTTAAATACATTGAATTTAGTCATTTAGCTATTTATGATAGCCTCTAGAAGTCCAAGAGACCTAAAAACGTGGGGACTTGTTTATGTTACTGTTTGAGCTCTTTTAAAGCTTTAGTTATGACTTTTCCTATTCTTGGAGGGTTGTTCCAAGTATAAAAAGGGGTATTTCGAAATGATTAAGCAGATTATGTTTTCAGAAAAATTATCATATTTGTGAGGTCTTGTGTTCCTCTTCGTTCTTAAAAGAACTACTAGAACTTATCAAGTTAATCTTGTGGCGTTCAAACAACCAAACTTATCACCTTGATTGTTGAGAGATTCTCAAGTTTTCTAGGTGTGGCGTTTCAATCTTTCGTAGTCTTGGTTTTCATCTTGTTAGGTGACGGGTCAAGGCTCAACCAATCTTGTCTACACGATCTTGGGGTTCTAAACCATCATTCTTATTGGGTTTCATCACAACTGTTGATGAAGTTCATATCATTTGGTATCAGAGCCTGGTTCTAAGATAAGTTTGACTATCTTTCATTTTCATTTTTTTCTTTTATATACTGTTACCTCTTGTAGAAGAAAAAAAAAGCAAAAAAAGAAAAAAAAAAGGGTACACGATTCAAGTCCAAAAAAAAAAAATTCAAAAAAAAAGAAAGTATACTGTTACCTCTTGTCAGAATACTTTTGTTTTCAATCTTGTTTCTCACCTTATTCAAGTCCAGAAAAAAAAAAACAGCGTCAAAAAAAGTACACAATTCCAAAAAAAAAAAAAATAATAACAATTTCTCTTTTCAATCTTGTATCTCACCTTATTGAAGTTCTTGGCCTTTTGGTTAGTTTTGGTTGATTTCTCATTTTTTTTGAATTGCTGTGGGATTATTTTGATTTAGTTTTTGAAAGTTCGATTAAGAACTAAAGAAGACACAAAAGAGTGGAAAAAGGCAAGAGTGTGTGAGACCATAATAGGGTAAAAGCCATTTAGTGTGAAAACACGAGCGCAAGTGTATCAATTCTTGAGTGAAACACGTGAGGGAGTGCTTGTGAGGATTCTAACCTTGTTTTGCAGATTTTAAATATGTCCAATAATCAAGAAGATACAACCGAAGAAGTTCAACAAACTGGAGTTCCTAACCTCCAAATGCAAGCCTTGTTAGGGGAGATGAGGCGTATGTTGAGGGCTGAATTAGAACCTATTCATGATAGGTTGGACAGGGTAGAAGCAGAAGCTCCTAGGGGACATCAACAACACATCCCCAATAGGCAGCAAGGTGGGCGTGCTCCGTGGCGTAATGTTGAGGAAGAGGCCGAGTCCGAGGAATTTGATGAGCCATATTTGAACCGAGGCAGGTTTCAGCATGGAAATGAGAATCGAGAAGCTAGGATGGGTACGCCTAGGAGGGATAATGATTTGGGAAACATAAAGATTAAAATCCCGTCTTTTCAAGGTAAAAGTGATCCTGAAGTTTATTTGGAGTGGGAAACTAAAATGGAGATGGTGTTTGATTGTCACAACTACTCGGAGATAAAGAAGGTAAAGTTGGCTGCAATTGAATTCACTGATTATGCCATTGTTTGGTGGGATCAATTACTAGTTAATAGGAGAAGGAATAGAGAGCCACCCGTGGACACTTGGGAGGAGATGAAAATGCTTATGAGAAAGCGTTTTGTACCCAGCCACTATTATAGGGGATTGTATCAAAAGTTGCAGAGGCTAAATCAAGGTTCCAAGAGTGTGGAAGAATATTACAAGGAGATGGAGGTAGCTATGATCCGGGCTAATGTGGAAGAAGACCGGGAAGCGACCATGGCTAGGTTCTTGCATGGTTTAAATCGTGAGATTACAGATATTGTTGAGATGCAACACTATGTTGAGTTGACAGATATGGTGCATCAAGCCATAAAGGTGGAGGAACAACTCAAACGAAAAGGATTGGTTAGGAGGGGACAACCTATGGCTAACACCAGCCCATGGAAGACAACTCCGAAAAGGGATGAGCAGCTACAACATAAGCCAAAATTTGAATCCTTTAAGAATTCCAAACCAACGACCGCTGCTGCTTTAGGTAACTCCGAAACTTCAAGTTCTAAAACACGTGATATTAAGTGTTTTAAATGCCAGGGGCGGGGACACATAGCCAGCCAGTGTGTAAACAAAAGGGTAATGGTGATAAACGCCCAAGGAGAGCTTGAGTCGGAGAATGAGGAAGATGATAATGACATGCCACCTCTGGAGGATGCTGATGATGAGCAAAGTGCTGTGGTTGGAGATTTATTGGTAGCAAGGCGAGTTCTCAATATGCATGTTAAGGAGGAAGAGAGTAACCAAAGGGAGAACTTATTTCATACTCGGTGCTTTGTGAAAAACAAAGTTTGCAGTGTCATTATCGATGGAGGGAGTTGCACAAATGTCGCCAGCACTTATTTGGTGGAGAAATTGGCCTTAACTACCTTGAAACATCCTCACCCTTATCGGCTTCAGTGGCTGAATGAATGTGGTGAAATCAAGGTGACAAGGCAAGTATTGGTGGAACTATCCATTGGTAAATATGAGGATGAGGTGCTTTGTGATGTGGTTACGATGCATGCATGCCATTTACTATTAGGAAGACCATGGCAGTATGATCGGAGGGTTACGCATGATGGATTCACAAATAGGTATTCTTTCACTCATAGAAAGCAACCTATTATTCTTTTGCCATTGAATCCAGAACAGGTCAGGGAGGACCAATTAAAGTTACAAAGATCAAGTGAACAAAAGAAAGAAAAAGAAATGAAAGCCGAAATCGAAAAAAAAGATTTTCAAAAAAAAGAAAGAGAGAAAAACATTGATCAGAGAGAAAAAGAATGAGAAGGGATTTCGGCCATAGTGAGAGCAAGAGAGGAAAAATTCAATTACATTGCAAAAAAAAGTGAGATCAAGAGAGCATTATTTTCACACCAGCCCCTTATTGTACTCATGTACAAGGAGGCTCTTTTATGTACTAACGATCTTGTCGGTGCTTTGCCGAGCGATATTGTTTCTCTTTTGCAGGAGTTTGAAGATGTCCTTCCCGAAGAGGTACCATATGGATTACCTCCAATCAGAGGGATTGAACATCAAATTGATTTCATACCAGGTGCGTCAATTCCAAACCGACCTGCTTATAGGAGTAATCCCGAGGATACGAAGGAACTTCAGAGGCAAGTACGTGAATTATTAGAGAAGGGGTATGTGCGTGAAAGCATGAGTCCTTGTGCAGTTCCGGTGCTATTAGTTCCTAAGAAGGATGGAACATGGAGGATGTGTGTTGACTGTCGAGCCATCAACAACATAACGGTAAAGTATCGTTATCCCATTCCTAGATTAGATGATATGCTGGATGAATTGCATGGTTCTTGTGTCTTTACAAAAGTGGATCTTAAGAGTGGATATCATCAGATTAGGATGAAGGAAGGTGATGAATGGAAAACTGCTTTTAAGACTAAATACGGTTTGTATGAGTGGTTAGTGATGCCTTTCGGTTTAACTAATGCTCCAAGTACATTTATGCGTTTGATGAACCATGTTTTGCGTGCATTTATTGGCAGATTTGTCGTTGTGTATTTTGATGATATCCTAATTTATAGCAAAAACCTGAAAGAACATGTAATGCATTTGAAATCTGTCTTGGAAATTCTAAGGAAAGAAAAGTTGTTTGCTAATCTCAAGAAGTGCACCTTTTGCACGGATAAACTTGTGTTTCTTGGTTTTGTTGTTAGTAACAAAGGAATTGAGGTGGACGAGGAAAAGGTTAAGGCAATCAAAGAGTGGCCAACACCTACAACAATCAGCCAAGTGAGGAGTTTCCACGGCTTAGCTAGCTTTTATAGACGGTTTGTGCGTGATTTTAGTAGCTTAGCCACACCTCTTACTGAAGTCATCAAGAAAAATGTGCCGTTTAAGTGGGGGGAAGAACAAGAAAAGGCATTTAAGCTGATCAAAGAAAAGTTAACTAATGCACCTTTGCTTGTTTTACCTAACTTTGCTAAAACTTTTGAAATTGAGTGTGATGCTTCAGGAATAGGTATTGGAGCTGTTTTGATGCAAGAAGGTCGTCCAATTGCTTATTTTAGTGAAAAGTTGAGTGGGGCAGCCCTAAATTACCCTACTTATGATAAGGAAATGTATGCCTTGGTAAGGGCTTTGGAAAACTGGCAGCATTATCTATGGCCAAAGGAATTTGTGATTCACACGGATCATGAGTCTTTGAAGCATTTGAAAGGACAGCAAAAGTTGAACAGACGCCATGCCAAATGGGTGGAATTAATTGAAACATTTCCTTATGTGATCAGATACAAGCAAGGTAAGGAAAATGTGGTAGCTGATGCATTGTCCCGAAGGTATGCTTTACTTTCCATTTTAGATACAAAATTGCTTGGCTTTGAATACATTAAGGATTTGTATGCACAAGATTCTGATTTTGGTGATGTGTTCAATGCATGTGAGAAAGTGGCATTTGGAAAGTTTTATAGGCATGAAGGATTTTTGTTTCGAGAAAATAAACTATGTGTCCCTATATGTTCTATGCGTCAATTGTTTGTGGGAGAAGCTCATGGTGGTGGTTTGATGGGTCATTTTGGTGTAGCTAAGACATTAGGAATTTTGCATGATCATTTTTTTTGGCCTCATATGAAACGTGATGTGGAAAGATTTTGTGAGAAGTGCATCACTTGTAAACAAGCCAAGTCTAAGTTGAAACCCCATGGTTTGTACAACCCTTTGCCAATACCTAGTGAACCTTGGACTGATATTTTCAATGGATTTTGTTTTGGGATTACCTAGGACTAAGAGGGGGAGAGATTCAGTTTTTGTGGTGGTAGATAGATTTTCGAAGATGGCACACTTTATTGCTTGTCATAAAACTGATGATGCATCACATATAGCTGATTTGTTCTTCAAAGAAGTTGTTAGGTTACATGGCATGCCTAGGACCATTGTTTCTGATAGGGATGCAAAGTTTTTGAGTTACTTTTGGAAGACTTTGTGGGGAAAGTTAGGAACCAAATTATTGTTTTCTACTACTTGTCATCCACAAACGGATGGTCAAACTGAAGTAGTGAATAGAACTTTGTCTTCTTTGTTACGTGCTATAATTAAAAAGAACTTGAAAACATGGGAAGATTGTTTGCCACATGTTGAGTTTGCTTATAATAGAAGTATACATTCTGCAACTAAGTTTTCACCATTTGAAATGGTTTATGGCTGTAACCCTTTGTCACCTTTGGATTTAACTTCTTTACTTTTGAGTGAACGTGTGAACTTAGATGGCAAAACAAAGGCAGAATTTGTAAAGATGATTCATGAAAAGGCACGACTGAACATTGAAAGGAGGACTAAACAATATGTCCAACAAGCCAACAAGGGCCGCAAGAAGGTAGTATTTGAACCAGGCGATTGGGTTTGGTTGCACTTAAGGAAGGAACGTTTTCCTGAAAAACGACGTTCAAAACTCTTGCCTAGGGGTGACGGACCATTTCAAGTAGTGGAACGCATTAATGATAATGCCTACAAGCTTGACTTACCAGGTGAGTATGGTGTTAGCGCAAGCTTTAACGTTTCTGATTTATCTCCATTTGATGTAGGTGATGATTTGAGGACAAATCCTTCTCAAGAGGGGGAGAATGATGCAAACCAAGGAGCTGGATATATTGATCATACACTCGGGAATGCGTCTGAATTCGCACAAGACCCTTTATCACTTCCAAGTGGCCCAATTACAAGACTTAGAGCCAAACGCTTCAAGGAAGCACTAAATGGGCTAATCCAAGAGATTTGGGCTGATTCTAAAAAGACCAAGATGGGATCAAATGATAATCAAGGCTTATTCCACTTCATCAAAGCAATTGAAGAGGGTAATAATTATGCAAAAACGTTTCAGCATGATCTGACCATCAAAGGGCATGGATTTGATGACTTTCAAGGTTATTAATTAGAGGAATGAAGTTGGTCTTAAATGCATATGTTAAATACATTGAATTTAGTCATTTAGCTATTTATGATAGCCTCTAGAAGTGCAAGAGACCTAAAAACGTGGGGACTTGTTTATGTTACTGTTTGAGCTCTTTTAAAGCTTTAGTTATGACTTTTCCTATTCTTGGAGGGTTGTTCCAAGTATAAAAAGGGGTATTTCGAAATGATTAAGCAGATTATGTTTTCAGAAAAATTATCATATTTGTGAGGTCTTGTGTTCCTCTTCGTTCTTAAAAGAACTACTAGAACTTATCAAGTTAATCTTGTGGCGTTCAAACAACCAAACTTTTCACCTTGATTGTTGAGAGATTCTCAAGTTTTCTAGGTGTGGCGTTTCAATCTTTCGTAGTCTTGGTTTTCATCTTGTTAGGTGACGGGTCAAGGCTCAACCAATCTTGTCTACACGATCTTGGGGTTCTAAACCATCATTCTTATTGGGTTTCATCATCAAATAAAACTTACCGAAAGCCGAATTTCCACATGCATTATAAATCTCAGCAAAGTCAGAATCATTACCATACAATTCCTTCACATATTCAAAGCCTAGCAATCTAGTATTCATGGTGTGTAAAAGAACATACCTGAGCGAAAGTGCATCGGCTACGATGTTCTCTTTGCCTTGCTTATACTTGATCACGTTAGGAAAAGTTTCAATGAATTCAACCCATTTTGCATGTCTCCTATTCAGATGTTTCAAGGATTCATGATCTGAATGGATTACGAACTCTTTTGGCCACAAGTAATGCTGCCATGTTTCAAGTGCTCTTACCAAGGCAGAGAGTTCTTTGTCCTAAGTGGGATAGTTCAAGGTCGCTCCACTTAACTTCTCACTGAAATACGCAATAGGTCTCCGATCCTGCATCAAAGCAGCACCTATTCCCATTCTAGACGCATCACACTCTATTTCAAATGCTTTTGTAAAGTCAGGTAAAGACAAAACAGGTGCAGAACATAATTTGTCTTTCAAAAGAACAAAAGCCAATTCTTGTTCCTCCCCCCATTTAAACCCAACTGACTTTTTAACAACTTCATTCAAGGGTGCAGCTATTGTACTGAAATCTTTCACAAAACGCCTGTAAAAACTAGCTAACCCATGAAAACTCCTTACCTCACTTACCGATTTGGGTGTAGGCCAATCCCGGATGGCATTAACTTTCTCTTCGTCCATCTCGATACCCTGTGCAGTTACAACATAGCCAAGAAACACAATTTTTTCCAAGCAGAAGGCACACTTTTTAAGATTAGCATACAATTTCTCACTACGCAACACACTAAGTACATTACGCAAATGACCAAAATGCTCTGTCAAGTTCTTGCTATAGATCAAAATGTCATCAAAATACACAACCACAAACTTACCTATGAATGCACGCAACACATGATTCATTAAACGCATAAACGTACTTGGTGCATTTGTTAGTCCAAACGTCATTACTAACTATTCATATAAACCATACTTAGTCTTAAATGCAGTTTTCCACTCATCACCCTCTTTCATCCTAATCTGATGGTACCCACTTTTCAAGTCAATTTTAGAGAAAATGCAAGATCCATGCAACTCATTGATGCAAACCAAGGAGCTGGCCATATTGATCATACACTCGGGAATGCGTCTTAATTCGCACAAGACCCTTTGTCACTTCCCAGTGGCCCAATTACAAGACTTAGAGCCAAACGCTTCAAGGAAGCACTAAATGGGCTAATCCAAGAGATTTGGGCTGATTCAAAAAAGACCAAGATGGGATCAAATGATAATCAAGGCTTAGTCCACATCATCAAAGCAATTGAAGAGGGTAATAATTATGCAAAAACGTTTCAGCATGATCTGACCATCAAAGGGCATGAATTTGATGACTTTCAAGGTTATTAATTAGAGGAATGAAGTTGGTCTTAAATGGTTATGTTAAATACATTGAATTTAGTCATTTAGCTATTTATGATAGCCTCTAGAAGTCCAAGAGACCTAAAAAACGTGGGGACTTGTTTATGTTACTGTTTGAGCTCTTTTAAAGCTTTAGTTATGACTTTTTCTATTCTTGGAGGGTTGTTCCAAGTATAATAAAAAGGGGTATTTCGAAATGATTAAGCAGATTATGTTTTCAGAAAATTATCATATTTGTGAGGTCTTGTGTTCCTCTTCGTTCTTAAAAGAACTCCTAGAACTTATCAAGTTAATCTTGTGGCGTTCAAACAACCAAACTTATCACCTTGATTGTTGAGAGATTCTCAGGTTTTCTAGGTGTGGCGTTTAAATATTTCGTAGTCTTGGTTTTCATCTTATTAGGTGACGGGTCAGGGCTCAACCAATCTTGTCTACACGATCTTCGGGTTCTAAACCATCATTCTTATTGGGTTTCATCACAATTGTTGATGAAGTTCATATCATTTGGTATCAGAGCTTTGGTTCTAAGATAAGTTTGACTATTGGGGTTAAGATAGTATCATATGTCAAATTTGGGCTTATTCTGATATTGATTTCTTGAGGGGTTATTTCGATATTCATTTTTGCCGCAGAAACACTACCTTAGTGAACCCATATAAAAACAATTTAGAATCAATTGAAACCTTACATTCTGTGTCTTGGGATTGATATCGCGTGATATAATAAATTGGGGCTTATTTCGATATCGTATACTAGAGGTTTCAATTGGAGGTTCATTTCTGCCCGCAAATTGATCACATAAGGGTTTGTGTACCTAGAAGTACGAGAACGACCTAGAAATTGAGTGTTGTTTTTTGTTTAGTACTAAAATACAAAATATTGATTTTGAGGTCATTTCGAAGTCGTTTGGTCTGGGTTTCAATTCTGTTACGTAAAAATTGTGTAAGAGGTTAGATTCTGCTCAAGTCTCAAAACTTGATCCTCACTGTTTAGTTTTGTCCAATTCTATGTTTTTGTTCTATTATCAGTTATCTAGGAGTCAAGTAATTGTTTTCACTGTGTTTGCTTCTGTTTATTTCGTGTCTTCGTATCGTCCATAATTCGTACGAATTTGCATTGCTACTCGCGAAATCGTAATCGTAGTTTTGTTTTGCTTTGTTTTCAGTATTTTTATTGCATCTTGAGTCTGAAAATCATAATTAGAGTGCGCTGCAAATGCTACTGACTTTGATTTGTTGATTTTAGTTCGTAAAGAACCACAAGAACGCAAGTTGTGAGGTAAGAGGCGTAGTGAGCATATTAGAGTGAAAAACCTTGATTGTTTTTTTGTGTGATACACGAGAGGTGTGAGGATATATTTTTTGCGACTAACCGAATTTTGCAGATTCAAAGGATGTTTGAAAATAACGAATCAGCGACACAAAACGCTGACGTTGCTTTGCAATTGCGAGCCTTATGTCAACAACTCGAGTTATTGTCTAGGATGAACATGGATCTGACAGATGATGTGAAATGGATAAAGAAACAGAATATAGGGGCTGATCGCAGAGGAAATACGATCCGTAAGACCGAACCGAATACCAGATCTGATTTTGACGTGTTTGTTGATGAAAACGCGTATGTGGGTGAAGAGGACTATGATGGTGATATGGAATCTAGAAGTGACAAATCTTATTGTGAAGGCAAACCACCATTGAAGGATAGTGAGAGGGATGAGCTGCATTACCAGTTGCGGTGTCCTTGGTTATGAGGTCTTCACTCCAGGTTCAGGTCAAGGAAGATGAATCTAATCAACAAAAAGAGAATATCTTCCAGAAGCGCTGTTACGTAAAAAGCAAGGTGTGTGGTTTAATTATTGATAGCGAAAGCTCTGTTAATGAAGCAGTACAACCCTTGTTAGTAACTGAAATTGAGTACTGTTAAGCATGCGAAACCATATAGATTGCAATGGCTGAATGGTGGTGGTGAAGTGAAAGTGACTAAGGAGGTTGTGGTCCCATTTTCGATTGGGAAATATGTTGATGAAGTTCTGTGTGATGTGGTACCGATGCAAGCAACTCACATCTTGTTGGGGAGACCATGGCAATATGATAGGAAGGCAGTTCAAGATGGGGTTAGAAATCGGTATACCATTGTAAGAGATGGTAAAACCATCACTCTTGTACCTCTTACACCCAAACAAGTGCATGATGATCAAATAAAGCTAAAACGTGATATCAACCCCAAGACACAGAATGTAAAGTTTCAATTGATTCTAAAGTGTTTTTATATGGGTTCACTAAGGTAGTGTTTCGGCGGCAGAAATGAATATCGAAATAACCCCTCAAGAAATCAATATCAGAATAAGCCCAAAGTTGACATATGATACTAACTTAACCCCAATAGACGGAATATGAAATTTCAACTGATTCCGATGTGGTTTGCTTATGTTTCCCCAGAGTAGTGTTTTCTGCGGCAAGATTTCAATGATTCTTCAAATTTCAACCAATGCCTCTATCTCTCTTTCTTTTCTTTTCTTTTCTGTTTTTTTTTTTTTTTAATATACTGAAATGAAGAGACAGAAAAAGATGAAATATATCCTCTTTTTTTATTAGATGACGCTGACACGAAGAATAAGGAGATGAACACAAGCACTGGAAAACTTCAAGGAACACTAAAAAAAAGCACGAAAATAACATGATGCGAACCTCGTGATCACGTGGTCACGCAACCCACAACCAAGAATGAGATCTGATCCCGGAAAGCCGAAATAGGTCTGATAGGAGTGTGACACAATGGAAACCTGCCCCAAGGCACCAGCACTATTGGAATGAGTAGAATGACACCACGAAGCCAGTTAATCTTCGATAAGTCGGATTCAGTTCTTTCAAGAACTAAAGAATGCAAGAATCACTCTCACACATAAACTGAAAAGTTCAGAATTAAAATTAATCAATGGGTGCCGAAATTAGGGTTACATGAGTTTAAATACTTCTTAAAAAGTAACCCTAATGGACCTCTTATGTGGACTTAAAAGAGGTCCACTCAAAACTCACCCAAAATCCTAAATTGAAAAGCCCATGACTTAATCCAAGCAAGCCTTGGATCCTAGCTGAAAACAAAGTCTTAATTAAGCCCAAACAAGCCTTGGGTTGTAGCTAACTAACTTAAATAAAAGCCAAAAGGTTTATTTATTCTCTTCCATCCAGCTCATCAATCCCATGTTTCCAAGTTGTAGTAGGATTCTTTTGGCTCCTTTTGTTGTCCTCACTTCATGGCCCAAATAAGGCTGTATTGGACCCCTCCTGCACATGGATAAGATGTACTACAGTCTCCTCTTGATACTCCAATGGTCCTTGCAATTCTGACCTGGTTGAAACCTTAAAAACCAATGCATTCATTGCCTCTTTCAATGCCTTTGTCCTAGACCGCGTCATTGGACCATTTGGAACATGTAATGGGTCCTTGCTGGTTTTTTGGGGCTGGTCCGTATCATCCCCTCTCTCCTCGAAAGGATTCGACCTCGAATCAATATCTGTGTCAAACAATGTAAGATCAGCAACATTAAAGGTAGCACTAACACTATACTCACCTGGAAGATCAATTTTGTACGCGTTGTCATTTATTCTCTCCAAAACCTGAAATGGACCATCACCACGAGGCTGTAATTTTGATTTCCTTTGGTTAGGAAATCGTTCCTTCCGCATGTGCACCCAAACCCAATCACCGGGTTGGAAAACAACCAGTTTACGTCCCTTATTTGCTTTAGAAGCGTGAAGTCTGTTCTTTTTCTCTATTTGCAGTCGAACCCTTCATGGAGTTGTCTCACCATCTTTGCCTTCTGTTCACCATCTAAACTTACCCTTTCTTCACAAGATAAAGGAATTAAGTCCATAGGAGTTAGTGGATTAAAACCATAAGCAATTTCAAAAGGAGAAAAACCAGTGGTCGAATGCACAGTTCTATTATAAACAAACTCAACAAAAGGCAAACATTCTTCCCAACTTTTTAAATTCTTTTGTATTACCACACGCAAAAGTTGAGATAATGTTCTATTGACTACCTCAGTTTGCCCATCTGTTTGAGGATGACATGTTGTCGAAAATAAAAGTCCATAGAGATATCTACCCAAGGTTCAATAGGCACAGGTAATGGTGTATAGAGACCATGTGGTTGTACTCTAGATTTTTCCTTTCGACAAGCGATGCATTGTTCACAAATTCGTTGCACATCTCTTTTCATCTTTGGCCAATAGAAATGCTCATGCAATATATCCAAGGTTTTCGCAACCCCAAAGTGACCCATTAAACCACCCCCATGTGCTTCACGAACAAGTAATTAAGGCAAAGAACTAGCAGGAACACACATTCTATTCTCTTTGAACAAATAACCATCCATCAAATAAAACTTACCGAAAGCCGAATTTCCACATGCATTATAAATCTCAGCAAAGTCAGAATCATTACCATACAATTCCTTCACATATTCAAAGCCTAGCAATCTAGTATTCATGGTGTGTAAAAGAACATACCTGAGCGAAAGTGCATCGGCTACGATGTTCTCTTTGCCTTGCTTATACTTGATCATGTTAGGAAAAGTTTCAATGAATTCAACCCATTTTGCATGTCTCCTATTCAGATGTTTCAAGGATTCATGATCTGAATGGATTACGAACTCTTTTGGCCACAAGTAATGCTGCCATGTTTCAAGTGCTCTTACCAAGGCAGAGAGTTCTTTGTCGTAAGTGGGATAGTTCAAGGTCGCTCCACTTAACTTCTCACTGAAATACGCAATAGGTCTCCGATCCTGCATCAAAGCAGCACCTATTCCCATTCTAGACGCATCACACTCTATCTCAAATGCTTTTGTAAAGTCAGGTAAAGACAAAACAGGTGCAGAACATAATTTGTCTTTCAAAAGAACAAAAGCCAATTCTTGTTCCTCCCCCCATTTAAACCCAACTGACTTTTTAACAACTTCATTCAAGGGTGCAGCTATTGTACTGAAATCTTTCACAAAACGCCTGTAAAAACTAGCTAACCCATGAAAACTCACCTCACTTACCGATTTGGGTGTAGGCCAATCCCGGATGGCATTAACTTTCTCTTCGTCCATCTCGATACCCTATGCAGTTACAACATAGCCAAGAAACACAATTTTTTCCAAGCAGAAGGCACACTTTTTAAGATTAGCATACAATTTCTCATACGCAACACACTAAGTACATTACGCAAATGATCAAAATGCTCTGTTAAGTTCTTGCTATAGATCAAAATGTCATCAAAATACACAACCACAAACTTACCTATGAATGCACGCAACACATGATTCATTAAACGCATAAACGTACTTGGTGCATTTGTTAGTCCAAACGTCATTACTAACTATTCATATAAACCATACTTAGTCTTAAATGCAGTTTTCCACTCATCACCCTCTTTCATCCTAATCTGATGGTACCCACTTTCCAAGTCAATTTTAGAGAAAATGCAAGATCCATGCAACTCATTGATGCAAACCAAGGAGCTGGCCATATTGATCATACACTCGGGAATGCGTCTGAATTCGCACAAGACCCTTTGTCACTTCCCAGTGGCCCAATAACAAGACTTAGAGCCAAACGCTTCAAGGAAGCACTAAATGGGCTAATCCAAGAGATTTGGGCTGATTCAAAAAAGACCAAGATGGGATCAATCAAATGATAATCAAGGCTTAGTCCACATCATCAAAGCAATTGAAGAGGGTAATAATTATGCAAAAACGTTTCAGCATGATCTGACCATCAAAGGTTATGTTAAATACATTGAATTTAGTCATTTAGCTATTTATGATAGCCTCTAGAAGTCCAAGAGACCTAAAAAACGTGGGGACTTGTTTATGTTACTGTTTGAGCTCTTTTAAAGCTTTAGTTATGACTTTTCCTATTCCTGGAGGGTTGTTCCAAGTATAATAAAAAGGGGTATTTCGAAATGATTAAGCAGATTATGTTTTCAGAAAATTATCATATTTGTGAGGTCTTGTGTTCCTCTTCGTTCTTAAAAGAACTCCTAGAACTTATCAAGTTAATCTTGTGGCGTTCAAACAACCAAACTTATCACCTTGATTGTTGAGAGATTCTCAGGTTTTCTAGGTGTGGCGTTTAAATATTTCGTAGTCTTGGTTTTCATCTTGTTAGGTGACGGGCCAGGGCTCAACCAATCTTGTCTACACGATCTTCGGGTTCTAAACCATCATTCTTATTGGGTTTCATCACAATTGTTGATGAAGTTCATATCATTTAGTATCAGAGCTTTGGTTCTAAGATAAGTTTGACTATTGGGGTTAAGATAGTATCATATGTCAAATTTGGGCTTATTCTGATATTGATTTCTTGAGGGGTTATTTCGATATTCATTTTTGCCGCAGAAACACTACCTTAGTGAACCCATATAAAAACAATTTAGAATCAATTGAAACTTTACATTCTGTGTCTTGGGATTGATATCACGTGATATAATAAATTGGGGCTTATTTCGATATCGTATACTAGAGGTTCAATTGGAGGTTCATTTCTGCCCGCAAATTGATCACATAAGGGTTTGTGTACCTAGAAGTACGAAAACGACCTAGAAATTGAGTGTTGTTTTTTGTTTAGTACTAAATATTGATATTGAGGTCATTTAAAAGTCGTTTGGTCTGGGTTTCAATTCAGTTACGTAAAAATTGTGTAAGAGGTTAGATTCTGCTCAAGTCTCAAAACTTGATCCTCACTGTTTAGTTTTGCCCAATTCTATGTTTTTGTTCTATTATCAGTTATCTAGGAGTCAAGTAATTGTTTTCACTAGTGTTTGCTTCTGTTTATTTCGTGTCTTCGTATCGTCCATAATTCGTACGAATTTGCATTGCTACTCGCGAAATCGTAATCGTAGTTTTGTTTTGCTTTGTTTTCAGTATTTTTATTGCATCTTGAGTCTGAAAATCATAATTAGAGTGCGCTGCAAATGCTACTGACTTTGATTTGTTGATTTTAGTTCGTAAAGAACCACAAGAACGCAAGTTGTGAGGTAAAAGGCGTAGTGAGCATATTAGAGTGAAAAGCCTTGATTTTTTTTTTGTGTGATACACGAGAGGTGTGAGGATATATTTTTTGCGACTAACCGAATTTTGCAGATTCAAAGGATGTTTGAAAATAACGAATCAGCGACACAAAACGCTGACGTTGCTTTCCAATTGCGAGCCTTATGTCAACAACTCGAGTTGTTGTCTAGGATGAACATGGATCTGACAGATGATGTGAAATGGATAAAGAAACAGAATATAGGGGCTGATCGCAGAGGAAATACGATCCGTAAGACCGAACCGAATACCAGATCTGATTTTGACGTGTTTGTTGATGAAAACGCGTATGTGGGTGAAGAGGACTATGATGGTGATATGGGATTAGAAGTGACAAATCTTATTGTGAAGGCAAACCACCATTGAAGGATAGTGAGAGGGATGAGCTGCATTACCAGTTGCGGTGTCCTTGGTTATGAGGTCTACACTCCAGGTTCAGGTCAAGGAAGATGAATCTAATCAACAAAAAGAGAATATCTTCCAGAAGCGCTGTTACGTAAAAAGCAAGGTGTGTGGTTTAATTATTGATAGCGAAAGCTCTGTTAATGTTTGCAGTACAACCCTTGTTAGTAACTGAAATTGAGTACTGTTAAGCATGCGAAACCATATAGATTGCAATGGCTGAATGGTGGTGGTGAAGTGAAAGTGACTAAGGAGGTTGTGGTCCCATTTTCGATTGGGAAATATGTTGATGAAGTTCTGTGTGATGTGGTACCGATGCAAGCAACTCACATCTTGTTGGGGAGACCATGGCAATATGATAGGAAGGCAGTTCAAGATGGGGTTAGAAATCGGTATACCATTGTAAGAGATGGTAAAACCATCACTCTTGTACCTCTTACACCCAAACAGGTGCATGATGATCAAATAAAGCTAAAACGTGATATCAACCCCAAGACACAGAATGTAAAGTTTCAATTGATTCTAAAGTGTTTTTATATGGGTTCACTAAGGTAGTGTTTCTGCGGCAGAAATGAATATCGAAATAACCCCTCAAGAAATCAATATCAGAATAAGCCCAAAGTTGACATATGATACTAACTTAACCCCAATAGACGGAATATGAAATTTCAACTGATTCCGATGTGGTTTGCTTATGTTTCCCCAGAGTAGTGTTTTCTGCGGCAAGATTTCAATGATTCTTCAAATTTCAACTAGTCTCTATCTCTCTTTCTTTTCTTTTCTTTTCTTTTCTGTTTTTTTTTTTTTTTAATATACTGAAATGAAGAGACAGAAAAGATGAAATATAACCTTTTTTTTTATTAGATGACGCTGACACGAAGAATAAGGAGATGAACACAAGCACTGGAAAACTTCAAGGAACACTAAAAAAAAGCACGAAAATAACATGATGCGAACCTCGTGATCACGTGGTCACGCAACCCACAACCAAGAATGAGATCTGATCCCGAAAAGCCGAAATAGGTCTGATAGGAGTGTGACACAATGGAAACCTGCCCCAAGGCACCAGCACTATTGGAATGAGTAGAATGACACCACGAAGCCAGTTAATCTTCGATAAGTCGGATTCAGTTCTTTCAAGAACTAAAGAATGCAAGAATCACTCTCACACATAAACTGAAAAGTTCAGAATTAAAATTAATCAATGGGTGCCGAAATTAGGGTTACATGAGTTTAAATACTTCTTAAAAAGTAACCCTAATGGACCTCTTATGTGGACTTAAAAGAGGTCCACTCAAAACTCACCCAAAATCCTAAATTGAAAAGCCCATGACTTAATCCAAGCAAGCCTTGGATCCTAGCTGAAAACAAAGTCTTAATTAAGCCCAAACAAGCCTTGGGTTGTAGCTAACTAACTTAAATAAAAGCCAAAAGGTTTATTTATTCTCTTCCATCCAGCTCATCAATCCCATGTTTCCAAGTTGTAGTAGGATTCTTTTGGCTCCTTTTGTTGTCCACACTTCATGGCCCAAATAAGGCTGTATTGGACCCCTCCTGCACATGGATAAGATGTACTACAGTCTCCTCTTGATACTCCAATGGTCCTTGCAATTCTGACCTGGTTGAAACCTTAAAAACCAATGCATTCATTGCCTCTTTCAATGCCTTTGTCCTAGACCGTGTCATTGGACCATTTGGAACATGTAATGGGTCCTTGCTGGTTTTTTGGGGCTGGTCCGTATCATCCCCTCTCTCCTCGAAAGGATTCGACCTCGAATCAATATCTGTGTCAAACAATGTAAGATCAGCAACATTAAAGGTAGCACTAACACTATACTCACCTGGAAGATCAATTTTGTACGCGTTGTCATTTATTCTCTCCAAAACCTGAAATGGACCATCACCACGAGGCTGTAATTTTGATTTCCTTTGGTTAGGAAATCGTTCCTTCCGCATGTGCACCCAAACCCAATCACCGGGTTGGAAAACAACCAGTTTACGTCCCTTATTTGCTTTAGAAGCGTGAAGTCTGTTCTTTTTCTCTATTTGCAGTCGAACCCTTCATGGAGTTGTCTCACCATCTTTGCCTTCTGTTCACCATCTAAACTTACCCTTTCTTCACAAGATAAAGGAATTAAGTCCATAGGAGTTAGTGGATTAAAACCATAAGCAATTTCAAAAGGAGAAAAACCAGTGGTCGAATGCACAGTTCTATTATAAACAAACTCAACAAAAGGCAAACATTCTTCCCAACTTTTTAAATTCTTTTGTATTACCACACGCAAAAGTTGAGATAATGTTCTATTGACTACCTCAGTTTGCCCATCTGTTTGAGGATGACATGTTGTCGAAAATAAAAGTCCATAGAGATATCTACCCAAGGTTCAATAGGCACAGGTAATGGTGTATAGAGACCATGTGGTTGTACTCTAGATTTTTCCTTTCGACAAGCGATGCATTGTTCACAAATTCGTTGCACATCTCTTTTCATCTTTGGCCAATAGAAATGCTCATGCAATATATCCAAGGTTTTCGCAACCCCAAAGTGACCCATTAAACCACCCCCATGTGCTTCACGAACAAGTAATTAAGGCAAAGAACTAGCAGGAACACACATTCTATTCTCTTTGAACAAATAACCATCCATCAAATAAAACTTACCGAAAGCCGAATTTCCACATGCATTATAAATCTCAGCAAAGTCAGAATCATTACCATACAATTCCTTCACATATTCAAAGCCTAGCAATCTAGTATTCATGGTGTGTAAAAGAACATACCTGAGCGAAAGTGCATCGGCTACGATGTTCTCTTTGCCTTGCTTATACTTGATCATGTTAGGAAAAGTTTCAATGAATTCAACCCATTTTGCATGTCTCCTATTCAGATGTTTCAAGGATTCATGATCTGAATGGATTACGAACTCTTTTGGCCACAAGTAATGCTGCCATGTTTCAAGTGCTCTTACCAAGGCAGAGAGTTCTTTGTCGTAAGTGGGATAGTTCAAGGTCGCTCCACTTAACTTCTCACTGAAATACGCAATAGGTCTCCGATCCTGCATCAAAGCAGCACCTATTCCCATTCTAGACGCATCACACTCTATCTCAAATGCTTTTGTAAAGTCAGGTAAAGACAAAACAGGTGCAGAACATAATTTGTCTTTCAAAAGAACAAAAGCCAATTCTTGTTCCTCCCCCCATTTAAACCCAACTGACTTTTTAACAACTTCATTCAAGGGTGCAGCTATTGTACTGAAATCTTTCACAAAACGCCTGTAAAAACTAGCTAACCCATGAAAACTCACCTCACTTACCGATTTGGGTGTAGGCCAATCCCGGATGGCATTAACTTTCTCTTCGTCCATCTCGATACCCTGTGCAGTTACAACATAGCCAAGAAACACAATTTTTTCCAAGCAGAAGGCACACTTTTTAAGATTAGCATACAATTTCTCATACGCAACACACTAAGTACATTACGCAAATGATCAAAATGCTCTGTTAAGTTCTTGCTATAGATCAAAATGTCATCAAAATACACAACCACAAACTTACCTATGAATGCACGCAACACATGATTCATTAAACGCATAAACGTACTTGGTGCATTTGTTAGTCCAAACGTCATTACTAACTATTCATATAAACCATACTTAGTCTTAAATGCAGTTTTCCACTCATCACCCTCTTTCATCCTAATCTGATGGTACCCACTTTCCAAGTCAATTTTAGAGAAAATGCAAGATCCATGCAACTCATTGATGCAAACCAAGGAGCTGGCCATATTGATCATACACTCGGGAATGCGTCTGAATTCGCACAAGACCCTTTGTCACTTCCCAGTGGCCCAATAACAAGACTTAGAGCCAAACGCTTCAAGGAAGCACTAAATGGGCTAATCCAAGAGATTTGGGCTGATTCAAAAAAGACCAAGATGGGATCAATCAAATGATAATCAAGGCTTAGTCCACATCATCAAAGCAATTGAAGAGGGTAATAATTATGCAAAAACGTTTCAGCATGATCTGACCATCAAAGGTTATGTTAAATACATTGAATTTAGTCATTTAGCTATTTATGATAGCCTCTAGAAGTCCAAGAGACCTAAAAAACGTGGGGACTTGTTTATGTTACTGTTTGAGCTCTTTTAAAGCTTTAGTTATGACTTTTCCTATTCCTGGAGGGTTGTTCCAAGTATAATAAAAAGGGGTATTTCGAAATGATTAAGCAGATTATGTTTTCAGAAAATTATCATATTTGTGAGGTCTTGTGTTCCTCTTCGTTCTTAAAAGAACTCCTAGAACTTATCAAGTTAATCTTGTGGCGTTCAAACAACCAAACTTATCACCTTGATTGTTGAGAGATTCTCAGGTTTTCTAGGTGTGGCGTTTAAATATTTCGTAGTCTTGGTTTTCATCTTGTTAGGTGACGGGCCAGGGCTCAACCAATCTTGTCTACACGATCTTCGGGTTCTAAACCATCATTCTTATTGCGTTTCATCACAATTGTTGATGAAGTTCATATCATTTAGTATCAGAGCTTTGGTTCTAAGATAAGTTTGACTATTGGGGTTAAGATAGTATCATATGTCAAATTTGGGCTTATTCTGATATTGATTTCTTGAGGGGTTATTTCGATATTCATTTTTGCCGCAGAAACACTACCTTAGTGAACCCATATAAAAACAATTTAGAATCAATTGAAACTTTACATTCTGTGTCTTGGGATTGATATCGCGTGATATAATAAATTGGGGCTTATTTCGATATCGTATACTAGAGGTTTCAATTGGAGGTTCATTTCTGCCCGCAAATTGATCACATAAGGGTTTGTGTACCTAGAAGTACGAAAACGACCTAGAAATTGAGTGTTGTTTTTTGTTTAGTACTAAATATTGATATTGAGGTCATTTAAAAGTCGTTTGGTCTGGGTTTCAATTCAGTTACGTAAAAATTGTGTAAGAGGTTAGATTCTGCTCAAGTCTCAAAACTTGATCCTCACTGTTTAGTTTTGCCCAATTCTATGTTTTTGTTCTATTATCAGTTATCTAGGAGTCAAGTAATTGTTTTCACTAGTGTTTGCTTCTGTTTATTTCGTGTCTTCGTATCGTCCATAATTCGTACGAATTTGCATTGCTACTCGCGAAATCGTAATCGTAGTTTTGTTTTGCTTTGTTTTCAGTATTTTTATTGCATCTTGAGTCTGAAAATCATAATTAGAGTGCGCTGCAAATGCTACTGACTTTGATTTGTTGATTTTAGTTCGTAAAGAACCACAAGAACGCAAGTTGTGAGGTAAAAGGCGTAGTGAGCATATTAGAGTGAAAAGCCTTGATTGTTTTTTTGTGTGATACACGAGAGGTGTGAGGATATATTTTTTGCGACTAACCGAATTTTGCAGATTCAAAGGATGTTTGAAAATAACGAATCAGCGACACAAAACGCTGACGTTGCTTTGCAATTGCGAGCCTTATGTCAACAACTCGAGTTGTTGTCTAGGATGAACATGGATCTGACAGATGATGTGAAATGGATAAAGAAACAGAATATAGGGGCTGATCGCAGAGGAAATACGATCCGTAAGACCGAACCGAATACCAGATCTGATTTTGACGTGTTTGTTGATGAAAACGCGTATGTGGGTGAAGAGGACTATGATGGTGATATGGAATCTAGAAGTGACAAATCTTATTGTGAAGGCAAACCACCATTGAAGGATAGTGAGAGGGATGAGCTGCATTACCAGTTGCGGTGTCCTTGGTTATGAGGTCTTCACTCCAGGTTCAGGTCAAGGAAGATGAATCTAATCAACAAAAAGAGAATATCTTCCAGAAGCGCTGTTACGTAAAAAGCAAGGTGTGTGGTTTAATTATTGATAGCGAAAGCTCTGTTAATGAAGCAGTACAACCCTTGTTAGTAACTGAAATTGAGTACTGTTAAGCATGCGAAACCATATAGATTGCAATGGCTGAATGGTGGTGGTGAAGTGAAAGTGACTAAGGAGGTTGTGGTCCCATTTTCGATTGGGAAATATGTTGATGAAGTTCTGTGTGATGTGGTACCGATGCAAGCAACTCACATCTTGTTGGGGAGACCATGGCAATATGATAGGAAGGCAGTTCAAGATGGGGTTAGAAATCGGTATACCATTGTAAGAGATGGTAAAACCATCACTCTTGTACCTCTTACACCCAAACAGGTGCATGATGATCAAATAAAGCTAAAACGTGATATCAACCCCAAGATACAGAATGTAAAGTTTCAATTGATTCTAAAGTGTTTTTATATGGGTTCACTAAGGTAGTGTTTCTGCGGCAGAAATGAATATCGAAATAACCCCTCAAGAAATCAATATCAGAATAAGCCCAAAGTTGACATATGATACTAACTTAACCCCAATAGACGGAATATGAAATTTCAACTGATTCCGATGTGGTTTGCTTATGTTTACCCAGAGTAGTGTTTTCTGCGGCAAGATTTCAATGATTCTTCAAATTTCAACAAATGCCTCTATCTCTCTTTCTTTTCTTTTCTTTTCTGTTTTTAATATACTGAAATGAAGAGACAGAAAAAGATGAAATATAACCTTTTTTTTTATTAGATGACGCTGACACGAAGAATAAGGAGATGAACACAAGCACTGGAAAACTTCAAGGAACACTAAAAAAAAGCACGAAAATAACATGATGCGAACCTCGTGATCACGCAACCCACAACCAAGAATGAGATCTGATCCCGGAAAGCCGAAATAGGTCTGATAGGAGTGTGACACAATGGAAACCTGCCCCAAGACACCAGCACTATTGGAATGAGTAGAATGAAACCACGAAGCCAGTTAATCTTCGATAAGTCGGATTCAGTTCTTTCAAGAACTAAAGAATGCAAGAATCACTCTCACACATAAACTGAAAAGTTCAGAATTGAAATTAATGAATGGCTGCCGAAATTAGGGTTACATGAGTTTAAATAGTTCTTAAAAAGTAACCCTAATGGACCTCTTATGTGGACTTAAAAGAGGTCCACTCAAAACTGACCCAAAACCCTAAGTTGGAAAAGCCCATGACTTAATCCAAACAAGCCTTGGATCCTAGCTGAAAACAAAGTCTTAATTAAGCCCAAACAAGCCTTGGGTTGTAGCTAACTAACTTAAATAAAAGCCAAAAGGTTTATTTATTCTCTTCCATCCAGCTCATCAATCCCATGTTTCCAAGTTGTAGTAGGATTCTTTTGGCTCCTTTTGTTGTCCTCACTTCATGGCCCGAATAAGGCTGTATTGGACCCCTCCTGCACATGGATAAGATGTACTAGGGTCTCCTCTTGATACTCCAATGGTCCTTGCAATTCAGACCTGGTTGAAACCTTCAAAACCAATGCATTCATTGCCTCTTTCAATGCCTTTGTCCTAGACCGCGTCATTGGACCATTTGGAACATGTAATGGGTCCTTGCTGGTTTTTTGGGGCTGGTCCGTATCATCCCCTCTCTCCTCGAAAGGATTCGACCTCGAATCAATATCTGTGTCAAACAATGTAAGATCAGCAACATTAAAGGTAGCACTAACACTATACTCACCTGGAAGATCAATTTTGTATGCGTTGTCATTTATTCTCTCCAAAACCTGAAATGGACCATCACCACGAGGCTGTAATTTTGATTTCCTTTGGTTAGGAAATCGTTCCTTCCGCATGTGCACCCAAACCCAATCACCGGGTTGGAAAACAACCAGTTTACATCCCTTATTTGCTTTAGAAGCGTAAAGTCTGTTCTTTTTCTCTATTTGCAGTCGAACCCTTCATGGAGTTGTCTCACCATCTTTGCCTTCTGTTCACCATCTAAACTTACCCTTTCTTCACAAGATAAAGGAATTAAGTCCATAGGAGTTAGTGGATTAAAACCATAAGCAATTTCAAAAGGAGAAAAACCAGTGGTCGAATGCACAGTTCTATTATAAGCAAACTCAACAAAAGGCAAACATTCTTCCCAACTTTTTAAATTCTTTTGTATTACCACACGCAAAAGTTGAGATAATGTTCTATTGACTACCTCAGTTTGCCCATCTGTTTGAGGATGACATGTTGTCGAAAATAAAAGTCCATAGAGATATCTACCCAAGGTTCAATAGGCACAGGTAATGGTGTATAGAGACCATGTGGTTGTACTCTAGATTTTTCCTTTCAACAAGCGATGCATTGTTCACAAATTCGTTGCACATCTCTTTTCATCTTTGGCCAATAGAAATGCTCATGCAATATATCCAAGGTTTTCGCAACCCCAAAGTGACCCATTAAACCACCCCCATGTGCTTCACGAACAAGTAATTCAGGCAAAGAACTAGCAGGAACACACATTCTATTCTCTTTGAACAAATAACCATCCATCAAATAAAACTTACCGAAAGCCGAATTTCCACATGCATTATAAATCTCAGCAAAGTCAGAATCATTACCATACAATTCCTTCACATATTCAAAGCCTAGCAATCTAGTATTCATGGTGTGTAAAAGAACATACCTGAGCGAAAGTGCATCGGCTACGATGTTCTCTTTGCCTTGCTTATACTTGATCACGTTAGGAAAAGTTTCAATGAATTCAACCCATTTTGCATGTCTCCTATTCAGATGTTTCAAGGATTCATGATCTGAATGGATTACGAACTCTTTTGGCCACAAGTAATGCTGCCATGTTTCAAGTGCTCTTACCAAGGCAGAGAGTTCTTTGTCGTAAGTGGGATAGTTCAAGGTCGCTCCACTTAACTTCTCACTGAAATACGCAATAGGTCTCCGATCCTGCATCAAAGCAGCACCTATTCCCATTCTAGACGCATCACACTCTATTTCAAATGCTTTTGTAAAGTCAGGTAAAGACAAAACAGGTGCAGAACATAATTTGTCTTTCAAAGAACAAAAGCCAATTCTTGTTCCTCCCCCCATTTAAACCCAACTGACTTTTTAACAACTTCATTCAAGGGTGCAGCTATTGTACTGAAATCTTTCACAAAACGCCTGTAAAAACTAGCTAACCCATGAAAACTCACCTCACTTACCGATTTGGGTGTAGGCCAATCCCGGATGGCATTAACTTTCTCTTCGTCCATCTCGATACCCTGTGCAGTTACAACATAGCCAAGAAACACAATTTTTTCCAAGCAGAAGGCACACTTTTTAAGATTAGCATACAATTTCTCACTACGCAACACACTAAGTACATTACGCAAATGACCAAAATGCTCTGTCAAGTTCTTGCTATAGATCAAAATGTCATCAAAATACACAACCACAAACTTACCTATGAATGCACGCAACACATGATTCATTAAACGCATAAACGTACTTGGTGCATTTGTTAGTCCAAACGTCATTACTAACTATTCATATAAACCATACTTAGTCTTAAATGCAGTTTTCCACTCATCACCCTCTTTCATCCTAATCTGATGGTACCCACTTTTCAAGTCAATTTTAGAGAAAATGCAAGATCCATGCAACTCATTGATGCAAACCAAGGAGCTGGCCATATTGATCATACACTCGGGAATGCGTCTTAATTCGCACACAAGACCCTTTGTCACTTCCCAGTGGCCCAATTACAAGACTTAGAGCCAAACGCTTCAAGGAAGCACTAAATGGGCTAATCCAAGAGATTTGGGCTGATTCAAAAAAGACCAAGATGGGATCAAATGATAATCAAGGCTTAGTCCACATCATCAAAGCAATTGAAGAGGGTAATAATTATGCAAAAACGTTTCAGCATGATCTGACCATCAAAGGGCATGAATTTGATGACTTTCAAGGTTATTAATTAGAGGAATGAAGTTGGTCTTAAATGGTTATGTTAAATACATTGAATTTAGTCATTTAGCTATTTATGATAGCCTCTAGAAGTCCAAGAGACCTAAAAACGTGGGGACTTGTTTATGTTACTGTTTGAGCTCTTTTAAAGCTTTAGTTATGACTTTTCCTATTCTTGGAGGGTTGTTCCAAGTATAATAAAAAGGGGTATTTCGAAATGATTAAGCAGATTATGTTTTCAGAAAATTATCATATTTGTGAGGTCTTGTGTTCCTCTTCGTTCTTAAAAGAACTCCTAGAACTTATCAAGTTAATCTTGTGGCGTTCAAACAACCAAACTTATCACCTTGATTGTTGAGAGATTCTCAGGTTTTCTAGGTGTGGCGTTTAAATATTTCGTAGTCTTGGTTTTCATCTTGTTAGGTGACGGGTCAGGGCTCAACCAATCTTGTCTACACGATCTTCGGGTTCTAAACCATCATTCTTATTGGGTTTCATCACAATTGTTGATGAAGTTCATATCATTTGGTATCAGAGCTTTGGTTCTAAGATAAGTTTGACTATTGGGGTTAAGATAGTATCATATGTCAAATTTGGGCTTATTCTGATATTGATTTCTTGAGGGGTTATTTCGATATTCATTTTTGCCGCAGAAACACTACCTTAGTGAACCCATATAAAAACAATTTAGAATCAATTGAAACTTTACATTCTGTGTCTTGGGATTGATATCGCGTGATATAATAAATTGGGGCTTATTTCGATATCGTATACTAGAGGTTTCAATTGGAGGTTCATTTCTGCCCGCAAATTGATCACATAAGGGTTTGTGTACCTAGAAGTACGAGAACGACCTAGAAATTGAGTGTTGTTTTTTGTTTAGTACTAAAATACTAAATATTGATTTTGAGGTCATTTCGAAGTCGTTTGGTCTGGGTTTCAATTCTGTTACGTAAAAATTGTGTAAGAGGTTAGATTCTGCTCAAGTCTCAAAACTTGATCCTCACTGTTTAGTTTTGTCCAATTCTATGTTTTTGTTCTATTATCAGTTATCTAGGAGTCAAGTAATTGTTTTCACTGTGTTTGCTTCTGTTTATTTCGTGTCTTCGTATCGTCCATAATTCGTACGAATTTGCATTGCTACTCGCGAAATCGTAATCGTAGTTTTGTTTTGCTTTGTTTTCAGTATTTTTATTGCATCTTGAGTCTGAAAATCATAATTAGAGTGCGCTGCAAATGCTACTGACTTTGATTTGTTGATTTTAGTTCGTAAAGAACCACAAGAACGCAAGTTGTGAGGTAAGAGGCGTAGTGAGCATATTAGAGTGAAAAACCTTGATTGTTTTTTTGTGTGATACACGAGAGGTGTGAGGATATATTTTTTGCGACTAACCGAATTTTGCAGATTCAAAGGATGTTTGAAAATAACGAATCAGCGACACAAAACGCTGACGTTGCTTTGCAATTGCGAGCCTTATGTCAACAACTCGAGTTATTGTCTAGGATGAACATGGATCTGACAGATGATGTGAAATGGATAAAGAAACAGAATATAGGGGCTGATCGCAGAGGAAATACGATCCGTAAGACCGAACCGAATACCAGATCTGATTTTGACGTGTTTGTTGATGAAAACGCGTATGTGGGTGAAGAGGACTATGATGGTGATATGGAATCTAGAAGTGACAAATCTTATTGTGAAGGCAAACCACCATTGAAGGATAGTGAGAGGGATGAGCTGCATTACCAGTTGCGGTGTCCTTGGTTATGAGGTCTTCACTCCAGGTTCAGGTCAAGGAAGATGAATCTAATCAACAAAAAGAGAATATCTTCCAGAAGCGCTGTTACGTAAAAAGCAAGGTGTGTGGTTTAATTATTGATAGCGAAAGCTCTGTTAATGAAGCAGTACAACCCTTGTTAGTAACTGAAATTGAGTACTGTTAAGCATGCGAAACCATATAGATTGCAATGGCTGAATGGTGGTGGTGAAGTGAAAGTGACTAAGGAGGTTGTGGTCCCATTTTCGATTGGGAAATATGTTGATGAAGTTCTGTGTGATGTGGTACCGATGCAAGCAACTCACATCTTGTTGGGGAGACCATGGCAATATGATAGGAAGGCAGTTCAAGATGGGGTTAGAAATCGGTATACCATTGTAAGAGATGGTAAAACCATCACTCTTGTACCTCTTACACCCAAACAGGTGCATGATGATCAAATAAAGCTAAAACGTGATATCAACCCCAAGATACAGAATGTAAAGTTTCAATTGATTCTAAAGTGTTTTTATATGGGTTCACTAAGGTAGTGTTTCAGAAATGAATATCGAAATAACCCCTCAAGAAATCAATATCAGAATAAGCCCAAAGTTGACATATGATACTAACTTAACCCCAATAGATGGAATATGAAATTTCAACTGATTCCGATGTGGTTTGCTTATGTTTCCCCAGAGTAGTGTTTTCTGCGGCAAGATTTCAATGATTCTTCAAATTTCAACTAATGCCTCTATCTCTCTTTCTTTTCTTTTCTTTTCTGTTTTTTTTTTTTAATATACTGAAATGAAAAGACAGAAAAAGATGAAATATAACCTTTTTTTTTATTAGATGACGCTGACACGAAGAATAAGGAGATGAACACAAGCACTGGAAAACTTCAAGGAACACTAAAAAAAAGCAAGAAAATAACATGATGCGAACCTCGTGATCACGCAACCCACAACCAAGAATGAGATCTGATCCCGGAAAGCCGAAATAGGTCTGATAGGAGTGTGACACAATGGAAACCTGCCCCAAGACACCAGCACTATTGGAATGAGTAGAATGAAACCACGAAGCCAGTTAATCTTCGATAAGTCGGATTCAGTTCTTTCAAGAACTAAAGAATGCAAGAATCACTCTCACACATAAACTGAAAAGTTCAGAATTGAAATTAATGAATGGCTGCCGAAATTAGGGTTACATGAGTTTAAATAGTTCTTAAAAAGTAACCCTAATGGACCTCTTATGTGGACTTAAAAGAGGTCCACTCAAAACTGACCCAAAATCCTAAATTGAAAAGCCCATGACTTAATCCAAGCAAGCCTTGGATCCTAGCTGAAAACAAAGTCTTAATTAAGCCCAAACAAGCCTTGGGTTGTAGCTAACTAACTTAAATAAAAGCCAAAAGGTTTATTTATTCTCTTCCATCCAGCTCATCAATCCCATGTTTCCAAGTTGTAGTAGGATTCTTTTGGCTCCTTTTGTTGTCCTCACTTCATGGCCCGAATAAGGCTGTATTGGACCCCTCCTGCACATGGATAAGATGTACTACAGTCTCCTCTTGATACTCCAATGGTCCTTGCAATTCTGACCTGGTTGAAACCTTAAAACCAATGCATTCATTGCCTCTTTCAATGCCTTTGTCCTAGACCGCGTCATTGGACCATTTGGAACATGTAATGGGTCCTTGCTGGTTTTTTGGGGCTGGTCCGTATCATCCCCTCTCTCCTCGAAAGGATTCGACCTCGAATCAATATCTGTGTCAAACAATGTAAGATCAGCAACATTAAAGGTAGCACTAACACTATACTCACCTGGAAGATCAATTTTGTATGCGTTGTCATTTATTCTCTCCAAAACCTGAAATGGACCATCACCACGAGGCTGTAATTTTGATTTCCTTTGGTTAGGAAATCGTTCCTTCCGCATGTGCACCCAAACCCAATCACCGGGTTGGAAAACAACCAGTTTACATCCCTTATTTGCTTTAGAAGCGTAAAGTCTGTTCTTTTTCTCTATTTGCAGTCGAACCCTTCATGGAGTTGTCTCACCATCTTTGCCTTCTGTTCACCATCTAAACTTACCCTTTCTTCACAAGATAAAGGAATTAAGTCCATAGGAGTTAGTGGATTAAAACCATAAGCAATTTCAAAAGGAGAAAAACCAGTGGTCGAATGCACAGTTCTATTATAAGCAAACTCAACAAAAGGCAAACATTCTTCCCAACTTTTTAAATTCTTTTGTATTACCACACGCAAAAGTTGAGATAATGTTCTATTGACTACCTCAGTTTGCCCATCTGTTTGAGGATGACATGTTGTCGAAAATAAAAGTCCATAGAGATATCTACCCAAGGTTCAATAGGCACATGTAATGGTGTATAGAGACCATGTGGTTGTACTCTAGATTTTTCCTTTCAACAAGCGATGCATTGTTCACAAATTCGTTGCACATCTCTTTTCATCTTTGGCCAATAGAAATGCTCATGCAATATATCCAAGGTTTTCGCAACCCCAAAGTGACCCATTAAACCACCCCATGTGCTTCACGAACAAGTAATTCAGGCAAAGAACTAGCAGGAACACACATTCTATTCTCTTTGAACAAATAACCATCCATCAAATAAAACTTACCGAAAGCCGAATTTCCACATGCATTATAAATCTCAGCAAAGTCAGAATCATTACCATACAATTCCTTCACATATTCAAAGCCTAGCAATCTAGTATTCATGGTGTGTAAAAGAACATACCTGAGCGAAAGTGCATCGGCTACGATGTTCTCTTTGCCTTGCTTATACTTGATCACGTTAGGAAAAGTTTCAATGAATTCAACCCATTTTGCATGTCTCCTATTCAGATGTTTCAAGGATTCATGATCTGAATGGATTACGAACTCTTTTGGCCACAAGTAATGCTGCCATGTTTCAAGTGCTCTTACCAAGGCAGAGAGTTCTTTGTCGTAAGTGGGATAGTTCAAGGTCGCTCCACTTAACTTCTCACTGAAATACGCAATAGGTCTCCGATCCTGCATCAAAGCAGCACCTATTCCCATTCTAGACGCATCACACTCTATTTCAAATGCTTTTGTAAAGTCAGGTAAAGACAAAACAGGTGCAGAACATAATTTGTCTTTCAAAAGAACAAAAGCCAATTCTTGTTCCTCCCCCCATTTAAACCCAACTGACTTTTTAACAACTTCATTCAAGGGTGCAGCTATTGTACTGAAATCTTTCACAAAACGCCTGTAAAAACTAGCTAACCCATGAAAACTCACCTCACTTACCGATTTGGGTGTAGGCCAATCCCGGATGGCATTAACTTTCTCTTCGTCCATCTCGATACCCTGTGCAGTTACAACATAGCCAAGAAACACAATTTTTTCCAAGCAGAAGGCACACTTTTTAAGATTAGCATACAATTTCTCACTACGCAACACACTAAGTACATTACGCAAATGACCAAAATGCTCTGTCAAGTTCTTGCTATAGATCAAAATGTCATCAAAATACACAACCACAAACTTACCTATGAATGCACGCAACACATGATTCATTAAACGCATAAACGTACTTGGTGCATTTGTTAGTCCAAACGTCATTACTAACTATTCATATAAACCATACTTAGTCTTAAATGCAGTTTTCCACTCATCACCCTCTTTCATCCTAATCTGATGGTACCCACTTTTCAAGTCAATTTTAGAGAAAATGCAAGATCCATGCAACTCATTGATGCAAACCAAGGAGCTGGCCATATTGATCATACACTCGGGAATGCGTCTTAATTCGCACAAGACCCTTTGTCACTTCCCAGTGGCCCAATTACAAGACTTAGAGCCAAACGCTTCAAGGAAGCACTAAATGGGCTAATCCAAGAGATTTGGGCTGATTCAAAAAAGACCAAGATGGGATCAAATGATAATCAAGGCTTAGTCCACATCATCAAAGCAATTGAAGAGGGTAATAATTATGCAAAAACGTTTCAGCATGATCTGACCATCAAAGGGCATGAATTTGATGACTTTCAAGGTTATTAATTAGAGGAATGAAGTTGGTCTTAAATGGTTATGTTAAATACATTGAATTTAGTCATTTAGCTATTTATGATAGCCTCTAGAAGTCCAAGAGACCTAAAAACGTGGGGACTTGTTTATGTTACTGTTTGAGCTCTTTAAAGCTTTAGTTATGACTTTTCCTATTCTTGGAGGGTTGTTCCAAGTATAATAAAAAGGGGTATTTCGAAATGATTAAGCAGATTATGTTTTCAGAAAATTATCATATTTGTGAGGTCTTGTGTTCCTCTTCGTTCTTAAAAGAACTCCTAGAACTTATCAAGTTAATCTTGTGGCGTTCAAACAACCAAACTTATCACCTTGATTGTTGAGAGATTCTCAGGTTTTCTAGGTGTGGCGTTTAAATATTTCGTAGTCTTGGTTTTCATCTTGTTAGGTGACGGGTCAGGGCTCAACCAATCTTGTCTACACGATCTTCGGGTTCTAAACCATCATTCTTATTGGGTTTCATCACAATTGTTGATGAAGTTCATATCATTTGGTATCAGAGCTTTGGTTCTAAGATAAGTTTGACTATTGGGGTTAAGATAGTATCATATGTCAAATTTGGGCTTATTCTGATATTGATTTCTTGAGGGGTTATTTCGATATTCATTTTTGCCGCAGAAACACTACCTTAGTGAACCCATATAAAAACAATTTAGAATCAATTGAAACTTTACATTCTGTGTCTTGGGATTGATATCGCGTGATATAATAAATTGGGGCTTATTTCGATATCGTATACTAGAGGTTTCAATTGGAGGTTCATTTCTGCCCGCAAATTGATCACATAAGGGTTTGTGTACCTAGAAGTACGAGAACGACCTAGAAATTGAGTGTTGTTTTTTGTTTAGTACTAAATATTGATTTTGAGGTCATTTCAAAGTCGTTTGGTCTGGGTTTCAATTCTGTTACGTAAAAATTGTGTAAGAGGTTAGATTCTGCTCAAGTCTCAAAACTTGATCCTCACTGTTTAGTTTTGTCCAATTCTATGTTTTTGTTCTATTATCAGTTATCTAGGAGTCAAGTAATTGTTTTCACTGTGTTTGCTTCTGTTTATTTCGTGTCTTCGTATCGTCCATAATTCGTACGAATTTGCATTGCTACTCGCGAAATCGTAATCGTAGTTTTGTTTTGCTTTGTTTTCAGTATTTTTATTGCATCTTGAGTCTGAAAATCATAATTAGAGTGCGCTGCAAATGCTACTGACTTTGATTTGTTGATTTTAGTTCGTAAAGAACCACAAGAACGCAAGTTGTGAGGTAAGAGGCGTAGTGAGCATATTAGAGTGAAAAACCTTGATTGTTTTTTTGTGTGATACACGAGAGGTGTGAGGATATATTTTTTGCGACTAACCGAATTTTGCAGATTCAAAGGATGTTTGAAAATAACGAATCAGCGACACAAAACGCTGACGTTGCTTTGCAATTGCGAGCCTTATGTCAACAACTCGAGTTATTGTCTAGGATGAACATGGATCTGACAGATGATGTGAAATGGATAAAGAAACAGAATATAGGGGCTGATCGCAGAGGAAATACGATCCGTAAGACCGAACCGAATACCAGATCTGATTTTGACGTGTTTGTTGATGAAAACGCGTATGTGGGTGAAGAGGACTATGATGGTGATATGGAATCTAGAAGTGACAAATCTTATTGTGAAGGCAAACCACCATTGAAGGATAGTGAGAGGGATGAGCTGCATTACCAGTTGCGGTGTCCTTGGTTATGAGGTCTTCACTCCAGGTTCAGGTCAAGGAAGATGAATCTAATCAACAAAAAGAGAATATCTTCCAGAAGCGCTGTTACGTAAAAAGCAAGGTGTGTGGTTTAATTATTGATAGCGAAAGCTCTGTTAATGAAGCAGTACAACCCTTGTTAGTAACTGAAATTGAGTACTGTTAAGCATGCGAAACCATATAGATTGCAATGGCTGAATGGTGGTGGTGAAGTGAAAGTGACTAAGGAGGTTGTGGTCCCATTTTCGATTGGGAAATATGTTGATGAAGTTCTGTGTGATGTGGTACCGATGCAAGCAACTCACATCTTGTTGGGGAGACCATGGCAATATGATAGGAAGGCAGTTCAAGATGGGGTTAGAAATCGGTATACCATTGTAAGAGATGGTAAAACCATCACTCTTGTACCTCTTACACCCAAACAGGTGCATGATGATCAAATAAAGCTAAAACGTGATATCAACCCCAAGATACAGAATGTAAAGTTTCAATTGATTCTAAAGTGTTTTTATATGGGTTCACTAAGGTAGTGTTTCTGCGGCAGAAATGAATATCGAAATAACCCCTCAAGAAATCAATATCAGAATAAGCCCAAAGTTGACATATGATACTAACTTAACCCCAATAGATGGAATATGAAATTTCAACTGATTCCGATGTGGTTTGCTTATGTTTCCCCAGAGTAGTGTTTTCTGCGGCAAGATTTCAATGATTCTTCAAATTTCAACTAATGCCTCTATCTCTCTTTCTTTTCTTTTCTTCTGTTTTTTTTTTTTTTAATATACTGAAATGAAAAGACAGAAAAAGATGAAATATAACCTTTTTTTTTATTAGATGACGCTGACACGAAGAATAAGGAGATGAACACAAGCACTGGAAAACTTCAAGGAACACTAAAAAAAAGCACGAAAATAACATGATGCGAACCTCGTGATCACGCAACCCACAACCAAGAATGAGATCTGATCCCGGAAAGCCGAAATAGGTCTGATAGGAGTGTGACACAATGGAAACCTGCCCCAAGACACCAGCACTATTGGAATGAGTAGAATGAAACCACGAAGCCAGTTAATCTTCGATAAGTCGGATTCAGTTCTTTCAAGAACTAAAGAATGCAAGAATCACTCTCACACATAAACTGAAAAGTTCAGAATTGAAATTAATGAATGGCTGCCGAAATTAGGGTTACATGAGTTTAAATAGTTCTTAAAAAGTAACCCTAATGGACCTCTTATGTGGACTTAAAAGAGGTCCACTCAAAACTGACCCAAAATCCTAAATTGAAAAGCCCATGACTTAATCCAAGCAAGCCTTGGATCCTAGCTGAAAACAAAGTCTTAATTAAGCCCAAACAAGCCTTGGGTTGTAGCTAACTAACTTAAATAAAAGCCAAAAGGTTTATTTATTCTCTTCCATCCAGCTCATCAATCCCATGTTTCCAAGTTGTAGTAGGATTCTTTTGGCTCCTTTTGTTGTCCTCACTTCATGGCCCGAATAAGGCTGTATTGGACCCCTCCTGCACATGGATAAGATGTACTACAGTCTCCTCTTGATACTCCAATGGTCCTTGCAATTCTGACCTGGTTGAAACCTTAAAACCAATGCATTCATTGCCTCTTTCAATGCCTTTGTCCTAGACCGCGTCATTGGACCATTTGGAACATGTAATGGGTCCTTGCTGGTTTTTTGGGGCTGGTCCGTATCATCCCCTCTCTCCTCGAAAGGATTCGACCTCGAATCAATATCTGTGTCAAACAATGTAAGATCAGCAACATTAAAGGTAGCACTAACACTATACTCACCTGGAAGATCAATTTTGTACGCGTTGTCATTTATTCTCTCCAAAACCTGAAATGGACCATCACCACGAGGCTGTAATTTTGATTTCCTTTGGTTAGGAAATCGTTCCTTCCGCATGTGCACCCAAACCCAATCACCGGGTTGGAAAACAACCAGTTTACATCCCTTATTTGCTTTAGAAGCGTAAAGTCTGTTCTTTTTCTCTATTTGCAGTCGAACCCTTCATGGAGTTGTCTCACCATCTTTGCCTTCTGTTCACCATCTAAACTTACCCTTTCTTCACAAGATAAAGGAATTAAGTCCATAGGAGTTAGTGGATTAAAACCATAAGCAATTTCAAAAGGAGAAAAACCAGTGGTCGAATGCACAGTTCTATTATAAGCAAACTCAACAAAAGGCAAACATTCTTCCCAACTTTTTAAATTTTTTTGTATTACAACACGCAAAAGTTGAGATAATGTTCTATTGACTACCTCAGTTTGCCCATCTGTTTGAGGATGACATGTTGTCGAAAATAAAAGTCCATAGAGATATCTACCCAAGGTTCAATAGGCACAGGTAATGGTGTATAGAGACCATGTGGTTGTACTCTAGATTTTTCCTTTCGACAAGCGATGCATTGTTCACAAATTCGTTGCACATCTCTTTTCATCTTTGGCCAATAGAAATGCTCATGCAATACATCCAAGGTTTTCGCAACCCCAAAGTGACCCATTAAACCACCCCCATGTGCTTCACGAACAAGTAATTCAGGCAAAGAACTAGCAGGAACACACATTCTATTCTCTTTGAACAAATAACCATCCATCAAATAAAACTTACCGAAAGCCGAATTTCCACATGCATTATAAATCTCAGCAAAGTCAGAATCATTACCATACAATTCCTTCACATATTCAAAGCCTAGCAATCTAGTATTCATGGTGTGTAAAAGAACATACCTGAGCGAAAGTGCATCGGCTACGATGTTCTCTTTGCCTTGCTTATACTTGATCACGTTAGGAAAAGTTTCAATGAATTCAACCCATTTTGCATGTCTCCTATTCAGATGTTTCAAGGATTCATGATCTGAATGGATTACGAACTCTTTTGGCCACAAGTAATGCTGCCATGTTTCAAGTGCTCTTACCAAGGCAGAGAGTTCTTTGTCGTAAGTGGGATAGTTCAAGGTCGCTCCACTTAACTTCTCACTGAAATACGCAATAGGTCTCCGATCCTGCATCAAAGCAGGCACCTATTCCCATTCTAGACGCATCACACTCTATTTCAAATGCTTTTGTAAAGTCAGGTAAAGACAAAACAGGTGCAGAACATAATTTGTCTTTCAAAAGAACAAAAGCCAATTCTTGTTCCTCCCCCCATTTAAACCCAACTGACTTTTTAACAACTTCATTCAAGGGTGCAGCTATTGTACTGAAATCTTTCACAAAACGCCTGTAAAAACTAGCTAACCCATGAAAACTCACCTCACTTACCGATTTGGGTGTAGGCCAATCCCGGATGGCATTAACTTTCTCTTCGTCCATCTCGATACCCTGTGCAGTTACAACATAGCCAAGAAACACAATTTTTTCCAAGCAGAAGGCACACTTTTTAAGATTAGCATACAATTTCTCACTACGCAACACACTAAGTACATTACGCAAATGACCAAAATGCTCTGTCAAGTTCTTGCTATAGATCAAAATGTCATCAAAATACACAACCACAAACTTACCTATGAATGCACGCAACACATGATTCATTAAACGCATAAACGTACTTGGTGCATTTGTTAGTCCAAACGTCATTACTAACTATTCATATAAACCATACTTAGTCTTAAATGCAGTTTTCCACTCATCACCCTCTTTCATCCTAATCTGATGGTACCCACTTTTCAAGTCAATTTTAGAGAAAATGCAAGATCCATGCAACTCATTGATGCAAACCAAGGAGCTGGCCATATTGATCATACACTCGGGAATGCGTCTTAATTCGCACACAAGACCCTTTGTCACTTCCCAGTGGCCCAATTACAAGACTTAGAGCCAAACGCTTCAAGGAAGCACTAAATGGGCTAATCCAAGAGATTTGGGCTGATTCAAAAAAGACCAAGATGGGATCAAATGATAATCAAGGCTTAGTCCACATCATCAAAGCAATTGAAGAGGGTAATAATTATGCAAAAACGTTTCAGCATGATCTGACCATCAAAGGGCATGAATTTGATGACTTTCAAGGTTATTAATTAGAGGAATGAAGTTGGTCTTAAATGGTTATGTTAAATACATTGAATTTAGTCATTTAGCTATTTATGATAGCCTCTAGAAGTCCAAGAGACCTAAAAACGTGGGGACTTGTTTATGTTACTGTTTGAGCTCTTTTAAAGCTTTAGTTATGACTTTTCCTATTCTTGGAGGGTTGTTCCAAGTATAATAAAAAGGGGTATTTCGAAATGATTAAGCAGATTATGTTTTCAGAAAATTATCATATTTGTGAGGTCTTGTGTTCCTCTTAATTCTTAAAAGAACTCCTAGAACTTATCAAGTTAATCTTGTGGCGTTCAAACAACCAAACTTATCACCTTGATTGTTGAGAGATTCTCAGGTTTTCTAGGTGTGGCGTTTAAATATTTCGTAGTCTTGGTTTTCATCTTGTTAGGTGACGGGCCAGGGCTCAACCAATCTTGTCTACACGATCTTCGGGTTCTAAACCATCATTCTTATTGGGTTTCATCACAATTGTTGATGAAGTTCATATCATTTGGTATCAGAGCTTTGGTTCTAAGATAAGTTTGACTATTGGGGTTAAGATAGTATCATATGTCAAATTTGGGCTTATTCTGATATTGATTTCTTGAGGGGTTATTTCGATATTCATTTTTGCCGCAGAAACACTACCTTAGTGAACCCATATAAAAACAATTTAGAATCAATTGAAACTTTACATTCTGTGTCTTGGGATTGATATCGCGTGATATAATAAATTGGGGCTTATTTCGATATCGTATACTAGAGGTTTCAATTGGAGGTTCATTTCTGCCGCAAATTGATCACACAAGGGTTTGTGTACCTAGAAGTACGAGAACGACCTAGAAATTGAGTGTTGTTTTTTGTTTAGTACTAAAATACTAAATATTGATTTTGAGGTCATTTAAAAGTCGTTTGGTCTGGGTTTCAATTCTGTTACGTAAAAATTGTGTAAGAGGTTAGATTCTGCTCAAGTCTCAAAACTTGATCCTCACTGTTTAGTTTTGTCCAATTCTATGTTTTTGTTCTATTATCAGTTATCTAGGAGTCAAGTAATTGTTTTCACTGTGTTTGCTTCTGTTTATTTCGTGTCTTCGTATCGTCCATAATTCGTACGAATTTGATTGCTACTCGCGAAATCGTAATCGTAGTTTTGTTTTGCTTTGTTTTCAGTATTTTTATTGCATCTTGAGTCTGAAAATCATAATTAGAGTGCGCTGCAAATGCTACTGACTTTGATTTGTTGATTTTAGTTCGTAAAGAACCACAAGAACGCAAGTTGTGAGGTAAAAGGCGTAGTGAGCATATTAGAGTGAAAAGCCTTGATTTTTTTGTGTGATACACGAGAGGTGTGAGGATATATTTTTTGCGACTAACCGAATTTTGCAGATTCAAAGGATGTTTGAAAATAACGAATCAGCGACACAAAACGCTGACGTTGCTTTGCAATTGCGAGCCTTATGTCAACAACTCGAGTTATTGTCTAGGATGAACATGGATCTGACAGATGATGTGAAATGGATAAAGAAACAGAATATAGGGGCTGATCGCAGAGGAAATACGATCCGTAAGACCGAACCGAATACCAGATCTGATTTTGACGTGTTTGTTGATGAAAACGCGTATGTGGGTGAAGAGGACTATGATGGTGATATGGAATCTAGAAGTGACAAATCTTATTGTGAAGGCAAACCACCATTGAAGGATAGTGAGAGGGATGAGCTGCATTACCAGTTGCGGTGTCCTTGGTTATGAGGTCTTCACTCCAGGTTCAGGTCAAGGAAGATGAATCTAATCAACAAAAAGAGAATATCTTCCAGAAGCGCTGTTACGTAAAAAGCAAGGTGTGTGGTTTAATTATTGATAGCGAAAGCTCTGTTAATGAAGCAGTACAACCCTTGTTAGTAACTGAAATTGAGTACTGTTAAGCATGCGAAACCATATAGATTGCAATGGCTGAATGGTGGTGGTGAAGTGAAAGTGACTAAGGAGGTTGTGGTCCCATTTTCGATTGGGAAATATGTTGATGAAGTTCTGTGTGATGTGGTACCGATGCAAGCAACTCACATCTTGTTGGGGAGACCATGGCAATATGATAGGAAGGCAGTTCAAGATGGGGTTAGAAATCGGTATACCATTGTAAGAGATGGTAAAACCATCACTCTTGTACCTCTTACACCCAAACAGGTGCATGATGATCAAATAAAGCTAAAACGTGATATCAACCCCAAGATACAGAATGTAAAGTTTCAATTGATTCTAAAGTGTTTTTATATGGGTTCACTAAGGTAGTGTTTCTGCGGCAGAAATGAATATCGAAATAACCCCTCAAGAAATCAATATCAGAATAAGCCCAAAGTTGACATATGATACTAACTTAACCCCAATAGATGGAATATGAAATTTCAACTGATTCCGATGTGGTTTGCTTATGTTTCCCCAGAGTAGTGTTTTCTGCGGCAAGATTTCAATGATTCTTCAAATTTCAACTAATGCCTCTATCTCTCTTTCTTTTCTTTTCTTCTGTTTTTTTTTTTTTTAATATACTGAAATGAAAAGACAGAAAAGATGAAATATAACCTTTTTTTTTATTAGATGACGCTGACACGAAGAATAAGGAGATGAACACAAGCACTGGAAAACTTCAAGGAACACTAAAAAAAAGCACGAAAATAACATGATGCGAACCTCGTGATCACGCAACCCACAACCAAGAATGAGATCTGATCCCGGAAAGCCGAAATAGGTCTGATAGGAGTGTGACACAATGGAAACCTGCCCCAAGACACCAGCACTATTGGAATGAGTAGAATGAAACCACGAAGCCAGTTAATCTTCGATAAGTCGGATTCAGTTCTTTCAAGAACTAAAGAATGCAAGAATCACTCTCACACATAAACTGAAAAGTTCAGAATTGAAATTAATGAATGGCTGCCGAAATTAGGGTTACATGAGTTTAAATAGTTCTTAAAAAGTAACCCTAATGGACCTCTTATGTGGACTTAAAAGAGGTCCACTCAAAACTGACCCAAAATCCTAAATTGAAAAGCCCATGACTTAATCCAAGCAAGCCTTGGATCCTAGCTGAAAACAAAGTCTTAATTAAGCCCAAACAAGCCTGGGGTTGTAGCTAACTAACTTAAATAAAAGCCAAAAGGTTTATTTATTCTCTTCCATCCAGCTCATCAATCCCATGTTTCCAAGTTGTAGTAGGATTCTTTTGGCTCCTTTTGTTGTCCTCACTTCATGGCCCGAATAAGGCTGTATTGGACCCCTCCTGCACATGGATAAGATGTACTACAGTCTCCTCTTGATACTCCAATGGTCCTTGCAATTCTGACCTGGTTGAAACCTTAAAAACCAATGCATTCATTGCCTCTTTCAATGCCTTTGTCCTAGACCGCGTCATTGGACCATTTGGAACATGTAATGGGTCCTTGCTGGTTTTTTGGGGCTGGTCCGTATCATCCCCTCTCTCCTCGAAAGGATTCGACCTCGAATCAATATCTGTGTCAAACAATGTAAGATCAGCAACATTAAAGGTAGCACTAACACTATACTCACCTGGAAGATCAATTTTGTACGCGTTGTCATTTATTCTCTCCAAAACCTGAAATGGACCATCACCACGAGGCTGTAATTTTGATTTCCTTTGGTTAGGAAATCGTTCCTTCCGCATGTGCACCCAAACCCAATCACCGGGTTGGAAAACAACCAGTTTACGTCCCTTATTTGCTTTAGAAGCGTAAAGTCTGTTCTTTTTCTCTATTTGCAGTCGAACCCTTCATGGAGTTGTCTCACCATCTTTGCCTTCTGTTCACCATCTAAACTTACCCTTTCTTCACAAGATAAAGGAATTAAGTCCATAGGAGTTAGTGGATTAAAACCATAAGCAATTTCAAAAGGAGAAAAACCAGTGGTCGAATGCACAGTTCTATTATAAGCAAACTCAACAAAAGGCAAACATTCTTCCCAACTTTTTAAATTCTTTTGTATTACCACACGCAAAAGTTGAGATAATGTTCTATTGACTACCTCAGTTTGCCCATCTGTTTGAGGATGACATGTTGTCGAAAATAAAAGTCCATAGAGATATCTACCCAAGGTTCAATAGGCACAGGTAATGGTGTATAGAGACCATGTGGTTGTACTCTAGATTTTTCCTTTCAACAAACGATGCATTGTTCACAAATTCGTTGCACATCTCTTTTCATCTTTGGCCAATAGAAATGCTCATGCAATATATCCAAGGTTTTCGCAACCCCAAAGTGACCCATTAAACCACCCCCATGTGCTTCACGAACAAGTAATTCAGGCAAAGAACTAGCAGGAACACACATTCTATTCTCTTTGAACAAATAACCATCCATCAAATAAAACTTACCGAAAGCCGAATTTCCACATGCATTATAAATCTCAGCAAAGTCAGAATCATTACCATACAATTCCTTCACATATTCAAAGCCTAGCAATCTAGTATTCATGGTGTGTAAAAGAACATACCTGAGCGAAAGTGCATCGGCTACGATGTTCTCTTTGCCTTGCTTATACTTGATCACGTTAGGAAAAGTTTCAATGAATTCAACCCATTTTGCATGTCTCCTATTCAGATGTTTCAAGGATTCATGATCTGAATGGATTACGAACTCTTTTGGCCACAAGTAATGCTGCCATGTTTCAAGTGCTCTTACCAAGGCAGAGAGTTCTTTGTCGTAAGTGGGATAGTTCAAGGTCGCTCCACTTAACTTCTCACTGAAATACGCAATAGGTCTCCGATCCTGCATCAAAGCAGCACCTATTCCCATTCTAGACGCATCACACTCTATTTCAAATGCTTTTGTAAAGTCAGGTAAAGACAAAACAGGTGCAGAACATAATTTGTCTTTCAAAAGAACAAAAACCAATTCTTGTTCCTCCCCCCATTTAAACCCAACTGACTTTTTAACAACTTCATTCAAGGGTGCAGCTATTGTACTGAAATCTTTCACAAAACGCCTGTAAAAACTAGCTAACCCATGAAACTCCTTACCTCACTTACCGATTTGGGTGTAGGCCAATCCCGGATGGCATTAACTTTCTCTTCGTCCATCTCGATACCCTGTGCAGTTACAACATAGCCAAGAAACACAATTTTTTCCAAGCAGAAGGCACACTTTTTAAGATTAGCATACAATTTCTCACTACGCAACACACTAAGTACATTACGCAAATGACCAAAATGCTCTGTCAAGTTCTTGCTATAGATCAAAATGTCATCAAAATACACAACCACAAACTTACCTATGAATGCACGCAACACATGATTCATTAAACGCATAAACGTACTTGGTGCATTTGTTAGTCCAAACGTCATTACTAACTATTCATATAAACCATACTTAGTCTTAAATGCAGTTTTCCACTCATCACCCTCTTTCATCCTAATCTGATGGTACCCACTTTTCAAGTCAATTTTAGAGAAAATGCAAGATCCATGCAACTCATTGATGCAAACCAAGGAGCTGGCCATATTGATCATACACTCGGGAATGCGTCTTAATTCGCACACAAGACCCTTTGTCACTTCCCAGTGGCCCAATTACAAGACTTAGAGCCAAACGCTTCAAGGAAGCACTAAATGGGCTAATCCAAGAGATTTGGGCTGATTCAAAAAAGACCAAGATGGGATCAAATGATAATCAAGGCTTAGTCCACATCATCAAAGCAATTGAAGAGGGTAATAATTATGCAAAAACGTTTCAGCATGATCTGACCATCAAAGGGCATGAATTTGATGACTTTCAAGGTTATTAATTAGAGGAATGAAGTTGGTCTTAAATGGTTATGTTAAATACATTGAATTTAGTCATTTAGCTATTTATGATAGCCTCTAGAAGTCCAAGAGACCTAAAAAACGTGGGGACTTGTTTATGTTACTGTTTGAGCTCTTTTAAAGCTTTAGTTATGACTTTTCCTATTCTTGGAGGGTTGTTCCAAGTATAATAAAAAGGGGTATTTCGAAATGATTAAGCAGATTATGTTTTCAGAAAATTATCATATTTGTGAGGTCTTGTGTTCCTCTTCGTTCTTAAAAGAACTCCTAGAACTTATCAAGTTAATCTTGTGGCGTTCAAACAACCAAACTTATCACCTTGATTGTTGAGAGATTCTCAGGTTTTCTAGGTGTGGCGTTTAAATATTTCGTAGTCTTGGTTTTCATCTTGTTAGGTGACGGGTCAGGGCTCAACCAATCTTGTCTACACGATCTTCGGGTTCTAAACCATCATTCTTATTGGGTTTCATCACAATTGTTGATGAAGTTCATATCATTTGGTATCAGAGCTTTGGTTCTAAGATAAGTTTGACTATTGGGGTTAAGATAGTATCATATGTCAAATTTGGGCTTATTCTGATATTGATTTCTTGAGGGGTTATTTCGATATTCATTTTTGCCGCAGAAACACTACCTTAGTGAACCCATATAAAAACAATTTAGAATCAATTGAAACTTTACATTCTGTGTCTTGGGATTGATATCGCGTGATATAATAAATTGGGGCTTATTTCGATATCGTATACTAGAGATTTCAATTGGAGGTTCATTTCTGCCCGCAAATTGATCACATAAGGGTTTGTGTACCTAGAAGTACGAGAACGACCTAGAAATTGAGTGTTGTTTTTTGTTTAGTACTAAAATACTAAATATTGATTTTGAGGTCATTTCGAAGTCGTTTGGTCTGGGTTTCAATTCTGTTACGTAAAAATTGTGTAAGAGGTTAGATTCTGCTCAAGTCTCAAAACTTGATCCTCACTGTTTAGTTTTGTCCAATTCTATGTTTTTGTTCTATTATCAGTTATCTAGGAGTCAAGTAATTGTTTTCACTGTGTTTGCTTCTGTTTATTTCGTGTCTTCGTATCGTCCATAATTCGTACGAATTTGCATTGCTACTCGCGAAATCGTAATCGTAGTTTTGTTTTGCTTTGTTTTCAGTATTTTTATTGCATCTTGAGTCTGAAAATCATAATTAGAGTGCGCTGCAAATGCTACTGACTTTGATTTGTTGATTTTAGTTCGTAAAGAACCACAAGAACGCAAGTTGTGAGGTAAGAGGCGTAGTGAGCATATTAGAGTGAAAAACCTTGATTGTTTTTTTGTGTGATACACGAGAGGTGTGAGGATATATTTTTTGCGACTAACCGAATTTTGCAGATTCAAAGGATGTTTGAAAATAACGAATCAGCGACACAAAACGCTGACGTTGCTTTGCAATTGCGAGCCTTATGTCAACAACTCGAGTTATTGTCTAGGATGAACATGGATCTGACAGATGATGTGAAATGGATAAAGAAACAGAATATAGGGGCTGATCGCAGAGGAAATACGATCCGTAAGACCGAACCGAATACCAGATCTGATTTTGACGTGTTTGTTGATGAAAACGCGTATGTGGGTGAAGAGGACTATGATGGTGATATGGAATCTAGAAGTGACAAATCTTATTGTGAAGGCAAACCACCATTGAAGGATAGTGAGAGGGATGAGCTGCATTACCAGTTGCGGTGTCCTTGGTTATGAGGTCTTCACTCCAGGTTCAGGTCAAGGAAGATGAATCTAATCAACAAAAAGAGAATATCTTCCAGAAGCGCTGTTACGTAAAAAGCAAGGTGTGTGGTTTAATTATTGATAGCGAAAGCTCTGTTAATGAAGCAGTACAACCCTTGTTAGTAACTGAAATTGAGTACTGTTAAGCATGCGAAACCATATAGATTGCAATGGCTGAATGGTGGTGGTGAAGTGAAAGTGACTAAGGAGGTTGTGGTCCCATTTTCGATTGGGAAATATGTTGATGAAGTTCTGTGTGATGTGGTACCGATGCAAGCAACTCACATCTTGTTGGGGAGACCATGGCAATATGATAGGAAGGCAGTTCAAGATGGGGTTAGAAATCGGTATACCATTGTAAGAGATGGTAAAACCATCACTCTTGTACCTCTTACACCCAAACAGGTGCATGATGATCAAATAAAGCTAAAACGTGATATCAACCCCAAGATACAGAATGTAAAGTTTCAATTGATTCTAAAGTGTTTTTATATGGGTTCACTAAGGTAGTGTTTCTGCGGCAGAAATGAATATCGAAATAACCCCTCAAGAAATCAATATCAGAATAAGCCCAAAGTTGACATATGATACTAACTTAACCCCAATAGATGGAATATGAAATTTCAACTGATTCCGATGTGGTTTGCTTATGTTTCCCCAGAGTAGTGTTTTCTGCGGCAAGATTTCAATGATTCTTCAAATTTCAACTAATGCCTCTATCTCTCTTTCTTTTCTTTTCTTTTCTGTTTTTTTTTTTTTTAATATACTGAAATGAAAAGACAGAAAAAGATGAAATATAACCTTTTTTTTTATTAGATGACGCTGACACGAAGAATAAGGAGATGAACACAAGCACTGGAAAACTTCAAGGAACACTAAAAAAAAGCACGAAAATAACATGATGCGAACCTCGTGATCACGTGGTCACGCAACCCACAACCAAGAATGAGATCTGATCCCGGAAAGCCGAAATAGGTCTGATAGGAGTGTGACACAATGGAAACCTGCCCCAAGGCACCAGCACTATTGGAATGAGTAGAATGAAACCACGAAGCCAGTTAATCTTCGATAAGTCGGATTCAGTTCTTTCAAGAACTAAAGAATGCAAGAATCACTCTCACACATAAACTGAAAAGTTCAGAATTAAAATTAATGAATGGCTGCCGAAATTAGGGTTACATGAGTTTAAATAGTTCTTAAAAAGTAACCCTAATGGACCTCTTATGTGGACTTAAAAGAGGTCCACTCAAAACTGACCCAAAATCCTAAATTGAAAAGCCCATGACTTAATCCAAGCAAGCCTTGGATCCTAACTGAAAACAAAGTCTTAATTAAGCCCAAACAAGCCTTGGGTTGTAGCTAACTAACTTAAATAAAAGCCAAAAGGTTTATTTATTCTCTTCCATCCAGCTCATCAATCCCATGTTTCCAAGTTGTAGTAGGATTCTTTTGGCTCCTTTTGTTGTCCTCACTTCATGGCCCAAATAAGGCTGTATTGGACCCCTCCTGCACATGGATAAGATGTACTACAGTCTCCTCTTGATACTCCAATAGTCCTTGTAATTCTGACCTGGTTGAAACCTTAAAAACCAATGCATTCATTGCCTCTTTCAATGCCTTTGTCCTAGACCGCGTCATTGGACCATTTGGAACATGTAATGGGTCCTTGCTGGTTTTTTGGGGTTGGTCCGTATCATCCCCTCTCTCCTCGAAAGGATTCGACCTCGAATCAATATCTGTGTCAAACAATGTAAGATCAGCAACATTAAAGGTAGCACTAACACTATGCTGATGTAGCCAGCACTTATTTGGTGGAGAAATTGGCCTTAACTACCTTGAAACATCCTCACATTTATCGGCTTCAGTGGCTGAATGAATGTTGTGAAATCAAGGTGACAAGGCAAGTATTGGTGGCACTATCCATTGGTAAATATGAGGATGAGGTGCTTTGTGATGTGGTTAATATGCATGCATGCCATTTACTATTGGAAAGACCATGGCAGTATGATCGGAGGGTTACGCATGATGGATTCACAAATAGGTATTCTTTCACTTATAGAAAGCAACCTACTATTCTTTTGCCATTGAATCCAGAACAGGTCAGGGAGGACCAATTAAAGTTAAAAAGATCAAGTGAACAAAAGAAAGAAAAAGAAATGAAAGCCGAAATTGAAAAAAAAAAAGATTTTCAAAAAAAAGAAAGAGAAAAAACATTGATCAGAGAGAAAAAGAAAGAGAAGGGATTTCGGCCATAGTGCAAGAGAGGAAAAATTCAATTACATTGCAAAAAAAAGTGAGATCAAGAGAGCACTATTTTCACACCAGCCCCTTATTGTACTCATGTACAAGGAGGCTCTTTTATGTACTAACGATCTCATCGGTGCTTTGCCGAGCGATATTGTTTCTCTTTTGCAGGAGTTTGAAGATGTCCTTCCCGAAGAGGTACCTTATGGATTGCCTCCAATCCGAGGGATTGAACATCAAATTGATTTCATACCAGGTGCGTCAATTCCAAACCGACCTGCTTATAGGAGTAATCCCGAGGATACGAAGGAACTTCAGAGGCAAGTAGGTGAATTATTAGAGAAGGGGTATGTGCGTGAAAGCATGAGTCCTTGTGCAGTTCCGGTGCTATTAGTTCCTAAGAAGGATGGAACATGGAGGATGTGTGTTGACTGTCGAGCCATCAACAACATAACGGTAAAGTATCGTCATCCCATTCCTAGATTAGATGATATGCTGGATGAATTGCACGGTTCTTGTGTCTTTACAAAAGTGGATCTTAAGAGTGGATATCATCAGATTAGGATGAAGGAAGGTGATGAATGGAAAACTGCTTTTAAGACTAAATACGGTTTGTATGAGTGGTTAGTGATGCCGTTCGGTTTAACTAATGCTCCAAGCACATTTATGCGTTTGATGAACCATGTTTTGCGTGCATTTATTGGCAGATTTGTCGTTGTGTATTTGAAATCTGTCTTGGAAATTCTAAGGAAAGAAAAGTTGTTTGCTAATCTCAAGAAGTGCACTTTTTGCACGGATAAACTTGTGTTTCTTGGTTTTGTTGTTAGTAACAAAGGAATTGAGGTGGACGAGGAAAAGGTTAAGGCAATCAAAGAGTGGCCAACACCTACAACAATCACCCAAGTGAAGAGTTTCCACGGCTTAGCTAGCTTCTATAGACGGTTTGTGCGTGATTTTGGTAGTTTAGCCACACCCCTTACTGAAGTCATCAAGAAAAATGTGTCATTTAAGTGGGGGGAAGAACAAGAAATGGCATTTAAGCTGATCAAAGAAAGGTTAACTAATGCACTTTTGCTTGTTTTACCTAACTTTGCTAAAACTTTTGAAATTGAGTGTGATGCTTCAGGAATAGATATTGGAGCTGTTTTGATGCAAGAAGGTCGTCCAGTTGCTTATTTTCGTGAAAAGTTGAGTAGGGCAGCCATAAATTACCCTACTTATGATAAGGAGATGTATGCCTTGGTAAGGGCTTTGGAAAACTGGCAACATATTCTATGGCCAAAGGAATTTGTAATTCACACGGATCATGAGTCTTTGAAGCATTTGAAAGAACAACAAAAGTTGAACAGACGCCATGCCAAGTGGGTGGAATTCATTGAAACATTTCCTTATGTGATCAGATACAAGCAAGGTAAGGAAAATGTGGTAGGTGATGCATTGTCCCGAAGGTATGCTTTACTTTCCATTTTAGATACAAAATTGCTTGGCTTTGAATACATTAAGGATTTGTATGCACAAGATTCTGATTTTGGTGATGTGTTCAATGCATGTGAGAAAGTGGCATTTGGAAAGTTTTATAGGCATGAAGGATTTTTGTTTCGGGAAAATAAACTATGTCTGCCTATATGTTCTTTGCGTGAATTGTTTGTGGGAGAAGCTCATGGTGGTGGTTTGATGGGTCATTTTGGTGTAGCTAAGATATTAGGAATTTTGCATGATCATTTTTTTTGGCCTCATATGAAACGTGATGTGGAAAGATTTTGTGAGAAGTGCATCACTTGTAAACAAGCCAAGTCTAAGTTGAAACCCCATGGTTTGTACACCCCTTTGCCAATACCTAGTGAACCTTGGACTGATATTTCAATGGATTTTGTTTTGGGATTACCTAGGACTAAGAGGGGGAGAGATTCAGTTTTAGTGGTGGTAGATAGATTTTCGAAGATGGCACACTTTATTGCTTGTCATAAAACTGATGATGCATTACATATAGCTGATTTGTTCTTCAAAGAAGTTGTTAGGTTACATGGCATGCCTAGGACCATTGTTTCTGATAGGGATGCAAAGTTTTTGAGTTACTTTTGGAAGACTTTGTGGGGAAAGTTAGGAACCAAATTATTATTTTCTACTACTTGTCATCCATAAACGGATGGTCAAACTGAAGTAGTGAATAGAACTTTGTCTTCTTTGTTACGTGCTATAATTAAAAAGAACTTGAAAACATGGGAAGATTGTTTGCCACATGTTGAGTTTGCTTATAATAGAAGTATACTTTCTGCAACTAAGTTTTCACCATTTGAAATGGTTTATGGCTTTAACCCTTTGTCACCTTTGGATTTAACTTCTTTACCTGTGAGTGAACGTGTGAATTTAGATGGCAAAACGAAGGCAGAATTTGTAAAGATGATTCATGAAAAGGCACGATTGAACATTGAAAGGACTAAACAATATGTCCAACAAGCCAACAAGGGACGCAAGAAGGTAGTGTTTGAACCAGGCGATTGGGTTTGGTTGCACTTAAGGAAGGAACGTTTTCCTGAAAAACGACGTTCAAAACTCTTGCCTAGGGGTGACGGACCATTTCAAGTAGTGGAACGCATCAATGATAATGCCTACAAGCTTGACTTACCAGGTGAGTATGGTGTTAGTGCAAGCTTTAACGTTTCTGATTTATCTCCATTTGATGTAGGTGATGATTTGAGGACAAATCCTTCTCAAGAGGGGGAGAATGATGCAAACCAAGGAGCTGGCCATATTGATCATACACTCGGGAATGCGTCTGAATTCGCACAAGACCCTTTGTCACTTTCCAGTGGCCCAATTACAAGACTTAGAGCCAAACGCTTCAAGGAAGCACTAAATGGGCTAATCCAAGAGATTTGGGCTGATTCAAAAAAGACCAAGATGGGATCAAATGATAATCAAGGCTTAGTCCACATCATCAAAGCAATTGAAGAGGGTAATAATTATGCAAAAATGTTTCAGCGTGATCTGACCATCAAAGGGCATGAATTTGATGACTTTCAAGGTTATTAATTAGAGGAATGAAGTTGGTCTTAAATGGTTATGTTAAATACATTGAATTTAGTCATTTAGCTATTTATGATAGCCTCTAGAAGTCCAAGAGACCTAAAAACGTGGGGACTTGTTTATGTACTGTTTGAGCTCTTTTAAAGCTTTAGTTATGACTTTTCCTATTCTTGGAGGGTTGTTCCAAGTATAAAAAGGGGTATTTCGAAATGATTAAGCAGATTATGTTTTCAGAAAATTATCATATTTGTGAGGTCTTGTGTTCCTCTTCGTTCTTAAAAGAACTCCTAGAACTTATCACGTTAATCTTGTGGCGTTCAAACAAAACCAAACTTATCACCTTGATTGTTGAGAGATTCTCAGGTTTTCTAGGTGTGGCATTTAAATATTTCGTAGTCTTGGTTTTCATCTTGTTAGGTGACGGGTCAAGGCTCAACCAATCTTGTCTACACGATCTTCGGGTTCTAAACCATCATTCTTATTGGGTTTCATCACATTTGTTGATGAAGTTCATATCACTCATCTAACATGCCATCAAGGCTAGGAATAGGGTGTCTATACTTTACCGTTATGTTGTTGATGGCTCGGCAATCAACACACATCCTCCATGTTCCATCCTTCTTAGGCACAAGTAGCACGTGTACGGCACAGGGGCTCATACTCTCACGAATGTAGCCCTTTTCCATCAGCTCATCAACTTGCCTTTGAAGCTCTTTCGTCTCCCCATGTTCCTCACCTTGAGTTTCTCTCCCCATCACCTCATGCTCACTTTTTAGCTTTATTATCATACTCCTTTTTGGGTGTAAGAGGTACAACCAAGAATGAGATCTGATCCCGGAAAGCCGAAATAGGTCTGATAGGAGTGTGACACAATGGAAACATGCCCCAAGGCACCAGCACTATTGGAATGAGTAGAATGACGTCACGAAGCCAGTTAATCTTCGATAAGTCGGATTCACATTTTTCAAGAACTAAAGAATGCAAGAATCACTCTCACACATAAACTGAAAAGTTCAGAATTAACATTAATCAATGGCTGCCGAAATTAGGGTTACATGAGTTTAAATAGTTCTTAAAACGTAAACCTAATGGACCTCTTATGTGGACTTAAAAGAGGTCCACTCAAAACTGACCCAAAATCCTAAATTGAAAAGCCCATGACTTAATCCAATGAAGCCTTGGATCCTAACTGAAAACAAAGTCTTAATTAAGCCCAAACAAGCCTTGGGCTGCAGCTAACTAACTTAAATAAAGCCCATAAGGTTTATTTATTCTCTTCCATCCAGCCCATCAATCCCATGTTTCCAAGTTGTAGTAGGATACTTTTGGCACCTTTTGTTGTCCTCACTTCATGGCCCAAATAAGGTTGTATTGGACCTCTCCTGCACATGCATAAGATGTACTAAGGTCTCCTCTTGATACTCCAATTGTCCTTGCAATTCTGACCTGGTTGAAACCTTCAAAACCAATGCATTCATTGCCTCTTTCAATGCCTTTGTCCTAGACCGCGTCATTGGACCATTTGGAAAATGTAATGGGTCCTTATTGGTGTTTTTGGGCTGGTCCGCATCATCTAAGAGAAATAATCAGCCTACAAACTTTTCAATTATTCAGTTTTTTTATATATTGATTTTATTATGGATAAGTCATTTAAAATAATAAGAACGATTATTTTGAAGTTTTTTTCTCTTAAAAATAATTATATATATTGATATTTGTTTAATATTAACGTCTTAAAATATAAATATATATATATATATATATATATATATAAAAACAGAACTAAGTTTTTTTTTAAAAAAATCTCAAATTAATTTAATCTTGGTGTTCTGACATACTTTTAATATAATAATATGAATAATAAATCTGGAAAAAAAAATTATTTTTTTTTTAAATATTAAAATGGTTGATGTGCTTACCAGTGCCAAAGGTAAATCTGAAACTCAGCCTAAACGTACTCGTGATGTTAAATGTTTCAGGTGTCAAGGGAACGGACATTATGCTTCGGAATGTCCAAACAAGAGAATAATGATGATTAGAGATGATGGTGATATGGAATCGGAAAGTGACAGATCTTATTGCGAACGCATGCCACCATTAGAGGATAATGATGGGGATGACTTAGCATTACCGGTTGCGGAGTCCTTGGTTATAAGGCGCACACTTCAGGTTCAGGTCAAAGAAGATGAATCTAATCAGCAAAAAGAGAATATCTTTCATACGCGCTGTTACGTACAAAGCAAGGTGCGTGGTTTAATTATTGATAGTGGAAGTTGTGCTAATGTTTGCAGTACCACCCCTGTTAGTAAACTGAATTTGAGTATTGTTAAGCATGCGAAACCATATAGATTGCAATGGCTGAATGATAGTGGTGAAGTGATAGTGACTAAGCAGGTTGTGGTCCCATTGTCGATTGGGAAATATGTTGATGAAGTTCTGTGCGATGTGGTACCAATGCAAGCAAGTCACATCTTGTTGGGGAGGCCATGGCAATATGATAGGAAGGCAGTTCATGATGGGGTTAGGAATAGGTATACCATTGTAAAAGATGGTAAAACCATTACTTTTGTACTTCTTACACCCAAACAGGTGTATGATGATCAAATAAAGCTAAAAAGTGAGCATGAGGAGATGGGGAGAGAAAATCAAGGTGAGGAACATGGGGAGAGAAAACCATCTGATTCGGCCAAAACCCAAACCTCTACAATCCATTCAGCCACTCATCCAAACACAAACAAATATTTGGCCACCACTCCCAACAAATCAGACCACTCGACCACTGCTCAAAAACACCCAAATCTGGCCGAGAGTGGAGGTAAGACAAGAGGAGAGAACAAAGTCAGGAAGAGTGATGAGAATTGTGTGGAAAAACTAGAGAAACAACCTAATTTTTATGCTAGAGAGGGTGAGGTTAGATCTGCATATTTCACTAACAACCCAATGATTTTACTTGTGTACAAGGAGGCTTACTTTAATACTAATGATCTTGATCATATTATGCCTAGTGCTGCTATTTCTTTGTTGCAGGAGTTTGATGATGTGTTCCCCGACGATACTCCAAGCGGATTACCACCATTGCGAGGGATAGAGCATCAGATTGATTTCGTACCCGGAGCTTCAATTCCTAACCAGCCAGCATATAGAAGCAATCCCGAGGAGACGAAAGAGCTTCAAAGGCAAGTTGATGAGCTGATGGAAAAGGACTACATTCGTGAGAGTATGAGCCCCTGTGCCGTACCCGTGCTACTTGTGCCTAAGAAGGATGGAACATGGAGGGTGTGTGATGATTGCCGAGCCATCAACAACATAACGGTAAAGTATAGACACCCTATTCTTAGGTTTGATGACATGTTAGATGAGTTACATGGATCGTGCATGAATGGTTAGTAATGCCTTTTGGAAAGTGGGTACCATCAGATTACGATGAAAGAGGGTGATGAGCGGAAAACTGCATTTAAGACTAAGTATGGTTTATATGAATGGTTAGTAATGCCGTTTGGACTTACAAATGCACCAAAGTATGTTTATGCGTTTAATGAATCATGTGTTGCGTGCATTCATAGGTAAGTTTGTGGTTGTGTATTTTGATGACATTTTGATGTATAGCAAGAACTTAACAGAGCATTTTGATCATTTGCGTAATGTACTTAGTGTGTTGCGTAGTGAGAAATTTTATGCTAATCTTAAAAAGTGTGCCTTCTGCTTGGAAAAAATTGTGTTTCTTGGCTATGTTGTAACTGCACAGGGTATCGAGATGGACGAAGAGAAAGTTAATGCCATCCGGGATTGGCCTACACCCAAATCGGTAAGTGAGGTAAGGAGTTTTCATGGGTTAGCTAGTTTTTACAGGCGTTTTGTGAAAGATTTCAGTACAATAGCTGCACCCTTGAATGAAGTTGTTAAAAAGTCAGTTGGGTTTAAATGGGGGGAGGAACAAGAATTGGCTTTTGTTCTTTTGAAAGACAAATTATGTTCTGCACCTGTTTTGTCTTTACCTGACTTTACAAAAGCATTTGAAATAGAGTGTGATGCGTCTAGAATGGGAATAGGTGCTGCTTTGATGCAGTATCGGAGACCTATTGCGTATTTCAGTGAGAAGTTAAGTGGAGCGACCTTGAACTATCCCACTTACGACAAAGAACTCTATGCCTTGGTAAGAGCACTTGAAACATGGCAGCATTACTTGGGGCCAAAAGAGTTCGTAATCCATTCAGATCATGAGTCCTTGAAACATCTGAAAGGACAAGGTAAGTTGAATAGGAGACATGCAAAATGGATTGAATTCATTGAAACTTTTCCTTACGTGATCAAGTATAAGCAAGGCAAAGAGAACATCGTAGCCGATGCAGTTTCGCGCAGGTATGTTCTTTTACACACCATGAATACTAGATTGCTAGGCTTTGAATATGTGAAGGAATTGTATGGTAATGATTCTGACTTTGCTAAGATTTATAATGCATGTGGAAATTCGGCTTTCGGTAAGTTTTATTTGATGGATGGTTATTTGTTCAAAGAGAATAGAATGTGTGTTCCTTCTAGTTCTTTGCGTGAATTACTTGTTCATGAAGCACATGGGAGTGGTTTAATGGGTTACTTTGGGGTTGCGAAAACCTTGGATATATTGCATGAGCATTTCTATTGGCCAAAGATGAAAAGAGATGTGCAATGAATTTGTGAACAATGCATCGCTTGTCGAAAGGCAAAATCTAGAGTACAACCACATAGTCTCTATACCATTACCTGTGCCCAGTGAAACTTGGGTAGATATCTCTATGGACTTTGTTTTAGGTTTACCTAGGTCAAATAAAGGTAGAGACTCTATTTTTGTAGTGGTTGATAGGTTTACTAAAATAGCACATTTCATTGCATGCCATAAAACAGATGATGCATCTCATTTCGCAGACTTGTTCTTTCGGGAGATTGTACGTTTGCATGGCATTCCTAAGAGTATTGTGTCAGATCGTGATGTTAAGTTCCTTAGTTACTTTTGGAAGACCTTATGGAGAAAGTTGAGAACCAAACTTTTATTTTCGACAACATGTCATCCTCAAACAATAGATGGGCAAACTGAGGTAGTAAATAGAACATTATCTCAACTTTTGCGTGCTGTAATACAAAAGAATTTGAAAAGTTTCAACCAGGTCAGTATTGCAAGGACCATTGGAGTATCTAGAGGAGACCGTAGTTCATCTTATCCATGTGCAGGAGGGGTCCAATACAACCTTATTTGGGCCATGAAATGAGGACAACAAAAGGAGCCAAAAGAATCCTACTACAACTTGGAAACATGGGATTGATGGGCTGGATGGAAGAGAATAAATAAACCTTATGGACTTTATTTAAGTTAGTTAGCTCCAGCCCAAGGCTTGTTTGGGCTTAATTAAGACTTTGTTTTCAGCTAGGATCCAAGGCTTGCTTGGATTAAGTCATGGGCTTTTCAATTTAGGATTTTGGGTCAGTTTTGAGTGGACCTCTTTTAAGTCCACATAAGAGGTCCATTAGGGTTACTTTTTAAGAACTATTTAAACTCATGTAACCCTAATTTCGGCAGCCATTCATTAATTTTAATTCTGAACTTTTCAGTTTATGTGTGAGAGTGATTCTTGCATTCTTTAGTTCTTGAAAAAACTGAATCCGACTTATCGAAGATTAACTGGCTTCGTGGCGTCATTCTACTCATTCCAATAGTGCTGGTGCCTTGGAGCAGGTTTCCATTGTGTCACACTCCTATCAGACCTATTTCAGCTTTCCGGGATCAGATCTCATTCTTGGTTGTGGGTTGCGTGACCACGTGATCACGAGGTTCGCATCAATGGCATTAAGTAGTATTATGCATATAGGGTATGATTGGCATTAAGTAGAATTATGCATATAGGGGGAGGGTAAAAGATATGAAAAGAAAAATTATTTTGGTGATGGGAAATTAATATTTAGCTAAATTTAATGTGTGAAATTAGAATTAACTGTAACGGTGGGATTTAATTTAACGGGCTACAATGAAAACAATTTACGCATGAAATTAGGATTAACTAATTTGACCATAATGGTCGGATTAAATTAAAAAGACCACAATGGTATAATTTAATATGTGAAATTAGAATTAACCACGACGGTAAACTTTAATTAAATAGACCGTAACGATAAAATTTAATACCTGAAATTGGAATTAATCATGACAATGGGATTTCATTAAATGGTCTACTATGGTGAAATTTAATATATTAAAATAAAATGAATCACAATGTTGGGGTTTTATTAAATGGATTTAAATTTAAAATTTAATACTTAAATTGGAATTAACCACAACAATGAGACTTAATTAATCATACTCCACAATAAGGATTTAATTAAATGGAACATAATTTAATACATGAAATTGAAATCAACCACTGGATAGGATCTAATTAAATGGACCATAATTTAATACATGAAATTGAAATTAACCACTGGGTAGAATTTAATTAAATGAACTATAACAACAAAACTTAATATTATGCGAATTAAATTAAAATCGACCGCGATGATAAAATATACATTGCATTGAAGTATGAGTTACAAGTGATTAAAAAAAAAGAGTACTATTTAGGAAAATTGGTAATTAGATGTGAGCATATATTAATATATAATCTCTAAAGAAAGAAGGAAATAAAATAATAATCGTTAAAAAAAACGATAATGAGTGTAAAAGCTAAGCAACTGGCTGCCCTTTTCCTTGTTTTGTTTTAGAGTGGATATAACTCTTTTTAATAAACAAATAAAATATTATTCCCCACCTTTTTCGTATAACTCTTTGAATTTTGATATTAGACATAGTTTTTAAGCCTTCGGTTTGCTTTTTTATCTTGGTGAATAAAGCTTTTAACTGAAATCATTCTTTATGTTTAAACTAAAACATTTTATAATTTTTGTAGTAAATTGACAAAAAATAATTAAAATTTTATGTTCATGTTTTATGTGTGGTTAAAAGTTAGAAAAGTCATCAACTCGGTAAGATTATGTTCAAATTTTATTTATAAATAAATAAATAATCAGAATCATTTTTTCATGAATAATATATTAGCACTAATATTATTCTCATATTATATATATAATAATTTAAATATATATATTTAAATTCAAAATTATTTTTTTAATAATTAAAAAATGGCTACACCTACTGGCTTTTTTAAATAAAAACTATATTAATTAATTTATTTATTTTAACTTTTTTTTAGATTGTTTTAATATATTGATAAAAAAATAAAAATAAAAAATATTACTGTAATACATTTTCTATTAAAAAAATAAAAAAATCTCTAAAACACAATTTATGTAAAAACAATATGTATATAGTGAAGTGTTCGATGGAGGAATGATAATATGTACATAGTGATGATTTTTTTTAATAAAAATCTATTTTAAATTTATGTTTGGATAATTTTAAAGCAGAAAGAACAATAAAAAAAATAAGTCTTAATTTTTAATTCTCTTTTGTATTTTATTGGACATGCCTTAGTTTTAAAGTAAAACGATTCCTCTCCATTTCCTACATGCATGTATATAAATAACTAGCCACTTAAACATGTTTTGCTACGGCCGGAACCTTTTTTTTTTTAACATAAGAAAATAATTACACGTGTGAGATTTTTTATCACATTATAAATTTAGATAAAATAATAAATTTGAACATAATTCCCGTGGAGCGCAATTTTGCTATAAAATATATGAATTTTAAATCGATATAAATTTATATGTTCAACAGGTTTCAACAAAATCACGACCATAAAATTATCATCGTCATTAAAAGCAAGAAGATTCGAATAACTGAATTATCGAATTCACTATATTATGATTTATTTATTTTATAATCTAATTTAAATTAAAAACAACAAATAAAATATAATTTGTGAAAATACCTGCAATAACACAAAAACAAAAAAAGAACAAAGAAAAAAATATTAATATTAAAATAATCATCAACATAAATTAAATTTTCAAGATTGAACCGAATAAAAATAAACCCCAATAAAAAATAAAAAGAAAAAAATGAAAAACAAATACTAAAAGCATGACATGCATAAATATGATCAAAAAATAAACACTATCCAAGAAGGACCGAAAAAACCTAAGGAATTTATACTAAAAAAATTAAGAGAATAAGGGTCGAAATGAAAAACAGTGTGTGTGTGTGTGTAAAATTCTAATTGAAGGACAAAATAAATTAAATACAAAAAATATAATATAATTTGTGAAAAGTGAAAACACTTGCAATAACCAAATAACAAAAATAACATAAAACACACAAAAAAAAAAGAACAAAGAGAAAAGGAAAGAAATATTAATTTTAAAATGATCACCAACATAAATTAAATTTTCAAAAATGAACCAAATAATAATAAGCCCCGACAAAAATAAATAGACAAAAACTAAAAGCATAACATGTATAAATACAGACAAAAAATAAATATTTTTCAAGAAGGACCAAAAAACCCAAAGGAATTTATACTAAAAACAATTAGGAGAATAAGGGTTGAAATGCATATATATATATATATATATATATATATATATAATTCTAATTGAAGGATAAAATTAGAACAGATCAAATATTGGGACTAGAAAAAATAAAAGGATTTTAAAAAAAAATTGAAGTGTAATTGTTTAAAACAATTAAAAGAATAAGGACCGAAATGAAAAGTACCAATATGACCAATTTCAATTGGAGGATAAAATTGAAACAAATTCAAACTTGTAAACCAAAAAAAATAAAATAACCAAAAACAAACCAAAATCAAAAGAATAAAGATTAAAAAAAAAAACATATATGATGAATTTCAATTGAAAGACACAATTGAAAACAATCAAATTTCCATTGAAGAAATTAGGAAGAAAAACAAAATCAAAAGACCATGGACTAACATAAAACACCCTAAAACATAAAGAATTGTCATGTATTTTGTTGTTGCAAGAGAGAGAAAAGAGAGGGGGAAAGAAAAACCGTCCACCGGTGATTTCCGACTTTTGTCACATGACATGTGCCCTACCAGGAGGAAGGGGACTTGACGGCGCACCCGGTAACACTACGATCAGACATTTGACACCACTGATAGACATCGCAAACACCGCTTGAAAGGCGTGTGCGCGTGAAAACTGACGGGGCGTTTGGAGGACGCACTTGCAGTAACCTTGAGAAAAAATTAAAAAATACAGAAATACCTAACCATCCATAGACCCGCGATGATCACGAACTTTCTAGGAGTGAAAGTACCACTATGCCCCTAGCGTCAGACCTTTGTTTTTGTCGTTTCTAAGGGTATTAAAATACTTTCACTATGCAAAACATGAAAAACCTAAAATACTCTCTCCTCCAACCCCTGTCATGCATCCCACTCGACGACAATCTTTATTTGAATGTTCAAAATTAGGCAAAAAACAAAAATAACCCGAAGCACCTTTTCTTCCTGTCAACATCAAGGGGTAAATTGGTAATTTTTATTGTGCAAATAAAAATAGAAAAGACCACATCACCCTGAACCATGGCAGTCAAAATCGAGATTTTGACACGGATCGGAAAGGGCTCCGAAAAATCGGATCGTAAAATCGGATCGTAAAATCGTAGAAAGATCGTAAAATGTCCGTACAAAAATTATTATTTTTAATTATATTTAAATTTAAAAAATGAATTTAAATATAATTAAATATTATTATTTTTTATTATTATTATTATTCTACGATTTTTCTACGATTTTTTACGATTTTTCTACGATTTTGAACGATTTTTCTACGAGTTTGACCGAGTTTGACCGGTTTCGATTTTTCTTTCCGGTCCAACCAGGTTTTCGGAGCCAACTCGCAAAATCGTACGATTTTGCGAGTTGACTCGCGATTTAAACTGCCATGCCCTGAACAATCTATAAATATGACACAAATCTTCTGATAATATCCAAAATACTTATAATACTGAGGGTTTAATTTTGCGATCCTAGAGTAAAATAATAAGTTTATTGTTGAAATCTACAATGATATGTGTGTGGAAGCACACTAAAACCGCAAAGAATTTTATATTTTTTGAATTAAAGAACAAAATCAACCTTAAAAGGAAAAAGAATTTAAAAGAAAAAAAAAACAGCCAACAACCATTAAATCAGACTGATACAATAATAAATTTCAGTTCCCAAGCCAGAGGCGAAGGCGAAGGCCACCCTTCCTTCGTGTCTCACTTTCTCTCGATCTGTCCGCCATTCGATCCATCTGATTTACCAAAACCAAACAGATTCTTCTTGCTTTTCACGCTCATATTTTTTCGGATCTTCTTCTTCTTCTTCTTCTTCCGAACACTAGTGGTACTTTGTTTTGTTTGACGGGAAGATGAGCATGGGAGAGCTCCTCGGCATCGAACCTCTTGAGCTCAAATTCCCTTGTAAGTCACCGATGAATGTAGTCCTTCACTCTTTATCTTTCTTTATATCTGCTTTTGCTTTGTAAATTTATGTTTTCGTTTTTTGGAATTAGTTGAACTGAAGAAGCAGATCTCTTGTTCTCTTCAACTGTCTAATAAAACTGATAATTATGTCGCTTTCAAGGTAAATTAATATTTCCTCTCCATATCTTTCTCGCTGTTTTTTTTTATTATTATTTAATTGGATCAAAAGGGTTCTTGTCAGGGAATAAATTATAAAATTTTGTGCAATATGATAGCCTAACAATAACAAGAACAGAATGCAACTCAAATCTAGAATTTTACAAAGTATATTTTGTGGGATATTCAAATCTCTATTATATTTGATGCTTAGGTCAAAACAACAAATCCCAAGAAGTACTGTGTCCGGCCAAACGCTGGGATTGTGTTGCCTCGCTCCACATGTGATGTTATAGGTGCCCATTTCGTTCATTTTGTTATCATGGTTTTTAAAATCGAATTTGTGATTTAATTTTTACTGCTGCGTTGTGATTTTTGGCATTGATTTGATTTAGTTACGATGCAAGCACAAAAGGAAGCTCCTCTTGACATGCAATGCAAGGACAAGTTTTTGCTTCAAAGTGTTATTGCTAATGATGGTGTCACTGCAAAGGATATTAATGCAGAAATGGTAAATCACTTGCATGCAATTTGTTTATTTTGCAAGTGGGGTTAGTTATGGATTGTAGGGGTTATGGCGTATATGTTTGGCTGTGCAGTTCAGTAAGGAGGCAGGGCATGTTGTCGAGGAGTGCAAATTGAGAGTGCTTTATGTTTCTCCCCCTCAACCACCTTCTCCTGTTCTAGAAGGGTCCGAGGAAGGGTCATCCCCCAGGGGTTCTGTGTCAGACAATGGGAATGTTAATGGCACTGATTTACCTACTGTGAGTTCATGAATCAATCTCTTATCAATGTTGTCATTGTAACTTCCCAGCAGCCTAAAGATATTGATGGCTTGCTTTTTGTCTGTGAATATAGGGAACAAGGACATTTGTTGAGCATCTTGAACCTCAAGACAAACCTTCAGAGGTAAAACTCAGCTGCATTTGTTTACCTGATCATGTTTACATGCTTTGTTGGATAGTGTTTCTAGCAAGTTCTGCTGTATTTTCATAGATAGGAGCTTCTATATGGAACCCTTCACCCAGCTTTTGTTTAACTTATTCTAATGCAGTTAATCATCCATGTGATTTTAATGAGGCCACTTCCATGTCGCTGACTGCTAATACATTATACATCTACGCTGGAATGATTATTGATTTCTATCTCATAACTCACAAGCAAGCTTTTAAGTTCTAATGACATATGGCTTGGTATTTCAATCATAAGGGTGCTGGTGTCTAGCTTTGTAATTTTAATTAAGCTTATTGAGATGGGGAAAAGAATTGGGTCTAACTTCAGTCTGGTCAGGATTGCAGCTATGCAACTGTCTATTCTTTCTTTAGATATGACTGCATCCATCAAACTGGTATTTTCTATCTTCTGATAGGAAAACTTGTCAATTTTCTGGTAGAATCTTTATCTAGCGGTGACTCTACTTTAATTTTGTCTCATTGTAACCCTTCTGTGGAGTTATATCTGCTCTCTTTTTGTTTCAGTAAATAATCCTAGATGGATAGAATGGACTCCGTATCATTTTCTTCTGTAAATTTAGGTTCTGACTCTATCAATTGAAATTTAAGGTTTATTGTTGATGCTTATCAAGTGATTCATTTGCAAGGAAGCATAAAAATAATAATATATTAGATTCTGATTTTGATTCTATAAATTATAATTCTCTCTCTCTCTCTCTCTCTCTCTCTCTCTCTCTCTCTCTCTATATATATATATATATATATATATATATATATATATATATATAAATATATCAACACACTCACATTTACTTGTAAGCTGTAATGTGATTTAACTCGCCTTAGAATACTGTATTTGCTACTATGCTACAGTGGACTTGCTTTTGGTGATTTTTTATATGTGAATTGTTTGTCTTGATATCAAGGTTGTGATAAATTACTGCCTCTAATAAATACTTGGCCTAATTGTAGGCAGGAGCTCTCATTTCAAAGCTGACTGATGAAAAGAATAATGCGATTCAACAAAATAACAAGCTTCGTCAAGAATTGGTGAGTCATTAACAAGTTCATCATTTGACCATTCTCCTGTAAGTTCAGATTTTATGGAGATTTAATGTGATTTGTATACAAGTCTTTGACCTCTCTCCGTTGTGGGATGTTTGTCTACATGCTCCTCATTTTCTATATTCATTCAGGACGTTTGGTTTGTCATGGAAAGTCATAGAAATGGAAAAAACAAAACTGTACAATCTGTCTCTTCTGTCTTCATGGTTATGAAATTCAACCAGAGGTGCTTAATATCTGAAATCTGAACATTAGTAACTCTCTAAAATTCTATGCATTACAAGGTACATAGACTTGTAGGTTCTCCAAATCTGTAATGTGCCTGTTACATTTCCAGCAAAAACCTACATCAGTAGCTTAACAGTTTTTGGTATTTTTTAACGATCAAACAGTATCTCCAATGCATTTTTTTTCCTATGTGCTTAATTATTTGACTTCCTGCTTTTAGTGAAATTAACAGAAATGGCCAGATGTGGGATGAAAATGATACTTGTGGAACTTGTTTGGTTGTGCTCATGAGGTGGATCTGGTCCATCATATTTTGTATGTAAACTTTTGTACGAATTCCAGGCAGGCTCTACTGAATCTTTTGCTATTTATTCCCTTTTCTTTGTTCATCCCACATTAAAATGTTTACCATCCCTTTAATGACTGCTTTGTTACACAATTATATGATGTGAGGTTCATCTTTCATAATATGGGTGCCTTTTCATCCAATATTAAATAGATGAGGAAAGTTAAAACAGGTGAGATGGTGCCTTTTGGGCTTGATGACTCTATCAGAATCTGTTCAAGTTTGAAACAGCAAGTTGATGCCTATTATAATGTGATTGATATAACTATCATCACAGGACCAATTAAAGTAAAAGCACATGTTATTCATCTGGATACTTGGTTGGGATATGTTTGATTTGTCATCAGGCTTGATTTCTGTAACTTCTGTTGTACTTCTATCCATTATACTTTCTGCTACAATCTCTACTATCTCACCTTTCTCATTTATTCTTGCCTTCTGTTTCAGTAGATCCCCATTTTAGCTTTTAGTTGATTACCCTGTTGTCAGCTTACATCGCAAGTGAGTTTATTAGCTGCTAGTTTGTATGACCTGTTGCTTTAGGACTGCTTTTTTCCTAGCTCTTTAGATCTCTTTGAGTCAAAAAGTTCTTATTTGAGAATGAAAATTTGAAGCTTCTTACTGTGATGGTGGATGTGCTCTGATATGCCATTCTCGGATTCCTAGCATCTTCAAACCGTGGTAATTGCTTAATGACACATTGCAATGCAGGAACTCCTGAGACGCCAAGGCAACAAAAATCACTCTGGTGTATCGTTTATGTTCGTCATCTTTGTTGGCTTGCTTGGCATATTGTTGGGGTATCTCATGAAGAAGACGTAAGCAACTACACTCGGGCCATAAGTTTTTCCATATTTCCTGTTCCTCGCCAGTCAAAGAATGATGATGGAAGGAAAAGAAACTAATGAACAGGCCATGGTGGATTTCTTATCTTTCTGGAACTAGCACAATTGTTCAGATCAGGTGATATGTTGTCGCTGCTTAACTGCTATGCGGTGTGACCTGTGCTTTTATTGACCTTCACATAGATTCTTTTTGTAAGCTAAGGAGGATGAACTTCTCTTTCTGCCCCCCATTTCCCTCTTCTTTTCTTTTGTGCTTCAATTTGATAGATTTTGGTAATGGGATGCTGAAGACTTAATAATCCCCATTTTCGGCATGCTGGAAAAACCAGCGAGGGAGTATCATCATATTTTTATCTACGCTTGTCTTGTCCGCCGATTGTAGCCAAGTAGGAAGGTGGATACTCTCATCTTTTCCCACTCAAATTTGCTGGCCTTGGATGATTTCTTTTTTATTTTTCGGCTTCTCACAATAAGCAGTTGTAACAGAGGGAGTTAATAATTGTAAATTAATGTGCTTCCGATGTGATATATATTTTCATTTGCACACGAGAATCTATCCGATATAACCTTGAAAATATACACAAATACTAAGCTCTATGAGCTGATTCTATTAATTTCAGTAATAAAAATCCCAGAAACCATGAAATACAGGATTCGATTTATCATAAAGAGAATGAAACGCGCTTGTATGCTGATAAAAGGTGATTGATTTCTAGAGCATTGTTTCTGCTGTCCTCCACCGCTCTGCAGTTCTCTTCCCGTCTCCACTTCTCCTCGGGTGTGTAATTTCATATATAATTGCTTTTAAAAATATTTTTTATTTGATAATATATTAAAATAATATTTTTTTAATCTTAACATCAACAAATATATTCAAATTCGTTCCTGAAAAGCCTCTAAATCCCACGAAGTTGCACCTTTTTAAGGGTGTTTGACACCATCTTTATTTTTGTTTTTAGATTTTTTAAAAAAAATATTATTTGCTTTGAAAAATTTGAGTTAATAATTTTTATATAGTTTTGATGTGCTAATATAGAAAAATAAAAAATAATCTTAATATATTTAAAAATAAAAATTATTTTAAAAATCATATACCACAATAAGACTTCCACACCAAAACAAACAAAACGTCACCGTCTATCGCTATAACGAGAGCCGCGCCTTCCCTGTGCTTTCTACGCTTGCTTCTGTCTCTGTTTTTCCTTCCTTCGACACTGACTGTGGTGGTAGTGTCTATGGAGTCAATGGTGATTGGGATTTTATTAGTTGATTGATGCGTGGATGTGCCACAGTGTTTCGAGAAAGTGAATTTGAGAAGTTTAAACTGCGGGCATTGTGTTGATTTTCTGTACATGTTTTGTATTTAGTTCACATTGTTTATAAAAATATTTCTTTTATTTTAAAGCATATTAAAATAATTTTTGAAAAATATTTTTAGTATCAATATATTAAACTTGAAAACACAAAAAAATATTGAATGCAAAGAAAAAAAACAATTAATTTATTAAAATATTTATAAAACACGAAAAACAAATAGGCTAGTGTTATTGAGGTCGTTTTTCAAAGTGATTTTCGTTTAAAAAATATTAGAATTATATTTTTTTTATTTTTAAAAAGTTATTTTTTATATCAGTACTTCAAAATGATTTAAAAACATAAAAAAACTTAACTTAAATTAAAAAAAAACATTTTTGAAATATAGTACAAAACAGTGAAATATAAAACACAAAAAAATGTTATACACTTGGACTTGGTTTACTATCTAAGAGCAAGTCCAATGGTAGGAGGCATTTTTAAGAGGCAAATGATAAAAATGGCTCTTTGAATAGTGTATAAATGGCTCTTGAGGTAATGTGGTCTCCAATGGTAAGAGCTATTTTTAAGAGCCATTTTTTTAAACTTATTTTAAATAAAATTCAATTATTTTGTATATAGTGTAATTATACAATTCATTATACAATTAATATGAGTAAGTTATATAATTAAATAATTATTTTTTAGAAACCCGCTAACAATAAAATTATTTTAAAAAAATGAATTTAATTATAATTAAAAGATCCAGAATATTTGAAATTTGAAATTTGAAATTTTAAAATGTTGAAAAAACCCGCCAAAAATCCATTAAGATCACTATGTTGAGAAACAAATTGTTCATACGCACTTATAGGAGAGTTAGTGAATGAATTTCGCACATTTGAGTCCATCTGCATAAAAAATACATTGTCTTATTGCTCTTGTCGATCTAACTCAAATTTTATTACAGTATTAATAAAACTGATAAAAATATCTATTTACGAATAAATGCACACCATTTCTAAACACAAAATTTACACAGTTTAAACATCTAACAGTAAATTTAAAACATGTAATTAAGCTAATTGATTCACAAATTCATAATTTATCAATTTTGCATAATTATTTTTTTTACTACATATTATTATTAATGACCTCCTTTTATTTTCTTAAATATTATTATTAATTACCTCCACAACAATTCTAAATACAAAATTTACACAATTTTTAAATCTAACAATACATTTAAAACATGTAATTAATCTAATTGATCAAAAAATTCGTAATTTATTAATTTCATAATTAATCAAAAATATTATTTTTTTTACTAAATATTATTATTAATTACCCATCTTTTCCCTAAATATTATTAATATACCCCCCCCCCCACACACACACGAAACCCTACATATTTCTGCCCATTTCTTTTCCAGGCGCTGCACACACACACATCCATTTCTTTTCCATGGCGATCGTCCCTCGTCCCTCTCCCATGGCCATCTCGCCTCCGTCCCTCTCCCATGGCCATCTCGCCTCTGTCCCTCTCCCTCTCACTCTACTCTTTTCCCCCCTCTCCCTCGGCTCCCTCTCACTCTGCTCTCCTCTCTTTCCCTCTGCTCTCTGCTCCATCCCCCCCCCTCATTCTACTCCCTGCTCTCCCCTCTTTCCCATGGCCCTTTCTTGTTCAAGTTTCTATATGGGTTTCAAATATCAATTCAGCTTCTGCTCTTAATTTCTATATGGGTTCTTGGTTCTGTAAACAAACCTACCTACTTGAACAAAAACAAATAGATTAAGTTAGAAAACAAACCGATGATGCAGTGGGCAGAAAATTTGACACGAAGTGAAGATGCAGCTCGTTGGATTTGTGGTATTTTGCTGTGATTTTTCTTATTTTAGTTTGCTGTAAAATATATGTGTTTTGCAATTTTTCAATTAATTGTATTGCTGTGTTGATGTTGGTTTGCTGTGTTGATGTTGATTTTTATTGGTACAATGGCAACGGTCAAAAAAATTATAACGGTCGGATTTTCTGTTTTGGCTCCCCGGCTGAAATTTGTGGGAATGGCTCCCGAAAATAGAAAAGGCATTTTGCCTCTTCATTTGGCTCTCCCCATTGGAGTGACAAATTTAACAAAAAGAGCTATTTTTTTTAAAATATGGCTTTGCCTCCTCTGATGGTTAGTCTCGTTGGACTTGCCCTAAGAGAAAATAAATGCCTTTTTTTTTGGAGTAGTTTGGTCTTTTTATATGATTTATTTATCATTATAGGAATATCAAAGGGTACATGTCCCTATTTCAAAATTTGGAAACGGTAAAATACCTAAGTTACTAAGTTAAAAAAAATAAAGTTGTTTACATGAGTGTTTTGTATTTTTTTTTCATTTTAAAATACATTAAAAAAAATCACCCCTATAATCAAGAAAAAATAAAACATGCATCAAAGGATATTTTTGTTCTGCACATGTTTCTTTGTTAAACCTGTAACCATGAAGGGCAATCTAGTAATTTTCAACTTGGTTAATTGATATTTTTTATGTCAAAAATGATATTTAAAAAATATATATTTATTTTAATGTATTTTTTTTATAAAAAAATACTTTAAAAAATATCTTCAATTACACTCCTAAAAAAACACCTAGTACGACATGTGTTAGTGATGACATAATAACATGTCATTGATAGACTTTTTATATTATCTCTAAAAACTTATTATATGGTTCACTTTATTTTGGATTTTTCAATTTTAATTGTTTTTTTTTTATGCCGGTTTATAAAAGTCTTATATGATTTCAATTTAGTCATTTGCTTTTAATTTATCATGTATTATTATTTTAATTAGATCCTTGTTCTCTTTTATTTCTAATATTTTTTCTTACTCTTTTATCTAAGTTTGTTGGTTTTAAATCTCATATTTCAATCCAGGTTGTACACCTGTTGTTTTTATGATTTGATCCTTATTTTTTTAAAAAAATATTTTTATTTTCAATTTAACCCTTCAATCAAAAAATATTTGGTTGCCCATTAATTTATCTTTTATTTCAATATTCATTATTTTTCTTTTAACTTTTTTATTTCATATCATCTTGTTTAGATTATTATTTTTTAATTATTTCATCTTTCAATATTTGATTTATCAAGAATTAGACTCGTAGTTTTTATGCATATGATGTTTCCAGTCTAAGAACATGAGTTTCTAGTTTGAAAAGTTAATATGGGTCTAAATCTTTTTTCTCTTTCTTATCTTTTTTTCAATTTTATCATCTGATATTATTATTATTGTTGTAAAAAAAAGACTAATTTTGTGGTTTTATTTTTTAAAAAATACTAGTTTATTCTATTCTTATGACTTGAGTCATGAATTTTGTTGACTAACTTGAGTTAGTTCACCCTTTATTATAGCTATTACATGTTCATGTTATCCCGGATTGACTCAAACCATTTTACTATCCCTTTTCTTTTCTAGTTTTATACTTCTAAAGTTTCTCTTGATTTTCTTAAAGAATATCCATTTACTATTGCTGCCCATTTTGTTTCCATTAGATTCAAATAAAGCTAACTTACTAAACTTGACTAAGGTTATAACCGAAGCCATTTATTTTTACTTATCCATTTGAAATGTGCTTGTGACATAATTGTCATTGTTTTTTTCTTATGTTTTTCATTCGAACCTTTATTTTATTTTATCTTTTTTTAATATTATTCATTCATGTTTCGATAAATACCACTCATCGATGATTTTTTTTTTATTTTGCTTACTTGGTATTTTTTAAAATAATTATGTAGGTATAAAATTTGAAGATATTATTCCAATTCATCTATGATTTTTTTCCATGTTTTACATGGATGAACTTTATCTTAAAAAATAAAAATATTTACTTTTTAATAATATTTATAACATGTAAAAATTTGCATTGTATATTTTTTAAAATTATTTAATAAATTCCATGAGTATCTATTTCTATTTTATTGAATAAAAAATTAATGTGAATAACAAATCAAGTAAACACAAAATGATTAAACATCCTATTTTATAAGATAAATATTTTATTTTATATCTATCTCTTGATTTTTTTTAATTTTATTTTTAGTTATTGTTACTATTTATTTATTTATATATATAAAAATAATTCTCAATTTATTTCATTAAATATTGTAATATATTTTCAATTTATACTTATAATTTTGTAATGTGCGAAAAATAATCCTTTCCAAGATCCAAACTCGCGAGGATAACATTGGCGGGAAACTATCACGTGCCAAATCTCAAAACATCAAAACTCCCATATCCGCGCCTCTCCCTCTACATTTCTGCAAGTCCATTGATGTCCAAACCCTAAAACACGCTCTCTCGCTCACCACTCAGACTCGCTATGCAAACTCAGCTCTCCAATACGCAACTAGCCCTCATCGACTCACTCACCACCACCGAATCCGATTCACAAGAGAAGGCATGGCACATCCTCGCACTCCTCCTCTCAATCGGCAACCCAACTCCAGCTCCAGACCTCGCATCTCACTGCACTCTTTTCAATGCTTCACCGGATCTCATCGAGTCTCTCTGCTTAATCCCTGACTCACCAATCACTTTGACATCCAACCATGACAATAGTAGCGACAGCTTCCTGGTCACCATTTCTCCACTTGGTCTTTATGCTTTGAATCAATTCTTATCCAATTTCAACATGATCGACGCGTTTGCGTCTCGGATCTGTTATGCAATCTGCGGCCTCGAGGTTCCTTTGGAGGATCTTGTGAGGATGTATTTTAGGAAACGGAAGCGAATTGGATTCGATTCTGCAGATGGTAAATTTTTATTTTATTTTGGCCTTTTGGGTCATTGACTTGTTAGATTATTGAATTTATGGTGTTATTATGCAGTGTACGAAAAGGATCAAGAAGTTTGTCCTTTTCCGAAAAGAATTCGAAATGATTGCTGGAAGGTAACTCTTGGCTTGTTTACTTATTTATGAACTTTAGCAAATTTGTCGTACCTTTTTTTTTAAGTTAAAGCTAAACTCTACAATTTAATTGTGATTGCTTCACTTTAGAAGATTTAATACGGGCTTTACAGAACCTGGAAATGGTTCCGGGATTTTTCTTTGACCCTTGTGTTTGCAAAGCAAGTGTATGAGAACTGAGAAGTTTGTTAGGAACTTGTAAAGACTGTCTTAGTAGTTTCTGTTCAAAAAGAAAATTGATGAAATAATTTTTCTGGAGCCAAGTAACACGGTCTTTATCCTATAACCCTTCAAAATCCAGTTTTTATGACAAGTGTTATTTGTAAATCATGCAGCTACCTTTTCACTTAACCGGGGATGTCAGCAGCAGCACTAATGTTGAGCCAAGTTACATGCTAATCCAGCCAAATAATTTTATTCTTGAACCTAACTTTTTTGTTAAAACCTTAGTCAGCGAAGAAGGTTGTAAATTAAGGAGTATTGAACATGTAGAGGATGAGATGAATACAAGGTCTATTGTGGAAAACAAGGAGGATAAGAGAATGATGGCATGTGAGCTTGATGAAGATTCTGCTCTTCCCATTATAATGTTGGATAACGCAGATGTATTCCAAGAGGCTAAAGTGGATGACGTAGATCTTGAAAGTAGAATAGACATCAATGCCACATGTTGCTTGGCTGATGTGAAATGGAACAAAACATTATCGTTGGAGTTTACAGGTATTAATGGTGCTTGTAATGGTACAAATGACTGTCATATTGAAACTGTAAGAACTGAAACCGAAGAACTGTTAATTGATTATGGTAAAATGGAAGGGGAAGGCATAAACCATTTTCAGTCACAGTCAACTAATACTACTTTTAACATGCCACAAGAAGGCAACTTTAGAAGGATGAATGAGCTGAGTTCTCTGGATAAAGAGGCAATAACAAGCCACGTGAAAAATAAGGCAAATATTTCAACTACTGAGCTTTGTGTTCCTCCAAAGAAGTTAAAAGACTCAAAACCCTCCACCAAGATCAGGGTCACAACTGGTGTTGCTGCTTCTTCAAGACAGCAAGCTCTCTGCCAGTCCCTAGAGCAAAGGAAGGCCGTTACCCCTCCTAAAGAGAACCAGCGCAGGAGAAAAGATCACATGAAAATCAGCATGGGGCAAAAATCAAAGCAGACATGCAATGATATTCATACTAAAGAAAGAAAGAAGGATCGTGCCCTAAATTCTAGGGTAAGTTTGACTCCTGCAAATTCTATGTTTGCATGCTTTATACACGCACCTGTTCAGTGTGCCTCAACAGTATGCTCTAAATGGAGCCAATTCACTGAGAGTAACATGGCTAGTATTAGTTGTTTTCATTGATAGATCGGTTGATGGTTTCTTTTCAGGATCGAGTGGGATCCAAAGATTTTCCTTGCTTTGATTCTTATATTGTCGAAGAGGAAGGAGGCTCAGGTATGAAATTGCTCTTCATTTTCTGGCGAACCGGGCACATCATATAATGTGCGCTAATTGACAGTTACCTTTCAACTGCAACTGGCAGGTGGTTATGGCACTGTTTACCGGGCAACAAGGAAGCATGACGGTACAACAGTTGCCATCAAATGTATGTAAGAAAATTCAAATGTAGAATCAGATTAAGGCTAATCTAGTATCATTTATAGCGTTTTCTATACTTAAATTATACAATCCATTCATTATTCATCTCTATCAAGATGTATTTGAAGATCATTTAATTGCCAAAATCCTTTATCTAAGGATGAGAGAAATTGAGAATGTTTATTTGTTTGTACCTTGAATTACAAGTTATGACAAGAAAATTATTCAGTAAATTTGAAATGGGTTCATGCAAATCTCAGATGATGTATATTTAACTTTTGGTTCCTTCTCATACTGGTGAGTTATAGGAATTTGAAAACTTTATGGACTCTGTTTCAAACTCAATGAATTGTGCACTGTTGATCATGGAATTAATGAAAATAATTGGGATATCTCCTGAATGGATCACAGTTGCAAGTTAGTATACAAGGCTAGTTATATGCTAAAATAATGAAGTTAATCATTGTGGATATTAAAAGTAGTGCTTTTGAGGGCAAAGTTCATATATTCTTATTTTCCATGGAATGGGTTGGAAATCTATAAGCTCCTTTTCAGCATGGACATGCATTCTGTCATAATGTAAATTTTTGGTTCTGCTTTATCCTGTTCAAGTGCATTTCTGCATGCTGCCTTTCATAAATTAAATTTTAGTCAACAATGATATTGTTCTTTTCAAGTTAATGTGGATTCTCAATGCATGTGAATACTCCAAGGAGTTAATGGCTACGCTTCTCATATAGCTGTAAACAAGTGAAGAAACTATGTTAGATGTACCTCTGATGCATTTATTTTTTACCTGCTTATATAATAAATGGGAAGTGATACATAGCATCCAGCCTGATTCGTATGTGTAGGGATGATCCAAAGCACTAACATCCAGATCCCCCTTTTTGTTCTGCAGGCCCTCATGAGAATGCTCATAGACACCATGTTAGCAACGAACTCAGGATGCTGGAGCGCTTTGGGTAAGCATATAGGGAAGCTTGCTTCACTTGAAAGATATATGTTGCATTTTGAATAAGGAAACTGATGGTCTTTAACCTGCTAGTTAATTCTTCCAATCCAGGGGCAAAAATTTTGTGATAAAATTTGAAGGCTGTCTCAAGAACCAAAATTCTGACTGCTTTGTTTTGGAGTATGTTGAGCATGACAGACCAGAGGTGATTAAAATATGTTTCAATGCATAATATGTCTCACCAATTAGTTGATCTTGGTTTTACTTCTACTTTTTAGGTGTTGAAAAAGGAAATAGATGTTTTTCAGCTCCGGTGGTATGGGTACTGCATGTTCAGAGCCCTTGCAAGTCTTCATAAACAGGTGAGAAGTTTTGCTCACACGTTCTTTCCGATTTTAAGCTTTTTCACAGAAATAATAATAATTAGTTCTTTTCATGCTAGTAGGGAGTGGTCCATATGGACATAAAACCTGGCAACTTCCTTTTCTCTTGCAAAGCCAATAAAGGTTATCTCATCGATTTCAATCTTGCCCTGGTTAGTGACATTTTTTTGTTACATCTACGTGATTATCCAAGTGCCAACCTTTTTCACATCTTCACTGTTCTAAAAGAGTTAGGGAAGCTTATCTTGGTCTTTATTGTGTTTTGGCAGGATCTGCATCAAAAGCTTGGAACAATTAGTAAGCTTTATTCTTATATGAGATTTTTATATTTAAACATGACATTGGCATGGATTAATTTAGAGGATGAATTAGTCCGTCTTCAGCAGAAGATTTTACTGCTAGCTGATAATCAGTTAGTGAAGTTGCAAAATGAAATGTCAACTTTACACGTGGACTTTTTTGCCACCAAAAAACCTGAAAAATTGCTTTTCCCTTGACTTTTTATCTTTTTTTTAAAAAAAAACTTCTAGTTTATAGGCTCGATTGTTTAGGAAGCATTCCAAAAATGCTTTTCTAAAACACTTGATTTTTTTTGCTTTAAATGAAAAATATTTTAGTGATTTTAGGTTATTTTGATATAATGATGTCAAAATTGATTTTTAAAAAATAAAAAAAAATATTATTTTAATGCATTTCTAAGTAATAATTACTTTGAAAAGTAACCACAATCACATTTCCAAACATCCTCTCAGAGAAAAACTTAGTTATTACCTGCCCAATTGCAGATTCTTAGGCCATAGGTTTGATGGAGTTTAGCACAAGGTTGTCAATACCGATCCGGTCGTCGTTCTGGTTTTTCTATTGGTACGAAACATTTTGGTTTCAGAGCGTTTAGACGTGTCGTTTTGGGGTTGTACCGTTCATATATAATTAATTGTATATATATGAAAAAAATTAAAATATTAATTTAATAAGTATAATTAAAATTTAAGATAAATTAACTATAAATTATACAATACAAACACAGTTAAATAAACATAATCTCAAAATTAGAAACATAACCACAAGTTAATCAAAATAAGGAGGATTTTAAGGCCGAAACAGCACACCCGGAACGGTACCAAGATGTTTCGGCCGGTACTTAGCTGGTATTTCCGGAACGGATCGGAATTAAAATCGAGATGAAAATGACGCTGTTTTGTCTTGGTTTTTTTAACGGCACGGAACGTTCTGGCCGTTCCGGCCGGAACAGAATGAAAATCTAAATTGATGGAGCTTCTCTGCATAGTTTATTTATTTATTGTTGTTATTATTATTTTGCAGACAAATCAAAGGCAGCGAATGATGTAAGCTTCAATAGTGTTGCAGCTTCCAATGCCAAATATGTTGCTCCTTCCAAAAGTAGGAGGTTCCCAGGAAGTAAATTCTTGGACGCAGTTGATATGGGGATGATAAAAGGCTTCAAGTCTACTTTGGAGGCCAAGAATGTAAAAAGGAAGGCTGTAGGGAATATTATGACAAGTCAGGGAGCAGATGGCTCTGGTGTAACCTCAGTCAAGGATGCAACAAGTGCTAGGACTCCTTCAGCAGAAAGGCTGAATGAGCCTCTGCCAAGCCAAGGTAGGAAGGAGCTTCTCAGCTTGTTGCATGAAGCAATGCAGAGTCCAAATCATGAAGCATCAAGTGTTCCAGCTTCTATGAGGAAGAGGATTGCTGCTCCTCCTGGAAAAGTAGATGGAAGACATATTTATCTAACTCCAATGCCTCTGCACTCAACTGGCATCACAGTTGCTGGGTTTGGTTTAGTTAAGAACAAATGTGAGTTTCTATAGCGTGTGCCTTCGAGAATATATTTTTCAGCACTTCTTTCTCTGTTTCACTAATGAGGCTGTTTGTTATTAGGTGATGGGAAGAACAAGAAAGAAGGCCCTTGTGTTGGAACTAAAGGTTTCCGGGCTCCAGAGGTGAGTATCAACTGAGATGAAATGACTGCGTGTTTTTTTATGTAGAGTGGATGGAATTCTACTCTAAGATTCTTGGTAGATATTTACATCGCTCACTGGCCATTAAATTATGGGCATAATCGCTAACAGGTGCATTTGTTCAGTCTTAACTTATATTGTATGAATTCATGTACTGATATCTTTCTGATAATTTTCAAAATTAGTCACCAAATACAAATTTCTTTTCTATGCTTCAAGCTCATGTTAGAAACAAGGCCTAACGTGGTCTCAGTTAGACACTTGGAAGTATAAATTATGGTCAGGCTTGAATAAAGAATGTGTTCTTCAGGTTCCACTTCCCAATCAAAGTAATGTGTCAAAATTTAATGATAAGAACATTTAACTCCTTAGCAAGGACATTTGAATATTTTCTTATGGTTGCCGAAGTGGTAAAGTCGAGTTTCTTGTTGTGAGTGGTTCACGCAGGTCTTGTTCAGGTCTCTCCATCAAGGCCCCAAGGTTGACATTTGGTCTGCAGGTGTCACCTTATTATACCTGATAATAGGAAAAACGCCCTTTTATGGTGATCCCGAACAGTAAGAACATTTGTTTTTTTAATTCCAATAGAGTTTTGGCGCGCTTCGTTTCATCCATTTCTTTTGATAACCATATTACTGTCGTTATCAGGAATATAAAGGACATAGCAAAGTTAAGAGGCAGTGAAGATCTATGGGAAGTTTCAAAGCTACACAACCGAGAATCCTCATTCCCAGTGGTATTTACCATTACTTGTTTTGATCTTCCATGAATTATGAGAAGAAATGGATTTATGTTTAAGAGCTCATTCTTTTCCAGGACCTGTATAATATGCAATCTTTGCCACCCACGACACTTTGGGAATGGTGCAAGCTGAACTCGAAAAGACAAGATTTCCTGGATGCAGTCCCAGACTCACTTATTGATCTCGTGGACAAATGCTTGACAGTGAACCCCAGATTGAGGATTAGTGCGGAGGATGCTCTAAAACATGAGTTCTTTGCTCCATGCAATGAGAGCCTTCGAAGGCAGAAGCTGCTCAGGCAGGGACACGGCCTCGACTCTCGAACTAACACTCCTTCACAAGGACAAAGCATTGCCAGACCTATCAAAATCTCTCAACGGCAACCTTGATCAGATTCATGGATGGTATGTCGTTTTGACTTCATTTGATTTAGGAGCTTTCTTTTTGATAGGATATTTGCTTTTATTCCACTGCTGTAAGCCAGTAAATGGAATACCCTTGTTGTCCTTTTTACCCATTGTAAAATCTTTTACTCGCTGTAACTTTACTGCTCAAGAGGATGAAATGTATAATTTGTACACAAGTGCTTTATCTTCAGAAAAGAAAATAAACACTGGTATTTGTCACATTTGCTTTACTGCTCTGACGTGTCCAAAATACCTTTGCTTTATCAAGTGCATTTAATGTTTTTAAAGAAATTCTATGTTTAACAACTTTAATGGCGTTATCTGGCTTTTTAAAAGCTTTTTAAATTGAGTGTAATGCATAAGAATGAACAAAATTTTGTTTGGTTTGATTTTTGTTAAAAAAGAAATCCCAACCAAATCGAATTTTATACACATTTGGAGTATTTAGAACTACATCAAACTGGAAACTGGTTCAAACTGATTGGTTTTGGTTTTGGTTTGGATTCTTAGGAGTAAAACTGGCAAAACCTGTTGTTTATAAGAAAATTCATGTAGAATATCCATTTCTTTGGTTCAATCTTGTTGTAAAATTAGGAAAATTGATTAAAAGTTTAGAGCAATGCAAAATTTATCAACTGTATCAAACTAACTCTACACTAATGAATAAAGATACATCGAATTAAATAATTAATTATTCCAAGAGTTAAATCTAAAAATACAATTTAGCATTTATACTTTTTTTTTCCAAGTAGGTTTGGTTTGGTTTAATCAGTTTTAGGTTTCTAAGTCCAAAATCAAATGAAATCAAACTAGATTTTTAATATTTTTTTCTCAGTTTGATTTTCTTGGTTTCATAATTATTTTGCTTACCCCTAAAGATGCTTATGAATATGTATTAAAGTTGTTTTAATGTAAGAGACGTGATCAATTACTTATTTTAATGAAAAACTTAATGGAGTAACAATGAATTATCTAAACCCTTGTACATTGGTGAGTACTTTGAAAAAATAGAAACAATACTTATGGTTGAAAGAATTTGTTATTCATTTAGATCAGAAGTCACTAAAATACTTGAAAAAACAAGGTAAATTGAATATAAAGCATGCCACATTGGTAGAATTCATTTAAATCTTTCCCTATATGATTAAGTAAATCTAAGTTAAAATATAACGGTTGATACATTATTTAGAAGGTACATTTTGCTTTTTACTTGGAATGTGAAATTACTAAGTCTTAAGTATGTTAAAGAATTGTATGTCAATAATAATGATTTTACTATTTTGTATAATATTTGTGAGAAATCAACCTCTTGTGAGTTTTATAAACTTGATGGTTATTTACTTGGAGAGAATAAACTTTATCTAGGTGATAGCTTTATGCGTGAAGTTCATATAGGTGCTAGAAAAAAATTAAATTTTTTTCATGAGCACTTTTATTAGCTTAAAATGAAACATGATTTATTCTTAGGGTATGTGATAGATGTACTATCACTCGTAGGCAAAAAAAATAATCAAGGTCTTACCGCATGAGTTATATACTCCTTTACATGTACTTAAAAAAAATATTAGGGAGGTATTTATATGGATTTTATTTTAGCTTTATCTAGGTCAAAAAGGAGTAGGGATTTGATTTTTCTTTATTTTTGATAAGTTTTACAAGATAACATGTTTTATATCATGTTAAATTCCTTAGCTATCTATAAGATGTTTTGTAGGGGAAGCTAAAAACTAATTTATTGTTCTTAACTGCCTGTCATCCATAAAAAAAAAATATGATTTTAACTATTCTGGTGTGTACTGTCATTCAAAAGAATTTGAACATCAGAAGGGATAATTGTCATTTATTGAGTTCATATATAATAAGAGTGTGCATTCTACTGTTAATAATTTATTATTTGAGATTGTTTATGGTTTTAATCCACTAAACAATTTAGATTCAAATTTTTTTATCTGTTGATAGAAAAGTTAGTCTTTATGATAGTAGAAAAGCACTCTACGAGAGTGGTTGGAAATATATAAAGAAAAAAATATAGATAATAAGCATTCAAAGATAATAAAGTTTATTTAATATGTTATTTTTGAACCAAATGTTAATGTTAGGACTGATTTTATTTTTATAAACGACTTAAGATTATTTTTTCTATTTTATTTAAAATTCTTTTATTTTATTAGTTTTGTTTAGGATGTTTTACCTTTTATAGTAGGATGATTTGTTTTAGAGATTGCAAGATTGCTTGTTATTTAAAAATGATGAGGTTGTTTATACGCTTTGTTCTTCATCGAACTTATCAAAATATTTTTCTTTGTTTTTTATAATAAAATTAACATGATTTTATTAGATTAAAACCAAGTAAACATACAAAAAATATCAATCTTCTCAAAGAGAATGAAGTAAAACCAACAACCAAGAGATATCAACAAAACAAAATCCCTTCCGAATCTCCTCTCAATCTCTCCACTCTTCAACTCGTTATTTGTTGATGAAGAAACAAATGCTTGTTGCTTCATCCGATCTTTTCTCCCTTCATTTTCCTCTCTACATAAAACAAAAATGACAATGGAAGAAAAAAACATGAAAAGTAAATAAAAGAAAAACACAGCGAAACTTTGCCATATCCTAAAGGATCAAAATAAAAAGAAATTAAAATACAGGGCCCAAACCTGGTTTATTACTGAAGTTTCATAGTGTCACGGGAGGAGATCACTGCACTTACTGTTCGAACTAATTTTGTTTTTTTTAGCATAAATAAATAAATAAATTAGTTAATGGTGGTTTTCTGGTCTGCTGCAATTAACATGGCCTCCATTGATATGACGTGGCGAAATGTTATTGGTTGGAAGACGTAGTATTTGACATCGGCTGCGCCTGCTAGAGGGTTGTTAGTAAAATACACATCGGTTGAGATTTTTGCTTGGTGACGAAGCGATGTTTTCTAGAGAAAGATCTCTTGCTTGTCCACATTAACCCTGACTTTTCCAGAATGACCTGATTTCCTAAAAGGCCCCTCTGCCCATTTACCCGGTTGCTTTCGATTTTTTTTATAAAAAAAACCAGCCAATAGGGTTAAAATAAGGCACAATATCGCCGTGGTTTAGCTGTCATTTATGGCAGAAAAAAGAAAATAAAAATTATAATAATGAGGACAAGTAGCAAAAGCATCGGCCGGGTCAAGTGGATAGATACAAAAACGATGCTAGGATTACAAGAGGGACAGAACTGTAACTCGGGTGCATCAGACAAAGGGGCAATATCGTAACTCGGGATTCCAGAAAGTTCAGTAAACTGCAACTGGACACACAAACACGCATATATATGGCAAAGCATAAGGCAATTCTCAATTACATATCAAAATTCGATCATTTGACCTTTTTCGATCACCAAAAAATGGATGCGTTCGCCTCCTTCTTTGACTCTCAATCGGCTTCAAGGAATCGCTGGAGCTACGATTCGCTCAAGAATTTACGCCAGATCTCTCCTCTTGTCCAGAATCATCTCAAGCAGGTAACTTTTATTTTCCTGGACACATCCTTTTGGTTTCTATCCAAATCTGTGTGATGGAGGGCATTATGATATAATACTTTGAGAACAATCGAGCTTTTATGTCAATTTTTCATCGGATTTATTGGGGTTTTTTATTAATTAACCAGGCGAGGCGGGTTTCTTGAAAAATTCGAAACCGATTTCCACATCTCTTGATCTGTGATCTATACTTGTTAAATTTGCAGGTTTATCTGACCTTATGTTGTGCACTGGTTGCGTCTGCCGCTGGGGCATACCTTCATATTCTGTGGAATATTGGTGGTCTCTTGACGACTCTCGCATGCTTTGGATGCATGACCTGGCTACTTTCCATATCTCCATATGAAGAGGTATTGTCTATTTATTTGATTTTTTGCCTTCTTGTGCAGTCCATATTCGTTTTTTCTGGTATTGACTTGGTTTCTCTTCTTGGTGTTTGTGTTTTCCTCTTTTTTTTTTTTTTTTTCATGAGCAGAAAAAGAGGGTTGCTCTCTTGATGGCAACTGCACTCTTTCAAGGGGCTTCTATCGGTCCTTTGATTGATTTGGCCATTCAGATTGATTCAAGGTACATGTCACTTGGACGATTTTCGTATGTATGTTTATATATATATATATATATATATATATTTGGACATTCTGCAATTAGTGTATCTGTCAAATGGTTCTATTCTCTGTTGATGGCGGTTGTGTGTTCAGTCACTGTATGAGTTGGTTTGGTGAATCGAACCAGGAAACTTATCGTGCTTGGAATGATGTCCTTCCATTTGGAGCCCCGTTGCCTGCATTATACCCATTACATACATATCTTTTTTCCAGGACAATTACGCTTATATAGCCCTCTTATCATGATGATGGGGCTAACAGCACTGATCCGTGGATGCTTTTCTTTTTTCAGTGTTCTTATTACAGCTTTTGTGGGAACTGCGATAGCCTTTGGATGTTTCTCAGCAGCAGCTATGTTGGCTAGGCGTAGAGAATATCTTTACTTGGGTGGCTTGCTTTCATCTGGCCTGTCCATCCTTCTATGGTTGCACTTTGCATCATCCATCTTTGGGGGATCTGCAGCCCTCTTTAAATTTGAGGTACTGTATTTCTGGCTATGAATTTTTTCATGATCATTTTTTTTTGTATTTTATATTTAGCTGCTTTTGTTTACCTGATTCTAACAGCTTGTTATTCTGGTCTTGATAATGTTCACAGCTCTACTTTGGGCTTCTGGTGTTTGTGGGCTATGTAGTAGTCGACACCCAGGATATTATTGAGAAAGCTCACCTCGGCGATCTGGACTATGTGAAGCATGCCCTGAGCCTTTTCACCGACTTCGTTGCTGTTTTTGTCCGAATTCTCATTATCATGGTAAGTTGAACTGAAATGCCCGGAGTGAATAGCCATCACCAATGCCTTAATAGTTTTCTTCTCTTGTCATATTCCACCAGCTGATAAATTATCTGTTTGATGTGCAGTTGAAGAATTCAACTGAGAAGGAGAAGAAGAAGAAGAAGAGGAGAGATTGAATTTGAGCGGAACCTGACTTTGTACTTGCTTTTGTAATATGAACCCAGCTCTGTGCTTCCTTCTTGACTGAACCAAATCGATGTTAATATTCTGACATGTAACTAGTCGTATGCCTGGTTGTGTAAATGCTTGAAATTTGCCTACAAGTTGATGACGGGAGCGGGAGGCTTTAGTGCTCCTACTGTGCATCTTGCTGTTTGAGACTGTCACCTCATCTTGAAAGCTCTATCTCACACGTGTGCATTTTTTTAATTTAAAATTATATGCATATACTTTTAAAAATTATATTAGATATCATGACAATAAAATCATCTAAAAATATATATAATCGAATTAATTAGTTTTAAAATATTAAAAGTTTAATTTAGAACTTTAAAAAATATTTGTCAGAAGGTCTGCAATTTCAAAAAAGATGGGTTTGTTTCATATTGTTTATTTATTTATTTATTAAATTAAAACTTTGAATCAGATTCTTTGTTGATGTTCATAGTTATTTTTAATCAATTACACCTGTAATTTTTCAAGTAAAAAAAAAAATTAATTATAACGTTCATATGAATTTATTATTTATATATTACAATTTTTATTTTTTTATAAAAGAAGTCATAATGTGGTTTGGCAGAGAAGTAATTTTGATTCGGGTTGTTTTGTTTTGTTTTGGCTGAAAAAAAGATAAAACAATATTATTTTTAACTCGGTTTAAATTTCAAGTTATTCTAGATTTTTCAGCCAAATATTGGCTGAAAAGTTTAGGTTTTATTCCGTTCTTTCTGTTTTGGCCAAATAATATTTTTTTTAATAATAAATAATTTTACAATATCAATCATATCTCTTAATACGACCCGTAGATTAAGATGAAATTTTATGAGAAGTCTTTTGATATATTTATATATATTATGATAAAATTTCAGATTATGACCTTGCGAGATTGATGATGATATTCTTGAAATATCTGCTTGTTCATAATTTTGTACAGAAAAATTATTTTATTGTGTTTTTTTATATTAAATTGTACAATTCTAAGTAATTTTATTTTTGGATTTGAAATAATTTTTTGTTTTGAATTAATACACACACACACACAAACAAACAAATAAGCAGTACAACACTGAAACGCTCCGAAAATGAAATATTCAATTCCAATTAAAAAAACAAAACACCAACTGAAACGGAATTGACAACCTTGATTATGACTTCAATAGAAATCTTATTATAAATTTAAATCGAAACCCTGATTTAAGAAAATGAAAATATATCTATTTTAACTCAATATTGTAAAGTATCAATTTGAATGTTTTTATCAAACAAGTTGACTTAAAAAAATATTCTTTTCTACAATTTATAAAAATAGTTTTTGAGATTGTGATTTAAATTACAAAGTCGTGTTGAACAAATTCTTGATTATGTTTTCTGGTTACTTGATTTATCACTCCTTCCCAAGAGTAGGAATAGGATAAAGACATGTTATAAAAAACTTAGAAACTGAAGATGCGCAATCTGGTTCTTTCTATCCTCTCATCTAAGCTATTTCCATCCTTGAATTTTGTATACTTTGTATTATGATGATGATGATAGACTGGACTATTACGCTCACAAACCTGAACGGAGTTGAGCCCCCCTTTTTTTCAACAATTCTTCCCTCATAAATCTTGAGAAAGTATTTTAATGTCGAGTGAGGGAGAAAGTGAGGCTCCAAAAGAATCTCTCCTTCACATATGTTTCATCCCGATCGATGTAAGCTTAACATTCATGCTTTTGCAAATGGCATTTCTCAGAGTGATTCCATCCAGGATTGGAAAAACACCCTACTGGTGTGCAGGATCAGGCCTCAGTTGACAAGCAAGCTGAGTTTATAATGAAGAAACAGCTTGAAAAAACATCCAGGGGGCTTTGCTTGATCAGAAACATGACGCAAACAAAAAATGCAAATGTGAATGATGGGGGCGGACACAGATCAAAGTAGCACGCTCGGATGAAATGATTAGATTCTCTTCTTCTTTCTTTCTGTAGTGTGTATCTCTCCTTCCTTCCTGGTTCGAAGACGAAGACTGCATTCCTTGTTGCCTGCTCAGCTGTCTCTTCTCGTTCCAAGTAACCTTCAGTAGCCACTCTTCAGTAAAAAGCTGTCCAGAAAGAAAGCTTCTATCAGAAGCTTCTGTCCATGATCAACTATTCAGATTGCATGATGAAAAATGCATGAGAAGCTTCGAACGCCAGGTCCATGCCCGGGGCCTCCATAATTTTCATCAAAAGTTGATTGCAAACTGCTGCAGGTCCCTCCCTCTCCCAGATGGTTTACTGAAATATGTAAGTGAGAATTCCTGAAATAAATATCAGTACGTAAATTAACATTTAACTTCATTTGTGACGTATCGTCAACAAGTAAATAAGAGAGAAAATATCCTTCAAAATCTAATCTAGTTGAATACACGTGTGTGTGTGTGTGTGTGTGTGTGTGTGTTTCTAATTAAGAAAGCAAAATTGAAGTTTAATAATAATAATAAAAGAAGGTTTAATTATATTAATACTATGAGGAGTTCTAGACACTTTAAGAACAAAAACCATGCAATCATCATATTACAAATTCACATTATACAAGTGCTTTAATGCTACTAAACAAGCTGGAAAAGATATTCAATAAATGAAAAGGATATAAAATGCTAAAAGTTATACTAAACAAGTTGGTCCCTGAGTAGCCCAATTTTTTAATGCATTGCCAGGGTACTTTAGGAGATATATTTAAGAATGGGAGTTTATTTATAGTTAAAATTTAAGAATTTAATGATATATATATATATATAAAGGTCACACAACTCATAATTAACGATACAAAAATCAAAAGAAAACTGAATCTGAAACGGGGCTCCATCGAGGTGGTTTTGATGCACATAGAATGAAGTTTAAGATTTTTTTACGACTTGATAGCTAGTGGGCATCAGCTATATATATATATCATTAAAACTAATATACTTGATCCTTTTTAAAAAAACACTATTTATACTTGATATTTAATAATTCTTATCGCTAAATATTCTGAAACCGTCAAGCATCAAATCTATTGAAGCATCAGTGCTGCACTGCTTTCATGGCAAAAATACTTTCTTCTTTTTTAATCTTTGATTGCTGGCAGAAATGGAAGATTGGTTGGGGGTGGAGGTGGACAGATCCCTTGTTTATGTCTGGATGAGCACATTCATGGGCTGGAAGTACTTGCTCGTGTAGATCTGCCTGCCACCCATCCAAACGATGCTCATTATATATTTACTTCAGAATATTTAGCCAGCTCCAACTTTGCATGCCCACTACAAAAAAACAGGCCTGTTTGCAACGGAACGATCCGTTGCAAATAACAAAGAAAGCCGTTGCTAATATTAATTAGCAACGGCTTTTCCAACAGATACAATCCGTTAGAAAAATGTTGATTCAAATTTAGCTTGCAACGGATAATCTGTTGCAAATACACGGTTTGCAACCGCTATTCCATTGCAAATTCAAACTTTGCAACAAATTGCAATGCATTTGCCGTTGCAAATTCAAAATCTGCAACAGAATTTCCGTTGCAGATTTTGAATGTGCAACGGAAAATCCGTTTCAATTTGTAAATAGTATTTAATTTTTTTCATCAATTTTATATTTACTTATTGTTTAATTAATTATAAATAAATATTTTAAAACTAGTAGAATATATTGAAATATCATTAATATTAAAAACTAAATAGATATGGTTGAAATAAAAAAAAATGGTAAATTAAAATTCATAATACAATGGAGATTCGGTTACATTTACATGTCTATCATAGAAGGAAATGAGAGGGGTTGAAAAAGAAAGGACATGGACTCATGGTTCATGTTATGGTTCTCCTGCTTTAGGAATGGGTGACCGGTAATAACTGTTACCATGACATGGAGAGGCATGGTGAACATTGAACTTGGGGAAGCTCTTTGTTGGTTGCACATTCCTGGACAACCCTGGCCGCACTCTACTTCCATTCTGAGCACTTGGATTGGAGCTGCCGCGCTCTGATTGCATGGCTTGTAAGTAGGATGAAGAACAGGCCATGTCCTTGAGGCAAGGCAGAGGCTTCAGGGCTTCAACAACATCACTCATCAGAGGTCTGGCTTTGGGATCCCGGTTAAGGCAGTGTGCAGCCAATTGGATTGCCTTCTGGGCACCTTTGATTGAGAAGCGTCCTTCAAGACGAGGGTCTATCATTCTGTAGAATCTCCTCCTCTCCCCAAGGTGTGGCCGTGCCCATTCCACCAGATTATGCTCACCATTTGGTCGGTGTTTGTCCATGGATCTTCGACCAGTCAACATTTCAAGTAAAACAACCCCAAAGCTATAGACATCACTTTTGGATGTGAGATGACCTGGCACAACATCAAGTGTAATAAGTATAAGAGGATTTGCATAGAACCCAGCTCCAATAATGCAAGGCTTAATTGCAAGCTCACAGCAAATTATCGCACATGATGGAGGGCTACCACATCCATGTGTGCACCTGTGAGGGTGGGTGCAAGGGAGACGAAAGAATTTTGAAAAGTTTTTATTTAGCCTGACCTAATGATGAAAACTCACTGGATTTTGTAATAAACAATAACCAATTCACCTTATCTACATTAGAAACTAGCGATTCAAAAAAACATTTAATTAAGACATTGCAGAGTATGCACACTTGCCTGAAAATCAAGGAGACAAGGGAATCTATCAATAGAACCATAGAAGATATGGGTTTTCTTTTTTTATTCATTCATTATGTAGAACAAAAAGATGATGATTCTAAGAAAGCATATTCTAAAAGAAGTACAATAGGACAAAATGATGCAAAATTATATGGATAGATCTTTATTTGACCGTAGAGTACTGTTGAAAACCCAACAACTTATGGGAGTCCCAGCATTCTATGAAAGAAAAGGAAATAATACTTGCCAATTTGTCAAAGAAAGCAGGCCCTTTCATGCTATACTTTCCATTGTTCGGTCTGTAATTCCAACGTTTATATTCACCATTCACCATCAGTCCAGGGTTCCACATTTCTCAGCCACTAATAATGCTAGTGGTCTAGTAATCTCAAGTATCCTGAAGTCTAACAACTATGAAGCTTTCCATAACCTGGGTCCTCTTTCCATCTTATATGTTCACTTGACTAAAATATCATGGTAATGCCAGTGACATTGGAGCAGATGGGTGATACAGTAAATCCTGGTTTTCGTTTATGTCCAAGAGTAATAAGATGATTGTAGTAAATTGTAGAGATGGATGATGGCTATAGAAAATTACACTGGGGCAGAGGGGATATTATAATCCAATACTAGGTGACTAGTCATAAAGATGGCAAATTGAACGAAGGGGACTATCTGGAGAGTTTGAATATAACATTGATAGAGCAGTATAGCAAGTGATGCTGTTGATATTACCTAACAGCAGTCAAATTAGTGGCAGAGGTGTGAGATGGTGGTGTTTATAGTTGTATTAGCTACATGATGAAGGTCATTTCGTGAAACATGGAGTTTTTGCTCTTCTCAACAATATATTCATGTATTCATTTCCACATCAAGAATGTAGTTAAATTTCATTGTTCCTCTCACATATGCACATGGCGCGCCCCCATACTCTATGGCAAGTTCAAGCTACTTTTTGTTAGGCAAGTTCTGGAGAAACTTGGCAACAAGAAACTCAGATTTTTGTTAAGCATATATAAAACCATGGATTACATTCAATCAAGAGTATAAAGCCTGTATAAAGAAGATTGATGTTTAACATGCTCGCCTGTTATCAATACTCCGGCTAGCACACTGGATTACATCTAATCACAAGCACAAAACCTGTAATGATGCACAAGACTATGACACAATGTTAACATGCTCACCTGTCATTACATACTCAGGGGCTGCATAACCATATGTTCCCATCACGCGGGTAGATACATGAGTATTGTCCCCTTTCTGGGCCATCTTTGGCAAGTCCAAAATCAGAAAGCTTGGCATTGTAGTCCTGGATAGGTCTAGCAATACTTCAGAAATGGATTCAATGTAAATAACTGATTATTTTCATAAAACTAGTCATTCACCGCATCTAGTAGGATAATAGATGTTTCGAAATCTCGATATATCACTGGCCGTTCTGCTTCCTCATGAAGAAATGTAAGGCCCTTTGCAGCACCAAGCAGTATTTTCATTCTGACAGACCAGGGAAGAGGCAGGGATCCTGGTGCATCAAACATATTACCTTCAATGCTTTCTCAAGAGCAAGCGAAATAGCGTGTGTGTAAGCATCACCTGCATCAATTCAACATCTTCAAGAATCACTTACACATTTATTGTAATGCACAAAAAAAAAATACTCCTACCGTAAATCATACCTTCCGGATTTCTATTAATCGGAATATCCGAACAGGGTACATATAAATATGGAAAAGCCTACAAAAATTCAATAAACTAATTAGCTCAAAGTCATCATAAAAAAAATCAGTCCAAAAGGCTTAAACTTTTACACAATAGTCAAATTCAAAATCCTTAATTTTTACCTGTTTCAGAAGTTAATTACCAAATTAATTACAGGAAAAGTAATTAATAAAATCTTACGCGATGAACATGCAAACAAGTTTTCTGACCAGCAGGTGTAGAGCCATAAACCCTAATTACTGGAACTTCATTCACTCTTCCACCTTCAAAATTGCATACAAATAATAAAATCAGAAACCCTAGGCCTCTGAAATTAACAGAACGACAAATCGTTTTGGTGTGCAAGAAACAGAAAATCAAAGGAGAAACTGAAACAAGCTGGCCTGTTCATAAAATGCAGGAAATGAAATGCGAGCAACATGGAAATACTGACCGTACCGTGCACCAGAGGAAGCAGATCTTCGTTGTGGTGGTGATGCGTCTGTTGGGTCACTGAAGCTCGACGCCGGCGAGGTGGAGATCGGGAACAAGAGATGGAGATCAGCTAGCTGTGTTTGTTTTGATTTCGTGATCTGATGAGTAAATGAGCATAAATGAGGCAGACGAACGAGAGAGGAAGAGAAGAATCGAGAGGAGTGAGGGGGCGGCCAAGGGGAGAAGAAAAGAATGGGGTAGTAGCTAGGGTTTTTTAACTTTTAACTTTGAGATGAGGGAACGGACGGGTGGGGTGGGTTTTAATTATAATAATAATTAATAATTATTATAAAATAATTAATATAATTAATTATTATAATAATAATTAATAATTAATTATAATAATAATAATAATTAATTATAATAATATTATTAATTAATAATTATAATTATTAATTATTATTAATAATTATTAAATTATAATTATTATTTTTTATAATAATAGTTAATATAAAAAAAATAGGAGTATTAATTTGATTAAATTATTTGTAATGGAATGTATTTTAATTAATTATGTTTGAACTTATTGGTTATTTATTAATGTGTTCATTTTATTTTCTTAAGTTTTTCTAGCACTCAAAGACAATAAGTAACATTAATTAACTTCAAATACAACAACCATAAAAAAAACATACAAATTACTTTAAAAACATACAATAAGTAGCTTAAATTTCAAATTTCAAATATTGCGGATCTTTTAATTATATTTAAATTTATTTTTTAAATTTAAACATGATTAAAAAAATAATTTTATTGTTGGAAGGTTTTTCAAAAGCAATTATTTAATTGTATAATTTACTCCTATTAATTGCATAATTAAACTAAATTCAAAATAATTGCATTATATTTTAAATAATATAAAAAATAGCTCTTCAAAATATCTTTTACCATTGGAGTACATATTAATAAAAAAATCAAATATACATTATTCAAAGGGCCATTTTCAAGATTTGAATCTTCAAAATGGATCTTGCCATTGAACTTGCTCTTACAAAGAGGTTGAGCCAGATTCAGAGTAGTTGAAGGAGGTGAAGTTGGGTTAGAGAGTTCGGATTGGGTCGGATTATCCATAATTAAAGGTTTTGAAATGAAAATGAAAACATGTTTTGGTGGCTGGTCCTCATGAGATTTGAGTTAGATATATTGCTTAGAACCTGACAGAGCATGCACACGTGCGTGCGCTGGTGATGAATTATTTGATTTTATGCTTCAAAATTGTTTCTTGCATTTTTTTTAGTATTTTTTTGATGTTTTATATTAAAATATATAATTTTTTTGAGATTTTTTTATATTTTTATAGTAAAATAACTATTCTATCCTCATATAAGATAAAAACTAAGAGTTAACGGAGGAGGTGTCACAGTGATTTCACATACTATTGCACGGTAAAATAACTCTTTTACCCATGATAAGACAAAATTGAAGAGTTGAATGTAAGGGTGCTATGTTAATTTATCATTTTTTATTAATCTTTTCTGCGAATACTATGTACGCATCTGACACACCCGCCGACAATATTCGACCTAACGCACACTTCGGCGGCGTGTGTGACGTCGTCCAGTGGTAAAAAATATTCATTTTGGTCCTTATACTTTTAATTTTTTTTTTATTTCCTTTATTTTTTTATATTTTTGGAATAGTCCTTATTTTTGTTATATTTATATATGTGTGCTCTTAGTTTTGATTTTTGATTTTTATTATTTTCTTATTTGTTAAGGTGGTAACTTTTTGAAAAATTTTGTTCTTAGATTTTAGTTTGTGTTTATGATCATTTGAAAATTGATATTTCTTATATTTTTCTCTTTGTTCTTTCTTTTAGTTTTTTTTTTATTTTCAAGTCAAATAATTTTTTTCCAGCTAATATTTTTTTTTATAATTTATTTTGTTATTTTGTTTGCTCTTTTGTTATAGTTTTTAGGCTTTTTTTATTCTTTGATTTAATTTTGTTTTGTTTTTCATTATTGATGCAATAATAATAATAATAATAGTTTTAGTTTTAATTACTAAGTTAAAAGGCGCGCGCTGCATATTTAAATTGCAACGGATTATCCGTTGCAAAGTATGTTACTTTGCAACGGACAATCCGTTGCAAATGGTTTTAAAATCCGTTGCAACCCATTTTTTTTTTTCTGGAATTTATTTAGCAACGGAAAATTCGTTGCTAAACTATCCCGTTGCAAAAATTCATTGCTAACAGGCCTGTTACTTTGCAACGGCTAATCCGTTGCTAAATGCAACGGAAAATCCGTTGCAATTCAAAATCTGCAACGAAAAATCCATTGCAATCCTTGTTTCCTTTTTTGAATTTCTTCAATTCGTTTAGCAACGGATATCCGTTACTAAATAATTTCCGGATGCAAATTTAGTAACGGAATTTTGCCGTTGTAAAATTCAGTTGCTAATGGCACCCTTTTCTTGTAGTGGCCATGAACTGGATTTAATTTCTTGAAAAGAAAGATTTAATTAACTAATGGCAGTCCTTTAGTCAAATCAAAAACCACTTCTTCTTCTTCTTCTTCTTCTTTATTGAAAAGCTTCTCTTTGAAATATTGCTAGCTCTCTCATGAAGTTCTTAGCATTAATTATTCCAGGCTTGAAAGTTACCTTTAAAGCTAATTAGGGCGATGCTGATATTATGAACAATGCCCTTGTTCTAAGATATATCGATATCTTACTTGGAAAGAATTAGCTCTTCGGAATTTTAACACCAGAATCATTAAGCACTAGCTCTCGTTGCAAAAAAAAAAACAATTATCCTTTTTATCCGATAGCAAGGGGTGTTCTTGGATTAATTTGTATATCATCCAAGATTAAATTCTTTTCTTGGATGATCTTAAGAACCCACCTCCTATATTTTAAGAGAAGGGGAAGCTGTACTGTCCAAAGATTCTTTTAGAATAAGTTTTTTTTTTAATTTGTTTTATAAATGAATAATCTTGGTTAGTTGTTTGATTCTTAAAGCATAAATTTGGATTACTGGTAGTTAATTAATAATAAACTACAAGAACAAAAAGATTTGCACTCATATTTATCTAGAAGAATATACGTAGAAATTGAAATCATGTGAAAGTGCTGTATTATTAGATTTTTTATGGTCAAAATAAAATATTGTGAAGGTACTATATAGATTATTTATGAGTGATTTAAGAAGCTCATTTTATATTTACTATGGTGTATGAATAAAAAAATATTCCAAAAATGGGACTGATCCAATTTTTAAGAAGTTGATGAATTTTGTTTTTCTGAATTAAAGATGAACTGGGATTTGCATACTATTTGTATCAAGTTATGTTTAATGTTAGTATTTTTTAAAGATATAATAGATAATTAAAGCTCTTGTCAAGTGTTAGGAGTCATATCAAGGATTGCTATTCTTATTAATTATAATAAATTAAGAAAAAACAAAGTAAATTGCAATAACTATAAAAAGTAATTAATCATTTAGAGGGCAACTTTTCATGCTCTTCTAAATTAGTCCAACGTACGATCACACATGGCTCTTTGACTTCCTCTAACAATCGATTAATCTTCTTCTTTTCTTTATTTATTTATTGTTATTATTATTTTAGATTATGATAGTTGCTTGCTAGGTTTGCTCTTTGGAATATCATATCATGTACATCATGATGGACGATGTTAATTTGAATGGAAAACGTTAATGGAATGACGAGTTGAATCGTCATGTAAGGATGAAATAATCAGCGCGATGGTGATTGATTAAAAAACTCATTCCAGACCATTTTCTAGAATCTAAAATCATAATTTGAAGTTGTCAAAAACACTAAACTCTTGTATATTTATCCTTCCAAGCTATTATTTACTGATTTTCAATTACTTAAGATTATGAAGACATTACCCTTATATTGTTAGAAGGATTATAGGGAAAAAAGAAGCAGCTTAAACTGTTGTTTTCCAAATAAAAATTATAAATGATAGTTCAATAGGATTCTAAACACAAATCATTTTACCCCGTCGATCCCAAGTTGTCGATCTTCATTTGTTTCTCAAGAAACTCTCACACAACCTCATTTAAGATACACCGGGTCCTTCTGGAAATGGTATCTTGTTTTTGCTGCCAGAACGTACGTACGTGTGCTTCGCTGCGTCAGCTTTGAAATGTTGTTATTGGTGTCCTAGCTAGACGCTACTGCTGTATTTCCCTTTTTTTTTTCTTTGCATGGAAGAGGTCTGATTCTTCAATCTATGACTTTCTCTGCTGGGAAGAGAGTTGTTGACAGTGTAGTTAAGAACATAAAATTGTTGAAAAGATCCAATACCAACGCTACTGCTGCGAATCAAACTCTCCACCAGCTTGTTCTGCTATCCTGATTCCTGATATAGCCAAGAATTCAACACAGAGAAAGTTGACCAATGTGAGCAGAGAGTGCTGAGATGGGAGGTTTGCTGCCGGGACTGATGGATCATTTGGAAGCTGCTCTTCAAGAAACTAGAGCTGCTGCTAGAAAGGTTTGAAAGCAGTCGTCCTGGTCTGCTACAAGCTGCTACTACGTCCGTGTAGCTGTTATTGTCTGTGCTTCGATGTTGCTGAGATCTTCGTCAAACATGTGGAGTGCATTAATACCATGAAAAAAGAAAAAAGTCAACGCCACGCACATGAATATATAGGGAAGAAAAACCCCCGCCCCGTGAACTGTAAGAATTATGACGTGTCCCTTTCTTGTTATGTACAGCAAAATATTCCTGTATATAAAGTAAATTATGATATTAACTGAATATAAAAAGCAATTTTAATATTTTACATATCTAAAAACTTTTTTTTTTTGGATAACATGGGAACCACATGCCTGGAAAGCACACTTCGTGGACCCAGAGCATGTGTAAACCCCCGGCTGTCCCAGGCTCTTACAGGGGATCTCGAAAGATTGGCTGTCGAGGCTCAAACACCTGACCACCTCGGGTAATAACCAAAGATGGCAGGTTTAGTACGCTCCTGTATATAAAGTAAAGATATTTTAGTATTCATCATTTTATTTTATTTTTATTGGAAAGAATGAAAAACTTGTAAAGTAGAATTACGACGAGCCATCCAATTAAATAATTTTGGAAAAATATTATATTTCAAAGAAATATTATATGCAAACATTATGTTTTTAAAGTAACCATGAATTCACACCACATTGATCAATTAACGTTCTATTAGGTCCCAGTGAAACCACTGCATGCCCTGAATTAAGCCAAGCCCAACAGTGTACCAGGCTAGGACTCATAAACCTTTAATTTAATCACTACATTATTCACGCGCTATACTTATATTGCAGCTCCGACTCAATATTTTTTAATATAAGCATAATATTCAGATGTTATTGATATGTTTTTTATCTGGAAAAAATTAAATTATGTAAAGATTGATATGATGAAATTATAAAATTTATTTTTCAATTAATATTAATATTGAATGATAAAATTAAAAAAAAAAACTTGAGTCAACCTAATTAACTCACAAATCTCATAATTTGGGTATGATGATAATCTTATAGAAAATAAATTAAGACAAACTATGAAATCCAATAAACTCTATATTGTCGGGTGAAAAAAAGCTAAAAAAATATCCAAGATGAAAGTAGAAAGGGACATGCATTTTACAGTTCATTGTTACTATGAAATATCAAGACCTTTTAGTATATGTTAACTAGCTTATTGCCCCACGCTTCGTCATGGTTAAGAGCAAAATCAAAAAATTAAACGCAAAAAAAAGAAGATATTAGTGACTTGTCTCCTGAAAAAAATATATTTTTACCTTGAATTGAATATTATTTTTATTAATGAAAACACAACGAATCTACTGGGTTGGTTTGTCAAACTCGCTTGGATAATCTTTAAGCAAAAAAAAACAAAGAATGAAGCTCAATCTTTAAATCAATATTGAAGTATGAAATTGATGAAAAAAAACAACAATCAATTTAAATACAATAATGATAATAATTAAATCATAAGTCAACTAAACAAATTCACGAAGCAAATCACGCACGCCATTGGATTCAATAGCTTTTTTATTTTATAAATTATTTTTCATTTAATTATGTCACAATAAAGCACATTAATTATGTGACAATAAAGCACATGCAAATTGTTTTTGAATGAAATTTCTCTTTTTAGAAGAAAAAAAACTATAATAGGTGTGTGGGACCGGGATAACTCAAGTAGATCATTGATAATAAAATAAAAATGATATACTAAAAAAATCATAGTTAATAAATAGAGAAATTGTACTTTTTAAAATTGAGGTGAAAATGCATTAAAAATGATAAATAAATAATTGATTGGATATTGTGGATTAACCTGTCAAAATTGCACTCTGACTCATAAACTTAATTAGGTTCAATTCTTTTTATTAATTGTTTTGGACCTAAATATATAAATTTATTTTAACTTATTTTTTACTCAAAATAGCTTGAAAATACTTTAAACAACTTGATAAATTTATTCATATCCCCAAACAACAACAAAAATAGCTTAAAATCTGAAATCAACTCGAACTGGAAAAATCTTCCCGCGGTGAAATCTGCATCTCCGGGCAATGAAAAGGAAAGCAAACATGTGGATGAATTTTTTCTAATTAAATGAAATTTATTGACTCCAAAATCGATAATTTTATGGTCAAAATCATCTTTAAAGTTGGCTTTCTCTTTCTACACTGAAACCCAACAAGTCTATTTCTCTTCTCTCACAAAACAATTGACTAGAAAAGGAGGGAAATAAAATCTGGTATCAAAATTGAATTTCAGAAAACTAAAGGGACCGGCCACTTAATAATTAAAAAGGATGGAGGACAAAAATAAAAAACTCAAAGGCGTCACCTATGTTCTCATCTTTTTTTTACATTCTTTATTTAAAAAAAAAAAAAAACAATGAGGCACTAATTTGAGGGTAAAAAAAGACAAGGACTAAATTAAATATATACAAAAAACCAGCTATTTCAATCGACAATAATTCATGAAAGAGTGCGCAGTGCTCATTCAACAATCAGGTTCTAGTATTTTTATATAATATAATGTGTGCATTATCACATTGAGGTTGATATGCTAGATAAGCACAAGGGGTTACTGATGGATTCTTTTTCCTTAATTGGACAGAGCCAGCCAAGCCATACAGCGGCGGCGGTGGTGGCATGGTGGTGGAAAACTGCTTGCGTGCCAAATCTGACTTTTGCTGCTTTTGTCTGTAGCAAAACTGTGAGAATGTAGACGCTGCTTTTCAAAAGTATAATCTCACAAGGGCCATTCAAAACATGATTAGCTTGCTAGATCATGAGATTAGTACGTGTCTTTCTTGCAGAGCCATAACTTATTCTTCGGCCTCGTTCAACATGTGTCTCGTTGATTGCAAATCCTGATCACATCCCACCATCCACGATACCGTTTTATATCAGCAAGGCCTCCGTCACCTGAGTCAACCATCCCCATTGAGCTCTGATGTGCTCTTATTCAACCATTTTACTTTTTTTTTATCGTATCAGGGCACTAGCTCGTGGGAGATTCTGATAGGATTTTGTGAAATTACCAGCTGAGTGTCTGCAGAAATACTTGTATGCCGAAACCCTCTTTACTAATCGTATTCCTCAAATATCTCGCACACAAAAACTCTTATACAGGCACCTACCTGTGAGAGAAGTCTTCACAATTTGATCGTAAACTCCAAGAAATCATGATATCTTCCTTCAGTCGTTCCAGAATGATAGTAATTGACATTCGATCAAAACAATGGCAGTGTTTTTGACTTTTTCAGCGAGTGAAATGGAGAAACTCGGTCTCTAGATTTCATGGAGTGGCTTCAGTGCCCCATGGGAACAAAAAATCGATCATTACCAATATTTTTCTACGAGGCTCAACTCTCCGGTGACAATTCATGTCACGGGAGGTGTGGACGGGCATGAACCATGATGCAACTGAGTGCTATCTTTCTATTAGCTTGAGGTGGTGACATCTACTGGCTCAGCACCCCCCTCGTTCCACCGATGACACCTTACACATTGTTTAATCGTGCTCGTTCAAGCTTTGAGTGGGGTTTCCTGGCCCATCTCCGGTGCATGAACCTGGTAAATTTGGACCTATAATTTATGCAAGATCACGAGTCACTGACAATGTCGTCATTTTAGCTGTTTATAAATGGCAAGTAATATTTATTTAAAAACACATATGTTTATAATATCAGTACATCAAAATAATAATTAAATACAAATAAAATTAAAGCAAACTTGTAAAACATAATGACATGCACCCTGTTCGTAATTTGGAATGCTACAAAAAGCTGTGCTGTGGTAGATATTATTATAATAAAGACCCATCACATTACATCGAAATACATTGTAAGAAATAAATTAATTGCCCTGGATATTTTACCGATTCAACTACTGTGGGGCTTTTATTTTTTCGTCCTTTGTTGTAGATATATATATATATATATAGCCATAGTTTTTTTATTTTATTTTATTAGTTAAGTCCTGTAACATTTATCTTGGTTGAGAAATTGGCTTTTTAGTTTGATCAAATTAGTTTAGTGTTAGGTTCTCAGGTGTCGGACATCTTGATGGTCAGTGCTTGATTTGCAAAAATTAGTTCATTTTGTTTTTGCTAGACAATGATTAAAATAAAGGGAGTAAAATTGAGATCGGGAAAAAAAAACGGGGGGAGGGGGGTGAGAAAGTGGAAGCATTCATACAAACCATGAAAATGAGAAAAAAGATAAAACAGTTGTTGGAAACACGCCAAGGATTCATTGGGTACACGTGTCATCTTAATAGAACATTCATTCTACATCATCTCAACAGCATCAAGGGAGAACTTATGAGGCGGAGGAGCCTGCACAATTCATCTTAATGCAGTCACTCCTCCCACATGTTGGCATGCATGTGTCAGATTTTTTTTTCTTTAATTTAATTTAGTGCCTGAATTTATAATGATTTTTGTTTTGGAATTCTAATTTTCATCCGCTCGAGGGAAAACTTTATATATTTTTTTCAATTGCACCCATGTTTCTCTAATGACTCTTAATTTACTCTCAAGTTCTGCCTAGCCTAAGGCTAATGAATGTCGATCATGGGAAAGAAATAAACGGGAAAAGAAAGAGAAAAGACCATGTTAGCGCATTGTGGTTTTGCCCATGACTCTGATAATAAATTTAAAAATTAACTCAGATTAACCAAGATCAATTCAATATAGTATCAACTCTTAAAAATTATATCGATTTCAATCTTAATTAGATAAATGACTTAGAAAAACTATATTTTTTTTATGCATATGCTTCTAGGTTTATTTCAATGTACACACACATATTATATTTTTTTTATTATATGGTCTCAATACTTTTTTATATATTGCGTCGAAAACATAATTTAACTTACAACATAGCTTGGGATAACTCCTAGTTACATTAAAAAAGATAGGGTGACTTTACTATTCACCACATCACAAACACACTATGGATTTGAATTACATGACATATCATTTTCACGGTATTTTGTTATTTCTTTTATACTTCAAGTTTGTTTTCGCTTTGATTATTATTTTTTAAAACTTTATCGTTTTGAATTACATTACATGACATTACCACAATGTTTTGTGATTTTTTTATACTTCAAGTTTTTTTTCACTTTGATCATCATTTGTTTTATCATTTCATATAACGTTGATTAGGGACTAGGCTTGACAATTTATGATGCGATAACTTTTCAGAAGAATTTTTTTTTCTATAGTTAATTTTTTTCTATTTCTATTTTCTTGATTTTTCTATTTCTCTGTCTTATTTAAACATAACATTTTTCCTATTTTATTTTTTATTCAGTATTATTAGGAGTTTTTAGTATTTTTTATATAAAAAAGTTTTTAATAGCCTTTTGAAAGTGGACACATGGGTTTTTGGTCTTTGAAGTTTTTGACTTGTAATAAACCTCTCTATTCTTTGTTCTTATTTGCATCAATTTGTTTCATGTTGCTTTTTATAAGGTTATAATGATCTAAAAAACATCTTAACATCTTCTTGATTTTACAAACACAAATATAATTTTTTGCTGTAATAAATTAAAAAAAAGGGAACCAAAATTGACGATAAGGCAAGAATAAAAGCTTTTCTTACATCGTTCTCTCATAAAAAATATTGAATAATTTTTCCTTTAGATCTTTTCAATTTCTTTCTTGATCCCTTTAGTATGACAATCATATGTTTTGAACTAATTTTTGAACTTGTTTATATTCCATTCTTCAAGTTTGAGAGATGTGAAAAGGTAATAGAAAGATGATAGAGAATAAAGAAAATGATCAATCGGTTAAATCTATTAACAAATTACCAAAAAAAATAAGGTCAATGTATTCCTATTAATGAGAGGAGCATCATAAAGATATATTTTTTAGCTTTTATATTGTCAAAAAAATAGATCAAGGTTGAAAAGGTAGATCATAATGGTAGTGGAGCATTTCTTTTTTGTTTGATTTTGTGTTTTTCTAATCTATTTAGGGTGATTTTAGCTGAGAATAAGTCTATTAGGATTTCAAGGTTGTTTATTAGGTGTTTTTAAGTTAAAATATATTTAAAAAAATGAATTATTAGGCCCAAGAAATCTTAGCCTAATTTTCCTGCCGTGTTTTTGGTGATTGAGATGTGGGCAATCAAACGATGTGTTGTTTATAGCTCTATCATTATAGACGATGCAGCACCCATTTTTTTAAAATAAAATAATAGATACTCTTGAATAGAAAAAGAAGAAGAAGAAAGTAAGACGAGTGAGCTTTTTTTTTTGTTTGTCTATGTGGCCTTGACACTTGGCTCTTATGTATGTTTTTTTCAAAAGTTTCTTTTTATTTATATCCACTCTAAGGAAATATTTAACATGACATGTTTTTTCATGAATATTTAATGAAAAAATCTTTAAATGTTTTTTTTTTATAAATCATTTTATCACATTTAATAATTTGTGGGGTGCACCCCATTAACAAACGGTATTTTACAAGGATAAGGTCATTATACTTATTAAACTGGAAAACCATTAATCAATTACCGACCAGCTGAACATACAATATTAGCGTCAGTTAAAATTTAAAAAAAAAATACTTGTCAGCAGCAATACTGCGCCAATTCCTCCGCTTAATTAGAATGTGGAATTTCATATTCGAAACTTTGATACCTGTGGGCGGGTTTTATAGTCAGATAAGGTAAGAGAAAATTCTTTTCTTGTATTTATTTTTATTATTATGAACAGTGCCCTTTATTATCCAGCGGAACCCTTGATTAATTTTAAAATATAAATTTTCTTTTTTTTGTGGCATGCATGATTTCAGGTTCAAAGAAAATTCAGCTTGCCAATAAATAAATATATATCGTTTTTTTTTTCTTGCCTTCGATTAGGAATAAAATAAATAAATGCCGGAAAGAAATTGATATGTGCATAATTATATCCTAACTGAAATATACAGCTATTAATTGATTAATTGGAAGTTTTAATGCTTTCACTCATGTCATGTGCGCACCTAAACTTGCTGAGGCACCAATTAATTATTTTCCTATGGGATTTTGACCCCTTTTCTCTGTGAATAATAATATTGATTAATATTTTTTTGAGGAGATAATTCAAAAATAATCCGAGACAGCCCCCATGATCCAAAGCAGGTATTATACACTCTTTTTAGCCATTGAAGTTTTGCCTAAAACAACAGCATCGGAGATCTCACCAGCAAATCTCTGTCATCAATTATATGACCGGTGTCACCCCGGAATAATTTAACATTTCTTTTTTTCTCCTTTTCTTTTTCTTTTTTTCATAATAATAATAGTAACAATAGTCACTTGTCACAATAGGTGTACCTAGCAATGATCTGAACCATTTAATGCCTGTTTGGCATTGCGATCCCATCGGTTTTTGGCTGAAATTTGATTTTTTTTTTTCATTTTAAATGAATATGTTTTTGTGTGGTTTAGACAAATTTGATGTGCTGATTTCAAAAATGATTTTTATAAAAATAAAAAAACATCATTTTGATGTATTTTGGCACGATAAGCACTTTAAAAAACTACCGCAACCACACTCCTAAACATGCCCTACTTGTAGTTCTATAAAATGGATGGCAATGATCTTTCATCCAACAAGAAGGGCAATCTGAGAATACAAATAATTCTAATTGGCTCTCGAGAATTCATGACTTTTTTATATTATCCCACTCCTTGTTTAATCCTGTAAATTTTGTTTTTATATTGAAAAAATATTTTTTTTATATTTTTTAGATTTATTTTTATAACAATATATCAAGACGATACAAAACACATAAAACTAATCCAAAAGCTCAATTTTCCTGAGAAAAAACAGTGACAGCCACAGGAAAAAACTGCACACTTGCAAAGCCATCTCATTGGGTGGCCGGCGGTGAAGATTTTATTTGGGAATTTTAATAACGAAAAAAAAAAAGGTTGAAAAAGGTGAGGGCAGTTTTGGACATCTCACTAAGTTTTGGATATCCGTTTTTGACCACGTGCACTCACTGGTTGTTGCTCAGACTGGCTTTTTTTTCAACCCTCTTAAAGACGGCTTCAGGTTTCTCTGGTCAGGTAATAGAGTCCTAGATGGCCTCCTACGGTGCATTGTATGGCTCCAACCATGCACCTTATCATCTCATACGTACACGTGGCGTGATGCAAGATCATATGAACTTAGACTGGAAGAGTTACTTACCTCCACCATCGCATCTCTCAAACACCATTACATTTTGCACCTTCTATTTTGAAAAAAATATGATTTCCATCCTGAATTAACTCTAATAAGACTAAACGGACATAGTCTTGCAATCTCATGTGGCCACTTAATAATTTACAAGTGATTATTAAACAGTGAAAAAATGAGGTATTTTTAGTCGTTCGGTGTGAGTTCTTACATGCAACAATTAACCTTAAAGCAGACTTTAAAAAGGAAGAAGCGAAGAAGACTGGTCGATCATGGACCAGCACCAGTTGTGAGTTTTGCTTGGGACCCACCAACGCTACTGGATACCTTTTGTATTTTTTTTCCACGTCTACTCTACTGGATGGATGATGGTGGTGTTTTTTTAATAAAAACAATTATAATTAATATTTGACTGAATTTAATAAGAACAGCTGGTTAATAACATAATAAAAATCAATGAAAATAGATAAATTGACAAAAAAAAACAATAGATAAAATGAGTTACCAGTAACATACTCAAATAGAAAGAAAGAGAGAAAAAAACTTGTTGGAAACTCATCGTCACTCTACCGTAAAAACCATCTCGACAAGAGAAAGAACTCACTAAAATAGTCTTAACATTACCATGAAAAGTTGCACGACAATATCGAAACACGCCACACGCCCTGCAAGAACACTTACTTTAAAAGAAAATCAAATAGAAAATTATGGAGTGAACACCTTGTGCCTATACTTGATCAAATAATTTAATCTAATTAAAAAATAGAATTCCTTTTAAAAGGTTAAATTTAACAATAAATAAATAAAAAGACTCATGGTAACCTATGTCATTTTTAAAATTATAAAAAAGTCCTATTGAAAGCAAACAAAAAATCTTAAACTCGGGTTCTTCAAGAAGCTCAATTCTAAGAAAAATCCAATTTTATAAATTATTTTAAATAAAATAAATAACAATCAAAATAAAATAGATCAAATATGAAGAAAAAATAAATTAAATGGGCACTTTGAAAATTTAAAGGTTAGGCAAAAAAACAAAGAGGAGGAAAAAGAAAAAAGATTGTCGATACTAAATCAAAAATCAATAAGCTATATGTGCTGTCTAGAGAGGGAGTATATATCGAGATTCCAACCACATCGAAAGAGGTTGCCACTAGCTTTTATAATTAGTTGTACATTGTGCTTGAGAATGTTGAAGCAATGCATCTGTTGGCACATGCAATTTATGCGCAGCCAATTTTTGTTTTTATTTTATATCTATTAAAATATCAAATTGTGCCTGATTATAACTATAAAACCAAGTTGAAAAATAAAACAAAACATTAGACGTGAATTAATATTTTTTGCTTTCAAGAGTAATTCACTCCCTTTATTATGCTTTAAAATGTGAAAATTCAAAAAATTCTTTAAACATGAGTTAACTATATTTTATTTTTTAAAATAATTTAGTCATTTGCTTAAAAAATATAAAATGTCCAGGTTGAATATCATGAAAAGACTATGTTACCCTTGATAATTAATCCATTTATTCTTTTGAAAGGGTAAATATATCACTAAATTGCCACAATCTACAACGTGATTAGAGTGAATGGTAGCTAAAATAACCAACCCATGTGAAGCTCTAATTATAACCATCGAATTCATGCATCTCACGGTCTGCCTTTATTCCTAAAGTTGTCGTTAGCATTTTTAATAAAGATTCATTTTTGAAAACTAGAAGGAAGAAGAAGAAGAAGAAGAAGTGTGTCGAGGTCATAGTTTGAAAAGGATGAAAAATAGTTTTTGGAATGAATCTGCGAGGCATTTAGATTTTTGACTGATATAGTAACGGTGTCTGGACATTACAGCAGTGAAGGTTCGCTTGATCACCATCTGATCTAAAAAGACAAGAGAGGGCAAAATCACATTGAGTGGGTCCCTTTTCGAATTGTCTGCAGATCGGACGGTAACAAATAAGCTGTGACCACGAAGGATCACGAGGATGGTGTCCTTAAGCAATGGGCCTCCATTGAAAAAGACCCATTTATTTCTTAAAACTACGAAAACATATTATCTTTTCGTTGTTGAAGAAGCACCTTTGAGAGAAAGTGAAGCCACACAAACCCTCTTTGTTTTTCTTTTTTCTTCCATTTTTTTTTTTTGCTGTAGCTTTTCTCTTACACCTCCTTGACTTTTTTCAATGTGCTTCTCAATAATAATAATAATTAATATATTTTCTAGTTTTAATAGACCCACTCTCTTTTATTATTTTATTTTTTAAAAATGTTAATAATTTTCTTCAAAATTCTCTAGTTTAATATGATAGTATTTTTAACACATAATTGAGATGGATATGAATTTCTAACGTTAGAAAAACAATGTTTGTTTTTATGGTCTATCCGTGTTTTTAAATGTTTTTGAAAATCTTTGTTTTAAATTAATTTTTTTTATGATTTTGATATAATAATATCAAAAATATTTTTTTAAAAAAAATAAAAAATATTTTTTAATAATTTTTCAAATAAAAAATATTTTGAAAAACAATATTTTTCTCGCATTTTAACATTACAATAGAAGAATAGTATATCAGATATTACCTAAAAATTCATTTGAACAATCACAATCATTGAATGTCTTGGAAAATTCATTTCTTTTCTAAAAACAAAAATCAGATCATTTTCATTTATTTTTGACAATAATTTTTATATATTTTATGAAGGTTTTGAAAAATATACACTATATATTCAAAAAAAAAAATCAGAAAGAGAAAAGGTCTACATTCAACATAAACACCATACAAGCAATGATATTCTTATACCCCTCCCCTAATCACAATGTAAGGTTAATAAAATGAGTACTTTCTTACACTATATATATATATATATATATATATATATAAAGAATTAAAACCTTTTAATAAACATAAAAACAAAATAAAATAAAGCAAAAGCAAAGAAAGCTCCCCATCATTTACATAAACAATACAACACAACAACAAAGAGGTCATATACATAGACAAAATCACACACATCTTCTCTCTTTTCTCTCTCATTTTTCACCTTCCTCTTTTTTTAGATTCCTCTGAATGCTCCTTTCTCTTCTTCATTGGATTGTACAGATTCCCAGCTGAAAATAATCCTCCATTTCTTGCTAGATTTTTTTTCCTGTCTTTGCTGTTTTTTTTTTCCTCCAACTGCAAGACTTGGTGATATATATATATATAATATTGTAGAACTCTTGCTGGGTTTCTTGGCTTTTACTTTCTTTTGCAAACACTGTTTTCTGGGTTTGCTGCAAAATAGCCTTATATACCCAAGAAGCACTCATGTTTGCCTCATAAGGCTTGAAAATAAAGAGCAAATTTATACAAAGTTTTGATCTTTTCTTCAACTTTTTATATATATATATAAATTGAGTTTTAATATTTTTGTTTCTCTCTTTTTTTTTGTAAATTATTTTCTTTGAATTCTAATTTTCTTGAGTCAAGGAAAAAAGAGAGAGATATGGGCAAGCAAGGACCTTGCTGTCACTGTGGAGTTACAAGTGAGTTCTTGTTTCTCCTTCTTGTTTTTTTTCGTAAAAATTTGGATTGCCCTTTAGTTCCCCTCTTGAATTCCCTTCATTAAGTATTCTTGTAATTGATTTTGTATGTATAGAACTACAATTGAATCATTGAAATAGAATGGCTATGACCAACGAGGAAGAGATTACACGGACAAACATAATAAATTGAGAACACTTGCTATTCTTTTTGTTTATACATGGATTCTGAACAACGAGTGTCTATTGTTTCTTGGAACATATCAACTTATTGTTGAATCTATAAACCTTTCACTTCATCACTTGTTTGTTTTTTTTGACCGCTCTAACAAAGCTTTACCATATGACATCACTGCTAATTGGGTTTGGAGTCTGTTGGATACAGGGGAACTGAATGCTTGATCAGCATGACTTTCTTGTTTCTGTATAGGGTTTTAAGGAGACCAAATTCTGAGTCAAACTGTATCCTTTTTCTTTGCAGAACTTAATGATCCAATGAAAAATGTACTTCCTTGGCATGTCTTGATAGAATTCTTGCCTATCAAGTTCTTGACTGACTTCTTGCTGTGTTCTTTTCTCTTGGGTTGCATTTATGGCAAGCTTTGCTGCTATCAAGTTTATTCTTGTTCGTTTTTGCTGGTCTTATACTGCTAAAGCTTTGAAACAATTCAATTCAGTTCACGTGTAACATCTATCTCTTTTATTTGCTCTGGAATCTGCTCTAAAGTCTGAACTTCCAAGTGATCAAACAATTCCTGTATTGTTCCAGTGGACTTTGGTCATTGTTTGGGTTGCAGTTGTTGGGAGTGCAATGGTCATAGTTGTAAACTCCGAAGAAAATAGTTCATCTCAAGTTTGCTGCAGCTTGAACTCGTTTGAAGTAGCTCAACTCAAGCCGCTTGGCTATAGCTAATGTCTTGTGGTTTGTCAGCCATTATTCATGGATTACCTATTGCGAGGAGGCAATCACATTGTGGACCTGAGTTTTCTTGTATATAAAATACAGTCAACAGTGTCCAGCAGAGCCTTTTCTGGTTTGAATGGCTGGACTTGCACTTATATAGACTCCTCATTCCCATTATTTGGTTCATTATGAGCTGCTCGCATGTGATTCATTCTCAGAAGAGAGACACAGCCGGACAGTACCACTACATTAATGCCCCTTCCTCAAATGCATGAACTTCTAGCCTAATCTGTTTGTTGTGTCAAGTTCTGGATGAGAAATATTTGCTCCTTGTTTATTTATATTAATTTAAAATGCTTCTCCTATCAATTTTGTGGATAATCTTGTTTATCATGCATGTGTATTGCTGACAACGATCATCCAACAGGCACACCTCTTTGGCGCAACGGGCCTCCTGAGAAGCCTGTACTGTGCAATGCATGTGGATCACGATGGAGGACAAAGGGAACACTAGCAAACTATACCCCTCTTCATGCCCGGGCTGGCCCTGATGATTATGAGGATCACAGGGTCTCTAGACTGAAGAGTATATCTATAAATAAGAACAAAGAAGTGAAACTGCTCAAAAGAAAGCCAAATTATGATCATAGGGTTGCTGGAGGTGTTGCTCTGGATTACAATCAAGGTTATAGAAATGTTGTTGATGAAGACACTAGTAATAGGTCAAGTTCTGGGTCAGCCATATCCAACTCGGAGAGTTGTGCACAATTTGGCAGTGCAGATGCTAGTGATTTGACAGGTTGAGCACCCGCTAAGATCAATCTTTGTTTGGTGTTTTGATTGCACAAAAGAGAATGACTACAATAATGTGATTGTTGACCAGGTTTTAAATTGAGTGGATTAGTTGCATATCTAGTTCACTTGGTGTTAAAGAACTATCTCACTTAAAAGCTTAAGCTATTAGATGATGTCCTAAAATGTAACTTATATTATTCTCTAATACACCCTCTCATGTGAAAGTCCTTTGGGCTTGAAACTTGCATAGGTCCACATTACCTTGTGCTTGATTTTTTATCAAATAGAATGGGGATGGTGAGATTTGAACTCGTGATCACTGGGTCAACCAAGCTTTGATACTATGTTAAGGAACCATCTCACCTAAAAACTTAATATGATTTATATTATTCTCTAACACTTTGATACTATGCTTGGTATAAGAAAATAATGAATTTTTGAAGCAACTCCAAATTTATAGTAAATGAAAAAGAAGAGAGGTTATCATAGTACTGGCTAAGTGCAACAAGATACATCTCATAAGAATCTCACTCTGGTTTTCTGAATAAACAAAAGTGACTTCCTTGCTTTTCTAGGATGCTAGCATAATGGAAGCTGGTTGCTATGATACTTTATCTCACTAAAGACATAACAGTATGGTTTATGCCTCTTTTAGCGGGGCTAGTAATGCGTGGGAGTGTTACTAGAGCCAAACTAACCAATTTGCTCATTACTTTTTCTCTGCAGTTTTGGAACCAATATGCTTGGTACTCGTAGCTTTCTTTCACTGACTTAGTTTATAGGGGACAATGACTTAATTTAGAAAGGTTTGTCAGTGTTTTGTGCTCTTAACATGCTTGGTATTGACTTATACATGTATTCTCATTCTTTTCTCAGGTCCATCCCAATCGGTTGTGTGGGACTCCTTGGTACCTTCTAGGAAGAGGACCTGTGTCAATAGGCCAAAGCCATCTCCAGTTGAGAAGCTTACAAAAGATTTATATACTATTTTGCATGAGCAGCAGTCATCATGCTTCTCGGGCTCTTCAGAAGAGGATTTGCTTTTTGACAATGAAACTCCAATGGTTTCTGTTGAGATAGGACATGGAAGTGTTCTCATTAGACATCCAAGCTCAATAGCTCGAGATGAGGAGTCTGAAGCGAGCTCTCTTTCTGTCGAGAACAAACAATACTTGACAAATAAGGCTTATTCTCATCTTGTGATGCTTCCTGTACATAATGAAAACAAGAGTGTCAATATGACATATCCTATTACTGTAAAAACTAAAAACCTCAGCGGACAAGGGATGCAGCAAGAGCAACTTGATAGGTAACTCATCTACTCATGCCCTCAAAACTTTGAAGGGCATTCTTCTTTAATATATGGAATAAGGATAGAAACACGGTATCAGTGTCGAACCTGGATTTGATGTTTAATATGATGTTTTTCTATCATCACCACCTCCTAATGATTAAAATTCAAGTGTACGTATAAATACAGGCAGGGATAGGTTTCAGCGTGGGTAGAGAATATTCACAAAATAAGCTGATGAGAGGGTTTGATCAGAGGTTTACATTTCAGACTACCACTAGGATCTAGGGGGTACTCGAATGGGAAAGAAGTGAGAGTACATTGATAACTGTTACTTTACTGGTGTTTCATTTTTCAACTGTTTGGAATTTCAGGGACAAGTCTCCACATATACACATCCTGGGAAGTTCTAATTCACCACTTTGCAGTGTTGATTTGAATGTAAGTTGCATTTTTTCCCCTCTCTGCATCTATCTCTTGTCATCACTAATCACACGTGGCTTTTTCATAAAGTACATGCCACTCAATTTCTTGCACAGACTGAAATTTCAAGGTTTACTTCATTTTTTAATCATTTTTGAATGATCTCCTACTCTTTATTCCTCTCATAGAGTGAACCAAAGTCTCAAATGTTTAGATATGTGTGGGACAGTTCTTTAATTTCATTCCCCATCTGTGCGTATCATGATTCTGCTCTTGGCTGTGTAGGATATTCTTAACTTTGAGGAGTTTGCAAGACACATGACAAATGAAGAGCAGCAGCAATTACTGAAATATCTACCTCCACTCGACGCCGCCAAACGTCCCCACAGGTTAGCCTTATGCCTTGTCAAGTATATTTCTAATATGGTGAGAAATGAACACTTTTGCAATTAGGAGACACAAGGTGTTGTTTTTCTTTCAGTTGCCATTTGATATATCTATTTTTTCTTTTCGGAAAAATCTGTGTTCCTTAGCCATTCATCGTTGCATTTGTCAATATCATCATGAACCTGTTAGCATTTGCATTTATAACCAAGCCTTAAGTGTGCCAAGCAAAGATTAGAGCGGGGTCAGGTCACTGAAAATGGTATTAACACTGTTTGCCTTTGTTGGTGTGTGATTGTGCTGTACAAAGTACTATAGCACTCTTTATTCAATGTCAACTAAAATATGCTCAATCCAAGATTGATGATGATTTATTGTTGTCTTTGCAGCATCAAAAGCATGTTTGAGAGCCCACAATTCAAGGAAAACATAATTTCCTATCAGCAACTGCTTTCAGAAGGAGTCTTTGATCTCTCCTTCTTAGAAGCAAAAACTGAAGACTGCAAGTCTTTGGAAAGGCTTACACTGTCCAATTTGTCAAAGTCCAAATGGGTGGAGCGTTATCATCTACTCAAGGTTTGCATTGATCTTTTTAAAGTAGGAGCATTGTTGCATGAAAATGTCATTTGATATTAAATTCCTCGGAAGTTGGACATGTGATTTTAATGGCTCGTTGCCTTCTCCTTTTGGACGCAGATATGTAAAAATAGCATTGGGATGTCTCTTGCTGGAAAGGGACCAAATCCAAATGTTGTTGCATCAAGTAATTTAATCGGTGCCAAAAGATCACGTGACAACCTAAGTCAGAAGTTTTCAGGTTAGCAATATACTCGTCTTGGATATAATATCAAGCTAATTGATCTTTTCTATTATTTTTCTCTTAGAAGCAAATGACTACTAACGGTGACATTGAATCTGAAAGTTGAATTACTAATTCTACTTCTAAAAGTCAAGAAAAATTGTTAATGGGAGAGGAATATGCAAATACAAATAGGCATACTAAATCAATTTTGTGCTGATGCTGGCTTTTATCTCTTATATTGAATTGTGGTAACAGAGATGTATCAAATCCTTCTCGACATGTGTAGAAGTTTATTTTAACCAGAACAATGTATGTTAAAGAACACATTAGAGAGCACATGTATATGTTCACTCTTAGAAACTGCCAGCTACGAGTAGAAATTGAATGCTTCCTGGACAGTCAATTCTGAGAATCCCCCTGGAGATGATTGCAAGTTTGTCAGCACCAGCATGGGTGGTGAAAGTTTAAAGTGATTGTCTTCCATTGACATTACTTTTCTTGTATGTGACCGCCTTTATGATATGCTTTGCAACTATTCTCATAAGATTGTTTTCTTCTCCTCTCAGAAGCAAAGTCAATGAAGAGCCCCAAAAGGATTGTCATGAAGGCTACCTATGAGATCAAAGAGCTCATAGACAATGATGGTTCTTGCTTTAGTCCAAGAAGCCTATTTGCCTTGCCTCCTGATGGAAGCTCCCTTATGCTGGAATCTCTCCATTTTGTGGATGAAAGTTCTGATCAGGACCTGCTGCTGGATATACCATCCAACGGTTCATTTGCACAGGCAGAGCTCCTTCACCCACCTAATAGTTTTGGCCAACAGGCTAGCACTAGTAGTAGCTCGATATACCCGCACCTAGGCTGCCCCTAACAATGCTTGTTATATCGATACTTTTAATCACCAGGGCCAAGATAGATGCACCATCTGTTGAATCAGGTGACTAGGCTAAACATGTTTTGTATACCAAAACCAGCAAGTCTGTGAATGAGGTTTGATGGTTGCTGTTTTTTCCCTTGATTATTTTGAACCAGGAGATCGACTCCTGGTGGGTTTTGTATAGGTTGATGACAACAGATTGTAATATATGGCTAAAAAATCCATAGCAGCTGGTGATCTCGAGAGTTACATATGCAATTGTAGTTGTATTGCAAAATTGCTCTGTGATATCCTTTCACTGGTTTGCTTTTTTACTTCCCGGCACCGAGGGAGTAAAAAACAAAAGAAAAACAAGAGGATTGGTTTTCCGGGATGCATGAGAAGAATGTAGACATTATAGCTTTTGTACTTGCCTTTTGGAGGATGCCAACCTGGTGCTATTGGCCGCCCGCATCTAAACTACAAGCTCTATTACTCCAACCGACCACCTAAGGATAGAAAGAGAAGCAAATATACATCCACGATGGGATAACGTTTTTGAATGTGATGAAGAGGAATCACGAGGACATGTTTTGTCTTTGAATTGGACCAGTAGGTTCAATGCTATTTGCTTAAGACCAACTTAGATCACTGGGATTGGTTGCGGGAAAATTTGAAGCATGACGCTTTTCTGTCCTTGAACCTTGATATCGTATCATGTTCAAGAGATTGCTAGTTGGTCAATCCTGTGTTAGTTGCAGTCACTGTGGACTTCGCCTACCTTTCTGAGTTGTTTGCTGTTTCCCATTTGGTATTTGAAAGGATGGGATGTCTTTTTTTTTTTTTTTGTGTGTGTGTGTTGTATGTTTTATAGCACGTTGATGTTCGGTGTGGTTGGCAAGAAGATAGGAGGAATCGAGTGAAGTCAGGATTCCAATGGCTTTGGTTGAAAATGAAATCGATACAGAAGTTTAGTGTTTGCGAAAATAGTTTTCAATAATTGCTTACAATTTCTATCTTGATGTGTTCTAACCCAGCCAACTCGAAAAACTAAAAGAAGGATAACAAATAGCTCAAACTGACATTCTCATAAATTGACAGGGGAGCAAGAGCTCTTGTTGAAATGCAATGGAGACTGAGATGGGGCACATCAAGGCCCCATCTGCTTTTGCAGCATACAGGCATTGATCTATATACCTTTTCACATAAGATGATGCCCTGCGATATCTTCTCCCATATGGTTCATGTAGTTTCTCCCAGCGAGGGTGAACCATAAAGTTATTATCCATACCTAGTTTAAGAATCACAAGCTGAGTGTTTACAGTTAAGATGGAAGGCCATATCTGAGGAAAACGCACCCTAATCCTTTCGGCAGTGCCATTGAAGCAAGTCCGAGGAAGGCAACTTTTTTGCTTGCATATCCACTATAACCTACTCCTGGCGTCGTAACTACTACCAGACAATGACATATGACTTCGTTTGGTTCAGCTGAGCAAGCAATGACTATGTTATTCAGTGAATGCACGTGTAAGAACTTACATTATTTTTAGATTTCCCTGATTTCAGGGGAGAGAAGAAAAAAGAGTGCCTTCCACCGGTTTTTGACAGCCAGTGTATAATAAATTCAAGGTCTACTTAGATCATACTGCTCTTCCTCTGAAGTATCTCCAACACATCTAATAGTGTGATCTGAAGACCCATACAAGTCATCAGACAAAACAGTATCATGCTCCGCCTCCCCTGCTCCTGCATTCTCCTTCCTTCTCCTTCCTTCCTGCTACAGATGCCGGCAATACACGTTTTTCTCTAACATCCTCCTCCTTGCCACATGCGTTTGTACCAACACCAGGACCAACATAGCTAACCTTTCAAGGTCATCCATGCTTTTTCTAGCATAATGTCCCTCCCTGGTATTGCGAAATCCATTAGCTTCCCTCTCGTCCACTCCATCATTGGCAAATCTTAAGGTTGCATCATTTCCTTCAAGCTCAGATTCTATCACCTCAGTAAAAAACTCCAGCTCCCTCTTCGCTGAGCTCTCCCCACTACATTCCCTAGCACTACTGTTCACTTCAATCACCATTTCTCCAACTTGCTCATTTTGTGGAGATTTTAAACAACGGTCAGAACCACCTCCTCCGTCAGAGCCCAATTTCTCCACAGAATACCCGAAATTCTCTCTTCTCCTCTCAGTTTCACTCACCAAACTGCTTCTTGAACTCCCCAAACCCGGATTTGTATCCAATAGTTTTGCTCTTTTCGACTTAGCCGGAATTGCATCCACTGTTTTCAGTAACCTCTCGTCACACTTCACAGATTCATCCCCAACACTAGCTCTTGGAGTCCACTTAAATCTATCCAATGATTTCACCAATCTCTCAAAACTTTTCCCTGTTTCAGTTCTTAGACTAGGTTTTGGAGTCACAAAACACAGATGATTATCATAAACTTTCGATCTTTAATTATTTGAAGTAGACGAAGAGGGTATTCCTCTTTTCAAAACTATACCTGTCGTATACTTACAGTGAATTACTTCTTTATCCTGAGATATCCTCACCAACACCCAAATGGCCTTCAATCTCAATCCCCCCTGTCAAATCCGCCTCTTCAATAAACTCTAGATCCTTCTCTCGCTAATTTTCGTTACAATCTCCACCATCAACGATCATAATTTCATCAATTCCTTGTCCCTCAACCAGCTGATCTTCCTTTGCGAGATCAACGGCGACCTCCTCCTCCTGCTGGTTTTGGGAGCTTGAGAGGGAGGGATCTTCCGATGGAGTGGAAAAAACGTCGTCTTTATGGAGGAAAATATTGACATTTTGGTCTTCCTTGTGGTTATCCTCTGGAGTTTGTGGAGGGGGAGACCATGGCGATAGCGGTGGAGGTGACAAGGATTTCGGCGTCGAGGGAGAGAGGCTCGTCGTTTGTTTGTGATTCAAGAGCGGAGAGACAGTGGTTCAAGTGCTGATATTGGGAATCGGAGACTTGACACAGCTTTGTTATTGCTTCGAAAGATCGTTTTCCTCCATGTTTTGCAGACAAAGATTAGGGTTTTCTTTTTTCTAGAGAGAGAGAGAGAATGGGAGGGAAAGTCAGTTTCTAGGGATTCGATTTTTTATGTTGATTTTCCCGCCATTTGTTTTGAACGGTTGGTGATTAAATCGATGGTGTATAGTATATTTTTTGATGTGCATTAAGACGAACTGTCGTTTTGTTTCCATCGGCATATCATTCACTTCTGCTTCCTAACGACCTGTCTTGGCTTCCCCTGTTTAAACGACTTGCATTTTTATTTTATTTTCTCGAGATCGTTTAGCAAACCGTGAATTTATGACCGTCACGTCGTCTAGGTAACTCAAAGGCACGAGATAATTTTGTTCTCCTAGAGCATCCATCCTATCCCATCACCATCTTTAGTTAAAACCTTTTGATTATGAGAAAATTAAATTAATAACATAAGTTCTGTTTTATGTTTCATCAAAGGGTTTGTTGGGTTTTAAGATAATTAACAAGGGCTTCGGTATATAATAGTAATAAAAAGCTCAAATCTATTTCAAGAAAAGAAACTATTAACTATGAAATCATCTGTTTATTTTATTATTTTTAATTAATTAATTTGCAAACCCCAGCCAAGAAGACTTGTTATATATGATTCCCATCTCTCTATTATTGGCTAGCTATTGTTATTTTATTTTTAGAAACGATCACAAAAACAAGTAAAACTAGTAGTGTGATGGCTGATAGTGCTGGGGAAAGGCTATCGGCACAATCACACCAATTTTTTTAATTGTCTTAAAATGGAAAAAAAATAACATCCAAGTATTTTTCGTTCAAGCTATTTGTCGTATCCATGTCATTTTTAGCTAACTAAGTCAGCATCCATGCTTCAAACTTATCTCTTTTAACCTTAAATAATAATAATAATAATAATAATAATAATAATAATAATAATAAAAGATCTTGAAAATATGTGCCTATTTCTTGATTAAATTATCAAAAGCGTTAAAAAATAAACTTATATTTAGAATCTATTCAAACATTGACCACCACTCCCAAAACAACATCATGCCAGATTAACAAGTACAGGGAACCCTGAAAGTGAGGAGCAACCAGAGGCTGACGAGGAGTCAAAAGAGGTGGAAGGGTCACATTTGGAGTCAAAAGAGGAAGAAGAACCAGAGTCTTTCATCAATTCAATCTCCGATCCCCCAGCCAGAGTCTCTTTAAAATAACCTAAGAAAATAAAGGATTTTTCTTTAAAAAAAAGACTTTCAAGTAAAAAACCATGAGCAATTTTAAGTCTCCACAAGTATCAGCTCGGTGGTTCACACTCATAACTTGACAGTTCACACACAACGCAAAGATCCCTGCTAAGAGATTGATGGCCTGTAGAAGATAGAGACAACCACTATAGAGGATTTGTGAAGAAAGACATCACCCTCAAGATTGGGCTATAAGCACTTGAAGCGAATAATGGATGGGGCACTGCTGATAACTGGGGCCAAAATGTGTGTGGTTGATATCCAAGCAAGTGTTAATACCCAGCATCCCCTGCCTCCACCTGCAAATCTGTGATAAGAAAAAGAGAAAAATGTCTTATATGATGGGGGATGAAGCTCTTCTTACCAGACAATAAGGAACACCACTAACCAACATTGCCTCTTTCCATCACTTGGAATCTCAAAATCCAACAAATTTTACTGAAAAATCAAAAAGCAAATCCAACTTGTAATGCATGCTTACCATATTGTCAAATCAGCTATTTAGATAAAGTGATAGCACTTTCCAAGCGTCTCATTGAAGAGGTTTCAGGTAAGAAATATGAAGCAATGATGTTGAGGTGGTGTGCCCATGAAAACAACAAGCAATTGCATTTCATGCCAGAACATACTTGATCTCAAGAACAAGAGCAGTGGACCAGTTAAGAGCAGGACTGATGCAAAGTACAGCATCGATTGTAAAGGTGCAAGGCAGTGATTGAATGTGCATGTTCTAGAGAGTTGATTCCTCTCTCTTTTTTGGAGGGTTCAAATGGTTTTCACACCAACGCATTAGAAGTAAAAATTACTTCATTACAAAGCCACGAAAAAACATATTTGATATCAAATTTTCAAAAAAAAATGATCAGCTCTTAATAAAAGCATGATCCATGAAGTCTTGTAGTCACCACTGACTACCTAACTAAATACATTAAGTTTGGCACTGCCATCAGAATTTCGAACATTTACAAATGTAGTGCAAAAGAAATCACAAGTGCTGTAAAGAAATTTTATGAAAAAACAAACAAATCTCACACACTTGGTGGAAGAAAGGAAGCACAGATTGTCACATACAATCTATAATATGACAGCAAAATTTACATGCATTCTTGACATGATACAAGATCTGACAATGACTAGCAGTTGTAGCTTACCCAATTACTCCTGATGATCACCAATTGTGAATTCCACAACAAATCAACTAAGTTGTGCCTTTTTAAGATCAGAAACAACTCCACAGTCTTCAGTACTTCTTTCATTGTATAATACCTGGAAAAAAGTCATGGAAATAGTATATATTGATGAAAAAACTATTTCTTTTTTTAAATAAAAAGAACAAACCAGGCGTTTTTTTACCAAATAACCTTGTCTATGATGCCATATTCAACTGCCTCATTTGGACTGAAATACTTTGGACGACTAGTGTCTGCTTCAATCTCCTCGGGTAATTTTCCAATATGCTTTGCCAAGAGATTGACCTATAAATTGGAATAATATATATGTTTCTATAATAACTGAAGTTCAGATTTGGAAAGCTGCAAAAAAGAGTCTTGATTTATTTAAAACAAAAACATAACAAAGTCATGTGGTCAGTGCTGTAGACAAGTTTAAGACTTTCCATGCAAAATAACTGCAGCAGCAGTTGAAATGTGAGCTCAGCCAGTGGCGAGGACGGGGATGGCTGGCAGGGCCCCCAGCCCCGGCAAGGAAAATTGTTTTTACAGTTTTAGCCCAGTTTCTTCCTCCCTAGGCAAAACATAAACTACCTCCCACCAGTGTGTGCTCGCACAGACACACAAACATGAGCAAACAAGCCTGCGGTTGTATTTGCTGGCTATCATTTAAACTTCCACTTGCAACTGTGAGAAGGCCAAAAAGGCAAGAGTATGTGCATGACAGCCAAACAGTAATTGATTAAAGAGGCATGTGGTTAGACAAAAGGTTCCGTTCTCATGTCCTTTTTAATGTGACTCAATTCCGGTTTCCTTCTTAATCAGTGGGTATGAATCGGTGAGGGGTGAAGAAACAACCTAGTCATTAGAACCACTCAACCTGAATTGTTTTTTTCCTTTCCCACCAAATAGTCTGTGAGGTTTGGAGCAAAGCCCACCAAGCCCATTGTGCCCCAGAACAAGGCAAGTTGAGATGCGACCCAAAATACCCAACCCAACCCCCAAGATCACTGAGCTACCTTGTTAGGGGAGATCAGGATAAGGCTGTGGCTCCTCATGGAAAATTGCAACCATTTTCCCACATACTAAAAAGAGAAAAAATAGAATATCTTTCAGAATTCATTTTTGACAGATGGGAAGACATTGTGGCATTACTATTCTGGGCAATCATTCAGACCAGTTTACGACAATAGGGACCAAACCCTGCCTAAGAACTTCAGTTCCTAGTAACCGGCAACCATAGATTGAGGCCAAATTGATAACTATATGATTATAAAGTACCAGCAAAGTAACCGTTAATCTTACCAATTCTGCTTTCACATTCTTTATTTCTTTACTTGCAAGTTCAACATCTGTTGCTTGACCTTGAAATCTCCCAATTGGCTTTATATTGATAGAGAAAGTGCAGAAATTTTTTATTCTGAATTCTAGAGACTGATTACAGTCAAGAAAGAAAAACTAGCAGGATATAAGATGGGATAGAATAGAGTACCACCTATCATGAAAATACCTGCTTTATCATGATTGTTGATGAGGGTATAGCAGAGCGGTTTACCCTTGAACCAGCAGCCAAAAGCAAGGCTGCTTCTCCCCAAGCATTACCAACACAGAGAGTAAATATAGGTGGCTTGACATTCCTGCAGTAGTGTACAGCATCATTAAATATAATATATACAAGAATTTCCTCACAGGCGGGAAGGTTTAATGGTTGCATTCATAAATGCCACTAAGCTTATTTTAAAATCACAAAGAAGAGAACACACTTAAATAGAGGTCATCAATAAACTGTTATCACTATAATATATGCTCCACTATATATACATATCCGACTCGTCAGAATTAAACCAGTCCTTGCTCGCACTATCAGCCAGCAGGCTTTGGAGTTGGCAATGATAAATGCATTGCCCTATAGAGCATTTAAAGCACACTATTCATGCAATCGCATGCATACGAAAATTTACAGAAGCATGCATAAATACACAGGAAGCAGGAGTAAACTATTTTTTATCTTGGCATGGACGTGGTTGACATTAATAAGAAGATGTCATATACTCCAGCACATATACATCTTCATCCAGTTAAACACAATATACAGACTTCAGGTAACTATCTCAATTCACAATCTGTTACGAAGCTTTGGAAGCAATGACAAAAGCTATCATCCCGGTTTCGTCCTCTCTTTTGCCTTTCAAACAAACCAGGAACCGGTTCCACCAATTTAAACACTCTGCAAACCACAAGATTCCATTCATAACAAACCAGGAACCAGTTCCACCAAAAGAAATGGTTCTTAAAGACTGTCGAACTTCCTTCTGTTCTTCCATGTCCTTGCAAACACAGTGCAACTCCTAAGAGCTTAAGACTCCTTCCATCCCATAGATTCCATTCATAACAAGTCCTCAATAGCAAGCCACAAGCACAAGTGTATGCGGAACAGTAACATTATCAACTTTACAATTCTTGTGCTTTGAATTTTATATAAAATTAATCATACAATAATTAATTTATTTATTTTTCTCATTAATTTAAACCTAAAAAATAAGCTTACAATAATTAACTCAACAATTCATACCATAGTAACAACGCTTCTTTTGCCTTCGGAACTCGAAATTGAAGCTGGATTGAGACATTCGGGTCGGATTTAGAACCGGAGAAGTCTCCTGTGATGCTTCGGCCGACGAAGGGAGAGAGAAAGCAAGTTGAAAGAGAGGCCCTTGGAGAAGATGGTGGAGAAGAAGTAGTTAGGGTTCTGTTAGGGCTAGTAGTTCGTGAAGCGGCCGTTGTTGATCCTAACACACGCCTTTGGAGCACGACGGTCGATACCGCTGCGGTTGTGTTGGACTGCGGAGAGAGAGAGAAGAGACAGAGTGAAGCGAAATAAAGATACCGTAGTGAAGTGAATTGTCGTTGGGTTTCGGATTTTTGAATGTTCATGGGTCACATATTAGGCTCGGAGGCCCAAACCCTCGCTCCCGCCAAAAACAAATTAACAGTGGTAAAGAACATATGAAAAAAGACCGCCAAACTTTTCATCTCTGCTAAACCTTCAGCGCCAGATAGTTCCCACAAGTCCCCCAGAGAAAGGAAGAAAAGCTTCTCGCTCCGTCACTTCTCCCTGATTCTTCCTTTTCATTCTCAATTCACTTTCTTTATATATTTAATCACCAATGATCTCTTTATTAATTCTGTAATCCTCATTCGAAGACAAAGAGGAGAGGGTAAACAAGGTTCGATCAGTCATCGGGCCAGACTTATCACTCTTTGATATTCTCCAAGCCCTCCATTTCAATAGCCATGACCCAGAAGCAGCGGCAATGAGTTCCATCCATGAAAACCCCATACCAGGACTGCGCGAACGGGCAACCGGAATCGGGTCCCAACCAATGCCAAAAAAAGAAGTGATTACTAAAACAATATACGAGACTAGAAATGTTTTTGGTTTTTTGTATTTTTTATGGCCATTGATCGATTGATCAAGGTTTATAGTGTGATTTTTAGGTATTCCAAGTATAAAAAATATGAGCCTTTTTATTTATTTTGAGAATTCTCAAACAACACGTCTTATGTTGATGCAAACAAACAACACATTTGTTTTTAAAAAATAAAGGTTTGCGGATGAGCCATTGTTTGATAGGTCAGACTCAAGGCCTAACTTACCAAACCCAAAAAAGTCTTACCTGATTGATGTAAGAACAAATAATTTTTTTAATTGATTTGTTTAGTTAGATGCATGCATAAGATTTTAAATTTACATTCAAGACTTTTTATTTATTTAAAAATGACAGTGAAGAATTTTGCATGTTCAATTGTTTTTATTATATTTTGATGTTTTAGATTTGATCATTATTCTTATGATTCTTGATTTTTTTTAAAGTTTATTATTTTTAATTTTACCCTTGAATCGAAGTTGTATTTTGTTTTTCATATTGTGCCTTATTAATTTGATTTTTGTTTTTATGTTAATGTATTTACTCTTTTCAATTTAACTCTCAAATTATTATTTTCCCTTTGATTTATTTATTTTTTGTTATTTCAATCCTTATTTGTTTTTTTATTTATTTTGGATTATTTGTGTATTTTTTTTAATATAATTTTAACCCTTATAATTTATTTTATATATAATGCTCTTGGTCTGATAACCTAGATCGTCATTTGAAAAGTTAACAGAGATTGATTTTTATCGATATCATCGTTCAACATTATTTTTTTTGTTACTTATATTTTTATCATATTATCAAATTAATTAAGATTTATCGAGTTATCGAGTTTCTCTCTCTCTGTTTTTTTTTTTTTTTTTTTAGAAAACATCGGTGTTTCTTTTCTTTTTTTTGTTAAAACAACTTAAACACAAGTCATCTTCAGATTCTTCGCTATATATATATCCATGCACATTTTATTTTTCGTTACAACAATAAATCTATGGTTTTACCCTTCTTTACAAACCCAATATGATGGTTTCAGAATCCTTGAATTTGCAGAGAAGATAATGTATTATTTGATTGCAGCAAATTGGGTTATTTTATAGCCTTTACAAAATGGAAGGAAAATAACAGACCCACGCTTTACAAGCCTATAACGTGGCAACTAGAATAGAAAATAAAAACAAACTTTATTCTCCCTGAAGACCAGCTCTTCCTAAAGACTAGGACTTCTTCTCTGACTTAAAGACTAAAACAATTATATCTAACATTCCCTCCCTTAAGCTAATGCGTCTGCACTTAGCTTACTTCAGTTACTCCAAGCATTCCACGAAGCTTCTCAAACTGCTCTAGCTTTATAGGTTTTGTCATAATGTCTGCAATTTGATTTTGAGAGTTGCAGTAGCTTAGCTCAACAATTCCTTCATTCACCAGGTCTCTTAAGAAATGGAATTTTACATCAATATGCTTGCTCTTCCCATGAAACACTGGATTTTTAGACAACTGTATAGTGGAGCTGTTATCACACATAATCACAGTACCTGATTTCTCTTCAATTCCAAGCTTTTCTATCACCCTTCTGAGCCAAACACACTGACATGCACACAATGCTGCTGCTATATATTCTGCTTCCGTGGTAGAAAGAGCGACTACTGTTTGTTTCTTTGAGGACCAAGAAACAGCCCCTGACCCCATCATAAACACAAATCCTGATGTGCTTCTCCGATCATCTAAATCGCCGGCATAATCACTATCTGTAAAAGCCATGAGGCTCAACCTGCTTTCTCCCTTTTTATAAAGAATTCCAAAATCAGTTGTACCTTTTAAGTACCTCAAAATTCTTTTTGCCGCAAGCCAATGTGACATAGTGGGACTGGACATAAACCTGCTTATTAAACTAACACCATACATCAAGTCAGGTCTAGTTACAGTCAAATACATGAGGCTTCCAACCACCTGCTTGAATAGAGTTTCATCAACCCGAACTCCTCCCTCATTCTTGGATAACCTTGTACCTGGTACTATGGGATTTTTCACTGCATTAGCACTCTCCATATCAAACCTTGCTAACACTTCTCGAGCATATCTTTTCTGACATATGAAAATGCCATCTGCACATTGTTTAACTTCTACTCCAAGAAAATGTTTCATCTTCCCCAAGTCAGACATATCAAATTCTAGCATCATTGATTTTTTGAATTCATCAAACATGCTCTTATCATTACCAGTAAAGATCAAATCGTCAACATAAAGACTTACTAGCAATATTTTACCTTCTTTCGACTTTGTGAACAATGTGTGCTCACTAGGACACTTTTCAAACCCTTCACGTGTGAAATACGCTTCAATTCTGCTGTACCAAGCTCGAGGTGCCTGTTTAAGGCCATATAATGCTTTCCTCAGCCTGTAGACTTTCTCTTCCTCTCCTTTCTTTGTGAATCCTTCAGGTTGCTGTACAAACACCTCCTCTTTAAGCTCCCCGTGAAGAAAAGCACTCTTCACGTCAAGTTGAAAAACTTCCCAGCTGGATTGAGCAGCCATTGCAAGTATCATACGGATGGTATCAAATCTTGCCACTGGAGCAAAAACTTCAGTGTAATCTACTCCATGTCGTTGTGCATAACCTTTTGCCACCAGCCTTGCTTTAAATTTTTCAACATCCCCATTTTCGTTAAGCTTGGTTTTGAACACCCACTTAACTCCAATAGGTTTAACTCCTTTAGGCAACACAGTGAGTTCCCAAGTCTGGTTCCTTTCTATGGCTTCAATTTCTGCTGACATTGCTTCTCTCCATTTTTTGCTCCGAACTGCCTCTTCAAACAAAACTGGATCATTTTCAGTCACCATCATTGCATTCAAGTTGTCATCTTCAAATAATCCCTCTCCTGTTTCATAGTCTGCCATCCAACTTGGTGCTCTTCTTCCTCGTACACTCCTTCCTTCAGTAAATTCTCCATGTGTATCAGGATTTGGCTCATTTGGAGGTGATTCTGTCAGGCTGCTACCCAAACTGTTTGTGTTACTCTCGGAATTGTCTTCATAAATTCCATCATGTAAGTTGCTGTCAGAGTTGTCTGAAGAAGTTCCACCATTTTCTTCATTATTTTGGTCATCCTCTCCATCACTTTCATCTTCATCTTCCCATTCTAATGTGTCTTGCTTGATCTCTTCCTCTGTTCTGCCCCAATCCCATTCTTCTTCTTCTTCAAACACAACATCTTTGCTGATGAGGATCTTCTTTGAGACTGGATCATATAATCTCCACGCCTTGGACTCATCACTAACACCTAGGAAGACACATTTTCTGCTCTTATCATCCAGCTTGCTCCTCCTTTGATCTGGTACATGAACGTGTGCTATGCATCCGAAAATCCGAAAATAATCCACCACTGGTTTTTCACCATTCCATGCTTCTTCTGGGGTCTTGTTTGGAACTGCAGCTGTTGGGCATCGATTCTGAATATGCACACACCATCTTGCTGCCTCAGCCCAGAAAGCTTTAGGAACTTTCTTCTCAATTAACATGGACCGAACAGCATTCATAATCGTCCTGTTCTTTCTCTTGGCAACTCCGTTTTGCTGAGGAGTAAAGGCTGCTGTCAACTGCCTTCTGATGCCGTGTGATTCACAAAACTCTTTAAACTCCTTTGAACAGAACTCACCACCTCTATCTGTCCTTAAACAAATTATATATGCACCTAATTCTTTCTCAATACAGGCTTTAAAGTTTTTGAATATAGCAAAAGTTTCAGACTTTTCATGTAAGAAATAAACCCAGGCTTTACGAGTGAGATCATCGATAAAGCTTAAGATGTACCTTTTTCCATTATTTGACGCTGGCTTGATAGGACCACATAAATCCGAATGCACAAGCTGAAGTTGCTTTGATGCCCTCCACAAACTCCTCTTCGGTACAGACATTCTATGTTGCTTGCCTGTTAAGCATACTATGCATATCTTTTGTGAAGATTTCAGAGAGGGCAAGCCAATCACCATTTTATTATAAGAGAGTGTTTGCAGTCCCTTGTGATTCAAGTGCCCAAAACGACAATGCCACATATAAGCTTCTTTCTCTGATACATCTTCAGCTTGTAAGCATAGAGAATTTCCTGGTATTATGGAAACTGACAGATAAAACATTCTATTTCTGCTCATATCAGTTTGCATAATCAGTCCTCTCTTAGAATGAAATACTTTACAAGTTCCATCCTTAATTAAAATGGCTAGCCCCTTCTCTTGAAGTTGTCCTATGCTTAATAAATTATTTTTAAGCTCAGGAATGTAATAAACATCAGATATTACCTGAGTCATGCCATTCAATTTCACCCTTATGCATCCTTTTGCTACCACTGCCATTCTCATGTCATTCCCAAGTTTCACTGTCCGATTAATAACTTCTTCCAAATCTGAGAACCAATTCTTGTTTCCAGTCATATGATTACTGCACCCCGAGTCAAGAAACCATACCTCTTCTTTCTTTGTTTGATGAAGCTCGGTGTAGGACATCAACAGTAGCTCATCTTCTTCTTCCAGCTCAGCATAGTATGCTTTCTTTTCCCAGTTTGGACACTCATCTTGAAAGTGTCCCAACTTATGGCATTTGAAACATTCGATGAGTGCTTTGTTTAGAGGTTGTCTCCCTCTACCTCTACCACGTCCTCCTCTAAACACACCTCGACCTCTTCCTCTGCCATATCTATCTTCCTGAGCCACTTTCAGAACATGCTCCTCCTCTTTTTGTTCCTGCATTCTTTGTTCATGGACAAGCAGACTCTCATGCAATTCATCAATGCTCAAATTACTCAAGTCATTTGACTCCTCTATTGAACAGACGACATAATTGAATTTGGGAGTCAAAGATCTAAGTATCTTACTGACCACTGTGCTCTGCTCAATTTTCTCATCATTGGACTTCATCTTGTTCACCACAGTTAAGGTGCGTCCCACGAAACTGTCTACCTTTTCTCCTTCTTTCATGGCAAGTAACTCAAACTCCCTTCTCAAAGCTTGAAGTTGTGCCCTTTTCACCTTCGTAGACCCTTGAAATTTCTGTTTCATGGAGCACCAAATGGCCTTTGACGTCCCCTTGTCAAGAATTGTTTCCAGGATTTCTCTTCCAATTGCATGAAACAGGTAGTTCTTGGCCTTCATATCTTTGAGCTTGGCCTCCTCTACGGTCTTTCTCTGTGCTTCACTTGCAGGTGATGTCCCTATTGCTGGTGCGGGGATCCCTTCCTCCACCAAACTCCACAGCTCCTTGCTTCTCAAAAAATTCTCCATCGTCATTGACCACCAATCATAGTGGCCATCGAAGAAAGGGAAAAACTTGTCTGGGGTTGTCATTTTGATCTCTCTGTGTTTCACTCTCACTCAATTTTCTCACAATTTTAATTGCTCTGTGTTTCACTCAAACCTCTCACAATTGCTCGCACACACTCTCACAATCACTCACCCAGATCACTCACACACGCACTCTCTGTGATTCACTCGCACACACAATGTTGGGCTCTGATACCAATTGATGGTTTCAGAATCCTTGAATTTGCAGAGAAGATAATGTATTATTTGATTGCAGCAAATTGGGCTATTTTATAGCCTTTACAAAATGGAAGGAAAATAACAGACCCACGCTTTACAAGCCTATAACGTGGCAACTAGAATAGAAAATAAAAACAAACTTTATTCTCCCTGAAGACCAGCTCTTCCTAAAGACTAGGACTTCTTCTCTGACTTAAAGACTAAAACAATTATATCTAACACAATAACCTTTAGGCTAAAGAAAAAAGCTATCTTTCTACACAACTCACTTTATAATGCTTTTTACTCATGATAAAAAAATAAATCAACTCGCCATAATTTTTTTCTTACTCCTACAAGAAGTACATTGCTAATAACTGCACTTTTTTTCTTTTTTGTATTCTAAGAAAAAGTTTTATTCGGTTGGAGGGTTGGAGGGGAAGTGAATGATGAGCATCAATTTTCAAGCACGGTGAATAATTGATATATGTAAATGACCCAGTGATAAAAATACGAGACTAGTAAGTTTATCTCTTCTGTGCTTCTAAATCCGAGTTTTGTGGGAAGTAATATGATCATCAATAAAAATTTATATAATTATTAATTTTAAGATTTATAGAATTAATTAAGTTATGTGCCACTAGCTCAACCATCTGAATTTAAAATTAAATTATATAAAAAATATTTTCTTGTGAAGAGGAGGGGAGTAAAGCCGAGGATAACTAGTAGCCATGACAAGCTCCAGTACAAGTTACAACAATCCCCATATCAATCAATGTCTTTGTTCCCTCCGCCACTAACTCGCCTTCCACCTTCCTTCTCTTCCAAACACCATTTCATTTTCAAACCCACACTCTCTATCAGACCCACAAACCCTCCTCTTCTCCTCTCCACTTTCAAGGCCTCTACAGACGATGGAGGAGCTGGAGTTTCAGCCTCTGCCGCCACTGTAGTAGAACCAAAATCGGAGCAGAAGGAACCGGAGGCTTCTGAATCAGTTCCTGTGGCCGAGGAGAACTCTAATGGAGCTGTGGCTTTTGGTGGAGGGGTGAAGGTTGAAGTGAGTAAAATTGAGGACCCAGGTGGATTTCAGGGACTTGGGACTTGAAGCAGTTTGAGAAAGATGGGAAAACTGATTGGGATGCTGTTATTGATGCTGGTGAGTTTTTTTTTTGGGGGAGGTTTTAGATTCTAGTTTGTTTACTTTGTGGAATCTCTTATGCTTCGATATTGTTTCCTGATTGAGTTTTTGCTTGCTCATTTAACCATTTAGTTCTCATGCAAAAACATTGGGTGTTTGTGTTGTAATTTTAAATAATATATGCTCCGAATTGCTCTCCTTTTCTCTGCAATTTTTTGTAGAGTGGGTTTCCTTTGTAGATTTACATGATTCGAATCAGAATAGAGCCATTTGTGTAAAGCTGAAATGCATTGATTTTGCAGATGGTTAAATGATGTGGTTCTCTAAATGGTCAATCTGCTATTACATTTGTTAGGTGAGGCATGGACCAGGTAATTAAGGCTAACTGTCTGTCTCTTAGCAGTAGAAGTCATGACCATTTTAGCTGCTATGTTTGTGGATTTCTGTGTAAAAGGAGAAAAAATCAAAGTGGCTGCATTATCGGGGCTTGGAATTGATTGGTGTCATGGTCTTCACCCATAAACCTGTTCATGTATCTGTGCGTGGAAAAAAATAAAATAAATCTGCAACAGTGGGAGCTGCTGGATGATTGGGTCCATTTAGTGGGCACCGGACAGGACCTGCTCATCCAACAGCTCGGAATAATGGGTATTGAAGATATGGAAGAGATGCAGCTGATCTTGAAGATATGGCTGATGCTGATCTTGAAGATATGGCTGATCATGAAGAGATTCACGCTAATATTATGTTTCCATATTTATCTTGTATATTGTTAAGCTGTAATTATGTCCTGATTTCTCTCCTTTATTATAGGTCTCTCTGATGTATATAATCGGCTACTACCTCAATTCAATACACATGTGATTATTCCAGTATTCTGGTTCTTCTTTTACATTCCGCTTTATGAATTTCACATGGTATCAGAGCCAATACTGATCCTTGGCTTCTAAAATCACTTAATCACCATGAGTGAAGAAAATTCCTCCAGCGTGGTCAAGAGTTCAACATCAAAATCGGTGTATGAAAACGACTCATCATCACCTTATTTCTTGAATTCTTCTGATAATCCAGGAGGAGTGCTTGTCTCTTGTCTTTTGAAAGGAGATAATTATCCAACATGGAGGCGTGCTATGATGAATGCTCTTCGAGCAAAGAACAAATTGGGTTTTGTGGATGGCTCTTTACTCAAACCAGAGGAAGACATCAAAGAAATTCAAACCTGGGAAAAATGCAACTCAATGGTAATCTCCTGGATCTTTAATGCTCTAGCCCCAGAATTGCATGATAGTGTTGCCTATGTAGATTCAGCACATGAAATGTGGGGAGAACTGCAGGAACGTTTCTCTCAAGGAAACGTCCCACGTATACATGAATTAAAAAGAGAGATTTGTCTAGCCCAACAAAAGGACCTTACTGTATCAGTTTACTACACCAAATTAAAAGGTCTTTGGGATGAATTGTCAGCCTACTCTACTGTCCCTTTATGTTCCTGTGGTGCGGGAAAACAAATCCTGGCCGAGAGGGAAACAGAGAAAGTTCACCAATTTCTCATGGGGCTGAATGATCAATATGGAATCATTCGATCACAGATACTGAATATGGAACCTTTTCCTTCTATAAACAAAGCTTATGCATTTGTGACCAAAGAGGAAAAACAACTAGCTATTGCAGGAATCAGCCGTGATCAACTGACAGAGGCAGCAACCTTTAATGTCAAACACAACAGGTTTCCAACAAAGAATTTTGCAGGTGAACAACAAAGAGGAGAACCAAGCAAATTCACTACAAAGGATTTCGCAGCAGATCAACAAAGAGGAGAAACAAGCAGATTCAGGTGCTCATACTGTGATAAACCTGGACATTCCAAAGAAAAATGTTTCAAACTTGTGGGATATCCTTCAAGCTGGCAAAACAAAGCAAAGACTCCGAACTTTGCTAGACAAAACCGAAACTTTTGAAGGGAGCCAGAACATGTTTCATCCAACAATGCCATTGCTGAGTCAAGCCAGTCCACGGGTAAAAGCTTTAATCTCACTCAAGAACAGTATGAACAACTCATGTTCTTACTGCCCTCTGCTAATCAGAATGTAGCCAACTTTGTCGGTAAGGTCACTCACTCAGCTGATACTACAGATTGGATTTTAGATAGTGGGGCATCTGAACACCTCATATGTGATTCCCTTGATGAAACTGATACACATACAACTCTTCAAAATTTGCCTGTGAAGCTACCAAATGGAACATCTGTTCCAGTGCACTCTGTTGGTCAGATTCGGTTATTAAACATGACGTTGGATCATGTTCTTTATATTCCATTCTTCAAATGCAACCTTCTTTCTATAAGCAAGTTAACAAAAGCTTTGCAATGTTCGGTCACATTTTTTCCAACTTTTTGTGTCTTACAGGACCTCAAATCGAAGAAACTGATTGGAATGGGTGAATTACGTGATGGCTTATACTACTTCCATGGGCTGCGTATTCCATTTGCTGCTGCAGCGTCATTAGCTTCTTCTTCTCCAAATTTGTGGCATGAGCGGTTAGGCCACATCTCATTTGATCGATTATCCCTCATTCCAGAATTGTCTAGCACTTCTTTTAAATTTTCCAAAGACTGCTGTGATATGTGTCACCGAGCTAAACAAACTCGAAGTACTTTTCCCTTAAGCAATAATAAATATGATTTCCCTTTTGATATGATTCACTGTGACATTTGGGGTCCATATAAGACTCCATCTACATCAGGAGCACATTATTTCCTTACCATAGTAGATGATTGTTCTAGATGCACATGGGTTTATCTCCTCAAACACAAGTCAGAAGCACAAAAATATTTCATTCAATTCCATGCTATGGTTAATACTCAATTTAATCGGAGTATTAAAATTGTTAGGAGTGATAATGGTTTAGAATTTACTGCTGGCCATATGTCCAACTTCCTGTCTCAAAATGGTATTTCACACCAAACATCTTGTGTAGACACTCCGCAACAAAATGGAATTGTAGAGCGAAAGCATCGTCACCTGTTAGAGGTTGCTCGCGCTCTACGGTTTCAAGCTCATTTACCAATCAAATTCTGGGGTGAATGTGTGTTGACTGTAGCATACCTCATAAACTATGCTCCTACTCCTAAATTGTCCGGGAAAAGCCCCTGTGAGATTCTATTCTCAAAACCTCCATCTTATTCACATTTGCGTGTCTTTGGTTGCTTGTGTTATGTGCATGATAAAAATCGATCCTATGATAAATTTGCTCCCCGTGCTAAACCTTGTGTTTTCATTGGTTATCCTATGGGGAAGAAGGGTTACAAAGTATGTGACATAGAATCACACAAAATTTTTACATCACGAGATGTGATCTTCTATGAAGACAAATTCCCATTTCAATCTCTTAAACCTGTAAAAGAATCAAATACGGTTGTCCCTTTACCCATTTTTGATTCCCTGGAAACGGTAAGTACCGTAACTCCAGAGCACAACCAAGAGATACATACATCCTATACACAAGATGATGAAGCTGTCCTACCTGTTACCACTAACTCTGATCACCAGGCTGTCCCCTTAAACACTTCCCGATCCCAAAGAACCCGTCGAGTTCCATCTCATCTTGATGATTATATATGGCAGCTCCCTGGAATAGATAAGTCTTCACAACCCACATCCAATACAGTTTCTTCAGGTACTCTCTATCCCATATCCTGTCATTTGTTGTATTCTCGTTTTACTCCATCTCATCAAGCATTTCTGGCTAATATCTCTGTTGTGAGTGAACCCAAAACTTATTCCCAAGCTGTAACAGACCAGCAATGGTGTAAGGCAATGAAACATGAAATTTCAGCTCTTGAACAGAATCAGACCTGGAGTTTAGTCACATTACCTTCAGAGAAGAAACCAGTTGGTTCCCGTTGGATATACAAACTGAAATACAACTCCGATGGCTCCATTGAACGCTATAAAGCTCGCCTGGTTGCTCAAGGCTATACACAGATTGAAGGATTGGATTATCATGAAACTTTTGCACCGGTTACAAAATTAACCACTGTCAGATGTTTGATGGCTGTTGCTGCTGCTAAGAATTGGGAATTACATCAACTGGATGTAAATAATGCATTCCTCCATGGTGAATTACATGAAAAGGTCTATATGACCCCTCCTCCAGGCTATCTATCTCCAGGTGACAATCGGGTCTGCAAACTCCATAAATCATTATATGGGCTTAAGCAGGCACCGAGGCAATGGTTCGAAAAGTTCTCCTCGGCTTTAAGGAAATATGGCTTCAATCAATCCTCCAATGATCATTCTCTTTTTACTCGAATCCACGGTACATCTTTCCTTGCCCTTCTTGTCTATGTTGATGACATGGTTATTGCAGGAAATGATTTGATACAGATTCAGAAACTCAAACAGTATCTCAGCACATGTTTCTCCATCAAAGACCTTGGCATACTCAAGTATTTTCTTGGCTTAGAGTTGGCTCGTTCTCCACAAGGAATCTCTCTTTGTCAACGAAAATATACCCTTGATTTGTTAAAAGAAACCAGTATGGCTGGGAGCAAGCCAGCTGCATTTCCAATTCCTCAGAACCACCGCCTGTCATCAGATTGTGGTGACCCCTTGCAAGATCCAAGACAATATCGTCGCTTAATTGGACGACTTATTTATCTCACAATCTCCCGTCCAGATATCACCTATGGAGTGCAACTTCTCAGTCAATTCATGCAAAAACCCTGTCAGCCACACCTTGATGCTGCCTATCATGTTCTGCGCTATTTAAAAAGTTCTCCTGGTCAAGGTCTGTTCTTCCCGTCGCAGAATGATTTTCAGATTAAAGCTTATTGCGATGCTGACTGGGCAAGCTGTCCCATGACTAGACGATCAATTACTGGTTTCTATATTTTTCTTGGTACTGCTCCTATATCATGGAAGTCCAAGAAACAACCGACGGTGTCCCGCTCCTCCGCTGAATCAGAATATCGCTCTATGGCTGCCACCACTAGTGAACTGATATGGTTACATAGCCTTCTTGCTGATTTGTCCATCACTCATTCTCAACCAATGTCCCTTCACTGTGATAATCAATCTGCGTTACATATCGCTGCCAATCCTGTGTTTCATGAACGTACCAAACACATTGAGATCGACTGCCATTTCATTCGTGAGCATTTATAGTCTGGCATCATTGCTACTCAATATGTTCCAACACAGTTTCAATTGGCCGATATTCTAACTAAAGCACTGGGACGTGATCGGTTTCATTTTCTCCTTCGCAAGCTGGGCATTCAGAACCTTCATGCTCCACCTTGAGGGGGGATATTGAAGATATGGAAGAGATGCAGCTGATCTTGAAGATATGGCTGATGCTGATCTTGAAGATATGGCTGATCATGAAGAGATTCACGCTAATATTATGATTCCATATTTATCTTGTATATTGTTAAGCTGTAATTATGTCCTGATTTCTCTCCTTTATTATAGGTCTCTCTGATGTATATAATCGGCTACTACCTCAATTCAATACACATGTGATTATTCCAGTATTCTGGTTCTTCTTTTACATTCCGCTTTATGAATTTCACAATGGGCGTGAATCAGCTTGTATAGTATTGTTTCTTGGCAGGTAAGTGATATGATTCCACGTACTATGTAAAGAAAGAGTGCGCTGTGCGCCATCATTTTTATTAAATGCACAAGCTTTGCTACTTAAATGAGCTTCCTCTGTTCAGGGAGGAGTGCACCACCATATACAAAAGGTGTGCTGAATTCATACCCTATTTGGATAATAAGTTTGTAAGAAATTGTTGGTTTGCGCTTAAAACTTCAGCACACCTTTATTAGTTCTGCAAAGTAGCATTACTATTTTCTTGTCATTCTTTTTCGTCGATGTAGGAATATTATATTTACGATATATGAGGCAGACACTAATTTTTTTTTTTAAAGATTTGATTTGGTTTGGAGTCTATGATGTTACGTTATAGAATGCTGTACAAGTCTACTCTTTATAGATTGTTTTTCAGAGTCCTTGTATGTATGTAAATGAAATGATATGTTGATAGTATTGCTCGGCAACTATTGACATGCTTAAATAACCTTTTCAGAGGTCAGGAGGAGAAAATGGCTCGAGGGTAACCCAGAATCATCAAGTAATGACGACCCTGTTGTTTTTGACACCTCAATAATACCATGGTGGGCATGGATGAAAAGATTCCATTTGCCTGAAGCAGAACTTCTCAATGGTTTGTTTAAGATATTTCTCCTCCAATGTTCACGAGGAAACAACCCTTCTAGCTCTTCTGAAACTATCTAACGCGGTTTCCTGAATTTTGTGCAGGCCGTACTGCAATGATTGGGTTCTTCATGGCTTACCTGGTTGATAGCTTGACTGGTGTTGGTGTGGTTGATCAGATGGGAAACTTCTTCTGCAAAACTCTATTGTTTGTAGCTGTGGTAGGAGTACTTTTAATACGAAAGAATGAGGATTTAGAAACCCTAAAAACATTGCTGGAGGAGACAACCTTCTATGACAGGCAATGGCAAGCAACCTGGCAGGATGAGACATCTTCCAGCCCTAAAAACGAGTAGCTATAAGGCAAATTTAACCTCTGCCTGTGAATGATTTCTCGCACACTGTTGTAATTTCACTTGTCAAGAGTGAAATTTTCGCTGTAATGCAGGTTTCCTTGAGTATCTGTGGAATGATATCTGAATCTTTTTTAGGCATTCATGAGGTTGCATGAATTCTTAACAACTCTTAAAGAGTAGTGCTCAAAGGTTGACATTAATCATCACATCAAGTATACATGGTAATCTCGTTAAGCAACATCTTGGTGGTGAAGTTGTTGTGGTAACGTGCAAGCGTCGCCAGAAGAAATGAACGAAATGCCTGCATTCCTTTCCTCGTGTCCTGATGCCTTGATTCAGTTGATTTGCGAAGACATTTTCACGTAAAGTTATTCACGTGTCCAAAATATCGCATACAAGAAGGTATTTAGTTTAAGCGTAACATATTAAACTTGAAATCATATCATAAGAGCTAGCATGTTTGCTATGCAAATAACAATGCTAATATATAAACTTGTATAAAAATATAAAATACAATCCTAGCATGCATACTTATCATACATAGAAATATATGGAAATTAAAATATGTAAAATTCTTATTTGTTGAAGCTATTAGAACTTGATCAAGCTAGAATTTTATTAATGTTAGAGATTAATTATTTGTTCTCAAGATTTTATTGCTTCTCACTTGGTATAAAAGATCTAATTTTAATAAGTTTTTCAAGATTTCAAACCATTACTTTATTTAAGTGCACTTCTAAACAAGATCCAACAAACCAAGAAAATTGGACTCACAAAATTAAAATATGTAAAATTCTTATTTGTTGAAGCTATTAGAACTTGATCAAGCTAGAATTTTATTAATGTTAGAGATTAATTATTTGTTCTCAAGATTTTATTGCTTCTCACTTGGTATAAAAGATCTAATTTTAATAAGTTTTTCAAGATTTCAAACCATTACTTTATTTAAGTGCACTTCTAAACAAGATCCAACAAACCAAGAAAATTGGACTCACAATCTCTCTCTCGGAGAAAAAATATAAACAAAAAGAACACTGTAGAAAAGAAGAAATGTTGATTGGCTTAGGATAATGTTTCAAGTCCATTTTCCATAGATGTCACTGATAGAAGATAAGTTTCTTGTTGTTCGTATTAAGAACATAATAATGGCTCAAAGACAACAGTTCACGAGGTGCTGCTTGTCGATGGTAGACAACATACTTGCTGAGAACTCCACCCAGTGCAACATGGCATGAGAACACATTCCTGAACTAGCAATTCATTGGGATCATTGTCAATCAAAGTATATCAAGCCGTCAAACTTCCATATTTAGTTTGTCAACTTAGGACATGATTCTTGTATTATAGCTGTATATTTAGTTTCCTATATATTTAAACAATATTGATGTAATCACTATAATTTAACCATGCAATCAGCAAAACCAGTATTATATAATGAAGAAAACTCTCACACAAGAGAGATCAATACAATTATCATGGTATCAGAGCCTAAGACTTAAACATTTTTTTCTTGGTCAATTTATTTTGTGTGTTAAGGGTTGTTAGTCAATTTAGGCATTTTTTCTTGGGGTTTTGGAATCTCCAATCATTAGAGGTTCATTTGTGGTGCTGCAAAGATATCTTGATGCTGTAGAAACAATTTAGTTAAGGTTATTGATCTAGGGTGACTAGTTGTATTACACAAACAACTGCTTCTTTCTAGGACAAGTAATTATTTTGGTCTTGTCTCTTTGCTGTGTCATAGGCATCATGACCACCAACTTAGATTTTTGTGTGCTCTTAATGGGAAAAAATTATAGAGTTTGAGAATTTCAATTTTGTGCCTTTGTTATGGGAAAAAGAGTTATGAGAACATATTGATGGCATTGATCCTGTCCAATTGAGCTTCCAATCTTGGCTCAATGGAAAGCCAATGATGCTAGAGTGATGTCATGGATCTTAGGATCTATTGATCCTTAAATTGTGCTAACTCTAAAGCCAATTAAGACTTATAAATGTATATGACAATTCTTAAAGAAAGTTTATAATCAGAGCAACATAACCCAACCTTTTCAGTTGGAATATGAGATTGCCAACCATATTTATGGCATTACTTTTCTAGGCTCCAAAACTTATAGGGTGAATTTACTGACATGGTTTATGCTAAGTTTCCAGTTGCATCTCTTTCTATTGTTCAAGAAGTTCATGAACAGAGCAAAAGAGACCTACTTTTGATGAGATTGTAACAAGAATTCGAGGGACTCGATCTAGTCTTATGAATCCTGATTCTTTTCCTTCATTGGATGTTGGATGTGTGTTTTGGAGAATTACTTCGGGAGGAGCAACACCTTACAACACAGGTTATGTTTCAGCAAGATTAAACAATAATTAGTGTTGTTGCATATACAGCTCATGGGAAAGGGAAGGGTAAAGATCTGCAGAAGGTCCAATGCTTCAGTTGTAAGGAGTATGAGCACATTGCTAGTCACTACTCAAAGAAATCTAACAATTACTATAAAAAATAAAGGTATATTATTAAAAAAAATGTCCTATTTGTCCATATAACCATTGAGCTCATATCCTTATACCCCACAACAAAATGGTGTGATTGAACGTAAGAACCAACATCGATTGGACATTGTTCACACCATATTGGTTGATTCGTTTATCCCTGCTAAATTCTAGGTTGATACATTATCTATAACAATTTACTTAATTAATCGATTGCCCTCCCAAGTCTTGAAGTTTGATTCTCCTTATTTTCATTTACATCATCAACATCCTAGCTATTTTAATTTACATACTTTTGGATATGTTTATTTTGTTCATATACCTTCTCATTACAATCATAAACTTTCTTTCTAGACTGTTAAATGTGTGTTTATGGTATATAGTGTTTCTCATAAAGGCCATGTTTGTTATGATTCCAGTTCTCAAAAATTTCATACATTTTCTTTTTATACTCCTTTAGAGGTCAACACAAAGTATCATCTTGAGGAGGGGAATCTTTTTTTTTCTGATCCCACTTTGTATTGTCGGTTGGTTGGCATCTTGAACTTTTTGACTATTACTTGGCCTAATATCTCCTTTGTTGTCCAACAGGTTAGCAAATTTATGCAAACTCCACGCCATTTACATTTAGCCTTTGTTCACATTCATCTCATTATTCGATATTTTCAAGGATCCCTTAGCTGTGGATTGTTCTTTCCTAATGGCTCTCTTCTACGTCTCATTGCTTATAACAATGCTGATTGAGATGGTTGTCATGATACTTGTTGTTCTATAACAAGATGGTGTATCTTACTTGTCAATTCTTTGATTTCTAGGAAGAGTAAAAAAAATCTTGAGTTTCAAAATCTTCTACTGAATATGAATATCATGCAATGTTTGTTGCTTGTTTTGAGATTAGTTGGTTTCATGGGCTTCTTGATGAGCTCAATTTCTCTCAGCCTGATCTCATGCCTCCTATGTCATTTCTATTCGAGAAACATTGTACACACATCATTTCTTGTCCTCATATTTTCATTGCTCTCGAGATTGCTGATATGTTTACCAAAGCTATGTCTTGTCAATGTCATTGTTTTCTTGTGAACAAATTGCTACTTCTTGATCGAGCCATATCAATTTGAGGGGGATGTCAATCAGAGTATATCAAGTTATTAAATTGCCATATTTAGCTTGTCTACTTATGATCACATGATTATTGTATTATAGCTGTATTTTAGTTTCTATTTATTTAAGCAACATGTGAAACCCGAGAATAAAATATACAAAGAGTTTATAATAATTCAAAATGTTGTTATAATATAACAATTAATGCAAAGAAAAGAAAAGAAAAGCACACAAAAAAACATGGCCAAAATGGAATTAAGAAGAGATGGGACTATAAATACCCATCCCTTCTCTCATCCACGGCCGGCTGGAGACTAGAAGAAAGAGGGGAGGGATAATCTCAAATTTTACTTCATAAAACTAGGATTAAACACCCAAAAATTTGTAAACCTATATAAGCCTTGGAATTCTAAAATGGAGGAACACAATTGGGTGGAGAATTAACAAGAAGAAAGTGAAGAATTTGGGGAAGAAAGGAGGGAGAAGAGTGGTTAGTTATTTACAAGGAGAAGAAGGCTAAGATTCTTCCAAAATTGTGAAGTAAAGTCTAGATTCCATCCAAGTAACGAGTTCTAATTCCAATTTCTATGAAATTAACTTCAATTTGATTAGAAGTTCATGATTCTTCTTGAATTACGAATTAGGGTTTTTAACACAAAATTTTAGGAAAATGCATAAATGAGTAGGGTTTCATGAATAAAGAGAATACATGGCTGTTATTAATGAAAAAGCAAGGATTGAAGATGAATTGGAGATACTTTCTCCATTTTTGCAAAACAGGGCAGATTCGTTGTCCTGTTTTTTGGGGGAATTTGGACCTGAAAAATATAGAATCCAGGGAGGGTCCCTTCATAGAAGTTGTAGCTAGGAGTGTTATCTTTCTAACGAGTCCAACCCGGTCTAATTTGGAGTTCTAGAACTCCATATACGTGTAAATTTCTGAGGAGAGGTCGAGCTGTCATCCCTGTTAGCAGATTCGGCCAAGTTGATAAAATAGCAAAATTTAGCCATGTTAAAGGTAGAATTTGTTTTCTTGCCCTTCATAAAGTGTGTCTTGATCTCCAGAAAATAAAAGAAGAGAATAAACAGTGATTAAAATTGAATTCATGATGTCCACTTGGGCTACAATGAGCTGAAAAGTAAAGGATGATAATGAGGAATGTAAGTGAGAAAGAAAAGATTTGGTAAAAAGAGAAATGAATATTATTACCATTGTTATTGTTATTGTTATTGTTGTGTGTGATATGTGAATTAATATGAAATAATGGTGGGTGTTTGTGGGTTCAGGAGGAACCTCGGGAGGAGTACAACAACAATAGGGGAACGCAAGTCGAGCGTTCACAGCAGGTAGGTACTTGATACCTATATCTCCTCTAGCCAATAATTATTTTCACTAATTATTGAACTATAAGAAACAATTTGGTGCTTATTGATGAGGAAAAGGAAAGGGGTAAAGGAAAGGTTAAGGGATGGAAATATATATATAGGAAGAAACAAGCTGCTTGACATTGGTACGTGGGAGGCAAAATATAAACCCTGATTAACTATTCGGTTTCGGAATAGTTAATGATATCGGTGGGTGATGTTGTGATGCGAACCTCGTGATCACGTGGTCACGTAACCCACAACCAAGAATGAGATCTGATCCCAAAAAGCCGAAATAGGTCTGATGGGAGTGTTACACAATGGAAACCTGCCCCAAGGCACCAGCACTATTGGAATGAGTAGAATGACGCCACGAAGCCAGTTAATCTTCGATAAGTCGGATTTAGTTCGTTTAAGAACTAAAGAATACAAGAATCACTCTCACACATAAACTGAAAAGTTCAGAATTCAAATTAATCAATGGCTGCCGAAATTAGGGTTACATGAGTTTAAATAGTTCTTAAAAACTAACCCTAATGGACCTCTTATGTGGACTTAAAAGAGGTCCACTCAAAACTGACCCAAAATCCTAAATTGAAAAGCCCATGACTTAATCTAAACAAGCCTCGGATCCTAGCTGAAAACAAAGTCCTAATTAAGCCCAAACAAGCCTTGGGCTCTAGCTAACAAAATTAAATAAAGCCCAGAAGTCTTATTTATAGCCTTCCATCCAGCCCCTTAATCCTAGAAACAAAAGGAAAAGGTAGTCCATAAGTCCTTGCTGGTGTTTCTGGGCTGGTTCGCATCATGTTGATATCGACACAATTTATAAACTTGATTAACTATTCGGTTTTCAGAATAGTTAATGATATCGTCGGGTGACATTGATATCGACAATATTTATAAACTTTATTAATTATTCGGTTTCAGAATAGTTAATGATATCGGCGGGTGACGTCGATATCGGCAAAATGTATAAACATGATTAATTTTTTGGTTTCAGAATAGTTAATGATATCGGCGGGTGACGTCGATATCAACAAAATTTATAGACTTGATTAGCTTTCCGAGGTGAAAGCTAATGATGTCAAGAATTCTTGACATTAGCATACCCTAGAGTCTCCCAAGGTAATACGGAACAATGATTAACTATTTTGGTTTTAAAAATAGTTAATGACACAAACGGTTATGTTCATGTCGGGATTTTCATGAAACTGATTAGTTGTTTCCAGGACGGGTAACTAAAGACACTAATGGAGGTCATTAGTGTCGGCTATAGTGTTTTCAATGTGGAGGGGGGGGGCAAGTAGTCAAAGGAAATAAATTTTCTTTTATATAACCTTAAAAAGGTGTATATGGTTGTATTTAGAATCTCATGATTTAAGTAGATTGATAGATATGTTGTTAGTTTCTTTTGTAAATTGCTTGTATTTACTTAATTGTTTTTACTTATATGGAAAAATCTATATTTTGCAGGTTCCTCCCATTCCCGTCAGGAATAGATTTTAAATCCTTGATCCCTTTTTGTATAAGTTAGGAGCTTAGGGATTTGTGGTGTAAATTTTTGATATGTAGAAAACATGTAAACTGTATAGAATATTATATTCATAATATTTTGTTTTTGGAAGATTAAATGTATCAACCTACGCTTGAGATATTAGAAAGTATGAGATTATGTTAGTATATTAAATTGTGTTGTGTTATATATATGGAATCTTCGTGTTCGAATTGGCTCTTTTTTATTTATTATCTTATGCATGTAATGTAAGATGGAGTTGAGAATGAATATGGTCCTGAGCATATTCTAGAATGAGTGATGTAGTTGTTTGTACTAAACATAGATATGATTGGGGATGAGATGTGATTCAAACTGTGTGCAAGTTGCGTTGTTGATAACTTGGGATCTCCCGTTATAGGGGATACTCTGCCAAAATTTTGTTAGAAATTTCAGCGAGAGAGAATTTTTTTTATGCTTCATCTATCCTTTATAGGGGGAATGATTAACAAATAAACTAACAGGAAAAAAATTAGGGTTGTTATGTAATTACTATAATTCAACCATATAATTAGCTTAACCAGTATTAAATAATGAACATAATTCTCACAAGAGAGATCAATACAATTATAATCCATAACATCTTTGCCTTCGAAATCCTTCAAACTTAGAGTGCTTTCTCTGTGTTTTAGCAGGGCTGAAATATCAATACCATCTTGGTTTTTAACAGCACTAGTGATGTTGTTGACAACAATAATCTTATCCTTATTCCCATGGATAAACTTAGAGGCTCATGCTCCCACATTTCCAAAACCTTATGAAAAATGATTCCACTTTATAGCAAATGTGGGATAAGAAGAATATCCATTTAATCTTACCCGAGCCAATAAAAGTGTCGAAGTTACCTGTATAGCGAAATTCATATTATATATTGGTTTTCCAAATACTCAACAGCTATAATTAAGTTTGGCTTTGACTACATTCCCTCTAATATTAACAACTAACCATCACACCTATTATAAAAATAAATGTATATTATGAATCTAAAATCTAAATATAAATTATAAGAGTTAATGATAAATAATTCCAACGACAATGAGATGATACGTAGTTTCTAGGGGTAGTTACATACCAAGGATTTGACTCTTATCATTAATCAAGAATGTTTACAAAGGAAAACCCTACCCTTAATATTCTATATATATATATATATTGTATTTGCAGGGAAAGATCAATATTCCTTTTGTGTCTCATTAGTTTTTAGTCAATTTTCCCATAATTAATTAGATATGGGTTAATAATTCTAATCAAGCTAAATGATAACAACAACTACCGATATTTATAAAGGAAACCAATCTTTTCATTGCAATAGCTGGGAAATCTAATAATCCAAGAAAATCCAAGAGGCTTCGAGGTTGAATAATTAACTAATTAATTGGTACCAATAATATTACTTATTTTCTCGGTTGATAGTTTACTTTGAAGTTTAATAGGTGAATGTGATTAGTATTGCAAAAAAATCCTTTTTAATAAAGAGTCCTTTGAATGATTAATTAAGTATTTTAAGAGAGAGAAAATATAATAATATTTTATAAAGGTGGTCTAAAAATATATATGCAGTAGAAAATAAAGATTATGAATATTTGTTCCGAATATCTCATGGTGTGTTTATAATCTATAAATCTTGTTCTTTTATGGAGAAAAGAAGTGTTGAAAAGTTTTTTACTTTCGATCATATTAATGGAGTCAAATATTTCTTACATATAATTAAAAAAAACTTGTATACATCTATCAATACAAGAAAATCATTATCCTAATATAAATTATTATTCTAGATGAAACATCATGACGATTTATCATGTTTTTAATACTCATATTGTAGAGTATTGTCTAGGATCAAACATAAAACCTTAGAATTTGGCATGTTTATGTTTTTTTAGGTGTGACACGTTTTCCTAGACATGATTGATCATTAAATTCAAGCTCTTTGGGTGTGACACGTTTTCCATTCCTATGTTTTCTTGGACATGAATGACTATCAAGTTCAAGCTTTTTGGGTCTGACATGTTCTTGAAACTCATGTTTTCTTGGACTTGGTTGACTACTAAATCCAAAATTTTTGGGTCTGGCAAATTTACTAGATCTATTTTACTTTGGACCTTACTGATTGTCAGGTCCAATTACTTTGAGTTTGATGTGTTCGTTAGATCTATTTAATTAAAAAAATATGAAGAAAAAAATACCTTGCCACATATAAAAATCTTGATTTATTGGATAATAATAATAATAATAATAATAATGATAATAATAAAAAAATAATAATAAGGGCAATATATACATTTTTATTTATAAGCATATGAAAAAGTGGAAATTATAAAGGCCTAAAGTAGGAAATACATTTTTATTAACTCTTATCTTAATTAATTAGATTAGGACATTTAAGGATCTCTTGATGCATGCATTATATTTGAAACACAATTTTTTTTCTTAAAAATATAATAAAGAACATCATAATAACATTCTAAGAAAAAGAAGGACAAAAACAAAACCATTATAACAAATCCATACTTGTTCTAGTAAGATTAAAAACCTGATTAAAATTTTTTAATGTGATATTTAAGTACAATTATTGGATACTTTAGATATAATTATAAAACTGTTCAACTTTTAAAAAATAGGACTCACCTTAATAATTATTTATATATTTTACTTTTAATATATGTGAAGGATAATTCTATTATGCCGTTTAAATTGTTAATAAAACACGTTGATATTGATGAGCTAACCATGCTTGTTGTCTAAAATTTTAAAGAATCATAAAATATGATTTAGTCGGCCTGCATCCAGCACTTCACGAGCTTTTTTTTTTACTCTTGTTCTTTCACTCAAAATAATTTTTAAAAATAAAAATTTATTATTTTTATATATTTTGAAATAAAAGATATTTAAAAAAAAATCCATTCTAAACAAGCTTTCTTTTAGTGCTAAGGGGCGCCACTCATTAAAGGGTAAAGGCAACACTCATTAAAGGGCAACACTTTGGTCCGACCACATTAGGAATGTCGAATAAATTAACAATTTTAATTTTATATTAGTTAGTGTCTTTAGCTCTGAAAAAGTTGATGTATTTTACAATTGTGCGGGTTAGAATTGGTTTCGGCTCTTTGACTTGTATAATGTTTGATATTATATTTCAAAAATATTTTTGAAAATTTTTGTTTTTTTTTATTTTAAATTAAATATTTTTGATATTTTTAAATTATTTTTACATGTTGATGTTAAAAATAATATTTAAAAAAAACAATATATTAATGTATTTTTAAACAAAAAATATTTTTAAAATCAATATCAACCATACTCTCAAATATCCAATTGGATTGCCATGTAACGTGGAAGGAGAAGATTGGAAGATGATCAGATAAGAGGGAATAGATTTGGCTTATTTGTGTTCGTTTTAAATATGTTTGTCCAGCTTGAATTAATTTCCAATCCGGCATTGAATATTTCCTCGTTCGGAACAATGCGTTCGGTTGCTCGTTTTAACCAAAGACTTCATGCTGGCCTCCGTTGTCTGGCCTGCCATCTCCGCCCGCCGGTTATGATCTGCCACAATATGCCCTCCCCATGCATGCCTTATATATATATATATATATATATATATATATATGAGAGAGAAAGAGAGAGATGCATGCTACTATATAACTTCATTTCTCTCCCCAAAAACAAAAGAAAAACATCGATCCTCCTGCCTGCCACTGCCAGGATCACCATGCCAGGCAAAATGGTAAAATCCTCTCTTTCCCTTAGATATCAGTTTGCTAATGTAGAAGAGTTTAAGAAAACGATGGCCCATATACTTCAGGCAAAGCTGTGCAGGGGGGAGGCAGTGATAGTACTGAGTGTGTATGCAGAGAGGCCAGGGAAAAGAAGGGTGTCGTCATCATCATCAAATAGCCACCACCACCACCACCACTATGTCCATCATGTCATCAAACAAGAGGTAAACCTAAACAAGAATGGCGATTCTGGTAAAGGATACAGTAGAAGAGCTGCGCTTCTTCACTACTCTCAACGCCTTCGAGAGTCTGCTCTATCAGCAACATCCGCCCCTTTAGTACCAAAGCCAGTTTCTTCCAACCACCACCACCAACCCACAACAAATGTACTGCTTATTTTTCTATATTATATCTAATGACATATATTTAGACAGCTAGACTTGAAGATTTTGCAAGATAATTGATTCAGACATCATGGTATTTTTTCTCTCACTACTAAAAAAGAGGGGTGTTTGCAACGGATTTTTGCAACGGCAAAAATCCGTTGCAAACTTTGCAATGGAATTTTGTTTAGCAACGGATTTTCCGTTGCTAAACACATTCCGGAAAAAAAAAAAAAAACATGGGTTGCAACGGAAATTCCGTTGCAATTTAAAACCATTTGCAACGGATTATCCGTTGCAAATGAAAATTACTTTGCAACGGAAAATCCGTTGCAATTTAAAACCATTTGCAACGGATTATCCGTTGCAAATGAAAATTATTTTGCAACGGCTATTCCGTTGCAATTTAAAACCATGTGCAACGGATTATCCGTTGCAAATTATAATTAGTTTGCAACGGATTATCCGTTGCAAAGTAATTTTTTTCATTGTTTTTACTTTTTAATTATATATTTGTGTATTTATGACACATTATATATTTGTGTATAATTATGTTGCAGCAACGGAATACCCGTTGCAATTATAATTTGCAACTGATTGTCGGTTGTAAATAATTCATTTTGCAACGAATAGAACTATTTATTCATTTGTTTTATGTGGATGTACAAATATGTATATATTTAAACAAGTAAATGTAAATGAATCTTTTTTGAATTTGTATAATATTTCCTTTATGTTATTTGAAATGTATTTATTTGCTTATAAAAAATAATAATATTAATCAAAGTGTGTAAATGTAATTATTCCAAAAATTAAATAAACAATTTAATATAAAAAATAATTATAAAAAAAGAAAATTATAATTGCCACTTTGCAACAGCTAATCCGTTGCAAAATTAATTATTTGCAACGGATTATCCGTTGCAAATGAAGTACATGTAAGCACTGTTTTGACCAAAACGGTTCGTTTTATGCGTTGGGTATAATTGCCACTTTGTAACGGCTAATCCGTTGCAAAATTAATTATTTGCAACGGATTATCCGTTGCATATAAATTACATGTACGCACTGTTTTGACCAAAACGGTGCGTTTTATTCTTTGCGGGTAATTCCCACTTTGCAACGGCTAATCTGTTGCAAAATTAATTATTTGCAACGGATTATCCGTTGCAAATAAATTACATGTAAGCACTGTTTTGACCAAAACGGTGCGTTTTATGCTTCGCTGATACTTCCCACTTTGCAACGGCTAATCCGTTGCAAAATTAATTATTTGCAACGGATTTTGCACCTTTGCAACGGATTAGCCGTTGCAAATAAATTTGCAGTCACCGTTTTGCAACGGAATGGATCCGTTGCAAAATCCGTTGCAAATGCAAATTTGCAACGGCAACCTTACTGATTTGCAACGGATGATTCCGTTGCAAAACCCCCCCTTTTTTAGTAGTGTCTTAAGTTCTTTCAGTACTGATCTTGGAGAATTGAGAAGCTCAACTTTGATCCTTATCACAATCTTGGTAACATGATCTGCATTTTTATGATATTGATTCTGTTGAGTCTGGTAGCATTTAATTCCTGGATTGGATTGCCCAATAACTTTTGGTATATCAATAATATATACGATTCTGCTAATGCTACGTACCTCTCAAAGCAAGAAGACCAACCTAATTAGCACATGAAGATTTTAATTACTATTTCTGCGTAATATATCAACCACTACCCTGATTGTTTTCTGTATTATCATCTATCTTACACATACCGGAGACCACCTTTAATGAATTGTTTTAGACTACCTTTGCCTTTGCTAGATTGTTGCTGCTCCAAGCAAGCCAGGATTCTCCAGGAGCACTAGTCCTGCCTGTCTCGGCAATTGGAAGATATTGATTCCGAATATTTGCAGATCTTTGACAAGTATCCAAGCTAAGCAAAAGAAGAAAAAGAAACATACTGGATCAACAAGCAATGCAATGAAAGCTGTCATGAAAACCCTAGAGGTGAGACAAGTAGCTAGTTCCTGACATAATATAGATGAATTGCGTGTTTCTAAATTTTGATTCTTGTAGGGACAAAAGAAGAAGGGATTTATTCTGAAACTGCTCTCAAAACTGCAAAGGCATGGATGAATTGCTTCGCATGGCTTCTCTGAAACCCACATCCATTAAAAGGCAATTAATCGTGTAACTTCATGAAATGAAGACAAAAAACTTCTTCCATATATGCTCTCATGTGCTATATTACATATGGTATGCAACTAAGTGAACAATCTTTTCATTCACTTGTCTGTAAATTGTTTTTCATTCGAAACCTGCTTGGCTCATGATTTCTTTTTGAATTATTGGATCATAAAGCAAAATGAAGAACTATCTCCCGAGTTTTAAAGGAAATCATCAGCTTTTCAATGATGTGCTCACGTAAACAGCTATAGGAACTCTAACAACATGCTTTCTGCTTCCATGCAACACCATCTCTCCGAATGTGTAGGTTCTCGTTGCCTGAATCGCCGTCAACACAATTTTAAGATGCTTCGAAGCGTTACCGTTTATCATAACTACTTGAGGGGAAACAGTTACGTTTACACCTGATGGTTGTCTCACAGTCACTCTATAAACTTCATTCCTGCTACTGACGTTTGTAACCCTTCGAATCACCTTTCTTGACCCAACTAGATTCGAAATTATCACACTCGCGGTGTTCAAATCTGAACACCATGCTCTTCTCTTTGTTGGACAACCGGTTCCTGCTGCTCGCCTTACAGAACCTTCATCAACACCTGGAACAGCACAAAGAAACTGGACATATTGTTCAAAATGAGAATTGAATACGAGTCCCGGGTCGATGGCTTGAGCTGGGTTTATGGATCCAGCACCAAAATCGAATGGTGTAGCAGGGGCTGTTTGGTTAGTTAATTGTGCTAAGAAGGGAGAGCCAGAATGGTCAAATGTACTGGCTGTGGTCATCATTGCTGATGTGACTGCAGCAGGACTCCACCTGGGGTGTTTTTGCTTGATTAAAGCCGCAACACCAGCTATGTGAGGAGTGGCCATGCTAGTACCAGATACAAGCGCAAAGTTTTGCCCTGCAAGAATGGCAGAACGAATTCATCAAAAGAAAAAAAAACAAACTAGAATGATAGTATGAAATTATCTGTTTCCCTTCCCCGAGATATACCAACATCATCATCATCATCATCATCATTTCGATATTGAAGCAGATGGTGCACATGAAAGTAGATCGAGTGTCTGTTTTCGAACTTAAGGGACTTAAAATGACATGCTTCCGTAAATAATTCCGGCAAGATAAGGATACCAAGTCATGTATTTTAATCCCAGTTACCTTTGTCATCCGATATTTGGAGGGGCATAAGCGACGCTGGTTACCCATAGAAAAAAAAACATATAAACAGTGTTCTTACCCTTGATAGAAGGATCTCCTTCACTGTTGGGGCTCCAAGCAGCCCAAATGGAGGATCCTGGGGCCATGATATTTGGTTTGAGAACATCAGCAGTTTGCAGAAGTGCATTGCTCACATCGGGACCTCTAGACGAATAGGACGCAACTACTGGTGCCTGCCGAGTAAAGAATGCTTGCCTTCCATCCAATATTCTTGCCCTTGCAGCAAAACCCACAGCTTTTCCACTAGCACTCCTGATAGTATTTGAGTTATAATAATCCCACAAAGCCTGTAAACGAATGGATAAACCACTTCATTAGCCACCCATTAATCTAGGTGATTTAATGAGAATTGGGAATGAATGGCATTAATGAAAAATATTCACTTATCCTGCAGGAATACTAATGCATTTGGTGTGAAAAATAAAAGGATAGACAGCGAGCTACTGAATCAAAATCAGTACATGTATGTTAATGAAATCTTATCGAATGATAATGCGCCATACTCTGGAAGATTGTACGCTGTTCAGTATAATGGCAGGGACTTGCATGGTCATTGTGGCGCCCTTGATTTGCTCAGAACCAATGTCAGGATCCATTGCGATGATAAAACCTGCAGCCCCTATCTTCTGTATAGTGTTTGCCACAGCTGCGATGCTTGCAGCCTCATATTCAAAGGCAAAGGAATAAGTGCAGATAATCAGCTTGTTTCGAGCTGATGATAAGATGAAGTGTTCTGGATGCTGACAGCTTTCAGCTTCTAGAACACTAGTGGTATTCGTATGGGAGACATCAGCTGCCGCCGCTATTCGGTAAGGCATTTCTCCTTCTGTTGGAGCTGCACAATTATTCGTAAACAAAGAATCACACCAGTTTGAGTGGTATATACTATTGATTTCAAGAATGGATGAATGGAAATCTAAACCGCAAACCAAGGGCAAGAGTTGGAACATTACGGGCAAGGCCAGTGCCAGAGAAGCTTCTCCCATTCCCAAGAATGATTGAGCTGTTGTACTTGCGATCGATGATGGAGGCAGCTACGCTGGTGATCCAAGGGCTAAAAGAAAGGATTGAACTGGGAGAAGGGCCGCCATTTCCAGCAGCTTGAACAACAAAAACTCCAGCTCTTGTAGCGAATAGAAGCTCCATTTCTAGCACATTGAGGAAGGAAGCAGGACCAGATGGTACACTAGATGGCCCTATGGAGAGGCTTAATATATCAACTCCATCCTCCACTGCCTAGGGTTAGTTGTTGATAATTGCTTCAGTAAATTTGAACATCCAAGATACTAAATTATATTAAAAGAATAAGGATCCATGCTTGCATGCTAAAGTTTTGTGATGAAGATATTAGACAATAAATCTCTCTAAGTTAATCCATTTTTACAGGTTCAAGGTGCGTAGTCATCAAACCTGATCCACAGCAGCCACGACATCAGACATGTAACCTCCAAATGTGTAAAGAGCTTTGTACACAGCAATCCTGTTCAGAGCAAAAAACAAATATTTTAAATGAGCAAACAAACAAACTATTAGGAGGTATTTGATATGCTGTACAATGATGGACTAGAGAGAACATATCTTTTTGTGGAGTTATTCGGTGCACTTTTAGATGGTATATAATTCATTTTTGTTATGTACAAGATTGTTTTAATAAACAAAATTGTCTGGTTAGAAAGATAAGAAAAGTCTGTCTAATTATTTGCACAAATGTTAATATAATTAATTTAAAATAAAATAGTTATTATCATGTTTTTAAAACTCGACTGAGAGCTGACCAGGGTATGACTCGGGTCACATGTCAGGTTGATCATTGACCCAGATCAGTATCAATATAAAAATAATTATTATTATATTTTTAAAGTTCGATTTGAGGGTTTAGTCATGGTCAAGCCTAGGTCACGGGTAGGATTGACCATTGAACTAGGTCAATATAAAATAAAATAAAAAGATTATTATTATAGTTTCAAAACTTTACTCGAGATTGACTTGGGCCAAACTTGGGTCATGAACCGGGTTTACTATTAACCTGGGTTAACGTAAGGATAAAGATGACTATTATTATAATTTTAAAATCTAATTTAAGGTTCAATTTGAGTTCAGACTTAGGTCACGAACTGAGTTGATCATTGACCCGAGTTAACTTGATGATAAAAATAAATATTATCATAGTTTTAAAACTCGATTCAATGGTCGACCCGGTGCTAGGCCTAGGTCACGAGTTGTGTTCACCATTAATTTGAATAAATATAAGGATAAAAAATAGTTATATTATAGTTTTAAAACTTGACTCTAGAATCGACCTGTATCATAAGCTTGATTGACTATATATTGATCAAGGTCAATATATCAAATTGAATTAACCAAGTTTCATCTAGTGTCAACTAAGCAAAATAAAACAAGTTGTCTCGATAATATGATCGCTAGGAGAAGCAAATGTAAATTAGCATTGCTTACCTTGCTCCAGGAGCCATGCCACTTGCATAGCCGTAGTTGAAGTCGTTGGCAATCACTGGTATTTGGTGGTTTCCAGCAGCTGTGGAGGCTGTATGGCTGTTACGCATCAGATTTGAATACAAACTTAATTCGGCTCAGTATAAAACAAACCTGATCTACTAGGTTTCCACATAAACAACAACTACCAGTTAAAAGAATCTCAATGACGGCAAAAGACAGAAGCTATCATTGAAAAAGAAGGCAGCCGCTCTGGGAATAACTTGCCTTCCATGGCCGTCAGCATCATAGGGGGATGCATAATCGCGTGTCGCATTGAAATCACCGGCAGCTATTGCTGCACGAGCAAAATATTGTGCCCCCACTATCTTGCCATTACATGCTGTCGAAGGGAACTTCTCTCCTGCGACACATTTTCCTTTGAATTTGGAGCTGTTTGTAAACCGTGCAGTGGAACCACCTGTAAAACTTGGATGGAGAGGGTTTATCCCCGTGTCAATAAAACCTATTATCACCCCCTCACCCGAACTATCTGCTCCCCCTAGAGTTGGCCAAACCTCAGTAGGAATCCCAAGATAGCGAGGTGTGTGTGTTGTAAACTTCTCTATTTTGACGTCTTCATGGATAGCTCTAACTCCGGTTGCGTTCTTCAGAGTTCTGAGGACCTGCAGAATGTCTCATTTCTTTCAATATTTGGTCCAGTTAATAATCCTTTGTAAGCTTTTATATGTGATGGATGAAGCAAGTTCTTGTACGTAGGAGTACCTCCTTGGACTGAACATTGACTGCAAACCCATTAAGCAAATGAGTGTAGCTGTAGAGCTTGCTGTAGGTATCTTTCTGGAGCAGGGATTCTAAGAATACGTCATGACTTGTCCTTAATCTCTCTTTGTATGCCAAAGAAGCCTCCTCAATCCATTGCAGAGTCGAATTTGATTTTCTAGAGCATAAAAGACAGGGAAATTGCAGACAGGAGAAACAAGTAAAAAGAAACAAAAAACAGCATAGAATAAGTCAGTATCCAGGAAACTGCAGGATTTTTAAAAAGAAGAAAAAAGAAAAGAAAAGGACGGTACCTAGAACGGGCTTGCTTTGATTTGAAAGAGAAAACAGGTTCTTCATCCATCAAAATAATGAGGACTTTTGCTTCAGCTATCAGAGGATCAACGATCATGACAAAAGAAATGAAAAGAAAGGAGGTGAAAATGGAAGAAGACATTGTCAGCGGCACTGATGTCCTGGTGATGAGGGGGGTCGCGTAATGACCCTTTTCTTTTCCTTGCCACGCTAAGCGAGATAAACCTTAAGATCAATTTTGCTCTTCTTCAGAGCACCGAGAGCAAAACATGCCAACTTCATGAGCCATCCAGGTGTATTAGGTAATGGGTCTGAACCGCGAAGCTCATTTCAGCTATCAGCACCTTTCCCATTTTCACGTTCATGTCATTCTTATTTTCTAACCTCCTTCAGTTCATGCAGGTGATCTACCCTGACCACCTCACTGTAACTGGAATTGCAGGTGCTTGCAAGGCCTTTAAAAAAATGTACAAACTGTTGATTGTTCTGTAACGATGAACCAGTGTTGTTAATTTTGTTTTGTTTCTTACTAAACATTTTGTACCAGATAAAAAAATGAGATAAAACAACATATTTTTTACTTCGCTTAAAATTTCAATCCGTTTCGGAAATTCCGCCAAAATTTCAGCCGGAACATTTTAGTTTCGTTCTATCAGTTCTGTTTCGGCCAAATAGTGTTTTTTTTATAAAAAATAATAAATAATTTTACAATATCAATCATATCTCTTAATCAAACAGTTAGATTGAGATAAAATTTTACAAGGAATCTCTTAACATATTTATATATATTATGTTAAAATTTCAGAGCAATCATATAATAACTTTGCAAGATTAATGATAACATTCTCGTATTATTATACAAGTTCATAATTTTGTTTAGAAAAATTCATTTTATTGTTATTTTTTAGATTAAAATGCACAATTCTAAATATATATTTTTTTGTTTGAACTAAAAAAACTTGAATTAATATATTTAATTTTATACACACACACACATACATAAACAATACAACCTTGAAATGACATCAAAACATTACAAAACCAAAACATTTTATCTCAATTGAAAAAAAAAATCAACCGAAATAGAATTGATAAACTTAGTAAAACAAGTCCAAGTCCAACAGCCAGGCAGACAGAAGATACGCTGGTGTAAAAAGGCAGACAGCATCGCTGGGATCCCAAACCTAACTTTTGTTTCAGTTTGAGTTGCTGACATGCCAGTGCTTCTTTTGTACATTGGATAATAATTTGTAAAATCAGCTGATCATGCATATTGATTGGGCCAACAATGGATTGTTACAGTTGGTAAGACATCGATTGTATGTAAAATGGTGTCACTGGTAAACAAACAGGAAAATAACGAATATTGGGTATCTTATTTTCTTCAGGCTACATTCCTTTTATTTAAAAAGGGATTTAATAACAAGAAAACCAGACCAGATGTCACAAAATTGCAGCTAAACAATATTATAGAAAAGAATCGACTATAAGAAACAAAGTCAGCCTGATAGTTCATAAGCAATGGTGTACATTTATAGCATGATTCCTGGTGTATTTTTCCTTCTAGTTATCCTTTGATGGATTGCGATCTTTGCTGTCGAGTATACTCCCAGAGGGCAATTGCCCCACTAACATGAACATTAAGCGACCTAACCACTCCCAATTGTGGAATCTCAATGCAAGCATCGAGCATATGGATTATGTCCACCGGTATGCCCTCCTTTTCACGTCCAAGGACCAGTACCTGGCAAATTGATAAAATAAGCAAACGTCTCTAGATTTCATGACAGTAAAAGAAACATTCTGAAAATTTTCAACAATCAATTGACACACTGTTTGCCACAAGTAAATGGAGTGGTGGGTCATCTTTTTTCTCCTAAGAGCCATGCAATGGGAATTTTCTTCTTGCCAGTACTTTTTAGCTCATACATGATACACCATTCTATTTTTCTTCTTCTCATGATAGTTGATAAAGAACTCCTTTCATGCCCCAACCGAGTGTTGAAGAAACTGTGAGCTGTGATTGAGAATACTTACTGTCTTTTTGGGAAAGGCATAGTGATCTAGCGGTACACTATTTGTTGTCTGTTCTAGTCCCAATATTGAGAAGCCATCTCGCTTCTTTTTTTCTAAGAAATGCTTCACACTGTTTACTGGGACTTCTATGATAGGAACCCACTTCTCTGCTGTCACGCTGGAAAATGCAGATACACAAAGAACAGAGAGAACAGTTAATTTATTGACTACAGCAGTTAATGGCATCGATGTGAACAAAGGTCACAGAAAAATGCTATCATATGATGGCTGGTGGGTCTTAACTCTTAAATAAAGTCAGTTAACCTCCATAATCTGTCTGACTCTGACACAAACATGGTAGATACAATGCACCATAATCACACAAATTTCTAGTGTTATTTCACATTCCTATTTCAAAAGTGCAATGCACAATCCAAACATCTCGTTGCAATCTTTATGAATGCAATTGTGATAGGAACCCATCTTTGATACATAATACTTGAATCTTAAGTAACTCAGAATTAGTAATTACTATTGCCAGATAAGGCCCCCTACACACAGAACACAAAACAGCAATTAAGACAGAGAGCTGATAGCATATGGTAGTGTGTTATAGTTCAAACCTGATGAGCTGGAATTGTTTATCACGTAATATGCTTGCATCTGCAATGGCTAGTCCCGATGCCTTAAAAACCTGCAAAGAACATAATAGACATGAACAAAAGGTAAATGATGGAGTTCTTAAAATAATACAAAAAACACCAGTTATATGGGGCAATCAAAATATATTATTAGCAACTGCAACAGACCTCACATGAACGTGCCAACCCAGCAATATTGGGTATCCGATCAAGCAATGATGCAACAAGGATAAATTGTTGTCGACTTGCTCTTATTTTTTTCATGGTCAAACTTCTGGATTGACATGACCGATCAAGAAGCTCATCTTCCGTTTCCATCTCTGGATTCCACACAGTCAACACATAGATCAAGAAGCAACAATAATCAAAAGATGAGATGAAGTGTTAATGCTTATATTGACATTCTAACAAGCAAAAATCTAACACATCTGCATCTACTACGATATAACTGAGGTCAACAGAGGAACTAGAACGAGCATATGAAATCTTCCGATATAAAAAAATAAAACCGACAAAAAAGAAACGGAAAAAAAATTCAAGTGTAGTTCATGTTTGACTAAACTTCTGGGCACAGAGATAGGCAGAGTGTGCAGAACCTAGAACTCATTTAATAGCTTGAACTAAAATTCCATTGTATAACAAACAGTGTCTGTGCTCTACTGCGTTAGAGAGGAATTTTGGACTGTTATTTCAAGAAAAGCAAACAATGAATCCAATTCTATGACTGCTATTGGCTCTAAAATAATCAGAAAACAAAATGACAATTATTTTAACGGTTCTCTAAAGCACAAAACAAAAGAGAGAAAGACAGCTGGTAAAAGTGAAAAATGCATGATACCAGAAAAAAGGGGCAAATGGAATCTAATAATATTTCCAGTGGAAGTAGCATTGGTGGAGATAGATTATAGTAGTTAGGACTTTGATGAGAAAGAGATGTCAATTTGAGAAGACACTACTCAAGTGCAGGGCATTGTTGAACCAAGAAATAGAGGTTGAGGAAAGAAAATGAAAAGGATATTTTTTTGTACAAAAGAGAAACCACATCAGAGTTAAGAGGATTAATAAGTAGCTGATACTAACATAGTCTAACAACTACTGAATTAGCAATAGCAGCAAATATTTATGTTTCTGTTCATACGATTTTTCATTGTACAATACCTAAAAGTTGTTTGTATGCTTCATTGTTCCCCAAAACAGAGCTGGAATCATTGTCTTGTTTCTCATGTTTAGAGAGAGTAAGCTTTTTCTGGAAATCAAATGATGATTCTTTAGGCAGCTGGGAATCAATTAATGTTTGCCTGCAGTTACCATCTTCATCATTTTTTAAGCTCTCATTCTTGATGGTCACAACATCCTTTGCCATCGAACATCTGAGATCTTCCCTGACATCCTGCAACCTTGAAACCTAAGATACAAATAACACGGGAAGGCACTAACAAATGGTCATGTGCTTACATTTAGAAAGTTGAGCACTTCCTCCATGAAGGATGTTGGAACACATTCAAACTCAAGTTCCTTCGTTAGAACAAGAAACGAAAGAAGTAATTCAGTAGCTGAAAACATCATTCACCAGAAATGAAATCCATGTCTGTTCATTTGAAGACATGACAGTTATGTTCAGAAGAAAAATTTCCACTTCATACTAATTTTGTTGATAAAGCAAAATTGGATACGATAAGGAATTACATGAGAAAACATTCAAAGTAATATCGGAATGTCAACTCCAATAACCATATACATAGCATCCCAAAATAGATCGTTCAATGAAAAAATGTTATTTCAGTAGACAAATGGACAATTTAATCATTTGATAAAAAATATTAAATGACAGGTCATTAAGAACTTATAGACTAACAGGAATTCATTTGAAGTGATTTTGTCAAACCTGATGCAAGGCCTGTCAACGGAAAGCTTGCTGACAGCAAGCTTTCCTATTTTACAAATCCACATTTATTTCCTTCAATATATTTTCTATTTTGTATATATGACAGCTTATAGTTTACATATATAGGACTAGAATCATGCTGATTTACTTTCCATGCATACATCCTTGTAATCTTTATATAAGATACAGAAATCAAAGCTAAAGATACAATTTTCAGACAATCCTTTGAGCTATTTTGTCAAGGCCTCTAATATTATAATTCTTTATGGAAAGCTTGAGGAGGCAAGGGTAAGTTTCTGTGCATTGGGTAATTTAATCCTTTCGGGACTGACCACAAGCATAACAGGTGCAGAAGGATTTCAAATGTAATATTAACTAAAGAGTTATAACATATCCCAGGCACAAAGGCACGACTCCTTAGTTTGGGAAACTTTCAGGAAAGATATGCATCAATGTGTATATACTTCTCATATTGCCATCAAAGCAAAACAGAGAGTCTGATTGCTATCCAATCAGTTTTCAAGTTTCTAATCACATGCTCCCTAGAGAGATCTAGTGTCACAACTTGTATAGAATTTAGTATACTTGCATATCAGAGTGGAAAAGGGGGATCGCCAGCCCCAATTTAATTGGAGTGAGGCCTACTTGAGTTGACGGAAGGGTTTCCTAGAGTTTATTAGTCTTCTCAAGATTATGAACAACACAATAAAATCCCAATTTATAAAAGAGTAAAACATCATGTTTAAGAGAAGTCCTCGACCTCAACCCGATTGACGAAAATTCCAGCTGGAGTACCAGAGGCTATGGGATTATAGGCATCAAGATATCCTTCCATAGATGCTCGTAAGCTTTAAAAAATAGAAACAATAAATGAAATTAGCAAATGCAAGGCCTTGATAAAGAAAATACCCTTAGATTCAAATTACTTGAGCAACATGCAAAGCCACCTGGAATATCATATGCTTGAAGCATGAATATTCTTGAAACATGAAATAAAAAGTCAAATAAAAAATCATCGGTAAAGACTTCTCACATTTTTACTTTACCTCGAACTTTGTCATTGAATTGGAGTGAGATGGCTAAAGGAAAGTACTAGATACTTTATGAACCAAACTGCACCAGCCAGTTCAGTTGGGACATAGAACTAACCAAGTTCATGAAAGAAAAGAAAAAGGTCAAACCTGATGTATCTAGGTGGTTTGACAGCCAACCCATCCACCAGGTCTACGGTTGACTATTTAAATATTGACTTTTATGCTCAGTTTCAGTTAGGTGTTCAGCTCATAACTGGAAAATTAATCCAATATTTCATATTTCTTTCTGGGTTTCCCCCAAAAATATCAAACATTTTTTACTCTTCAATTTGTACACAGAATATTTAGAGAAATAAATTAATTCTTCATAGCTTAATTCAGACACATTTAAAATTCCAATTCAATGACTAGAGTGGTTTTGAAAAAAAAGAAGGTAATGATAGTGATGACAGAATTCCCACGCATAGGTCTGTTTCTCCTGGGGGAGGGTTCTTCATGCCAAGTACATGTACCAAACAATTAAAATAAAAGTAGTGCTACAAAGACTTGGAATGTTGCAAGAATTTCTAAAAGTAAAATGTCCAATGATAAGAAAAATAATAAACAAAGGTCAAACTGTTTCCCCACATTTACCTATAGCCATGCTAAAAATACATGTTAAATCAAATTAAACAATCCTGAAAATGCACCCTGTTATGTATGGGATTGGATAGAAAAAGATTCTTTGGCAGATTAAATAAAAATGAAATTTATAACATGATTATTAAATGATGTTTGAGTTGATCAAAAGTGGAAGATATATCTATTCTGCTTGAGTTTCTATCGGAAATTGGTGCAATTGAAAAGGCTAACAACAGAAAATTCGATGATAGTAAGATTTTCTTAAGTTGTATTTCTGAGAAAGGGGAGAATATATACCGCCTACAATCAGGGTTCTTTGCCAGGTATGATTTCAAATCTTCAAAGCACATTTTCTCTAAAGGCATTTCTGAGGCACCATGGTCCATCCAAGGAAAATATTTACAAAAAACTTGGTAGACTAACAACTGCAAAGGGATATCAGAGACAATTGTCAGATTTCATGTGGCAAAGATGTGAGAATTAAATGGAAGAAAAATGCTATGCATCTCTAAGGACCTGTGTAAAACCACGTAAACTGTGGTGGTGTGAGGTTAATAATGGAATTATAGGTGGAAGCAATTCGTTGAAGTGCCTGGATTGATTTGCATTAGAAGCATGGAGGATAACATTGGCTGCTATGAACACATAGGAAGAGAGTGCCTGCATTTTACATATAATATTCAGTAAGAACTCCATGCACCTTGTAATTCTTTATAAATGAAGGCAAAAGGTTTTAAGTGGGAGGTCAAGATCAACAGCCAGTCAAATTTTATGTGAAAAAATTTGGAAAATGTCATTGCAGTAAATGTCTCTCATGACAATAAAATAGCCCTTCTGATCTGAAATAATTCGAGTCCATCTAACATGTTAAAAGGAACATATGAAGCAGAAAATGGAATTCTCAGACAAAGATAAATAAGATGCTGAAAACAATACTTAGAAATCTGCTTATATAAAAAGAATGCCTTATGAAGTTATGAAAACACCAGCATTTCGTATTTTTATTTCAAACCTGAGAATATACCATGGATAAAAATTTATTGATAAAATGCTTTAAGCTAAATTTACACTCAATCCTGCTAGAAAAGAGATCATTTGACAAAACATTTCAGGGGTGGTTGGTGATGTTTATTTGTTTGACTATAAACATTGCTACAATTAAATGTAGGTTTAGGAACAATAGTGACAACATGTCTATGAAATAAGCTGACTTTGGGTTCATCTAATCGTGGAAAAATTGTGCTGATATGACACAAGATTGACATGCTGCATTACGAGAATGGGGTTGACAAATTTATAATCCCTGCAGACTTATAACCAGCAAATGGCACAATTTAAAACACCAATATTAACCTCCCTTTATACCTATCTTGATATGATAAATGAAACATTAAAAATGAGGTAAAAAAAGAATAAATTTGTTTGTATTTTTAAACTGAGAACGTTAGAAAAGAAAAGGAAAGTGAAAAGTGTCAACGGACAACTTGTTGTCCGTTGCTCCTTTATTTCTTTCCTATTGTACAGCTGATTTATTTCCTATTTTGTATATCTAGCATTAGGTATCAGATTGTAGGTTATATATTGAGGCCTAAAATCAGGCAAAAACTCAGGGAGTTTCAATAAACAACACCCATGTAATCTCTATATATGAAAACAGAAATCAAAGGCCAGATACATACAATTTTCAGACAATATTGTGTTATAGTTTGACATGGTATCAGAGCTCTCTCGGTTTGTAAAGTAATCTTTGTTAAGCACCTCTCGGTTTGTAAAGTAATCTTTGTTAAGCACCTCTCGGTTTGGATGTTGGTGTGCTGTCAACACTGCAACTCTCGGTTTCTTGGATTTTGGCTCTGCTTGAAGTCTCTTTGGGTCTCTCGGTAATCTCTGTCAACAAGGCTCTCAGATTACATCAGCCTTTGATCATACAAAATTATTTCTATTCTCGGTGAATCTCTGGTTTTAGAGCGGCATCTTCTGTCCAAACTCTCGGCACCTTCTGGGTTTGTCAAAACAGATCGGGATCTATTGATTTTTTTGGTTCTCGGCATCTTCTGTTCAAACTCTCAGCTTCTGTCAAAATCTCCAGGTTCTTCTTGCTCTCGGTTTCAATTTGAGAAAATTTTCCTCTCGGCACCTGGGTCCAGGGTAGTCAAACTCGCGAGTCAACTCGCAAACTCGTACGAGTTTGCGAGTTGGCTCAGCAAAACTGGTTGAACCGGAAAGAAAAATCGAAACCGGTCAAACTCGGTCAAAATCGGGTTGAATCGTAAAATCGGACCAGATCGGTCCGATTTCACGATCCTCTCAAATCTTTCAAAATTTCAAAATGAAAGCCATTTCCCAGGAGCAAAACTGCAAAAAAGCAAGCACACAAGGAAGATAATCTGAGAGGTGAAGCCTACCGGGAATGATGATCTAAGCACAGAGAGAACAGATCTGGAGATTTTAGGCTCTAAAACTTGAATAAACATGCGTCAAGAGCTCCATACATTTTGGACTGTTGGATCTTGATCATAGAGACAGAAGAGAGAGTCCAGAAGATATAGAAAAAAAAAATATCTTCACCAAAAGAAAGAGAGAGCAAAGAGTACTGGTGTGGCACGACGACTATTCACTAACTGCCTGTAATTTTTCAGCCAGGTTTAGGGAAGATCGGTTCTCAATGTAAATTTTCAAAAGATCGTGAGTTCGGGCTGCCCATAGAGAGTAAGAAAGGAAGTGTGGGTATTATTAAGAAAGATTTTAATAATTGTTTTTTTCCATTATCTCTTGCTTCTTTTTTATTAAACCATGAGGCTTTTTGTTGATTTCTCTCTATGGTGCTTTAATTGTAGTGGCTTGGGTGACAGTAATTATGGTTTGGTTAATAAACTAGTTTACTATTAAGATACAAAAGAGTAAGAATTATATTAAATTTATATTAAATTAAGATACTTTAAATTAAATTAAATTTTTTTTTATATTTTTATATCATTTTCATGTCCTGATTTAAAAATAATTTTTTTTATTTTTTATAGCACACCACCAAAAAACATTTATTTTAAATTTGTTAGTTTTTATCTAATGAAATTCTATGGACATAATTGTTTTGTAATATATTTTTAAGTTATTTTGAATCATGTATGAACCTTAACTAATGAAATTTTATGGCCATAATTATGCTGTATTGTATTCGGAAATATTTTACTTACGATTTTATGATTTTTCTACCTACACGATTTTAGCTATGATTTTACGATTTTTGTACGGACAAATTCGGGTACGATCTTACGATTTTTCGATCCGATTTTTCGAAGCCCTTTCCGATTCGTGTCAAAATCTCGATTTTAACTACCTTGCCTGGGTCTATCAAAATCGCCAGGTTCTTGCTCTCGGTTTCAATTTGAGAAAATTTTCCTTGCTCTCGGTTTCTTGGATTTTATTGCTCTCGGTTGCTTGGATTTTATTGCTCTTTGTTTCTTTTTTATTTTGATTAAACTCTCGGCTTCTTGTGGGTCTTCAATAATTTTCTCCAGCTCTGTGTGTTCATTTGTCTTGGGTTATATATTTATTTGAGATGGATTCAGCACCTATATGTGTCAAATTTTCGGGGACAAATTACTCTACCTGGGCGTTTCAATTTGAACTTTTCCTCCTAGGAAAAGATCTTTGGGGCCATATTGATGGCACTGATGCTACCCCAAAAGATGATACAACAAAAGAACCTAAGGACTCTCCCTCTTGGGCTGTGCTTGATGCCCGAATTATGTCTTGGCTTCTTAGTTCAGTGGAACCACACATTGTTCGAAATCTGCGAGCACATCGTACTGCTCAATCTATGTGGAAGCACTTGAAGCAAGTGTATCATCAAGTTGATGGTGCTCGTCGATTTCAGCTTGAACATGCTATTGCCAAGTTTCAACATGGAAATCTTTCTATTCAGGACTACTACTCTGCATTTTTGACCCTCTGGCATGAATATTCTGATTTGGTTACAGCGAATGTCCCTATTGCCACTCTTCCAACTATTCAGAGTCTTCATGAAAATAGCTGACGAGATTAATTTCTTATGAAATTGCGACCAAAATTTGAATCAGTCCGGTCTTCTTTACTGAATAGATCTCCTGTTCCTTCTCTTGACATTTGTTTCGGTGAGTTGCTTCGCGAAGAACAACGGCTTAGTACTCAAGCTATTTTGGAGCATTCTCATGGTAGTTCTGGGCCAGCAACAATGGTGTATATTGCTCACGGGTAATGATCATCTATGCCTTCTAAAAACTTGCAATGTTTCTGTTGCAAGGGATATGGACATATTACTGCCAATTGTCCTTAGGAATTCTGCTCTTATTGTAAGAAAAAGGGTCATATTATTAAAGAATGTCGTATCCGTCCTCAGAATCGTCAGGCCAGAGCATTTCACGCCTCTCTTAATGTACCTCTAATAGTAAATTATGTTACACATGCCTCTTCTTCAAGTGGTATCTCCACTCTTCCACCTCCAGCAGGAAATTATTGTACACCAGAAATGGTGCAACAAATGCTAATTTCTGCATTATCTGCCATGGGGTTGCAAGGTAAAAATTCTACTAAACTCTGGTACATAGACTCGGGGGCAGAAAATCATATGACAAATACTACTACTGTCTTGAGTCATGTTCAGCCCTATGATGGTCAATCGACTATTCAGACGGCCAATGGTAGTTTCTTGCCTATTACTACTGTTGGTGATGCCTCTTCTACATTCACTAATGTGTTCCTTACTCCTAAACTTTCCTCGAATCTTATCTCGGTTGGACAATTAGTTGATAATTGTAACGTTCATTTTTCTGGTGCTGGTTGTGTTGTGCAGGACCAGGTATCGGGGAAGCCGATCGCGAGGGGACCTAAAGTGGGGCGCTTGTTTCCACTATTTTTACCTGTTCCAACATTTTCTTCCATTAAGTCACCTTTTTGATGTGGTACGTACTCTCTTGTTAGAATCCTCTGTTCCTTCCATGTTTTGGGTTGAAGCTCTAAAAACTGCTACCTACTTGATTAATCGCTTACCCTCTCAAGCCTTACAAATGGAGTCTCCATTTTTTCGCTTGTTCGCCAAACAACTTAGTTATGATAATCTTCGTATTTTCGGCTGTCTGTTTTGCTCTCTTACCACCCCATGAGCGACATAAATTATCTGCTCAATCTGTTAGATGTGCATTCTTGGGATATAATTTATGTCAAAAAAACTGTCTGTTACGATCCTACTTTACGACGTACACGTATTTCTAGGAATGTTATTTTTTTTTAGAATCAACAATTCTTTCCGGTGTCCTCTGTGTCCTCTCCTTCTACTGTGGTCCTCCCTTCATTTGAGTCACAAGTATCTGATCTTCATCCAGTCAACTCTCGCTTTAAACCAGGTATTGTGTATACAAGATGCTCCCGCCCACAGTCTCCTCCAGCGGCTAACTTGATATCTAATCCTCCCACAGTCCAAATTCAGACAAATGATGAACCACCAGAACCCTGGGTACGTCACTCATCTCGAGTGTCCGTACCCCCGGATAGGTATGGGTTTTCCACTTCCAGGTCTGGTAACTATATTTCAGCTCTTACTGTTGCACTGTCTAATGTTGATATACCTACATGCTACTCACACGCTGCCAAGCATGATTGTTGACGACAGGCTATGCAGAAAGAAATAGCTGCTCTAGAGGCTAATCACACTTGGGACATTGAGCCATGTCCTTTATCTATTATTCCCCTGGGTTGCAAGTGGGTTTACTCAGTCAAAGTCCGATCTGATGGCAGTTTAGACCGTTACAAGGCCAGGCTTGTTGCGCTTGGGAATCATCAGGAATATGGGGTCAATAATGAAGAGACATTTGCTCCAGTGGCTAAAATGACTAGTGTGCGTATGATTCTGGCTCTTGCTGCTTCTAGTCATTGGCCGCTACATCAGATGGATGTCAAAAATGCATTTCTTCATGGGGATCTTACAGAATGCATTTATATGAAACCGCCTCCGGGATTATTTTCTTCTCCGACTTCACATGTGTGTAAGCTTTGTCGCTCTCTTTACGGTCTCAAACAGGTTCCGAGGGCCTGGTTTGATAAATTCTGCACCACTTTACTACAGTTCTCATTCCAACAGAGCAAGCATGATACTTCCTTGTTCCTTCGGAAATCAGTCGTGGGTATTGTTGTTCTTTTGGTGTATGTTGACGACATTGTGATTACGAGTTCTGATTCAGCTCTACTTGATCAACTCAAAACTCATCTTTCAGAAGCATTTCATATGAAAGATCTTGGGTCCCTCACTTATTTTCTTGGTCTTGAAGTGCATCGTAGCTCCTCGGGCATTTCTCTAAATCAGCATAAGTATGCTAGTGATGTGGTGGCTACAGCTGGTCTACAGGATGCTACTTCGGTTGATACTATGGAAGTGAATATCAAGCTTCGTAAAGAAGAGGGTGACTTAATTGCTGATCCCAGTTTATATCGAAAATTGGTAGGCAGCCTTGTTTATCTCACCATTACTAGACCGGACATCTCATTTGCCGTACAACAAGTCAGCCAGTTTCTTCAGGCTCCTCGCCATCTTCATTTGGCTGCTGTTCATCGGATCTTACGCTATGTTCACGGCACGGTGGCTCGTGGGTTATTTTTTCCTACAAACAACCCTCTTCACCTTACAGCTTATAGCGATGCGGATTGGGCAGGTTGTGTAGATACTCGTCGATCCGTCACTGGTTGGTGTATGTTCTTAGGAGATGCATTGATCTCTTGGAAGAGTAAGAAACAAGATCGAGTATCTAAGTCCTCTACAGAATCTGAGTATCGGGCAATGTCTCTTGCTTGTTCTGAAATCATTTGGCTTCGAGGGTTGCTTGATGAGCTTAATTTTTCTGCCACTGACCCTACACCTCTCCATGCCGATAATACGAGTGCTATTCAGATAACGGCTAATCCTGTCTTTCATGAGCAAACGAAGCATATTGAGGTGGACTGTCACTCTATTCGTGAAGCCTACGACGCTCGTGTTATTACTCTTCCTCATATTTCCACCAACCTGCAAATTGCTGATATCTTCACCAAAGCCCTCACATGTTAACGACATTGTTTCCTAAATAGCAAATTGATGCTGATTGACCATCCTGCATCAATTTGAGGGGGGCTGTCAACGGACAACTTGTTGTCCGTTACTCTATTTCTTTCCTATTGTACAACTGATTTATTTCCTATTTTGTATATCTAGCATTAGGTATCAGATTGTAGGTTATATATTGAGGCCTAAAATCAGGCAGAAACTCAGGGAGTTTCAATATACAACACCCATGTAATCTCTATATATGAAAACAGAAATCAAAGGCCAGATACATACAATTTTCAGACAATATTGTGTTATAGTTTGACAAAAAGATCACATGTTATAAAGTTAATAGATGTAGCCAACAACAAGCTGTATTTGTTGTTAATAAGTTATGCATCTCATGTCCATGTTGCCTTAACAGTTTTCCATCATGCCTTAAAAGTATGTTCAACACAAGTTGTGGCTCCTAGGATGGTTATTGATTAATACGATTAAGTAATCTTAGATGTGATTGCTTACCCTAATAGGTTACCCTAATTTGTCAACTTCTATAAAATAGGAGTATTTTTGATGGATTTCATTTATGAGTTACAACAAACTCAATTCAAGTTATTCTTTTATCTATAAAATTATGCCATTACCAAGAAGCTCAGAGCAAAAGCTCTCAAATGAGAAGCATCTCACCTTAAATTACATTTCCTGCAAGCAAGTTGCAAATTTTAATGTTATGACACTATAAGTGACTGTTCCAGCTTGTATCAAACCATAACAAGAAGTTAAGATGCAAGAAGGGCTTTTCACTCAAAAATAGAATTACCTGAGGCTTCATGTTATAATCTCGTAATATAGGAACCAATTGTTCCCTAACCTGAGAATTAAGCAGAGATATAGGATTAGAATAAAGGAACTTTAACACACAAGAAACAAATGAGATAAAAACACCTAAACATGGGAAGTAATAAAAAGCCCACCAAACTTCATCACGATATTGAGTTACTAACTCCATTCTATTTTTGAGGTCGCATTTACAAATAATGCAGAAGAATCATAACACAGAATCTCATGGACTAACGTCAAATAGACTGATGTGAATCAACAGATTAAAATTCTTAGATGACAAATTGGAGTAAGGGTTGTTGATTTTAGGCAATTGGGGATTTAAGAATTATTTTGTTGGTGGAACTGAAAGGAAAAGGACAAAAGGGAACTGCCCGCCAAAATAGAAAGCAAGATATTCTTTTTCAATCAATTTTCTGAAAAACAAATATTATGGTGACAGAGTTGAACACTTTCAGATTTTAGGATTGTGGCTTTCTCCACGAAGAGGCCAGCCATGAGCATCTGAAATTGGATACCAACACAGATTACATGTGTATGACGTTATCAAGTCATATTGGTAATAGTTCTATGTCTGTAAGGTGTTATTCAACTTCCAAACAATCTAGTATAAAAAAAATAGAATCTCAAGCTTGTTAGGTTCTTTAATGCCATTTCCAATTTGGCATCTGACTAGCAGCATAACAGTTTAAATGTATTTCTTTATTGTTTCTTTCATTCATTAATTTATGCATTGCTTTATTTATTATTATTTCAGTTCTATAATTGCACAAGGCAGGAGAAGATATTTGAATAACTTCAACTCCCCTTTAAAGTAGATTCTTTTGATTTGAGACTTTGTTTCTAACAGCTCCATCCAGATTTTCACATTTGATGATATACTTAAACGGTGGTGGGTTATTTATTTAATAACCTTCTGTACGCACAAAGGAGAGAAAAAAAAAATTGTTTTTATCTGTCAGGTTGATTGAAAGTTTTAATCCTAGAAAGATGTGGTTTTCATCTTAGCTTGCTCCATTTTTTCTCCTACAGATTTTCCGTTGTTCCCTCAAAGTTATATACACAAGGGGGGGGGGGGATAAAAAAGGAATGCACCCCCTAGCACAAAGATTTCTAGATTTACCCAGAACATAAAATTTCTTACCAACAATGGGAATTTCAGGTAGATGTTAATTGCAAAAGTTTCCAAGTATTGACGAACTGCAGGCAAATTATTTCTCTGGAAAAGGACACAAGCAGCAAATCATTCATATTAGGCAGTAGCAATAACTCGATAACCAGTATTTATTATTGCAAAGGATGCCTTATCATTTTCTGTGGTTATGGATTTGACTGACAAGTGACCATTGTTTTTTTCTCAAATAACTGATGGTCAAAACTTGCGGTACTTCATGATTCATAAAAATCATTTCCACACTAACTAGGATTGACAGAATATTATTAAATTCTGAGGTAATAAAAATTCCGCCAATCATTTAGTAAAATTTGCTTATATGCATATTAAAGGACTAATAATGTTGTGGAGCAACACTTACATAGAGGGATATGTGCAAGTTGTGAGTAACTTGCGCAACTATATCATCAGTAACAAATCGCGACAAAACACATATCATTTGCCAAGCACGTATTTTACGTCTATGGATCTGTTCAAAATAAATGTGCAAATAAACAAGATAGCATAGCAGCAAAGATCAACTTTGCAAATATAAACAATATAAGAAGCAAAAAGCTTGTAACAACCATTATGATCAAAATCTTTTACTTTTCTAGACAATGTGATTCCCAAGTTCTTAGGTTTAAATATGAAATCCAATAAATAATGGAACTGTCACACAATTTGTTGATTTTGTTATAGCAAAAATTACCACATTAACCAACAAGTTCTTTTGTTTTTCCAAGAAAGATATACAGTTTTTTTTTTATTTCCACATCATCTACTTGATTTTGAGTAATTCTAGATATTTTTTATTGCCAACTTTCAATTGTGAATCACATATTAATTATCACTCACCCCACTATACTTTTTATACAACTCCTTTGCAAGATCTTTGTCATTCACCTGCATCAACATTAGAGCAGTCAAGACCAGTGTCCACTGATATAGTATGAGATATTCTATTGAAGAAAACGAATATGCACCAGTTTAGCAACGTGAAGAATTTAGTCATCTCTCCCTGTAGTATTTAGAAATTACACGATGCAAGCATTCTGAATGAAGCAACTCCTCTATGTTAAGAGATATTGCTCTCTTTTCAAGAAAGCATGATCTTCCATATTGCACTTCCTTTACATCTTTTTGCAGTAATATTTCTATCAAAAAGATCTGGATAAAACTAAATTCACTGCCTCTAGATCAATCCATGCATCACAAACACTTCTCATTTTAGCATTAGATCTTTAGGTAAACAAGTGCAAAGCAAAGTATAAACTATGTCAGTAGTATATAAACCATGCCAGAGGCTGCAAATCGCAGGAATTACAAGCAACACAGACAGAAGCACACAATGCTTCACTTACTAATTCAGATGAACAAATCAACTGTGTACCAAACAAATTGTCTCTAGTGACAAGAAACTAAATTTTCCATAAAATAAAACAAAAAAGAAGACTTTTTATCCAAATATAAAGAAAAGAAGACTTTAAGGCATACTTGATTGAAGTACTGGGGTTGAAAATTAAAACACAGGGCTCCACCCCCAACACAAACAACTTAAAAAATAGTTTGAATCTGAATTGTATTTTTTTAGCTATTTTACCTCTTTATACTTAGTTTTATTTATTTCATCTTCTTCAATGTACAGATGTTTACACAGCTCATACGCAAAAATTGCACTGGAAAGGGATTAATTTTTTAGTTCCGCAATATCCAGAATCACCATATCACTAAAAAAAGAGCATACTCTGGTATAAGTGTGCATCCCTTTCCTCTACCAAAACCCAATAGATGAACCAACACAACTCCTCCACCGTAATCAGAACTGCTCATTGCTTGCTACCAAACGAAAAACACCCTTCCACAAAATCCAAAAGAAAATGCAAAACCAAAAAAGTGTGATGATTTGCATTTTCTTGAGATTTAGAGGAGAGAATCAATCACCATTAGATTTTTCTTTTGGCAACAAGATTCTTGAGAAAGATCATCACTCCGTTGACGGAGAGGATTCATAAATGTCCATCAAAACACAAGACATTCAACTAAAATCAGTAATTGAAACACCCAAGCATTACTTAAATCACATTACCAATTATTGACTAGGTAAAATTAGAAGAAAAATTCTAACTGCATGTGTTGTAGGGCATAAGAATGCATAATAACAGGTCAAGAATGTCAAGACCCACAAGAGAAAATATCTAAAAATATTAAGCAACCATAAGATATCCAAGTAACATCTCTTAACACAGTATTATTTCCATTTGAGGCGAAAATTATAAATTAATACCACAAAATCAAGAAGCTCCAGCAGAAACAATTTTCCTGATTCAAGAGCAGCATGACAATCTTCATTCTCTTTTGCCGATCCCACCAAATTGGCCAAGTCAGCAAGCTTGTAAAAAAGAACAGCTACAGATACACGTGCATACAATTCTGTGTTGATGAATGCCTACGAGAAGTCATGAATCAGAGCAACATGGTAAACAACTCCATATTGCAACAATACATATATTAAACCCAATAATTTATAATACCATCATTCAGTTTCCATAGATGACATATTAACATCAAATTAGATGAATGCCTACGAGAAGTCATGAATCAGAGCAGCATGGTAAAGAACTCTATATAGCAACAATACATGAATTAAACCCAATAATTTATAATACCATCACTCAGTTTCCATAGATGGCATATAAATTAACATCAAATTAGATACTTAATAAAATTGATGACAGGTGACATGTTTTTCAAACTCCTCCAAGAGAAAATGAACACCTAGAAGGAAATCTAAACCAAAGAGGTACTTTATTTCTTAGTGTGATGTGAAAGATTGGAAAATTTATAGCAAAGGTTAGAGAAGAGTTTGCTAAACTACCAAGCTTAATTTATCAAAACAAAAACATCTAAGAAAAAATTCTTCCAAAGTTTTCACATCTACGATCACTGCATCACCAAAAGATTTTTCCCCCCTTTTATCGAGCTTATGAAGATAGGCCAGTTTTGAGGTCTATATTTTGTTTACCTGCAGTTCTTTATAGCAAAATTGTTGTCTTTGATATTAAGCATTTTGCAAGTGTCTGGTTGATCTCGAGTGTTTTTTTTTTTTTTTGTAAACAAGCTCATTTACCAGTAGTTTTCTTCTGATAAAAGACAACAAGAAGTTCCATTCCTTCATTTTTTGGCAATCTTCTCTTACAAGAAGCAGCTATAAGGTGGTTTTATGCCCAAAATTTATGACTTGTAAATGCAAATTCGTCTCAAGTAACCATATCATACAAAAAAATAAAATTGATAAATTGAACAACTTACTTCAGTCAGCTCAGGGTCTGGGCTTTTCCCCAATAATGACACTTCATTACTTGCATCTTGATTGTCAGATAATTCAGCTTCAAAATCCTCATCAAATGCAACTAAGCAAGAAAATTACCAGATTGGAAGTATTTTTGTAATATAAACAAAGAAAAGAAATGAACTTAAAAAAGTGATATAGGGTAAGAAGCATGCCACGCACCAGAACCATAAAGTGTTAGCAACTTCAGTTCTTTCATGTAATACTTAATAGTCCTTGGATGAGAGAGCCACAGCCCTGTTAGATGTAATGCTGTAAGGCGAATTGTACGAGGACTTTTTGTACCTTCCTCGATAACATTTTCAACAAACTGCAAAATTAATTAATAGATAACATAGCAACCATGTTTAGGCAATTGAATGTATAAAATGTGGTTGTGTACAGGCACCTAAAGGAAACACATACCCACTTCAGAGGCCCAGGCCTATTGTTGGTTAAATGCATGCCCTCATCTGTGAACACAGAACGATGCAAGACAGAAGACAAAAGAGCAGCAATAGATGCCACTCTTCGCTTGTTGCAATTTACATGCAATATCCAAGATGAACTAACCAAACGCCACATCATCTGCATCAAAATTGAGATCCATCCAATGGATATGTCAAGAAAAGGTCCATCATTTAATTGAAGAGAACAGCACAAGCAACAAAAGATGTAGAATATGAAAATTATGGGAAAATATGAAGGTTCACTTCAGAACAAGGGTAGCAGCAATAAGTGCACAAAGCCAAACTATGACGATGAGTTATCAAGTTAGCATGATGTGACAAAAAACAAGTTTTTGATGAAGGTATGAGACAAAAGTATATGAATAAACGAAAAGGACAGAATTTTCACTAATGACATTGTGCACCTTTTGATGCCTCATAAGAAGAAAAATCAAAATATAAAAAATATAAAATAAAATAAGAGCAAATATTGGTTTTGGAATACAAGCTATTGCACTCAAGAATGAATGACAAATTCAACACTAGCATTCCATTTTAAGTTCCAACAACAATCCACCCAGGGCAAGCCTCTCAGAAACTACAGATAACATCAATAACATTTGAAGTGAACAGTCTTTGAATTTTGATTCCACATCAAAAGAACTAACAGGCGCTGTGCATTATATATAGTGCATATTAACAATTCCTAGTTTCTACCTGCCCCTGGGTGATGGACAGTGGATTTAGTAGTCAACAGGTGATCTAGAAACATGAACCCCTCATAGCATAGAACAGAAAGTACAACTATGACATCAAAAGCAAGAGAAGATGTCACAAAATTAAAGCCATGTCAAAGTGTTTGTAAAGCTGATGCAACAGATCCAGATGAAAAGAGTAGTGAAAGCATTAATGATGGAAATGCATTAATTTAAGAGAGCCATAAATAGCACACTCCAACCCTCTTTTCCATAAAACATATTCCCATTAAGTAAAAATGTTTGTAAAATTTAAAGTAAAGACTTTCACAAAGATCTAAGACTGGAACCACCAAATGCAGGTTCACATGCTGACTGAGAAGGTTTAAAGAAATGCATAAGGAGGCTGCTCAAACCAGTAAACTCCATCCTTTAAGAGCCCAGTAACAATCATACATAGTCTAAAATGGCTGCAGATATTGCATGTGCATCTCTGTCAACCAGCTTAAAATCTCAGGTGAGACATTCTTAACATAATATCAGAGCATGCTATTATTGTGTTTTGCCGTTGTTGTTGCTGCATTCTAGGTCCACATGCTGTCATCTAGGTCAAGTTTAAAGTTTGGAAGGGGCTTATTTATTATATGGACCTCTCCAATTATTACTTTTAGATTGGATGCTTTGACTTGTCTAATCCCATTCCTAGTAAAAGAACCATGATCAGTAGTATAGCACCATGGTAGTATAGCCAAAGCATCCCTTTGCATTACAGAACGTATCAAGCACACAATCCTGCAAAGGCAACATGCACGAACAGATAGAGAGAGTAGTAAATATGAGATGAACCTGAGCATCCACACCATTGCATGAGGAAACAGGTGAATCTAACTTTCTTGAGGCAATCAGGCCTAGAGCCAATCTGACAGATCTCAGCATGGGTAAAACAGAACCTTCCCCAGCATTATCAAGACTGCAAATTCGTGAAAGAAAATTTGTGAGAGGTTTTTTCTTCAAATTACATCTATTACAAATGCAGATTCATCTACCCCAACATGAACAGTAGGCAACAATAACATGGGATATTAATAGACAACATAAATCCACTATTTCAAAGCAGTCATTGCCAAGAGATTTTAAGCAACAATCCATTTCTGAAATAAAATTAAGATCGCTATTTGAAGAGGAAAAGGAAGAGAAATACAAAGCCTGCAAAAACACTCCTTAACTGATAATGAGAAAAGGGAGGGAAAGAAACAAGTAAGAAAGAAAAAGGAAGCCATCTGAAAAGTAACCAATAAGAAAACTATATAAAAAATAAAATCAGTGAAAAATATGTCACACATGATTGCCATTACTACCATACTTAATTGAATAATCTTGCAGAAAAGGAAAGGTATTCAGGAAAATAAGTGCTAAAGGGAAAAGCACCTTTCTTCTTACCTTTCAACAAGATCACTGAAAATACATCTGATTGCTGAATCTGAGAAGAACAAGCTGCCATCCTCTAAATTTAGCACATTCCCAGGAGCAGAGTAAGGAATAGACAGCAGGGACTCCAGGCAAATCCACTGAATAAGTACCAACAGATGAATTAAATTAATCAATTATTTATTTTCATCATTGAATAAGGGGAATTTCAGGTGATGTGTGCAATGTTAACAAGTCACTAGAAAACAAGGATGAAATCCTTCTTTGGAGGAAGGGAAGTCATTAATCAGAGGAATTTAGAGTCACGTGAATGGCATTAACTGTTGAACATGGTCATGACCATTTAAAGGAGGGATGCCCTTTTAATAACATTGAATAAAGATGGGGAAACTAATGAAGAATGGATAGTCAATCAGAAAACAGAAAAGAAGGGACAGAAATTCCCATATTTCAAAAATTTAATTCCAATATCACAATGCAGAGACAAACAGCAATGACAACTAGCATTCCCAAGCCATCCAAGCACCAAACAAGAAGTTGAAATAGAAGTCATGAATAAAATATTCTTTACCTTCTGGTTTAGCAAAACAGCCCGTCGAGTTCTGGCCAGAACTCCAACAGCAAGGAGATTATTGATATTCTGAAGAAAAGAAAGAGCCAAAGAATCTAAGCAGCATTTGACTTCTTCTGCAGGTGCTGAAAATTCATCATTTTCTCTAATGAGATCCAAAGATAGTGGAGAGGATGTCGAAACTAGAGCTCTCAGAACAGGAGCTAGTGCTTCATATGCTGCCAGACAAATTTCTGCTCCAGCCTTATATGAAACATTTAAATCAATCAAGAAAGTTAGCTCAAACAAACTATAAAATTTTAAGACATGTTCCAGTCAAGTTATTAAGCACCTCAGAATCACAAGTTGGAGAGGAAACTGTCTTCCAGAAGAATTTCCACAAAAAGGCCCACACAGAACTGAGCTTAACATTACTTTTAAATTGTGCGCACCATGATGAAATGGATGCAACCGCTTGCATTGATATTATCTACTCATCACAAAGGGAAAACATACCCATAACAAGCATCAATAAGAGCAGCTTTTGATAATTAACAAATAGAAGATAAAATGCAAGCAAGCAATTCAAGAGAGAACAAACCAACACCTACAGAAATGTATGTCTTAGTGTGAAACAAGTTAAGCAACACAAATAAGGCTTAAGCGTGATCATTAATTGACCAAACCCATAAAAGGTTGTGAACCATTCAGCTCACAATGGGTGGTCCTCAATAACCCAAAATCTACATAAGCCTAGCAAATATTCAATAGGAAATTGTTAATACAAACGTTAGAAAGGAGATGCTACACACAGCTCAGGCTACATGTGTGAAGAATTTTCTTTTCAGCAAAAGTGGGGTCCTCAATAAAATGATCTAAAAGATAAAATTTAAAAAATCCAATAGAATAGCAAACAATATCAAAACAACAGCTCGTAGAGGAAAAGAGAAATTAGACACTGTAAGATTCCACTTTGTGACTAATATATAGCAATGACCAGAGTTTATTGCCTCCAAGAAAGATGTAGAAGAGTTTTGATAGTTCATAGAGGAAGAACAAATATCATGCATTGTTAGACTCCACCTTGTGACCAATATATAGCAATGACCTCGGTATTTTTACCTCCAGGAAAAATTTAGAAGACATTAATTATGCTGGAGCTACAACAATACAGCCCAAACAGTGTGTTTGTGTGCACATGAAGACTCCTTTTCATGCTTCAATAATAGATCAAGTTTAAACAAAAGAAACCAAGGAAAACATACAGCTTGCAATATAGCAGTGGTGGTAGAAGTTGACAACCGGCGTTGACTGCGGCCTCCAAGCTTTCCTCTCACAGAACCAGGAAGAGTCGTCTCTTCAGTCATGCTAGACCAAAATATGTAAGAAGACATGTCGGCAAAAGAAACCAGTTCCTCCTACATGCCACAAGGAAAAAAGGAGTTGTGTCATTGAGTACCATCATAACAAATTGCAAAGAGCCAAATCATGTAGCATTGACAATTGTGGAATTAGTTCTCAATACCAGTATGAACAGGAAAAGGTCGTGAATTCTTCCATTAATCATTGAAGCCTCTGTGTAACACAATTGATCCACCGTATCAAGCAAGCTAATCTCTGATCTTCTTTTAATTTTGATACCACGTTGGGTGAATCTCTCCTGCATTATTTGAATCTCCGCAACCAAGCTCCTAGCAAGGACAAGAAACTTCACAGGTAACCATTTTAAATGACTCTGTTGTTTGCAGATGTTGACGCCACAATTTTGAAAAAACTGCAAAAATAAAGACACATTTGTGTCAGGATATACAGAGATGACAACAATGCAGCAGGATATTGTACTGTTATACAAGTTAATTATTAGTCCAATTGGACAAGTACATCATAACCATAAGCTTTGTCATGTGGAAACAGCAGGTTGGTCTTCCTCCCTTCTAATTGGAAAAAACAACAAAGGTTTCCCCTTGGTTCCCTTCCCAGACCTTGGATGAAAAAACTAAAACACTTAAGAAAAAATGTGCCTTGTTAAGGCAGTGAAGTCACAACAGGATTTCATGTGCCCCATGCTACTCGGGTCAGAGCGTAAGCTAGTGATGCTTTTGGCCACTGGGCTCTCTCCATCTAGGGTACAACATTCCTCTGCTTTGCCTAGCAGCACATACCCAGACAAAATGTTTTGCATGACAATAGAGTTCACTGTAATAAAGCAGAATGCTATTTCTGACAATCTGAAAATATATATGGTATGAAATACAAGAGCTAGAATGGGGTGTGTTGTCAACATAACAGCAAAATTTGCCGTTCGCATAGCATGAATGGGGTGTGCTGTCCCTATCTGAACCCCAAATATTTGCAGGAACTAATGAATTTTACACATCAAAATATAATATTTTCATGTGCATATAACAAGCTATACGTATGGCTATATACTAATTAAGAGTCTTAAATATCATCAGCTGTTTTCCTTTAATAACATCCAAAGGAAAATGCCCTTCAGGATTTTTCACAAGTGGCTACTCTTGACCAGAAGCTACAGCCTAGTGCTTGCAGGTCCAAGGCTTTTGACAATGCACAAAGCAATGCCCCCTATCCACATGTAAGTGCTTAGACATGCCATTAGCAATTCTTTCAAGTAAATTCCCTTCCATCAAAATGTAGTGTGAAATGCTATAAAAGGCGGTCAGAATTGGTAGAAGGCAATGGAAGATGGCATACTCTCAATATCGGTGCTAGTTGATGCTCCCCTTTGATTATAAGAAAAAGGGCTCTTGCCCATCTTTTTGCTTCAGATTCCCATGCATCCAAGTCTTCATCATCTAAACTCAAAAAAGCATTAACCAAATGTTGAGAGCTTGTAAACCTTTCTGGGAAGTCCTGAAGATTTTTCAGAAGTTGAATCTCAGCACCGCAACAATTTACATTACAATGTTCCATAGCAGACCCCAAGAGCCATTCTTGTGTTTTTAATCTTAAAGAACCTGAGGGAGAAACAGGGGCATGAGGACATCCTCCACAACAGAGTTGGAAAAAAAAAGACGAGCACTAGGAGAAATTACCTAAATATGTAAGAATCATGGTACTAAATACTAAAATTTAGAAGAAAAAAATTGCAATTTCCAGCAGTTCATCATACGCAATGTAAACATACCATCACGGTTACTTGTGAATATTCACTACATATGCAATGCCAGTGCTGAAGGTAAACATGATGGATAAAGGGGATGTGATCAGTACATGGCCACCATAAACATAAAATCAGATCTCATAAACATGCATCCTAAATAGCAATTTAGTTTTTTTTTTCTTCATATTTACAAGCAATTGGATATCTATGGGTCCCTTTGGGCCACGGCTTGAGACTAGTTATACCAAGTCATACCAGCTCTATAGGTCGACAAGGACCCACCTTGCTGTTTCAGGACAAGGCCGCCATGCTCAGTAGCTCACTAAAGAGCAAATTTATTTGATGCTTTGCTAAGTTAAAAATAGCCACCCACTCAAATGGATATCTAACCAAGTTGGCAGTGCATTGTTCCAAGGGCATCAGAACCTAATCAGTAACATGATTTCTATTTCTTAACAGCAAAAAAAAGGATTTCATAACCATGAGATATACATGCAATGATGTAGGTATGTTTAGATAAGGCACCGCCAACCATTTTGATAAGGAGTAAACACAAGAAACAACAAATGTTACGAGCATAACAAAAGTTCCCTGTTGCTAATAAGTCATGGATGAAAATGTTGGCATGTTCACGGAGCAAGGAGGAAAAGATGATCTGATGGTGGAACAGAACGACCATAAAACAAATAAGCAAGACAACTCAAGGCAGCAGGAAACAAAAATATATTACTGAAGTGCATGAATCCACATGGCATAGTTACCCCCATAATCAGTAAAAGTCCGTGGTAGTGTGGCAATGAAGTGCAAGAGAATCTCAAGAGGAACATCAAGTGCACTGACCAGCAAAGCAGCAGCCTCCAGAACTTTTTCACAAACTGGAAATGTTAAAAATAAAAGGAACCAACAAAATCATTTACAGAATGGTAAGGTGGAATTTCAACTAAATGCACAAATGTTATTATCTGACTACAATAGATATTAGGGACCTTGAAGTCGATAATTGGGGTTGAAATGTTGCTTGCTGCTCTCAATAACAAATCTCAGAACATCCAAAATGGCTGTTTGACTATCAGAAAAGTTTTCTGGAGAAGATTTCACCAGCACCTCATCAGGAAAAGCATCTTCACTCCATTTCTCTTCACTATCATGCCCTCCTACTCCACGTGCAGCTGAAGCAATACATTCTGCAAGACCCATTAATCCAGCTCGACCAAAAGAGAAATGTTTGGCAACAGATGCTAAACTATGCAAAAAAGCAATCCCTTCCCTGCAAACAACATGAGATCAACTACATGTATTACCCTTTTTTTTTCAAGAACTTTTTTTGTTTTTCAATACAGTGATGCACAGACAATGATTTTTTAATGTGCCCCCACTCAATGGAGTGATGTTTCTTGGAGTCCACTTCTTAGTCAAATAGTAATGTATCACATGCATTACCCACTTTATTTACCAAGAAGCATTTTTTATTATTAATTTTTATAGAGTAATTCACAGTCAGTTTTATTCTTTTTTCTTCTTGTTTCTTCAAGTGCTGGAGTGTTGTCATTTCACGTAGGAATACCCTAATGCTAGAACACTCCATCTAATTAAGCAAATAATAAATAGAATTAAACATTTGTGGCATTGAAAGCTCACCACAGATTTTTAGAAAGAAAAAAACATAGATCCATTAAAGCTGCACTTTTTTTTCTATTTAAAAGGTGTTGGATGCAAAATGATGCAGACACTTCCCAGGAAAACAAACACACAAAAAAAGGGAAAGGGAAAGAACCCTGAGTGGAAGCCAAACTATCTGTTGATCCAATAAGCTATATTGGTAAAGTTTTTCGCAGAACAATATATGAGATGAATCAGGTTCCACACAACAAACAAGTGAGTTAATCAACACTTGGGTAGCAAACTCATCACATATAGGATGGTATACCTTGTATTTAGGTGACTTGTATATTGATGCAAGAACCTGGCTGCACCTTCAATAGTCTTTGAATTGTATGCCCCTTTTACACCTAAAAACAAGTTAACAAATAATCTAATGAAACATTATATTCCAACCATATTTTTGCTAACGAAATTTGAGTGGAGCAAGAGAATAAATTAAAAAATCTTAACAAAAGAGAACACCGAATGGCTATGCATAAAATGACGGAACAGAAAATACAAAATTACAATTATTATGGTTATTTCTAGATTTCAAAATTTTATGAAAATGTAAAAAGGTCGAGTTAGCTGGCCTCACCCATAAGAATCTACTACATGATATATCTTCCTTTTGAGTAGCCCATTGCAAATTTGAATGAGCATATTGTTGACTGAAGAAGTACCATGAAAAGTTCAAAGAGAGTGACTCTATTTCGTCTCCAATGAAGGGCTCAAAAAGGTTACAATGCCCCCTTAAGGATTCCAAAGACTTTATTTTTTATGCATGCAAATCACAGCAGCTCTGAAAATGAGATCACCAGAAACAACTGCTATTTGACACCAAAGTGATGGGAGATTTGGGGCCACAAGAATTTCAACTTTTAGCACTGCCTCCAATTAGTAGCCAGCACATGTGGATTAAAAAGAAAAAGAACTCCCAACATATAGAATCATATATGGGACTGGACTATATGATTACTGTAGAAAATTGTATTTCAATCTCATAATCATCACTGCCTAGGACCTAGGATATATACAACATCTATATTTCTAATTTAGGATAGTTATTAACTACACATAAATAGCTATCAATGCTAGATCCTAAATAATAGGGAAGTATTTGACTTCCCTTTTATACATCTTACGAATCTGCCATTCAATACTTCCCCTCAAGCTGGATGGAAGAGATCTTTCATTCCAAGCTTGTCTGGTGTGTTCTTGAATGTAGGATTCTGAACTCCTTTAGTAAGTATATCTGCCAGTTGCTCTCCTGTAGGCACATAGGGAGTGCATATCAGTCCACTCTCTAGTTTTTCCTTGATGAAGTGTCTGTCAACCTCCACATGCTTGGTTCTGTCATGCTGCACTGGATTGTGTGCTATTGCTATAGCAAATTTGTTGTCACAGTGGAGCTTCATTGGTCCTTCCCACTTGATTTTTAAGTCTTCCAGAATAATTTTCATCCATAATAACTCACAAATTCCAAGTGCCATTGATCGAAATTCAGCCTCTGCACTTGATCTTGAAACAACATTCTGTTTCTTGCTTCTCCATGTCACAAGGTTCCCCCCTAGAAGTGTACAATATCCTGAGGTTGACCTTCTATCTGTCACGGCTCCTGCATAGTCTGCATCTGTGTAGCATTCCAACTCTAGCTTGCCATGTCTTTTATATAAAACCCCCTTTCCAGGAGTAGTCTTCAAATACCTGAGGAGTCTATACACTGCCTGAAGGTGTGATTCCTTTGGATTGTGCAGAAACTGGCTCACTACACTGACAGCATAAGCAATGTCAGGTCTAGTGTGAGCTAAGTAGATCAGCTTACCAACTAATCTTTGGTATTGGCCTTTGTCAGTCGTGGTCCCCTCTTCATCATTGTCAAGTCTGTGCTTTAGATCAATTGGTGTCTCACATGGTCTGCATTCCACCATTCCTGTTTCTTTTAGAAGATTCAGGATGTATTTCTGCTGGGAGATAAAAATCCCCTCATCTGAATGGGCCACTTCGATACCAAGAAAGTATTTTAACCTTCATAGTTCTTTGATGTCAAATTCTGCAGACAGTCTCTTCCTTAGCTTGTCCCTTTCCATATGATCATCTCCTGTTATGATAATGTCATCAACATAGACAATTAAAATGGTTACTTCCCCTGAATTAGAGTGTTTGATGAACAAGGTATGATCTCCTTGACTCTGCCGATATCCCATAAGTATCATGGCTCTAGTAAACCTTCCAAACCATGCTCTAGGAGACTGTTTCAAGCCATAGAGTGCCTTCTTTAACTTGCAAACTTGATTAGGCAGTAAGGAATGATTGAATCCTGGTGGTGGATCCATATACACTTCTTCTTCCAACTCTCCATGTAAGAAAGCATTCTTAACATCATATTGCTGCATACACCATCCAAGATTAGCAGATAAAGAAAACAGAATTCGTATGGTGTTCATCTTAGCAACAGGAGCAAATGTCTCCGCATAGTCTATCCCAAATGTTTGTGTAAACCCCTTAGCAACCAGCCTGGCTTTATACCTTTCTAGGTTGCCATCTGTTTTGTATTTCAAGGTGTACACCCATTTACACCCTACTGCCTTCTTTCATTTAGGCAGTTCAACTATGTCCCATGTTTGATTCCTTTCTAGTGCATTCATCTCTTCTCTCATGGCAATTTTCCAATTCTCATTATTTAGGGCCTCATGTAGGGTTTTTGGGATAGAGATGGTGTTTATTTTTGAAAGGAATGTTTTATGTGAAGGTGAGAATTTCTGGAATGACATATAGTTAGCCATAGGGTATAAGGGTTTCTTAGTGCACTCCCTTTTTCCTTTTCTAATAGCAATTGGCTGATAGATATTTGGAGAGAGTTCATCAAGAGTAGGAGAGATTTCATTACCTTGTTCAGGTTCAGATTCTTGGGCTTGCAGAGGGGTCAATTCAGGCTGCTGTACTCTTCTTTTATACACCTACAGTGGTTTGTTAGCAATAGTAGTTTCTCCTTGTGGATTTGTAGTGTTTAGGGACTCACATGTTTGTGAAATTGATGTTGGAGACTCATGTGTTTGTAACATAGAAGATGATGATTGCTGTCTAGATGAAATAGGAAATGAAAACATGTCATCCATAGAAAAAACAAGTAGCCTTTTCTTCTATATTTTCCTCCCCCTGAAGAGAAGAGGTGCTGAAATAAGACTGATTTTCATTGAAACTAACATCTTTTGACACAAAGATTTTTTTTGAAGAAGGATGATAACATTTGTAACCTTTTTGTGTGATAGAATATCCTATAAAAATGCATTTAAGAGCCATAGCATCCAGTTTATCCCTTTGATGTTTGTGAATGTGGACATAGGAGGCACATCCAAAGATCCTAGGAGGGAGTTTTGAATAAAACATATTTGTTGGAAAAAATTCTGACAAATACTTTAAAGGACTCTTAAAGCCAATCACTCTTGAAGGAATTCTATTTATTAAATAGGTGGCTGTTAACACGGCTTCTCCCCAGTAATTCTTTGGGACTTTATGTTGAAAAAGTAAAGCCCTAGCAGTTTCAAGTAATGCCTATTCTTTCTCTTTGCCAAACCATTCTGTTGGGGAGTGTTTACACAAGATGATTGATGGATAATTCTTTCTTTGTCAAAGTATTGTGATAGATTTTGATTAAAGTAGTCTCTAGCATTATCAGTCCTAAATCCTTTAATGTCAACCCCAAACTGTTTCTTTATCATTGCTGTAAAGTTTAGCAAAATGTGGCTTACATCAGATTTCTTTTTAATTAGATAAACCCAAGTCACTCTAGTGCAATCATCAATAAATGTTACAAAACCTTTTGATCCTGAAATATTTGGAATGTGATATGGTCCCCATATATCAGAATGGATTATGGAAAATGGAGACATGGATCTTGATTCACTTGAAGGAAAAGGCACTCTATGGTGCTTTGCAAACTCACAAATTTCACAATTAAAGTTTTGAACATCAAGGTTTTCAAATAGAGATGAAAACATGTTCCTAAGAGTCTTAAAAGATACATGTCCTAGACGACGATGATGATTCCAAACATCAATTTTATTTGAATATATTGAAATAAATGATAGGAAAGGAGAGTTATTGCTGCTGCCTTTGCCACTGCTGCCTTGCATTTCAAGCATGTACAGCCCATCCTTGACCCTAGCATGTCCAATCATCCTCCCCGTAGCTAGGTCCTGAAATATGCAGTAATCAAAGAAGAAAGTTACACTGCAATTTATGTCTTTAATGAGTTTTCGAATAGACAGTAGATTTGTAGTGAGATTAGGAACATGTAGTACTCTTTTAAATGTAAAAGAGGGATTAAAAGAAAGTGTTCCTTGGCCTGCAACTGAGGTTACAGACCCATCTGCTACTGTAATTTTCTTACTGTCATGACATGGTTGATAGGATTTGAGGGCATCTGCAGAGGGGGTCATGTGATCTGTTGCACCTGAGTCAATGACCTAGGTGCTGGAATGACTCTGGTTTGAGGCACAAAATGCATGAGAAATTAGAATTTTACCATTTTGAGCAAGAGAGCATGACCCAGATGGTTTCTCCATGGTGTTGAGTAGGGATCTTAGGCTCTCAATCTCCTCCTTGTTAAGTCCTCTTACCTCTGGAGTGTTAGTTTCTGAGGCTGTCTCTTCACCATTAGCCAAGTGTGCATGTCCTCTTGGCTGATTCCACCTAAATCCTCCATTACGCCCCATCCTTGTTGGGGCTATCTGATTCCTTGATAGTGGTCTGCCATGCAATTTCCAGCATATCTCCTTTGTATGGCCTGTTTTCTTGCAGTAGTTACAAAACTGCTCTTCTTTTTGGATTTTTCTCCCTTCAGTTTTTATCCTCTCTGCATCATGTTGGATTTCATTTCTGCCATGAGTTATCATCATAGCAGACCCTTCTGTGTGAGTGGCCTCCATCATCACTGTCCTCCTTCCTTCTTCTGCCCTTATTACTGAAAATACTTCATTGAGTGAGCGCATAGATTCCTTTCCTAGTATTTGAACTCTTACTGGATCAAATTCCATGTTCAGTCCTGCAAGGAATTCAAAAATCCTTTCCCTCTCCACATAATTTTTTAAAATTATTGCATCATCACTGCACTTCATTTTAAAATCTTGATAATAATCTAACTCCAACCAGAAACTTTTCATGATGTTGTAGTATTCAATAACCAGCATATTACCTTGTTTGGTTGTTTACAACTTGGTCTTGATCTCATAGATTAAGGCAGCATCCTTGACCTTAGAGTAGGTCTGTTTTACTGCATCCCACACATCTTTTGCTGTGTTCAGGAACATGTAGGGCCCGCAGACTTCTGGCATTATGGAATTCCATAGCCATGACATAATCATGGAGTCTTCATCCCATAGGGTGAACTTTGGGTCTTCTGGTTTTGGGGGATTGTCTGTTAAATGACTAATCTTTCCTCTTCCCTTGAGAAATGTTTTTACTATCTGTGACCATTTCAGATAGTTTTTTCCATTCAGTCTATAGGAGATCTGCAGGCTCTGAAACTCTCCGGCTGTTTGGGTTTCTTTGGTGGTGTTTTCTGACATGATTTTCTGGTGTTGGGGTGGAAGAGAAGGTTCTGGATCTAGGTTTTATGAGATAGGCTCTGATACCATTTAGAAAATTGTATTTCAATCTCATAATCATCACTGCCTAGGACCTAGGATATATACAACATCTATATTTCTAATTTAGGATAGTTATTAACTACACATAAATAGCTATCAATGCTAGATCCTAAATAATAGGGAAGTATTTGACTTCCCTTTTATACATCCTACGAATCTGCCATTCAATAATTACAAAACACAATAAATCTTTCTTTTCATTTTTAGAGGTAAGAGTAAAGAAAATCAGCAAATTACAAGCACCAGGGACAAAGAAAATCTAGAGCCACTAAGGCTTCACCGCCTTGTCTGTGGCCAGCATCATGCAGTTCACTTGAAAACAGCTAAATAATTCACAAAAAAGTATTCAATCACTGAATAGCCTTTATGACCAAAAATAACGAAAACAAACCGAAATCTTTGTGGTGAACAGGGTCATTCAACCCTTCAATGAATGGTCCAAGAACAAAACTTTCAGACACTGATTTGGCAGTGTTTCCATACTTCAACCATTCAATGCCCAAAAACGACTCCATGATCAAGCACCTAACTGCATTATCATAGACAAAACAAAAGGAAGCAAAATAAATAATTATAGCATGCCTGGAATGGGATAAGAAGAAAAACAGGCCGAAGAAATTTATTGCATGATTCATGATAAAATAGCATTGTCCATGAACAGAATTGTTGATCCGATCACATAATTAGTACAATAAATGATAAGTACCTTGAGGATTATCATGTTGAAAGCCCAGTTGCCATAAAATCGTCACCCAACTAAAGGCTTCACTCAATATATCAGTCTGCTTTTGATGAAATCCTCTGAAGATATAGCTTGTAAAATTATTGTTTGAAACAGAAAATTGAAGCAACAAGTTTAACTGCAAGAAACCAGGCAATGGTATATAATAAATTAAATGTTGCATAGGGCACAAAAAACACATGGTGCTAATTACATTCCCTTTTGCGAGAGAAACAATAAATTAACAGTAAGAATTATCAATTTTATGCAAAGCCAGACTATGTTCTCTTGCTATGTGCCCCTTCACCACTCCATAGTGACAAAATCGATCTGAATGCCCATTTCGTTGGGTTTCTTGGTATTATATAGGTGAGAGTGCATGATATACAAGGTAAGTATTTACAGCCCTAATTATCTGCCATAAAAGAAAAATCAATTCCCTAAATTAATACAAAAACAAATCCTGTAACATAATACATAATCAAATCCTGTAACATAATACATAATCAAATCCCGTGACACATAGTACCTTTTGAAATCATATATTTCCAGATAGGAGGTTCAAAACAAATCAATTCATGACATGAGAAATAAAAGAAAGCTGATTAAGCACCTGGTGATGCCAAGCAGCTTCTACCAAGTGTGTACCATACTCTTCAAGCATTTCATACAGGAGTGTAAAAGCTTCCCACTGTTGCTGACTGTTTAAAGGAGAATCAGCTGAATTGCAGAGTTCCCATACACCTAAGGATTTAGCTTCCTTGTCAGCCCACATTTCCCTCTTTGTCATACCATGTGGAATTGGGTGTTTCTCTGGTGATTTCTTCTCTGAAACCCCAGGGCACTGGCTCCCACCACTTATCTGTAGTACTGTCTTCAATATGTGTAATGATTGCTTCCTTACCGGGCCTTCTCCATCAACCTGACAAGCCCATCACAAAATGAAAGAGAGAGTGACAAACTTTCAGATTCTGAACCACTAAGATCGCTAGCATATCATTGGTAAGAAGAGAAGTGCTCAATTACCAGGCCTCTTTTTATTTCATCCCAAAACTCCCTCTCAGCTCTTACATCAAATTCTTCTGCTTTTGCATTTGCATCAGCATTTCCAAATCCTTCTGTCGAAGAGAAAAAGGACAAGTATAAAGAGAGTACATTATAGGCATCTCTTCTCTCTAAATGTCCAAGACAAAACAATGATCTGCACAGCTTCCAAATTTTCCTAAAGAAAACGTTTCTGCAATACATTTAAATGAGTAAGCATTGCATAAGAAAACACATAAGTAGAAAGCATGTGCAATCAAGTAAGTAATAAAATAATAACTCCTGCATGTAATAATGTCCACAGCACGTATCCATTACCTGGAAAGTATAAACATCTTCCCACGGACTGTGATTTCCAAAGAGCAATGAGAACCAAATGCTTTGAAAATGATTGGAAGAAGAAATCCAATAGTACAAGAACGATGTTCCAAACTTTGTGAAAGCAATCGCTCACTCATGTTACATAGATCCGATAGCAAATTAGAAAATAGCTTTTCGGTATAACAGAACCCATTTGCCAACGTTGATTTTGTGCTGGAAACAGCCTGGAAACTTTGCAGAGCAGCATCCAGGATTAAGGTTAAAATATGGCATGATATTGGTAGTGGAAAGGACCCTGACAAGGACAGCATGGACTCTTTATCCATATCAAAATCATTTTCCAGGTCACTTAAACCATGGTAAATGGAGCAATGACCCCATTCAAAGGCATCTGATTCTTCATTTTGAAACATGCCCATGGACAGACCAGCTGATCTTAGAAAAAATGGTACTAAGTTTGCTTCCAAAACACCCCAGGAATGAGTTGTGCTAATGACACAAAAGAGTGACTCTGCAATCTAAGACGAGAATGTGCATAACAAGCAACCAAATAGACAGTTTAGAAACACGTAATTGGAAATAAGATGGTGAACCTAGTAAGCTGGGTGACAACAGCTGAATACTTTACCTCATTAAGCATTTCACGTTCAAAAGCATGAACCATCTTCATCAATGGAATAAAACATTTCCAGATAAATGACAGCAGACCATCAGTATTATTTCCTGGGGAGAAACATTAATAAGAAACAAGAAAAGGAGTATGTTTAGCTGCAACTTACTCTTTACCCATGTAACAAAGCCTCTTCCATTTAATTCAACAACTCAAATTAAGAAAATAATAGCACTAACAATAATGATACTGAGCAATGAAAACATATATACTGAGAAATAACACGGAGGAAAGGGCAAAAAAAGAAAGGAGATATGATCTAAGAAGATAATGGGAAAATAATTGATAAAATATTGGCACCAGATTATCACCACCATTGAGCCTGAGGGAGCACGTTTAGAGCTCCATTAGGCTTACAATATGAAGGTTTGCTATTGCATCAATTAGGCGTGCAAGAGATTCTATTAATGTATTTGGTTGATAGAACAGGGGTGAAATGTTACTAGAGTGTCATTCATCCCTTCCCTTGTGTTTGGAGAACCAAAATTGTAAGAGACAACAACTCAGAAGGTGAAGTTCAGGGTACAATGTTATCCTCACCCCCTAAGGTCAATTGTTCACCCTTCAACTGTTGCTCTGGTCAATTCCTTCATTACACGCTTAAAATGTTATAGCAACCAAGCACCACTTAACACTTGGATGAACAAATCATTTTTTACCAACTTGACATTTACTGCTACAGCAGCCACCACCTTCCCCCACACCCCAACCAAATTTAAAATACACGCGCACGCGCACTTCACCACAAGCAACTACAAATTAAAATCTCTCTAATACAAAATAGGTTTTGTAGTTTAGGTCCACCACAGAAAACGAGGAGAAATTATGCATGAAAGAGAAGGGAAATAATGAAAATACGGGAACTTCCTCAATGTTTAGGAGCATAATAAATGAGAAGAAAGAAAATTATGGAGGATATAGTAATTATCTACTCTGCTGTTTGGATGAATGGAATTTCGAAGGGTGAGAACGAAGAGAAACTTTACAAAATTTCAAATTTGTCTTTATTTTTCTTTGGAAAGGCAAGTTGTTATGTAGCTGTATAGAGCAAATAGGTAAATGCACTCATTTTCCCATCACTTTCTCTCCATTTTGGAGAAATTGATTTTTGGTGCCCTGAAAGGTTTTATTCCTTTCATTGCCCTCATTTTCTCTTCGTTTTCCAGATAAAGAAAAGTAGTGTCCACCCTCATTTTCCTTCCCCTTCAACCCCCCCCCCCCCCCCCAAAAAAAAAAAAAAAAAAAAAAAAAACACTTTAACAAGCAGGTGTTGAACTGGATTATAACATCCTACTAACAGACAAAAATATTTCTGCTCGAAGTGTTGAAGACAGCCTATGGGGAATTGTCCCGATACTTCTACTAAGATATCCACCGTGGAAAGAAAATCAACAAACAAAAAGCCCATTTTCAATGTTGGGCCAAGGATAACTCACCAAAATTTTTTAGAAGATGGCAAAGCGAACCCACCATGGATGTTATGTAGTTACACATGCTAGAATCCAGCTTCAAGTCCTTCTCACTAACATCCTAGGCAAAACAATAAAAAAAACTCGTGAGTAGCTTCAAGTACATCCAAGATTAAACTAAGATACAACCTGGAATTGACTTCTTACGAAATTTGTGAGTAAAAGGAGAACAAACTTTTCAATCATGCACTCGTTATTTTTTAATAGAAAACTCGCATTAATTGAGCATAGTAATCTTATAGAAAAAACTTGGCTCCATCTAGTAGTGCTTGCGATTCTATCCTTTGTTTCATAAACCTACGAGTGAATAAATAGAATTGTAGAAGTTTTAAAGCAGTTTCTAGTTTATGAAAGCCAATTTAACAGCTTAAAAGCTCTTTTATGGCATTTTCTCAAAAACAGACGAAGCAAAAGTGAAAATAACTTGCAAAATTCAATAACCCTTTCTCCAGTTGCTTGTGAAACAGTGCTAAACCAAAAAAAAGAGAGAGAGAGAGAGAGAAACTACAGCTAGGTAATCTTACATCTTAATCAAAAACCCACAAAAACGTAATGTGAACAGAACCCAGATAAGCACTGGAAGAATTACCTTGATGAACTTAGAGAATGAATCAAGAAGCGAAGCAAAAAGGGCAGATGGAGATATCCCAGTTGATGCTAAAATGCAATCAAGCATTGCTGGAAGAGCTGCCAAAGGGACTTGCTTGAAGCTTTCAGATAGAGAGGAGATTATCGAGGCCATCGGATTGCTCTCTTCTGCATTCATCTTCACCGAGAAGGGTCTCAAGGAAGTACAAGGAATTATGGATGTCTACTTCAATTTCCCCGATAAACCCTGGGCTGTCTCTCCTGCTTCTTTTAAAAAAAAAAAAAAAACGATTGGCCGTTAATGTTTAAACCCTACGTGCAGTGCAGGGGTTTATAAATTTGCAACTATGTCCCTCATCGTTGGTCATATTCTGTTGGCATCCCGAGTTTTTCAGATTTTGCCTGTAGCTACGTGTAAATGATGTCAAGAATCCCTGTACTTTTGGTGTTTCATAAAATGATCAATCATCTTCTAACCTTTTTAATTCAACCCCTACATTACTGGTTTTTTAACGAGGTTGTTTATCCTTCCACTTTCATTCATTTTCGTTTGTTAAAAATTACATTACAGTTAGAACAAATTAAAAAAAAAAAAAAAAAGAAGAGATGTTGATTTCATCATACACGGTGAGAGGAAACACTGTTAATAGCGTTTCCTTTTTTCCGTCCTCGAAGAAATTAAATTTTGGTAACTAACTATATATTTATTTCATATCAAGGTTGCCTTAAATGTCGATACATTTTTTTAATTAGCTTCATATTTTAATATTAGATTGTTACTTGGTTGATATAATAAAATTTAATTTTTTTGTTTAAAATAAATTAAAGTTATGAGGATTGAATATGACATGCAAATAAAAAGGTAATCTTATTTATTTTTTATAGTGCATGAGGCATGTTATATTGAAACATGATGAGTCCCGGTTTTTTATCCCGATTTTATTGAGATTTTGATGTATCAATCCTAAATTTTAACTGTTTTACATTTTAGTCCATGTTTTCGTGAAGAGAAGGAGTTGTCTAAAAAAAATGAAAGGGTGAGAAAAAGTTATCGAATTTTCACATTCTAGCAATAAGAAAAATCATTTTTTTGATGTTAATGGGCTCCCCATGTAACTAAGAAAGTTTTGTTTAAGTGAGTGTTTGGCGTCGCGGTTCAACCTGCGTTTGCGTTGAACCGCGGCTCCAACACACTTGCTACCAAATGGACCCCAGATTTTTTCTGTGGGTCCCACTAAATTCCTGCGGTTTCGACCGCGTTTTGAAAAACATATTTTTTATGCTTTTCAAAATGAACGCAGGTGAAAATAAATTGACTTCAGTTTGTTGAAAATAAAAGAACAATGAAATCATCACGTACACGAGCTGGTTCACGCATTCCTCACCGTCGCCGGTGGCTTCCTCTCATTACCGTCGTCGCAGCTCCCTCTCTCTCCTCCACAGCCACTACCCCTCTCTCTCTCCACATGCAGCCACAACTCCCTCTCTCTCTCCTCCACAGCCACTGCCCCTCTCTCTCTCCACATGCAGTCACGGCAGCTCCCCCCTCTCCTCCACAGCCACGACCACAGCTCCCTCTCTCTCCTCCACTGCAACTCCTTCTCTCATCCTCTCTCCAGCAACACCAGAGGTAGCAAGCCCCGGCGTCAACAGTGGCAGCAGTTGGTGCTGCAACCTTCTAGAGCTCCTACCGGCAACCACACAGCACCATTTACGACGCCACCACCACAGGAAGAAACACCTCGATCTCCTCTACCCATCGGTACTGGTCGTTGACCCTCTCGTCACAGTCGGTGAACAGTAACATGAATAGTAACATGCAGCAAAACAAAAACAAAAGGCAAAACGGTGCGTTGTGTTTTTTTCTTTAAAACCAAACGCACCGTTTTGCATTTTAAAAGAGTCTTAACACTTGGGTTGGGCTGCTCTCGGCCCAGCCCATGTCCGGCAGGGTTGGGCCTTTTGGCCCAACTTGGCTGGGCCGGCCATTTATTTGGGTCAGGCCCAGTTCGATTTATAAAAAAAATCATATTTAAAAAAAAAATGTGTAATTTACTTGAATTATTAATTATATTTTATTATTATGATAATTAAATCTACAATGTTTAAAAAAAATATGTGTGTGTGTCTTTTAAAGTAATTTCATAAGTTAACAATAATATGAAAAACATGGTAACCAAACACTCGAAACTGCTTTTCATAAAACCTCAAACTCAACCATAGTTTTAACCAAACACTTCAATTTCAGTTTGAACCGCAGCTAAAAGCGCTTTTCATGAAACTGCTTTTTTTTCAACCTCAACCACAATAGCAACAGCAGTGCCAAACAGGCTCTAAGTATTCATGACACCTTATTTTGCTGAAAAACAAGATTAGAGCTTTTAGAGTTTTTTTTATTAAAGGTTATTTTTTGTTTTTTTACCTATTAAAGGTTTTTTTAGGTTGGATTTGAGTTTATTGGGTTTGATGCGGGGTTTTTAATGGGTTGAAAAGTATGGGGAGTCCAAATGATTGGGTCATTCAATTAACAAAAATAGCCACAATTGAATTAGTGGATTGAACATCGTCCTTTTTTCTTAAAAAAAAAAAAGGTCAGTCACACGAGTTATGGACTAGATGTGTCGGTCCGCCCAGGTTTAGCTTTTTTTAGTATTTATATTGTTTTTAAATTTACATTAGAATTCATTATAAATATAAGATGCTTTTCAATTAAATATTATTCAAACTTCACTTTGTTTTTTATGAAGACTATAACATTTTTTTTTAAATGTCAGCTAACACTTTTTTTTACAAGTGTATGATGATTTGTTTTTTTTTAAAAAAAATATTGTTTTCCATGCATGTTTATTTTGATTACTGTATAATTAAATATAAATAAGATTCAAAAAAATAAATTAATCTTTTCCAATTGTATACATGACCCGAAAGCGGGTGGGTGGGTTGACTCAAGGTGTTTTCTGTGTGTCTTTTTTAATTGTTTTTTTCTTCTTAAATTTCAATTCCATCTTTCACCATTAAGGTTTATTAGGGATTAATTTTTCTATTTACTTTTTACGAGGTTATCCAAATTTCATGATCAAATCACAAGTTTGATAAGTTAACTTGACTGCCTAAGTTTTATTTTTTATTTTTTTCTAATTGATTTTTTCTTTTTAGTTTTATCATGTAATATTGATTTGAATGAGGATTAAGTTTTGTGATTTACTTTGATTTGTTTTTTGCGAGGTTATCCATAACAGATGACTCAAGTCGACGAGTTTATCTAGCTAATATGAGTTTACTCAAGTTTATTTTTTATCTTTTAATTAATTTTTTTTGATTTTATTTTTCAATACTAGTTTGATGGAGAATTGCGCTCCATAATTTTTTTCAACTTGCTTTCTATTGCATTATCTTTGTCTCATGACCTGGGTTGTATGTTTGACAGGTTAGTTTGAATTGATTCGAATATTTTTTTTTGTTTTTTATTAATTTATTAGAAATCATTTTTTATAATTTTTTTTGATTTATTGTTTATAAGGTTATCCTGGTCTTATGACCCGATATCAAAATTAACAGTTTAACTTAAGTTGATGCGTATAATTTAATATATATTATTATCATAATATTTATTTAAAATCAAATTATATTTTTATTAATCATCCAATTTTTTTTTCTAATTGATTTTTTTCTTTTTAGTTTTATCATTCAATATTGGTTTGAATGAGGATTGAGTTTTGTGATTTACTTTGATTTGTTTTTTGCGAGGTTATCCATATCAAATGACTCAAGTCTATGAGTTTATCTAGCTAATATGGGTTTACTCAAGTTTTTTTTTTTTATCTTTTACTTGATTTTTTAATTTTATTTTTCAATACTAGTTTGATGGAGAATTGCGCTCCATAATTGTTTTTCAATTTGCTTTCTATTGAATTATCTTTATCTCATGACCTGGATTATATGTTTGACAGGTTAGTTTGGATTGATTAAAAAAAAAATGTTTTTTTTATTAATTTATTAAAATTATTTTTTATAATTTGTTTTGATTTATTGTTTATAAAGTTATCATGGTCTCATGACCCGATATCAAAATTAACAGTTTAATTTAAGTTGATTCATATCAATTTAATATATTACTAGTTAATTGCCCACACTACATTGCGGGCCGAGCAAATATTTTTTATAATTATCGGGATTGAAATAATTAATAGATTTTGCTAGTTCTAAAATAAAATATAACATCTATATATGTAGAGTTTGATATAATAAAACACATCAACACATCTTATTATAACAACAACAACATCGAAGGTTTAACATCTAAAAATATCATTACCATTATTGCTAAAACAATAAAAAATATTAAATTATTCCGAGAAAAAAACCCTCAAAAACATTAATAAAAGAGGAAGCAAGAAAAAAAATAAAATTATTATTATTATAATAATAATAATTATTATTGCGTGAATAATGAGAAAATAAATTCAATAAAAGAATAAAATAATCCCAAAAACTTTAACAAAATAGCAAACAAAATAAAAATAAAAATTATTAGCTAAAAAAATCATTTGACGTGAAAATAAAAAAAACTAATAAAAAAACCAAAAGAAAAAACAAAGAAAAACAAATAAGAAATATCAATTTTTAAACAAAAATCAAAAGTATAAGGGATGAAAACAAAACCAAATATATTATCAATTTCAATCAAATAAAATTTAACATCTATACATGCAAGGTTTGATATAATGAAACACATCAACACATCCTATTGTAACAACTGGAACATCGAAGCCTTATCATCTAAAAATATCATTATTATTACTGCTAAAACAATAAAAAATATTAAATTACCCGAAGAAAAAAATTCAAAAACATTAAAAAAAAGCAAGAAAAAAACTAAAATTATTATTCTTATTGCGTTAATAATGGGAAAAAAATTAAATTAAAAAAAAGGTCAATAAGTTTAACAAAAAAACAAACAAAAAATGAAAAAAAATTATAAACAAAAAAAATAATCTGACATCAAAATAAATAAATAATAAAAAACAATCAAAAGAAAGAAAAATGAAAACAAATGCATAAGTGAAAAAAAAAAAGCAAACAAAAAATGGAAAAAAAATTATAAGCAAACAAAATAATGCATAAAAGGCGCGTTGGCAGGGGTTTGAATCCCTGCTCTTCTGATTAGGAATCAGTCTTTTTTTTCAATGAGCTACAGGCGCTTCATCATTGTTATCTCCGCAAAAATAACTAAATATCAAAACTAAGGTGAATCGAACGATCCAAACTAACCTGAATCGAACTGAAAACTGAGCAACACTATTGTAATCCATAGTGATTTGTCTCACATGTTACAGTAACCGAACCATGACCTCTTTTAGTATATACGAGCCGATTCGCCCGCTCCGCTGGGTTTTTTTTTTCTATGTAAAAAATTGATTGATTTTATAAATGTTGTATTTTGTTATTTTAATATTTCATTAGTAAAATATTAATTGATAAAATCTGTGAAAAATGGTTTCTTTCAACCAAAAAGTGATTGAATATTGCTATTGCTAAAAAACTTTTGATAAAATTTGTTAGAAAATTTGCTAAGAAGGTTAAATGATTTTTTTGAAATTTGTTGTAATGGATACTCTGGTTAAAAAAAAAACAAAAAAAGAAACCTGGTTTAAAAAAAAGATTTGGACACGACGGTTATTAAAAAATAAAAAATGTGAAAAAAAGGTCACCGTTTATTAAAAAAAAAAAGAGTATAAAATAGAAATTTAAATTGAAAGCCAAAGTTATATTTATAAGATTTATTAATCATATTATTATATTAAATGTATTCAAGAACATCGATATTAAAATTTTTTTGGAAGAAATCGTAGGCCATTTTTTTTCTCTCTATATATATTTTAGTCGATAATATTCAATAAATATTAAAATATATAATTAGTCTCACATACTTTAAAGTGTAATCGAAATGGGAAGTGGGTTGCAGATTTTTTAACTGTAGATAATGCCAATGAAAAGTTACAATGTGTATTACCTAGGTAAATTTGCCAACCTTTTTTTTTTAGTTGTTTTTTTTCCCAGTAATATTAGATTTCAAATATTAGAAATGAAAATATTGTAAATTTTTTTTTTAACAAATAAACTTAAAAAAAAGAGTATCCTACATGTTTTTTTTCAAATCTATACATTAACTAAACATTTGAAATACCAACTTTTTTTACATCACCAGTCACACCATACTCCCAAACAAACATCCTCGTATATTGGTCACTGCCAACATATATTAATGCATTCTGGATTGATTTACACTTTCATGATTGTGTAATAGACTGCATTGATATCCATGATTAAAGTGGAAAAAAAACAACTCTTTCTTGTGCTTTAATATTTTTGCCACACTTTTTTTTTTTAATTAATAATAATTCACAGTAGCATGGAAGTGTTGCTGTTTTCCATTTTTACGCAAGAAATCAAAACCTCTAATCTAATTCATGGTGAGTGCTTGTGGAACACATTCGCTAACTGCATCAATAAGCATGATTTATGTTTTTTTGTCGGAGTTTTTTATTTATGTAGAAAATTGATTGTTTTTATATGTATTGTATTTTGCTATTTTAATATTTAATTAGTAAAATTATAATTTATGAAATATGTATAACTGAAATGGAAAGTGGTTTGTATATTTTTTAATCGCAGATAATGTAGGTAATTTTATTTTTATAAGTTGCCTTTTTTCCCCACTAATATTAGATCCGACACATTATAAATAATTTTTTTTTTGCAAAAATAAACTTACATTTTTTGCGTGCTATAATTAGTTATTTCAATGTTTAATTACTAAAATTGCAATAGATAAAATATGTTAGAAATGATTTTTTTTTGTATAATTAGTATGGTTGCCAGCACATTGCGCTATGTTTTTTTCTATGCAAAAAACTTATTGATTTTTGACATGTTGTAAGTAGTTGTTTAAACATTTAATTAGTAACATTATAATATATCAAATATATCACAAATAAATTTTTTCCCCGCCTAAAAGGAATAATGTAATTGAAATGGAAAGTGGTTTTGAAATTTTTTAATTCTAGATAATCTAGGTAAATTTGCCAAAAAAATAAAATTTGAGTTGTTTTTTCTCCAAAGTAATATTAGATTTGAAATATATATAAAGAAAATTTAAGAAATAAATTTAAACAAAAGAGTATAAAATTTATATTTTTTTATCATTAACAAAAGAGTAACCAAGAAAAAGAATTAAAATTATTATTTGTTTTTTTTTTATTATTATAATTATTATTTGTTTTTTTATTTTTCTGCTAATAACGAAAGAAAACAAAATGAAAGACTAAAACAATTCTAAAAACCTCAACAAAAGAAAAAAAAAATTATCATTGTTATTACTGTCAAAACAATAAAAATTATCAAATTATCCCGAGAGAAAAAAATTTAAAAACATTAACAAAAGAGTAAGCAAGAAAAAAAAAAGTAGAATTATTATTATTATTATTATGTTAATAATGGAAAAATAAATAAATGAAAGACTAAAAAGATCTTAAAAACTTTAACAAAAGAAAAAAAAATTATCAAGTAAAAAAAAGTCATTTGATATAAAAATAAAAATAAAAAAACGAATAAAAAACAAAAAGAAAGAACAAATAGGAAAAATAAAAACACAAATATTAATTTGCAAATGACCATAGATACAAAACAAAATTTAAGAACTAATTTTTTTTTGAAAAAATATCACCTCAACAAATAAGAAAATAAAAAAAATTCAAAATCAAAATGAAGAGTACACTTATATATACATTGACAAAAGTAGAGATTATTCTAAAAATAAAAAGAAATAAAGGGATTAAATTAAAAAAAATTAAAAGTATAAGGGCCGAAATGAAAATCAAATATAAATGGATTAAAATAAAAAAATTAAAAGTATAAGGGCCAAAATGAAAATTGAATATAAAATCAAATTTAATAACAGGATGAAATTGAAGAAATGGCAAGTTCTGTACCGTATTTATTGAATAATTTAAACCAAATCCGAAAATTAAAAGAAGGAGGACCGAAGCGATACATTGACATTCAATCAATTCCAATCGGAAGACCCAATCGCACTAAATCAAAAGTTATATACTAAAAATCAGGAGAAAAAACAAAATTGAAAGTCCAGGGACCAAAGTTAAATGTAACAACAAATGGGGGACTCCCCAGCACTTTGACGTGCAGGGGAGAGAGAAACATGGCCAGCGCTTTCAACCGCCCTCCTCCGTGTCCACGAACGTTTTTAGACTACACGCGCCACCGCGGGAGGAAGCTGACGTTGAGGCGAAGCGATATGGACTCCGTAATATCTTCTCCGGCCTCCGTAATAGCCCGCACCCGCCGCCTACAAAGGCGTGGGGAGAACAAAGGCTTGACGCGTGTAAGGCATGCTCTGACATGCAACGGAAAATTAATTAAAAAATGAGGTCAATTACCTTCCTACCCTTGCTCCAAAGCCGTCGTTTTTGTCTTATTGGGGGTTAAAGTCGTATTTAGCCAATTTCGAATAATAATAAAATAAGCAGCAGACCGGCGGGCCGGACCGGACCGGTCCGGTCCGATGAGCGCAAAGACGACGCAGCCCCTGATTATGGCGGCGGAATTTGTCGTTTATGGGGGTAAATTCGCTAATGCACTGTTCATACACGGAAAAAAAAAAAGGTAGATGAACAGCTCGGCACACCGGATCAAATTGCGAGTCCACAGTGCACCTGAGTCAGCGTGCACAGTGGAAATCCGAGCTCTTTTAGCTCTTTAGGTAATTATAATATAATTATCTTAATATTTATTTAAAATCAAATCAAATTTTTATTAATCATTCGAATTATTTTTATACTCTTACAAGTCTAACAAGTCACATGAAAACTATTTAACTATTTCTACGTAATTTAATATTTTTATTATAAAAAGATGTCAGTAACGCCTAATATTTTATGTTTCCACCTAGTCAGCAGCCACCAAGTTCCTTTCCACAGCAGATTCCAATTGCTGGCCGGTGGTTCTACGACCCCAGTCCACCACTATCTGCAGGCTCTGACTCAACCTTAAACCTGCTACCGCTACACAGATCCTAAAACCAAAATACTATGCAAACTCCAACGCAACCGTCTGTCTTCCTCCTCCTCCTCCTCTCTCTATCATCAATTACAGCTGCTCCGAGTGACGATGGAGGATTCTGTTCTGCTCCTCCTTCACTTTTTGAAACCGAAACGGCCTCGTCCAAACCTCTCTATTGGAGAGTTACTAACCCAACACTCTCTCCTGCTCACCTTCAAGGTCACTACAATTTATATATTTACTCTAAATAGAAAATGTATGATAGTTGCTATATCATTTTTTACGAATTATATCATTTACAAAAGAAAGCACGAATTGAGCTATAAATTTTTATTTTATTTTAATCAGAAAACAGTCAATTGAAGAGGAATTGGAAGTTTAATTTGTTTCTTCTTTGAACAGACTTGCCAGGATTCACACGCAGTGTTTATAAAAGAGACCACGCTTTACTAACACCAGAAAGTCATGTATTCAGTCCTTTACCAGAATGGTACTGCTCCTTTTCTTATCTTTGAATTTCCATTTATTTTAAGGAAATCCGGTGCTTTAACCATTCAAATTTATATATGACAGGACAAATACACTGGGGGCATATCTAATTACGCCAGGTATGGGTTCCCACTTTGTGATGTACCTCGCTAAGATGCAAGGTTTTCTCTTCTCGATTTTTTTATGTTTCTTTTGATATATTTTGTTTTTAGCCGAGGATGTTGACTGTCTTGTTTTTTTTTTAAAAAAAAAACTCTCAAGTCACGTACTAGAACTTATCACGCATCGTTTCTTGCATAGGTTACTTGTTCTTAGCATGTCTTCCCCTCCTTTGATTCCCTCACTTGCAAATCAGAATAAGACAAGAAATAGTCCCTATATTCTGAACCACAGGACTTAGTATTGTAGTTTATCAATTATATCCTGTGTGGTTGACTCTGAAAGTAATTTTTATCAATCAATCAACTGAATGCATGTTGTGAGAAATTTGAATTGATTGTCCTCTCTCTTTATGTTTATGTATACACATGTTCTATAACTTATGAGGATGGTGGGTGAGGTCCAGATATCTGGTTTAGGAAAACTCAAGTTCTAACTGATTGCACGCCTTGTAATCATGCAAATGATAGTAAGAAATAGCATTCTTATTGATACTAGAACTCAAGGGGATGAAAATAGATTTATGGATGAAATCAAATATGCGGTAGTTATAGACAAAAGTATTTGGGTATTGTTGAAAAATCAATATACTTCTAATGTCATATCAGGATCAACCAGGACTAAAATAAAGCATTGGGTAGAACTCTTCTTTGTTGTCAAGGTAATATCTATGAGTAGTCATCTTGTCAAAAACATATGAAGCTCCTCGTGAAAACATTTCTTAAATGTTTTACCCGACCTGGGTATTGAGTTCAGCTGCATAGTTTTCTTCATTGTAATTTTTGCAGTCTTAATGATCAGCAGAACTCTGTTCTCATCAAATATAATATAATAGTAATAATAAAAAAACAAAGATCAACTAAGCTCTAATCCTTTAGGATTTGTGTAATTGCATTCATGTGGGATTTGTGTAATTGCATTCATGTGATTAGGCTGAATAATTTTGTTTCTCTTGAAAGTGCACCGTACATGGATACAGTTGAGGTACTTCTTATTCATACTGAATAAACAGAATCTCTTCAGCGTGGGATATAACCCATTTCTCTCCTATTTATTGTTCACATTAATCATTCATCTTTTGTGTGACTTTCGTATGAGAAATGCGATGCACCTTGTTATGCATGTCTGCCAATTTGGTTTGCTTGCTGATGTAAACTCTATCATGTGCAGAAAATTCAAGTTCTGGGCTCCCTCCAAACGATGTAGAGAGGTGAGGAATAGTTTTGAATTTTTACGTGTTTCCATTATCAGTGGGCCTGATCCAAGTATAATCTTGGCTAACCCATGCTTCCTAAATTATTAGGTTCTTGTTTGTGGTTCAGGGTTCTGCAACTCTAAGTAATGCATCTGGTGCCCACCACCAAATGACGGTAAGTGTGGTCTACAAATTTTGGGCACATATTAAGAGCGCGTTTAGGATTTTTGGTAAAGTTGACAAAAGCAAGTTTGAAATTGAAAGGCAGATATAACGACTAATTACCTTTTTTGAAACCATGTTTTTGAAATTCATGGTACTCATAACTAATTGTTTTGAGAACTCCACCCCAAAAAGGCATATTGATAAATCTATTACCCTTAAAACCTCAACCATGTGGTAGAATTTTTATAGTGTTGGCAGAAGCAAGTTGGAAATCAAAAGGCACCAAAAGGCAGTCTTTAGAAATTTGGTTTTGTTTTGAACCACGTTTTTGTAACCCAAGGCACGTGATACCATGTTTTTGAAAGCTCAACAACTCACACTTGTAGATATATATTTTTCACCTTTAGAGAGAGAATCTTTCTAATTTGTTAATTATGGCTTCAAATTTTTTGATGTCATAGTCTTCACTTTATAGGTGGATTCATACGCTTATCTACCACCAAATTTTGAACATTCTCTAGAGTGTGGTACAGCTGCTACTCTTGTTGTCTTTGAACGCAGGTTTGTTCTTTCATGAAGTATGATTAACTGAATGTATAGTTGTCTCACCTTTTCTATTGCTTTAATTTACTTTTTATGTTCTGCTTGTGGAGGTATTTAGTTGATTTTCCAAGACCAAGAAAGTTGGTGCAGGGATTATTATTTAGATACCTGTTTGATCAGGCTCATCGAAAATATGTCTTCCATTAAGCTTACTATTTGCTTGCCAGTGCAGTCTAGCTGCTACATTTTCCTTAATAATTATGATCATCAGGAGGGTTTTATCAGATTTGGTGATTGTAATAATCTCTTATTACTTGTATTGTATTACAACAGACGTGAATATATATACATAAACTAGGAAACATTTAGGAATGTTCTATAATTAGCCTATTATCTTGCAGAATCACATAATTGATTCATACTAATTAGGAATATACAGCTCATTGACACTCCCTCTCAAGTTGGAGCATATATGTCGTTCATGCCCAACTTGCTAAGTGAGTTGTGAAATACCCTGCTCGTGACTGCTTTGGTAAGGACATCTGCAAGTTGATCTTCAGATTTAACAAAAGATATCTCAATGATTTTTTCCTTGAGTTTCTCCTTGATGAAATGTCTATCAATTTCAACATGTTTGGTTCTATCATGTTGTACTGGATTATGTGCAATGTCTATTGCAACTTTGTTGTCACAATTCAGTTGCATGGAATGATTGAGTTTGAATCCCAATACACCTAACAAATTCCTTATCCATAGTAGCTCACATACTCCGTGTGTCATACCTCGATATTCTGCTTCAGCACTTGATCTTGACACTACATTCTGTATCTTACTTTGCCAAGATACTAGATTGCCTCCCACAAAGGTGAAATATCCATATGTGGATCGTCTGTCAGTAACAGAGCTTGCCCAATTTGCAACAGTGTGACCCTCAATATCTAGATGATCATGTCGTGAGAACATCAATTTTCTTCCAGGTGCGGACTTCAAGTATCTTAGGATTTGGTTTACTGCATCCATGTGAGCTTCACTTGGTGCATACATGAACTGACTCACCACACTTACGACATATGCTATATCAGGTCTAGTGTGTCCTAGATAGATTAGCTTACCCACAAGACGTTGATATCTTTCTTTGTTGGTGGGTACCTGATCAGGATATTCACCAAGCTGATGATTCAACACCATTGGTGTATCTGCTGGTTTACTAGCTAACATTCCAGTGTCAGATAAAATGTCAAGGATATATTTTCTTTGTCATAAAAATATTCCTTGTTCAGAACGAGCGACTTCGATGCCTAAGAAATACTTTAGAGCACCAAGATCTTTCATTTCGAATTCACTTGTCAAGTGGCGCTGCAGTGTTGCCTTTTTCTCTAGGTCATTTCCTGTAACTACCATGTCATCAACATATACAATAAGAGCAGTAACTTTACCTTTCTTATGTTTCAAGAAAAGGGTATGATCTGAGTTACTCTGCTTGTATCCAAACCCCTTCATTGACTTGCTGAACTTTCCAAACCATGCTCTAGGTGATTGCTTCAATCCATAAAGAGACTTTCTTAGTTTACACACCATGTTGCCCTTATCAGGTCCCATATTGCATCCCGGAGGGGGATCCGTGTAAACTTCCTCTTCTAGATCACCATGCAAGAAGACATTTTTAACATCAAACTGGTGTAATGGCCAGTCTAGGTTTGCTGCCAAAGAAAGAAGTACTCGAATTGTGTTGATCTTGGCTACAGGAGCAAAGGTCTCCCCATAGTGAATCCCATAAGTCTGAGTGTATCCTTTAGCTATCAATCTTGTTTTATATCGTTCAATGGAACCATCTGCCTTGAATTTTACTGTATATATCCATCTACAACCCACTGTTTTCTTTCCTTTTGGAAGGATAGTCATCTCCCAAGTGAAATTCTTCTGAAGGGACTCCATTTCATCATTCATTGCTTGGGTCCATTTGGAATCTTTCAAAGCTTCCTACACATTGCTTGGAATAGATATAGTGGATAATTGACATACAAATGATGCACATGATAAAGATAGCCTATGTAGGGACACATGATTAGCAATAGGGCATTTAACATTTGTTTTAGGGTCAGGGTCATATTGCTATCTAGGAATTCCTCTAGTTATAACTTGTGTTTCCTGTATTACTTGACTCTGGTAAAGTGATTGAATTGGAGTTTGAATGTTGTATTACCTGTGGGAAATCTTCAGGACCTGATTGGATGAGTGATGATGGTACTATAGTAGGAGTTGTTAAGAGAAGATTATCTGAATCAATACTAGTATCTGGAGTTCTAAGTGATTCTCGATCTTGTTGCACCTCTTGATCTTATTGTACCATTGTAACTGGTTGTTCAGACACTGACTGCTCTAAAATATTTTGTTGAATTTGGATCTAAGTATCTTCTGCAAAGATAGAACTCTCCCCCTATAGAGGATGTTCAGAGACTTCCCGTAAGTAATAAAATTCACTCTCGTGAAAACTCACATCGGCAGTAACGTGCATGGTCTAAGTGGGAGGATGAAAACATTAATAGCCCTTCTAAGTATCAGCATAACCCATAAAGACACAACGTAGAGCACATGGATCAAGCTAGCCATGTTGGTGTGGATATACCTGAACATAAGCAACACATCCAAAGACACGTGGTTCAAGATTTGGTGTAGACGGCATGATAAGGCGAGTGGTCAATTCCTGAAATGGAGTTTTATACTGAAGGGTGCTAGATGGGGTTCTATTAATGAGGTAAATAGCTGAACAAAGAGCCTCCCCCCAAAAATGATGAGGTAAATGGGCTTCAAATAAAGAGGCACGAACAACTTCTAGGAGATGTCGATTCTTATGCTCGGCGACCCCATTGTGTTGGGGTGTATATGCACATGTTGTGTGATGAACAATATCATGTTGACTTAAAAAGTTATGCAGATCATGGTTGACGTACTCTCCTCCATTGTCAGATCGAAGTGTCATGATTTTCTTGTCAAATTGAGTAACAACATATTGATAAAATAGTTTGAATTTGACTGTTACTTCACCTTTCTGTCTCAAAGGAAAAACCCAAGTCATCCGGGTGCAATCATCAATGAATGTCTCTAACCACTTATAACCCCTAATTGTGGAAACACATGATGGTCCCCAAACATCAGAATGGACAACAATGAAAGACATAGAACTTTTATTCAACCTTAATGGATAAGAAATACGATGACTTTTCGCCAAAATGCAAGTTTCACAATGGAAGTCTGATTCAGTAAACTAAGAAAACAACTCTGGAAATAAAAGTTTCAGATAACCAAAGGAGACATGACCTAATCGTCTATGCCATAGCCAAATTTTCTTCATCTTGATAGACTCACCTCCTGCCACATGATGTGCATGACTTAATCTTTTAACTGTGTCATCTGTCAAGTCCAAATAATATAGTTTCCCTCTCCTAGTACCACATCCAATCACAGCTCTGGTGTGAAGATCCTGAAATAGACAATATGATGGCCAAAAACACACGGTACAATTAAGGGAATCAATGATTTGAGAAACAAATAACAAATCATAGTCAAGTGAAGGGACAATTAAGACATGATCAAGACTTAATGAGGATGTAAGAGATAAAGACCCTTCTCCTATAACATGGGAGGTGGTGCCATTAGCACTGACAATATGTGTTTGTCTGGAAGGTGTGACAGAGTGTACCCCACTAAGACTAGAAGTCATGTGATCCGTTGCACCAGTATCAATAATCCAAGATTTATTACCAATAAGTGAGGATGTGGAAGAATTACCTGCAGCGGCAAAGGCATTGGAGTCAGTTGTACCTAATGGGATTTACGATGAAGTCTCCTGTGATGACTGGGCAGATGCAAATGAGGCTCGATTTGTGTCCCTCTTATGCCCTTTGTGAACCCATCCTTTTGGGTAACCAATGATCTCATAACTGTCACGGGAATTAATTATGTATTAATTAGGAAACTAATTATAAGTTATAAATAGTAGTGTTTTAGTAGAACACTTATACTTTCATACTTAGCCCTAATTTGTAGCTAGGTTTATTGTCTATTTAATAGACAAGACACTCAAGAAGAAAGGATTCAGTTCCTATTCAATACAATTGACATGGTATCAAAGCTTCTACTGCCCTGTGATTCATCGTGTGTGTAACAAAAATTGTTTCTATGTTCTTTGTTGCTCTGCTTCTGAGCAAAGCCTCGTGGGATTTTTTTTTGGGGTTGTGGCTGTCACCGTTCTGTGTTTGGGTTATTGTAGTGAAGATCGGAGACTCCCTGATGTAATCTTCTGTGGTGGTTGTGTCTCCTGGTTCTGTGGTGGCTGGGTTCTGTTGTGGTGGACATCAGAGACGTGGGTGTTGGTGTGCTCTTCTTACAAGCACATCGGCGTTCTCTGTGATAGCTGGAGGTTTTGTGGTGGCTGATCTAGGGGCCATCGCTGGAGTCGTTGCAAAAGACAGAGCTTCTGTTTTGTTGTTGAAGACGACACATTAATCATCTTCCGTTGACACGTAAGCCTTCAGAACTGCATCTTATTTACGTTGCTTTGTTCTGTCTTCCGTGTGGACAATTTAATTACATTACGTTGACACGTCGGCATGCGACCTGTCTCTTATCTGTTGACACGTGACTGCGTCTAACCTTCTTTAGCAGAAGCGAATTAATCTTCGCCGGAGAGGGTTTTATGTGCTGGTTTCCGTGTGGGCTTCTTGTTTTGGGCCTTCATTCTGGGCCGGGGCTGTTTCTCAAGGAATTAATTTTTGGATCTTCTTGGCCAGGCCTGTTTCATTAATTGTATTGATATTTTGACTGCTTAGGCTGATTTTCCTAAAAAAAAAAATTGCGTTATGGAAAATAATATTATTCGTTTTACTGGAAAGAATTTTTCTACGTGGGAATTCCAGTCAAAATGTTTTTGAAAGGGAAAGAATTATTTCATCATATTGATAATTCTACTAAAATTCCCACTGATGAAAAGGAATTGGCAAAATGGGAGGTCCAGGATGCTAAAGTGATTTCTTGGCTATCGGGGACGATTGAGCCCCATCTTGTTACTAATCTTCGGTGTTTCTCTACGGCTCAAGCTATGTGGGCTTATTTACACCGCAATTATCATCAGGATAATAGTGCTCGAATGACTCCCGACGAGGGTGGATTAGGGAACTTGGATTCGGGTTTGGAGTTGGAGCAGGATTTGTATTCGGGTCGGGCATGGACGTTGTTTCTATTGTCATGGTTTTTAAGATGGAGAAATTAGTTCCTTCTGTGTGTATTCTTTGGTTGTGGCTGGTTGTGGCTGTGTGTGTTATTTGGTTGTGGCTGCATGTGTTCCTTGGTTGTGGCTGTAGGCATACTGTTCTTTGGTTGTGGCTGGGTTGTGGCTAGGTGTGTTCTTTGGTTGTGGCCGTGGACGTACTGTTCTGGTGTGTTGTTTTTGCGGTGATCGCGTGGTTGTAGCGTCGGTTCTCTTCTGTTCTGGCGTGATTCTTGGTTGTGGCTAGGTCTGTTGACACACGAAGATTTTTTAATCCTTGTGTGGCAGGACGATTTTTTTTTTTGGTGTCTTGGCACTATCGGTGGTCATCGACTTCGTGAGTTTTCTGTTTCGGTGGTTGTCGTGGTGGCAGAGTGGTGTTTACTGCTCTGTTTCTGGTTTGCAATGACACCTTTGGCTCTCTCCTTTGTTTTTGGGCTTGATTCCTTTGGGCTATCTTAGCCGGACTGATATTACTATTTAGTTGACAAATTGATGCTTCTTGATCGACCAACATCAATTAGAGGGAGGATGTCACGGGAATTAATTATGTATTAATTAGGAAACTAATTATAAGTTATAGATAGTAGTGTTTTAGTAGAACACTTATACTTTCATACTTAGCCCTAATTTGTAGCTAGGTTTATTGTCTATTTAATAGACAAGACACTCAAGAAGAAAGGATTCAGTTTCTATTCAATACAATTGACAATCACAATCCCTTAATTGTGTGATTATCTAAACCACATTTGGTGCATTTCATTGGAGGTCTGTTACGAACAAGATCAACATTGTAGTTGTGCAACCGAGATTGTCTGGACTTGGCAGCGGCAAGAGCTGTGGCTTCGGAGGTTACACCAGCTTCAGACATGGTTCCTTGTCGGTTACTTTCTCTTTTAATAAGTGCATATGCAGCCTCAAGTTCTAGTTGTGGCTCCATCCTCAAAATATCTCCTCGAACTTGATCAAAATTATTGTCCAAACCTACAAGAAATATATAAACTCTAAGACGATCAACTTCTTTTTGCCTAGTTTCAATGTCTACGGGATGCTCCATGGTGCTTGGACTTAATTGATCAAGCTCTTGAAAAATCTCGGTGAGATCACTGTAATATTTGGCAACTTAAACACCCGTCTGTCTCATTATGAATGACCTTTTGTGAAGGTCGTAAATCTTGGCTTCATCAGCCCCATCTGAGTATGTCTGCTTGAATGCATCCCAGACTTGTTTTGCTGTGTCATAACGAATAAACCTTTTAATTTGATTCGGTTGCATGGCGTCAAATAACCAACTTTTGACTTGGCAATCTGTTGCACGCCATTTATTAAATATGGGGTCTGTAACTGTAGGCTGGGTGATATCACTAGTCAGATGACCATGTTTTTCTTGCCCAACTATTTTCATCTCTATGATTTGATGCCATAGAGAATAGTTATTTTCATCCAGTTTGATTCTTGCGAGAAATTAGAGGTATCACTCTGCAACGTGACTATTTGTGTGGTAGTGTTGGATTTATTGGTGTTCGCTGGACTATCATCATCTGCCATGATTTTGGCTTAGAAAGTGTTCCTGCAAAAGCTTTGAAAGAGTGATGATAGAAAGACGTAGAAAGAACAACCAAAGGTAATTTGTTTTTTTTTTGTTTGTTTTTTGGTGTAATTGGTTGAGGGAACAATGGGCAGTGGTTGTGAAGAGTGGCTAATGGTTGCTGCTGTAAATCACTGTTGCTGCAAGGGTATTGACCGCTGCTGTGGCGGAAGCGATTTATGGAATTAGGGCAAAAGACAGTCAAGATCGACTGCTTTGATACCATATCAGATTTGGTGATTGTAATAATCTCTTATTCCTTGTATTGTATTATAGCAGACGTGAATATATATACATAAACTAGCAAACTATTTAGGAATGTTCTATAATCAGCTTATAATCTGCAGCCTATAATCTTGCAGAATCACATGATTGATTCATACTAATTAGGAATATACAGCTCATTGACAGGTTTCTTATCCTGTCAGGTATGACTCTAGAAAATCATGTCACTGAGCAAATTGTTGGTTCAACAGACCAACAACCACTACTTGAAACTCCAGGCGAGGTACCTTTCAATTATTGTTTTCTTATTGTCGCAGAGTACTTTGTTTTTCTAATATAGAAATGCTTCCTTTTATTTTGTAAAAAATAATTATGCTTAGGAATTATACATTACCATTCCTGAGCATATTATGATGTTATTATTTGGCAGTCATGTGTACACGCAACAAAATTGCTCATTTAACTAATTGACAGGTTTTTGAACTTAGAAAGCTTCTGCCTCCATCATTGCTATATGACTTCAATATCCATGTAAGCCCTTTTGCTCTCAAGTGTTCAACCTTGTACTTTTGTAAGTTAGGATTTCGGAAAAAAGCAAATAACCTATCTTTCCGAGCTTCATTTTTCATGGACTAGTTTTGATTGCTCTCATAGATAGGGTTTGGAACTGGACAAGACAGTATGAGCACTATTATGATAAGAAATTTTGGAAATTATATAATCAAGATATCTCTGCACACAACAACTTTAATTAATGAACCTGTTTGGTTGGGTAGTAGTTTTGATTAGTACCTCTACCTGTCATTTGCATGATTCCCAGAACTAGTTTAACTCATTAAACACGACACAAATTTCTAGTCTCTCAGTTAAAGGGACAGCAAGCTAGGATCTTCAATATTTTTAATGCTTCAAAAATTGTAATGTACAATATCTTGACATTGAATTTAGGATTATGCTGCAGTACTGGAATGTAGTTCTGAAATTGTTAGAAGCTCCTAATTTTATGGTATCAATTTTGAAGTTTTGAATTCCATACACTCAAGCCTTTGCCAGGGAGTTCAGGTTCCTTTCTTATATTATGTTGGAAACCTCCATAGTAGTGTTAATGAATAATAGGATCATAAACATTACTTTGACAAAGTTCTGAATTGTTGTATTCTTTTTAACAAGCTGAATTCTTGGTTGTTATGATTTTCTGCTCGCAGATAATGGATTTCCAACCTGGAGAATTCCTTAATGTGAAGGTATGCTTTCCTTGTTTGTTGATTGAAACTCCGTACTTTGTTTCAAGATCTTAGGTTTTAAGTTTTGTTTGTTATATTTTTTCCCACTGTGCTGATTTAATTCTCTAGAGGGCCTAAAAATTGAAAGAATGTAAATTCCAGTTTTTACCAAATCTGAGGTCCAGCCAAATGCTGAAGCACAAAAGGAACTTATTTAAGGGAAAGAATTTAGAATCTACTCTGTTCATCTTCATGATGCAATAATCTTTGCCAACCACATAGGCCCAACTGTCAGCTTCTTGACGCTGCTATCCCTTTAATCTGTGATGTGAAATGACGAGCATTGTTCCTTCTTCTTTTTCACTTGCATATTTGCTTTATAGGAGGTTCATTACAATCACCATGGTTTGCTGCTATTAGAGGGACAAGGTATTTATCGATTGGGCGACAACTGGTAAGAATTTAAATCAAGAGTTGTGATTCTCAAATAGTTATTGCTATTCTTAGATAATATTTGGTGTTAATATTATTAAAAGCTAAACAGGTCAAACCTCTTCTGAACTTAAAAGAGTCATTTGAGAATTAGACCTTGTACTCTTAATTTCATTTAGACTTCTTTTACCTCAATATATTTGAAATTTTCTTTTGTTATTTTTTTCAAGGTTCTCTCCATATGTTTACATGTAAAACTAATGAAATGACGTAAATGTCCTCATCTCCAATAACCTTTTACCTGTCCAATCAATTTTTTTCTTACATTGTTGGATTTATTTATTTTATTTTCAAAATTTAAAATTAATTCTATCAAAAAATGAAAAATGATCAATTAGGTTGAAGATTATTGATGTTCACAGTGTTTAGGTAATTATTAGTTTTATATGCAGAAGATGAAGGGACTTTTGGAAAAAATAACAAAAAGTCTTGATTTCAAAATACCAAAGCATAAGGAGGTCAAAACTGAAATTAAGAACACATGGACTAATTTTTAAATAACTTTAAATTCATGGGAGTTTTGAATAGTTGAGCCTTATTTAAAGGCTTATATGGAAGATTCTGAATTTTTTAAACATCTTAAAGTACCCTGTTTTCATTGCTACAATGCTTTTGATAGAAACATATTTATAAAGTGCTTTAAATGAACCGGTCAAAAGATGTGGACCCAGGCTTGTTAATTCTGTTCCGTTCCGGTCGGAATGGCCGGAACATTCCGTGCCATTAAAAATACCAAGACAAAATGCCGTCGTTTTCGTCTCGGTTTTAATTTCGGCCCGTTCGGGAAATTTCGGCCGGAACGTCTCGGTACCGTTCCGGCTCAAAATCATAATATTTCTTTTATTTTAGAATATTTTACTATCATAATATTTTGGAATTTTAGAGATGTTTCTAATTTTGAGATTATGTTTGTTTGTATTGTATAGTTTAAAGTTAATTTATCTTGAATTTAAATTATACTTGTTAAATTAATATTTTAATTTTTTTCATATATATATATATATAATTAATTATATGAACAGTACAACCCCGAAACGGCATGCTGAAACGCTCCGAAACTAAAACTTCCGTTCCAATAGAAAAACCGGAACGACGACCGAAACGATATTGACAACCTTGTGTGGACCTTTTGTCTATAAAAAATAAAAATAAAATAATAAAAAACAAATCTGAGATTCATAGTCAATAAATGATAGTGTTTTCAGTTGGGAAGTTCCTCCGCTGGTCAGCATATGTCTGTTCATGCAATTTTAACAACACAATTAAACTTTAAGTGGGTGCTTTTGGAACTTCTTTTGTTGAAACACATTTCTTTTTTCTTTTAATCACAAAGGAGAAACCTAAGACCAGTTGAGGGGGGAGGGAAACGAGCGCCAGCTGAGCCTACGTTGGCCAAACATTCCCTCATTATACTTGCATGTTCTGTTTGCTTGTTTTCTGCAACTTCTCTATTCAATCTGGTGATGCCATCTGGATGGCCCCTTTTGTACCCCAATGGTAAGGAATAGGTTATAACCTTCTCCCCCCGAGTACTCAAATCTGATAGACTGATGTAGTAAGCTACCTTTTCAGGTACGCTGCACTTGGTAAGACCCGTACACGATGTTTACTGTACAAAGATGTGAATAGGAATCCATTGTAGCCAGAGGCGGCAAAGGTTGACGTCTGGCTTCATTGAGCTGATTCGAGCACAGGATAGATCAATTTCTGAAGCCAAGATCGAGCTTCTAGGCTGTAAACATTATTTAGCAGAACGATGAAGGAATCGATCCTGCAGTGCTTATATGGTAAAAAAGAGAGCCTGTTCTGTCCTTATTTAAAAAAGTGTCGGACTTCCATTTTCAATGAAAGGTGATTCCCCTCATGGATATTGGTATGAACTTGTGTGGGACAAGATTGAACAGCTGCCAAGTTCTGCCAGAAGTATTTCAGTAACGCCTTCTTGATGTTTCATTTTGTTACCCAAAGTCTTTGACCTTATTTACAATCTGCTGATGTATAGACTCACGTACACCTCAAGATTCGTGAATTTTGTTAAGATACATTGGATATCAAGTTAAAAATAAAATAAAATATATAAGCCCGCAGCTTCTTCTTTACGAGCCCTTTACTTCCTAAATACGGGAACAAATCTTGGGAGCAAAGAACCGAATGATAGAAAGAGATGTTTTAAGATTAGGATATAGAAGCCGCGTTAATTGAAATCAGAACACTTATTTTGTGGTCTACAAGTCAATTAGACGCTCTAAGCTTAACGTAACTCCTTATAGTTTAAGAGAATTTTGAAAGCACAAATCTTTTGAGCTCAATTATATAGATCATCATCGAATGTTGTGTTTGAAGTTTGAACCTCCACCGGCCACCATCATTGCAGCTCATAATGGTGGGTGTAGAAAGACTGGCTCATAGGCTGCCACCTCGCACTTGATTGACCTCCTAGGAATAAACCCTAACTGGGACCCCCCCGCAAATGACATTGCCATTGATGATTGGTGATACGAGAAGTATCACTCAAAGTTGTCAATACCGTTTCGGTCGCTGTTCTGGTTTTTCGATTGGAATAGAACGTTCCGGTTTCGGACCGTTCCGGCGTGCCGTTTCGGTGTCGTATTGTTCATATATATATATATATATATATATATATATGAAAAAAATAAAATATTAATTTAACAAGCATAATTAAAATTCAAGATAAATTAACTTTAAATTATACAATACAAACACAAAGTCAAACAAACATAAATAAATATAATTTTTATTTTTTATAAAATCAAAATTGATGCAACAATTTTATTTTTTTATAATATATATTTTTTTATTTTTAATATATATATATATATATATATATATATATATATATATATATATATATATATAGCATGTACAGCTGAAGGTAGGTTGTCCAGCTGGACAACCAAATTCTCAAATCTCAATTCCCATATCCCAGTATCCCACATCGTTGAAATCAGCAAAGGAGTTTCATCCCGTGGTTTTAAATTTTATCCCACATCGAACAATAACATGTCAAGGCAAATAATTGCTTCTATAAAAGTCAATCAACTTGACTTACAAAGTTACAATATCTGCTCACTTAAAATGATGTCAGTGACATCTGATGTGTGCAAGTTAAAAAGTTAAATGATTTTTTTATGTAGCCGAAACGGCACACCCAGAATGGGACTGAGGCGTTCCGGCCGGAATTTGCGGAACGGACCGGAATTAAAACCGAGACGAAAACGACGCCGTTTTGTCTCGGTTTTTTGAACGGAACGGAACATTTCGGCCGTTCCGGCCGGAACGGAACGAAATTAATAACTTTGGTATCACTCACATGGTGATGACCTGTTTAATTCTGTCTTTTAAAAATATGTATTTTTTTTTAAATTATTATTTTTTGATATTTTTAGAAAATTTTCATGTATTGATATCAAAAATAATTTTTAAAAAATAAAAAAATATCATTTTAATATATTTTTAAACAAAAAACATTTTAAAAAACAATCATAACAAAACTCCATTATCTATTATCATTCAGCGCCACCGCCGACCTCTTCCCTTCACCACTAATTTCTCCTTTATTTTCGCTTCTTAATCAAAACCTTTCCCGAATGGGAATATTATGATAAACCCCATCTCCTTTTTGTAAGAAAAAAGTTCATTATTTTTCCTTTTTGTTTGAACCCCTCTACATCAAGCTATCATTAGTGCCATTAATTTTTCATCAACTTCTTCCATACTTACTAGTAGTTTTTTACGTTACTCCATGCCAAAATCTTACATATTTTATTGAGATAACGTGGATCGACTAGGATTATTTATTTTGGCTATTTTTTCTAATTTATTTTTATTTATTTTATCTTTCAATATTAGATTAGTTGATAATTAGACTTCATTTTTTTATATTTATATTCTATGAGTTATTTTGATCTCATAGCCTTAGTTGAATCTGTTTATTTTTCTATGTTTGTTTTTAATTGAGTTTTATAACTTTTTTATTTTCTTATAGGATTATTTTAATTTTATGATTCAGTTGTAGGTTCGAATTGTTAGGGTATAAATACATATATACGTATTGTAGAAGACACGTGTAATACATAGTATATGAATATGCTATATATACTGTTGTATGTAACATGCAGACTTCATGTTGAATAAAATACAAAACAGAATCATTTGAACTTTTCATTTCCCTCTCTTTTCCTCTGTTCTCTCTCTTCGTCTCGCTCTCTGATCTTCATTGATCACCAATATTGGTGTTCAGATTCTCAACTCTATCATGGTATCAGAGCTTTCATGCTCACGCAGATGAATTAATCGATCTATTTCTACACTTTCGCAAATCTGCATCTTCTCTTCTTCAGAATCGTGATCTTCAAAATCACTGTTCATTTCTGCAAAAATCTTCAAAATCACTGTTCATCTTCAAAGAGATATTAATCTCGATAATCTCATTACTTGTTGTAATTCTTCTAAATCAATTTCTTCATCTCAACAATGGTAACAGCTGCACAATTGCAGATTTTGCAATCTCCAGTCACGAACCTCATCTCTACAATTTCAGCATCAGTCAACGTGAAACTGGATGAATCAAATTACTTGAACTGGAATTTTCAAATTCAGCTACTACTGGAGAGCAATGGCATTTTTGGATTCGTGGATGGTTCATGTCCATGTCCCTCTCCAACAGATAATTGTGGTACAAATGTTCTTAACCCTTCTTCATCTATTACTGAATGTGATGACATACGCATTTGGAAAATGCATGATAGAGCAATTATGCAGCTCATTACCGCCACATTGTCTCCAGTAGCCATGTCATGTGCAATTGGTAGCAATAGTTCTAGAGACCTTTGGCTGCGATTAAAGGAACAATTCTCAACTGTGTCTAAAACCAATATATTTCAAATGAAGTCAAACCTGCAAAATATCAGGAAAGGGACCGATAGTGTTAGTCAATATATGTTGAAAATCAAGGAGGCTAGGGATTATTTGACTGCCGCAGGGGTGTTTTTTGCAGATGAGGATATTGTTATCCTAGCATTGAATGGGTTGCCTTCTGAATATAACACATTTAGGTGTGTAGTTAGAGGTAGAGAGAGTGTTATCTCTTTAAAGGAATTTCGTTCTCAGTTGATAGCAGAGGAACAAATTGTGGAAAATACACCTAATGACAGCTCTACTTACCTTACTGCCATGCATACAGTTTCTTCACAGACTGTACCTAGTTCTTTCTATCAGCCTCCTCGTGGTTAGTTTTATCAGCCCTCTCGTGGTCAATTTGGCTATAATTCGTTTGAGAATGGCAATTACAGACAGTTTAATAAGAACAGGGGTAGAGGTAAAAATCATCAAGGTTATAGACAGTTTTCACAGCAGCATTCACAGAGACCATTGTTTTCTGCCAAATCTCATGCTACGGGCATTCTTGGATCATATCCTTCATCATCATCCTCACACAGTGTTACTTGTCAATTGTGTAACAATGAAGGTCACTTGACACCTGCATGTCATCTCCGAGGATATGATAGGAACAAATGTACCATTTGTGGCAAAACTAACCACACTACTTGGTACTGTTTTTATAATGAGCATGGTCCAAATTTTGGTGGTGTTTCCAGTGGTCCTTCAGCTCCTCATGCTACTCATCAGGGGATGCACTCAGAATCCCACAATGCACCTCAGGCTTTGCATACTATGACAGCTCCACCATCAGCTTAGGTCTAGCTCACTGATTCAGGGGCTACAAACCATATGACCGCTGATTTATCGAACCTATCATTAAGTGCACCTTATCCCATGGCTGATACAGTGCAAACTGCTAATGGAGAAGGTTTGTCAGTGTCTAACATTGGCTCAACAATTATCCCTACACCTGCTAAACCAATTCGGTTGAATTCTGTATTATGTGTCCCGAAATTGACTCAAAATCTCTTGTCAGTTCACATAATTTGTTTGGATAATAATTGCTATCTAATATTTGATGCTTTTTGTTTTTGGATACAGGACAAAGCCACGGGGAGGATAATGTACAAAGGACAATGTAGTAATGGACTCTATCCGTTTTCCTTTGCCTCATCTCACTTTGGTCAGTCACTCACAAATTTTTCCCCTCAAGCATTCATGGGTCAGTTAGTTCTCTCTTCCACTTGGCATCATCGATTAGGCCATCCTGCCAATAAGATTATCAATATTATGTTGCAAAAGGCACAGATTAAGTGTCCTTTAGATAATGAAACTAGTCCTTGTGTTAGTTGTCTCAAAGGCAAGTTTTGTAAGCTTCCTTTTCATCACAACAATTCTACTTCTGTAATTCCATTCCATATTATACATAGTGACCTTTGGGGTCCTTCACCAAGTACATCTATTGATGGCTTTCGTTACTATATAATTTTTGTGGATGAATTTTCAAGATATTGTTGGTTATTCCCTCTTATAAATAAAAGTGATGTTTGTTCGGTGTTCATTACATTTTACAACTATGTTCAAACTCAATTCTCTCGTTCAATTCAAATTTTTCAAAGTGATGGAGGGGGTGACTTTGTTAACAAATCAATGCAATGTTTTCTTGCTGATAAGGGCATTGTATATCATAAGTCTTGTCCCTACACTCCTGAGCAGAATGGGTTGGCCGAACGTAAACATAGGCATCTCATTGAAACCACCATTACTTTGCTTCAACATGCTAGGTTGCCTTCTGTTTTTTGGACCTATGCTGTGATTACAGCTTCATTCTTAATCAATAGAATGCCTTCTGCAATTCTACACAACAAATCTCCCTTTGAATTACTCTTTGATATACTGCCATCTCTCACACATCTACGCATATTTGGTTGTGCATGTTTTCCATTATTAAGACCCTATCTCAACAACAAATTGCAACCTAAAACAACAATGTGTGTTTTTCTTGGCTATGCTTCCAATTATAAGGGTTATCTTTGCTATGATGTGATTAAGAAGCATATGTACATCTCTAGGCATGTTGTGTTCAATGAACACATATTCCCTTACCTAGATATTGTCCAAAAATACAAACCTCCTGATTTTACCCAACATTGCACACCTACCATAAATTCTAGCTCATCTTCTTTTCCAGCCTTTATGCCTACTGTTACATCATCTAATGTTCTTACTTTGCCACCCATATCTGCTCAGCCTACTCCCAGTAGTGTTTCTTCTAATTCCAACAGTATGTCTTCATCTTCTTCATCTTCTATGTCTATTATTCCTGTTTCTTCTTCATTGTTCTCAATTCCTGTGGCTCCTGCCTCCCAAACAGAAGGTATGAATACTGAACCCTCTGAGGTGCCTTTTCGGCCTGATGATTTACTTGTTGTAGTGCATATTCCATCAATGAATTTACATCCTATGCAGACTCGCAGTAAAAATGGCATTGTCTAGAAGAAAGTTTTTCTTGCTGCGACTACAACACCATCTTCCATTAACTCTTCTAGTGTTGAACCTGTTAACTATAAGGCTGCCTTGCAAATTCCTGTCTGGTTTAATGCTATGCAGGAGGAAATTAATGCACTACATTCTCAGCACACTTGGACTCTCGTTCAGCTGCCACATCAAAAGAATCTTGTTGGGTGCCAATGGATCTTTAAGATTAAGAGAAATGCTGATGGATCTATTGCTCGGTATAAAGCCAGATTGGTTGCCCAAGGGTTTAGTCAGGAACCTGGGCTTGATTATGGGGAGACATACAGTCCTGTGGTTAAACCAACCACAGTTCGACTTGTTTTTGCACTTGCAGCTCAGTTTGGGTGGTTGCTCAGACAATTGGATGTTAAAAATGCCTTCTTGCATGGCATCCTTCATGAAGAAGTCTTCATGGCTCAGCCTCCTGGGTTTGTAAACACTCAACACTCTCAACTTGTCTGCAAACCTCACAAGTCCCTCTATGGACTTAAGCAGGCACCCCGTGCATGGAATGACAGGTTTACTGATTTCTTACCCTCACTTGGCTTTCAGCATACATGTTCTGACTCATCACTCTTTGTCAAGCATCTTGACCCCGGAATCCTTATCCTATTAGTGTATGTAGATAATATTGTTATTACTGGTAGTGATTCTTCTACAATTCATACTGTCATACACTCACTCACTGCTGAATTTGAGATTAAGGATTTGGGGAAGCTTCATTATTTTTTAGGGATAAAAATTTCTCATGGCACTCAAGGGCTGTTCTTATCTTAGTCTCAATACATTCGGGAGTTGTTATTTAAGACTGACATGGCTGATGCAAAAGCTTGTAACACACCTTGTCTTCCTCATCAAAGGCTGCTTAAGGATGATGGGGCCCCCTTTGAAAATCCCAAGCTGTATAGAAGTGTAGTTGGTGCTCTACAGTATTTGATCTTCACCCGACCAGATATTGCTTTTTCTGTCCACCAAGTCTGTCAATTCATGCAAAATCCCATGGTGGTTCACTTCACAGCTGTTAAGAGAATATTGCGTTATCTCAAGGGCACTGCAAGTTATGGCATTAGCTACTCTCGGGGGTCTATGGAGCTTCAAGCATTCAGTGATGCTGACTGGGCAGGGGATCCCAATGACAGACGATCTACAACTGGTTTTGTGGTATTTCTGGGTTCCAAACCGATCTGCTGGTCCTTTAAGAAGCAACAGACAGTCTCTCGATCATCCATAGAGGCAGAGTATAGGGCTCTCTCTTACACAGCTGCTGAACTTGACTGGATTCAACAATTGTTGGTGTTTTTGCGTATTGAAATTACTCAGCCACCTGTTATATTTTGTGATAAGTTGTCTGCTATTGCTTTATCATTTAATCCAGTTCAGCATCAGCGAACCAAGCACATTGAGATTGATGTTCACTTTGTTCGCGAGCGAATGGCCAATGATCAGCTCTTTATCCAGTTTGTGTCTTCCAAGGAGCAATTTGCTGATATTCTCACTAAAGGGTTAAGTTCTCCTCTATTTCGGATTCATTGCTGCAACCTCATGCTTGGTATGCCAACGCATAAGTTTGAGGGGGGATGTTAGGGTATAAATACATATATACGTATTGTAGAAGACACGTGTAATACATAGTATATGAATATGCTATATATACTGTTGTATGTAACACGCAGACTTCATGTTGAATAAAATACAAAACAGAATCATTTGAACTTTTCATTTCCCTCTCTTTTCCTCTGTTCTCTCTCTTCGTCTCCCTCTCTGATCTTCATTGATCACCAATACTGGTGTTCAGATTCTCAACTCTATCACGAATATGTAGGTTGAATCAATTTATTTTTTATGTTATATTTTATTTTATTTTTTTCAATTTCACTCTCTGATAACTCAATCTCTTTTTTTCTTGATGAAATTGACAACATGAACGTATTGCCAATTTTAAGGACAATCGATTTATGCGTGTTTGGTAATAAAAAAAACACATTAATTTAATAGTTTTCAAGATAAACATACGTTTAAAAATAATTTCATCTCACTGCATTCATCACTTTCATGCCCATCCAATAATTATGTTATAGACCAATATTTAGTTAACTTTCTTACAAAAGGTTTTTCTTTTTTCTTTGATGTCTTGTGGGGTTGCCCTACTCGGACTGCCTCCCCGGACCATTTGGTCTGATCATAATATACAGAGTGTGTGTGTGTGTGTGTCTATATATATATATATATATATATATATATATAGTTGGAGGGAATGTTTAGATATAAATTCTCTGTTGCCATCTATAATGATTGCTGACTATTATCAACAAATGCGCGCTTTCACATGATAGATTCCTGAGACTTATTGATCTTTAAGGAATCGATCAGTCATCCAAAAATGGCCAACTGTGGTCCTTTCTTTTCTCATCTGGCTTCCTTCTTCATGAAAAACTCTCTCATGTCACACAGCTCTCTAATGAAGGTTGTTCCCTATTGCAGAAGAGTGGCCGACTCAGTCTGTCATGATAATTAAGACAACTATCTAACTAGTAACCTCGTTTATGAATGATTATAACATAGTATGAAATATCCTAGCCTGTGCTCTCAGAATTTATGAAATATAGATGACACAAAGTAGCTAGCTAGAGGCATTAGCATATCTGATATATATGTAAAAAACAAACTGGACAATAAAATGAAACGTCATTGACTCATAATTTATGACCATTTGGATGATAATTCTTCCAATATGATTTATAAATGGAAAGGATTCATGCAAAATTAATGGGTGGAAATTGATGGGTTTTGTTCATTAGTTGAAAAGGTTTTAATGTGCATATTAACAATGTCTGTGGTGCTTGCTACCTCCTCATTGTCTAAAATTTCTAGGTAGAGAAGCTGATGTAATGGGAGAGAAATACGGCTCTTATAATGGATCCTGAAAGCCTCTGCTTTAATTCGAGTCTAGGGTTTTATATATTTTTGCATGCAATAAAAAGATAAGTTTTCATTGGCGATGAGATAGAAATTATTGGGTTTTAGTGCCGCCGCGTGGATCATGCTAAAATTATTCTATGATTTTGCTTTCGATCTTTATGGTAAGTAGAAACGATAATTAAAATACAGGTCCCCTAATTTCAATGATGGCAGACCATCTAGTTAATTAAATAATTTAGATTTTTACCATCCAATGCTACAAATCCATCAAACCTATTATATTGGTGGGATGTGATTTTGAGCTTATTCGTAATTGCCTCTGCACTACTTTTTTGCTGGTTTACATGTTGATTGATGGCTTTTACTCCATTTGTTATTGTTTTATTATTATTATTATTAATGAAGGTGTTCGGGTCAACTTGCGTATACCTCGACTAATCTTATGGGCTCTTAAGTTAACGATCATGTAAGCCTCTAGTAACTATCATATTATCAACCACATGGTTCGAACCTGAGACTTTAATAAAATCCTTATTTTCAAAGTCGTACAACTGATCCATCTACTAGATCGTTGCTATTTATTATTGTTTATTGTTCGTTAGATTTTGTTATATATATACACACACTAGCCACTTACCCGCGTCTATATTTTCTTCAACACAAAAAAATATTAATTGTGAGTTTTTTTAATTATAATATAAATTTGGAAAAAAATAATAAATTTGTGCAGAATTCTTGTGAAGTCCAAGTTTCCTATAAAATATATGAATTTTAAATCGATATAAATTTATCTGTTTAGTAGGTTTCAACAAAATCAGCAACATAAAATTATCATCATCATTAAAAAAGCAAGAAGATTCGGATTTCTGAATTATTGGATTCACGGTATTAGGATTCGTTCATTTTATAATCCAATTTAAATTAAACACAAAAAATATAAATTGTGAAAACACCTGCAATAATCAAATATAAAAAATAAGTAGTTAATTTTTTATCTAAAAAAAGAAAAAAAATCATTGAAAATCCATCCCTATGTTGTCATCATTGTTGGTACTCATTTTTAGACCCTACGTACTGAAAATGTCATAAATCCCTTTGGAACCAAATGCAAGAGTTTAGCATATGGTTATTCAACGATGGACAAAAATAGAGAATAAAAATGTTTCTTTCAAACCCTGTCTTTATTGCTTTCTGTTTTTCTTATCCTCCTTCTTGTTGCCGAAATCATCATGATTCTTAGACCAATTAGTAATTCTTTCTTTCTATAGGTTTAAGGATGGATAAATTCCTCAGAATTTGAACTAAAAAATTGATTTTGCTGCTGCCACAAAAATCCTTTTCTTCAAAAATGTTTTGACCAAGCAAATTGCGGGTAAATTTTGTCCATTAAAACAATTTTTTCTCACTTTAGGTCCTTCAAGAAAGTTGTAATCCCACACATGTAGATGAATTTGGGGTTTTTAATTGTCTCATTTGGATATCATAAATCTCAAGATATTTGCATTTCAATGTCGAGTATAAAAGAAGAAAATCATGTCGTGGGGATAATTCTGACCCGAGATTTGCAGATTTTATTCGAGAAACCCAATTTAGGTTTAAGATTGGAGAAATCGCTCAGAATTTACACTAAAAAAATGATTTTTCCACTGCTGCAAAAATCCTTTTCTTCAAAACAATTTTGACCACGCAGATTATGGGTAGATTTTGTCTATCAAAATGATTTTTTCTCACTTTGGATCCTTCATGAAAGTTGTAATCCTACACGTGTAGATGAATTTGGATTCTTGAATTGCCTGATTTGGATATCAGAATCTCAAGATATTTGCGTTATAATATTTAGTGTAAAAGCATGAAATACTTTTCTTTCAAAACAATTTTAACCAAGCATATTGCAGGTCGATTTTGTTCATCAAAACAACTTCTTATTAGTTCGGGTCCTTCATGAAAGTTGTAATCCTGCACGTTTAGATGAACTTGGGTTTTTTAATTGCCTAATTTGGAAATCATAAGATCAATAAATGCATGTTAGAATGTGTGGTATAAAAGTAGAAAATACTTTTCTTGGGAACAGTTTTGACCACACAGATTGCAAGTCAATTTTGTCCATCAAAATGATTTTTTCTCTCTTTGTTCTTCATGAAAGTTGTATTACTACATGATTATATGAACTTGGGTTTTGAAATTTGGATATTAGAATCGCAAGATATCTTCATTTTAATATCTAGTATAAAAGAAGAAAATCTTGTCGCAAGAATGATTCTTACCCGAGATTTGCATGTTTTATTTGAGAAACCAAATTTAATGTTTCAAGGATTTATTGGGATAAATAGAGACCAAATTTAAAATTTAGGAAAAGCTAATTAGTCTCGTTGGACAAAGAGGGGGGTTGGTTCAAGAAACGTCACAATAATTTCTTTTGCTCGACTGTCGCGAGGGATTATATTTTGTTTCTTTTCACATAACCAACAACTTTTGTTTTAATAAAATCATTTTTTATCATAGGTTTAAGGTTGGATAAATCACTTAGAATTTGCACTAAAAAAAACAATTATGCCCCTATTGTGAAAATCCTTTTCTTTAAAACAATTTTGACCATGCAAATTACGGTTAGATTTTGTCCATCAATTTTTTTTCTCACTTTGGGTCCTTCATAAAAGTTGTAATCCTGCACTTGTAGATTAATTTAGGTTTTTGATTTTCCTGATTTGGATATCATAATCATAAGATATTCCTGTTAGAATGTCTGGTATAAAAGCAGAAAATCCTTTTCTTTAGAACAGTGTTGACCAAGCAGATTGCAGATTGATTTTGTCCATCAAAACAATTTTATCTCACTTTGTGTTCTTCATGAAAGTTGCAGTACTGCATGCTTAGATGAATTTGGAGTTTTGAATTGCCCAATTTATTTATAAAAAATGCAAGATATCTTTGCTTTAAGGTCCAACGTAAAAGTAGAAATTCATGTCACAATAGTTACTATTCATCATCACTTTGAAGCAACTCTTGCCTGCAACTTCTTCCCTTTTCACTGCAACTTCCCATTTGTCTTCCATGATTTTCTCACTTAATATTTGAGCTGAAAATCATGTTTTTTCTTAATCAAAATCACAGGATATCAACCAGAATATTTATTTCCCTATTTTGTTTATCTAATTAGAGAAAAAACATAAACTTGCATCCTAAATTAAATGCACTAAATCTTCCCTATATAAGAGCTATGTCTAGGCTATATATACCCCCTTCCCTACTTACCTAAAAGGCAGTGAGGAGGAGAAAAGAGAAAAAAGAAAGGAAAGAAGAGCACAAGAGAGAGAGAGGTTGTCAACAAGGAAAAAACAACAACCATTTCCCCTTCATCTCAGCCTCTCCTTCAACCAACAACTGCCAGTAACAACCCCGATCATCTTCCCTCTATTGGCCACCACCAGCTTTGCATCCCTAGAAGCAGTGGTCATTGGTTGCGTATGAGCTCCAACAAGCATCGCCTCTGTCCTTCAGTTACCAGGTAAGGTCGCCATGCATTTTTCTTCCTTTTGCATTTAATTCATTTATTGGTTGCCTTTTGTGTTTAGTGTTCAAGTGAATTATAATTCACTTGAACAATAACTAAGGAGGCATGCGTGAGACTACTCACACATATCTTGAATATTATTTTTTTTATAAAAAAATTATATAATCAAAGTTTAAAAGAAAATGTGTTTTAGCATGGATTTCATAAACAAAAAAAAATTTCTTCCATTTGTGGATTTTACAACATGTTTATAAATTTCAAAGGGTATTTACCAATATTCCAAAAAAATACAAAAATTTTATTTTTTAGGGATTCATATTATTTACTGTTAATATTTGAGTAAAGAAATCTCAAATGAGTTAATATCCAAAACATTAATGGGGACAATTCACTATTGTTCATTGTTAATATTTGGATAAAAAAACCTAAAGTGATAAATATCCAAAATATTTTTCCAGGAATAATAAGTCATTATTATTTAATCAACACATCTTTGAAAGAAGCCCTTATTATAATTGGGGATATTTCAATTTTTGACTCCATGATTTACGAGTCGTAAAAGTATGAAATATTGAGGAAAAAATTGGCTTTTAAAGTGCTATGAATTTCATTAGATTTCTATTTTTTGTTCCTTTTCCTTGCAATTTATGAGTCGTGAACACTTCAAAAACTAAAGGGAAAATGAGTTTTTAAGCTCATTGAATCTCTCTAGATTTGTATTCTCTCTTAATGCATAGGTTGCAAATTTAACATCAAAAGTTTTGTTCATTTTCCTTACGAACCTATCCTAGGAAAATTAATTAGATAACACTAACACCATAGCAATCATAAAGCAACCAAAACACCAAGTAGCTTACCTTGGGTAGGGCATATTAGGGTGCTAAAACCTTTCCTCTACGCAAACTAGTCCCTTGCCTTAGAATCTCTAAAAGACCAGTTAGATTTCCTATTAACCATAATACTAGGTGATGACTCCCTGAATGCAAAATAATAAAAAATCAGATATGAATCCCCACTCACGAGAAGGGTCGCCGCGACGCCGCTCTCTTGTGGAGGGTGCGACAATCATTATCATAACTATAACAATTAAAATTATTATCAATAATTTTGCCCAAACAATTAAAATCATTAAATTGTCCCAAAGAATTAAAAAAACATTTTTACAAAAAACAATAAAAAAATAATCACTAAAATCATTATTATTGCACAAACAATGAAATCATAAAATCATTTAACCCGAAGAACAAAAAAAAATAACAAAAAAAAATAAAGGAAAAAAGGAGAAATATTAATCTTAAAATGATCACTAATATAAATTAAAATTCCAGGATTGAACTGAATAAAAATAAAACCCCAATAAAAATAAAACAATAAAAATTAAAAACTAAAACTAAAAGCATAGGTGCATAAATACGGATAAAAAATAAACATTGTGAAAGAAAAACAGAAAAACATGAAGAATTAATACCAAATAAAAAATACAAAGAATAAGGGCCGAAATGAAAAATAAAATATATAATTAAATCCAATCGAAGGACAAAATTGAAACAAATAAAAACCTTGGGACCAAAATAAATAATGGCATTTTAAAGGAAATTTCAGTGTAATTTGGTTAAAAAATTAAAAGAATAAGGACCAAAATGAAAAGTAGCATATATGACCAATTTCATTTGGAGGCCAAAATTAAAAACAAATTAAAACCTGCATACCGAAAATGATTTTTGTTTATAAACTAAAACTATAAGAAACATGAAGGACTTACCTGTAACGTCGGGCGGCAAGAGAGAGAAAAAAACAAAAATCATTCACCGGCGATTTACCAACCACCTTTCATCGACACGCGCCGCACTGATAGGAAAAGGACATGGCGATGCAACATGTGACATGGCGAAAGAGCAATTTTCACCGCCCAACAACAACACACGCCCCTCTTGAAGGTCGCATGTGCGTTAAACATTATGGGTGCATCTGTACGATACACCTGCACTGTTTTAGAAAAAGAAATAATAAAAAATGGTAAATTACCTATACATCTTTGGACGCAATGATAATGCCGCAAAAATTGAGGGGGGGGGGACACCACAATACCCCCGACTCCAAGGCTTTTTCTTTCTTTCTAGGGTTATTTTTGTAGTTTCACTATGCATAAATTTGTGAAAAAAATGAAAACACCCCCACTGTTCCGTGTCCTTTTGTCAACATCCAGAGGTAAAATAGTAGTTATACTAGAAAGAATTCAGAAATACCATACATGTCCTCTCAAAATGTCAAAAATGACCCTGGTCCAGAGGGTTAAATTTTTCAGCCCTGAGGGTAAAATGGTAATTTTAATGTCACAATCCACAATAATTTGTGTCTATGTGCACAGTGAAAAAATCTATTGTAAATCGGCCACACCGTTTCTCTTTTAGTTAATATGTCAATAGTGCAGTACAATACAAGGGCACACTCCAAATTCTTTCCTTTCTATGTGCCAATACCATTCTGCTTCTAATAAATGGTATAAAGAATTAGTCGGTGTAATACTTAATTTTATTGGATGAATGTCAAGTGTGAACTCAGATGCCAATTAGTTTATCATGTACTTGATTGACTTTTGAAGAATTGTGTGCTTATTAGAGTCTCATATTGTGAGTGATATTGTATACCCCCACTTGCAACCTAAGAGGGTCTTTAATGATACATTTTAAAAGTGCTTTTGAAAAAAAAATGATTTTTTTTATTTTCACTTTAAATTAATTTTTTTTATTTTTCACTTTAAATTAATTATTTTTGGTGTTTATAGATCATTTTCTTGTGTTGATATCAAAAATATTTTAAAAACAATAAAAAAATATCATTTTGATGCATTTCTAAACGAAAAGCAGTTTCAAAATCAACCACAATCACACTCCCAAATAGTCATGTTTCATCATTGGTGGTGCAACAAGACTGGAATTTGCTCATTTTGTACTCAATAAATGTTGGTGGAAAAGAAAAACTGGTGAAGACTTTGAAATACTTTGTAAAACACGTTGTTTTATTTTATAACTAAAGAGTTTACATATGATGATAAAATTCTTAAACTTTATTTCCCCCCTAAGATTTCTCTATAATATTTTTCATAATAATAACATCAACTTAATTTATATTTATACATAAAATAAAAGCTTGAGAAAAAACAAAATTTTAAGTATGAATACATATGATAGGTGTGTGTGAAAACGGTTGACAACAACAATTGGTAGTTGTGGCTGGTGGTGGTTGTCGTCCTTGACTTATATGGACTGAGTTTACTTCAACAAATTCTCTCTTTAAACTTAATCAAGAGATATCATGCCAAGAATGAAATTCAGCCTCATAAATACCTCTCCTTTTAATGACTTTGTAAGGATATTTGCAACTTAATCACTTGTCTTGCAAGATATCAATTCAACTTCTTTGTTCTTCACATGCTCTCGAATATAGTGTATCACTGTGTTTATTTTTTAAATGATATACTGGGTTCTTTGATAATGCAATTGCCAATCGATTATCAATATAAATATATGTAGGATTTTCTTGAGGAAATCTAAAATCTTTCAACATATTCCTTAACCATATTAAATGATATACAACTGAGTTAGCTATAACATATTCGACTTCACAACTTGATAACATCATTATTGATTGCTTCTTGGATGATCATGTGAAAGATGTATCTCCCATAAAAAAGATAGATCTTGTTGTGCTTTTCCTTTCATCCAAATTTTATCCCAATAATTATTTGAGTAGCCAACAAGTTTAAAGTTTTTCTTGAAGTATAGAACATACCTTTATTTATCGTTCCTTTGATATAATAAAGAATTCTCTTGGTTGCATTCAAGTGAGACTGATCTGGTGTCTGTATATATCAACTGATAAGTCCTACTCCATAGAGTATATCTGGTTTAGTATATGTTAAGTACCTCCATAGTTAGCTTGTTCATGTACCTCTAGAGCTTTATTTCGATATTCCATGCTATAATGACTAAATTGTTTTCAAGGTATGCTTTATTTTTTTTACAATCTTTTGTTCATGAGCTTGTAAAGAACCCATAAGGTCATCCACTGTTAATTTGTCCACTTCTTTGGACTCTTCCATAACAACTATAACATAATCAGATTATGGATCTAGAGATCTTAAAATTTTCTCAATAATTCGAGCATATGTTACAGTCTCTCCATTTCTTCTCATCTAATTGATTATCACCATAATTCTTGTGTGATAATCAAAAATAGATTCTTAGATTCTCATTGATAATGATTTGAATTCAACTTGCAAAGATTGAAGACAAATCATCTTGATTCTATCAACACCTTTGTATTTTTATTAAAGAGGCTCCCATATTTCTTTTGAATATTTTGCGGAAACTATGATCTAAAACGTGACTTTATAAAGACCTTAATAAAAAATGGTTTTGACATTGTTGTCTTTCTTTTTATTATTTTTTAGGACTTGTTATTGCGTCTCTTATATAAAATCCTTTGCTTCTTTGGAATTCGATTCATCATAACCATATTCCACAATCTTTATATATTTTTGTGAGCCAAGAAATGTCTTTATTCTGATACACCAATTATTGTAGTTATCTTTGGTCAACTTTAGGATGTGTTTAAGCATTTTCTATAAGTATTGTATTATTGGAATGACTATATCACCTTTTAGGAGTTAAAGTTTTTGGTGTCGATTGGTTTGCTGGACTTGAATTAGGAATATGCTAGGGAATATTCTTTTTGGCACGGTTGACAACTCGGCTCGGTGCGATGCAGGTAGTGACTAGGCTAGATGGCGAGACTCGACAAAACGATGAGAATATGGCGCGCATATGACTCAATCGTCTTCTTTCTCAAGGCACGTGAGAAACATAAGAGAAATTTTAGGTGGTGAGTGTGGCTCACTTCTTGCTCTGATCAAGCTAATTTCCACATCGTCGAGTTCGTATTGAAGAACCCTACACTTTGGAATGATCAAAATGTATTTTCGACAAATTTAAAAATTCAGGTGTATCTCAAAAACTCCTTTGGTTTTAACAAATGACGCTTTGATGCCAATTGTTTGCGGGAAAGACCACTTGTGATATTGGAAGCTAAATATTATCCGATCCTTTAGCAACAGACAACAATTATTTGACACGTAAGGGATTAATTATACTAATGCTTTTAGGAGAAAGATATGCATGCAGTTGTTATCTGCAGACCTTATCTGTTAGTCATAGAATTTTACTCCACCTCTGCTCACGCCTTTGCTGCGATGTATATATACATGATGCATTACGTAATAAAGATCATTGCATTCAAAGCAGCAACTTTGTGCTCTGTTCTCAATATTGCTTCTCTGTTTCCTTTTTTCTTCATGGTATCAGAGCAGGTTTCGATTTACCTGCGATTTGCTTAAAAGTTTTCTATGGAAAACTCTTCTAAATATGTTGATGCAGATGACAGCAACATACCTTCTAAACATGTTGGTGCAGATGACAGCAACAGACCTTATAATACATCAGAAGGAGAACAAAATAATCCATACCAACGTCTAGGTTCGTTTTTGTTGAATGAACTCAACTATCTTCCTTGGTCAAGAGCTGTGACAATTGCTCTTGGTGGAAGATCTAAACTTGGCTATGTTAATGGCCATATCAAGGCCCCTGACCCTTATTCTAAGGACTATGAAGCATGGCAATGCAAGGATCAACTTGTCATGTCTTGGTTACTCAATTCCATGGAAAACAATATTGCTGAAATTTTCAGTTATTCAGAATCTTCAATGGATCTCTGGGAGGCTGTGAAGGAGATATATGGAAATTAAAATAATGCAGCTCGTGTGTTCCAAATCAAAAGGGACCTTGTTAATCTGCAGCAAGATGGCAAGACTTACGTGAAACTACTTGGAGTTCTGAAAGGTATGTGGAGTGAACTTGCATTATATCGACCTCACACTGTTGATATTGCACTATTAAAAAAACAAGATGAGGAAAACAAGATATTCCAATTACTATCCAGTCTCGGTCCAGATTATGAAGATCTTCGAAGTCGAGTATTGATGAACTCTGACCTACCATCCCTTGCGAATGTATGTGCGACAATACAATGAGAAGAAGCTCGCAGGAAAATCATGAACCTAGAACCAAGAATCATCTTACCAGAAACCCGTGCATACGTTGTTACCAGACAGATGAAAAGTAATAAAGCTTACAAGGGAAAGCGACCAGATTTGAAGTGCACTCATTGCCAGAATCTTGGTCACACAATCGGGCGGTGTTGGATTCTTCATCCGGAATTAAAACCTAACTTTGAAAAAGAGAGGGGACTTCAAAAAGATCATGGTTATACAGCTCACATTGTTGCTCGCCCTACTGATAATTATTCTCCAAGAAGCTTTTCTACCAACCCGTTTGCTCTTCTTAATGATTTTGCCAATTACCTTAAAGAGAAAGGTGATGCTAGCTTGACAGCCTCAAGCAACTCTGATTCTACGGCAATTCTGGGTAAGTTTGTTGGTTTCCTGGCAAACTCTGATCATCTATCACAAGAGAATTTAGAAGGTATTTTGACTGCTTTTAAAACTGCTTAGTTGTTAGTACTGTGCATAATTTTTGGGTCATTGATTCGGGTGCCTCTGATCACACAACAAATAAAATGACTAGCTTACATCATTTTGAAAAAATCACTACCCCGACTCATATTTCTGTTGCAAATGGAAAATATGTCCCTGTCGAAGGTAAAGGGAAAATTAAATTGCTCTCTGAAAATATTGAGTCTTTGGTGTTATATGGTCCATCTTTTCCATTTCAATTACTTTCCATTGGAAAAGTCACCAAAACACTAAATTGTCGTGTTATATTCGACTCTCACCGAGTTCTTTTTCAGGACCGCGCCACCGAGAGGATGATTGGTGAAGGTTTCCTTTTTCAAGGGCTTTATTATTTTTTAAATAATTCTAAGCATCCTCAAATTTCTGCCTTTTCTTCCCTTAATCAGGATCAAGTTTTATGGCATCAACGTTTAGCCCATCCTTCCGAGAATGTCCATACAAAGTTAATGCCAAATTTAGATGCAAGAAACATCACTTGTGATACATGTCATCTATCAAAATCCACCAGATTGCCATTCCTATCCTCTATATCTAGAGCTAATGATATGTTTGAACTTGTACATTCTGATGTTTGGGGACCAACTATTGAATCTTTTGATGGTTACAAGTATTTTATTACTTTCGTTGATGATTTTTCTCGTGTAACCTGGATATATCTTTTAAAATTCAAAAGTGAGGTTGTTTATGTTTTTAAGGATTTTCATATGCTAGTCATGACTCAATTTTCTACGAAACTTAAAATTCTTAGATCTGATAATGGCACCGAATACATGTCTCAAAAAATGACACAGTATCTAGCTTCTCATGGCATTTTACATCAGTCCAGTTGTGTTGGTACAGCCCAACAGAATGGGGTAGCTGAACGCAAAAATAGAGATCTGCTAGAAAAAACTCGAGCTTTGATGATACAAATGCATGTTCCCAAATCCTTCTGGTCTCAAGGAGTATTATCTGCTGCATATATAATTAATCGGCTACCTAGCCGTGTATTGTTGTTTAAATCACCACTTGAAGTTTTGCAGAAGCAATCACCTGACGTATCACATTTAAGGGTGTTCGGCTGCACATGTTTTGTGCATATCCATGCTCCAAATCATGATAAACTTGACCCAAGGGCTGCTAAGTGTATTTTCTTGGGATATTCCTCAACCAATAAGGGATATAAATGCTATCATCCTCATTCCCGAAAACTATTCATATCGAGGGATGTTCAATTTGAAGAAACTATTCCATATTATGGTGAGACAAGTCAGCAGACATCTTCAAAAGATATTTTTCCTCTGCCTTATCCAGCTCCTGCAGACACGGTATCTTGCTCAGCCTTACCTCCCGCAACCAGCAATAACTCCTCATCAACCACTGATGAGCCCTTAGGTACAGAGAGCCTCGGTCAAACCATTTTAGAATCGAAGAAAGAGCATGCACACTCTGAACCCAACGCAAATTCTGGTAGTAGTATTCCTATGTCTACTACAGATCCTTCTTCTAGCATAAGGGTTGTTAACCCTATTATGGCTAATCCTGAGGGCAATCCCCTAAATGAGCAATCTGAATTGGAGAATCGTGTTATTCCTTTGCCCCAGACTCGCAAAAATCCAGTTTGTAATCGTGCTCCTCCAATTAGAATGCAAGATTTTGTCACCTTTGCAGCAAGACATCCTATTTCAAAATCCATTACATATCAACAACTCTCACCTAATCATACAACATTTCTTTCTGCTATTTTGAATGTTCAAGAGCCACGAAATTTTCAGGAAGCTAATAATCAAGATGAATGGAAACGTGCCATGAATGATGAACTCCTAGCTCTTGCTCAGAATCAAACTTGGAGTATTGTCAAACTTCCCAAAGGAAAACATGTTGTTGGCAGCCGGTGGGTGTATAAAATAAAGTTTAATTCAGATGGCACCATTGACAGACACAAGGCACGCCTTGTAGCTCAGGGATTCACTCAAACTTTTGGAGTGGATTATAAGGAAACCTTTGCTCCTATTACAAAGATGAACATTGTTCGTGTTTTATTATCAGTTGCCGTAAACAAAGGATGGTTAATGTGTCAGATGGATGTAAAGAATGCCTTCCTGCATGGAAACCTTGAGGAAGAAGTTTACATGAAATTACCTCCCGGTCATCCTCAAGCTTCAGATCCTACCTTAGTATGCCGACTACACAAATCACTTTATGGTTTGAAGTAGTCTTCACGTGCTTGGCATGCTCAATTAAGCTTTGTCCTTGAAAAACTCGGTTTCAAAAGGAGTAATGCGGATTCATCCTTATTTGTTCATCATCCTTATTTGTTCATCTTGGACCTAAGGAAACAATGGTGGTTCTTATCTATGTTGATGATCTTATTATTTCAGGAAATAACAATGAGGCCATATCACGTCTCAAAGCCACCTTACAACGTCACTTTCCAATTAAAGATCTTCGAAGATTGAAATATTTTCTTGGAATAGAAATGGCAACTTCTCATAAAGGGTTATTTCTTAACCAATGCAAATATGTTCTTGATTTACTTAAGGATGCTGAGATGATGGATGCCAAGCCTGCCCCTACTCCATTGGATAGTAAATTGCAACTTGCCACAAATAGTGAGCCCCTTCAGTCCATCAATCACTACCAACATCTTGTAGGTAAGCTTATTTACCTTACTATTACACGGCCTGATATAACCTACGCAGTTAGTCTTGTTAGCCAATTCATGCATGCACCTACTATTTTCCATCTGAGTATTGTCAAGCGCATCCTACGCTATCTAAAGGGTTCTATTGGACGTGGAATTGTCATGGCTAAAAACGGTCACACTCAGATAATCGGATATAGTGATTCAGATTGGGCTGGCAATGCTATTGATCGCAAGTCAACTACTGGTTATTGTATGTTTGTTGGTGGTAATCTTGTCTCTTGGCGAAGCAAGAAACAACATGTTATTGCACGTTCTAGTGCCGAAGCTGAATATCATGTCATGGCATCAGCTGCTTGTGAGTTAATTTGGCTTAAAGGTCTCCTATCTAAACTGAGTTTTCCAAGTAGCATCCCTATGATCCTGTTTTGTGACAACCAAGCTGCCATGCATATTGCAGCCAATCCTGTGTTTCATGAAAGAACAAACACATTGAAGTTGATTGTCATTTTATTCGTCAACAAGTTCAGTCTCAGATTATTCAAACTCGTTACGTCCGCAGTCACGATCAACTTGCCGATGTGTTCACAAAATCCCTGACTTCTGCTCATTTTCACCGATTGTTGGCCAAGCTTGGATCTATTAATCCCCTTGATCCAGCTTGAGGGGGAGTATTGGAAGCTAAAGATTAGCCGATCCTTTAGCAACAGACAACGGTTATTTGACACGTAAGGGATTAATTATACTAATGCTTTTAGGAGAAAGATATGCATGCAGTTGTTATCTGCAGACCTTATCTGTTAGTCATAGAATTTTACTCCACCTCTGCTCACGCCTTTGCTGCGATGTATATATACATGATGCATTACGTAATAAAGATCACTGCATTCAAAGCAACAACTTTGTGCTCTGTTCTCAATATTGCTTCTCTGTTTCCTTTTTTCTTCATGATGGTTTTGAAACAATCGGGGGGATAAAACACATTGTTTTATTTCATATCCAATAAGTTTACATACGATGTAAAACTCTTAAATTCTCATTGTTTTCTCTCTAATGTATCTCTCTAAAATTTTCCATACTAATTACATCAACTTAGCGTTCTATTTATGCACAAATGAAAAGCTTGAAAAACAAACAAACTTTCAAGTGTGAATACATATGATATGTGTATGTTAATGTGGTTGACGACTGCAGTTGGTTGTAGTCGGTGGTTGCTATCATTGACTTATGTGGATTGAGTTTACTTAATAGTAACCACTCTCAAAGCATAAAATTTTACAATAATTTAAATTTATATAGGGAAATAGCAATTAAGTATAGAGAACAAATTAATTTGAGGTGAATAATACCTATCCAATGAAAAATTATAATAATTTATTTGTAATTAAATGCTCAGATTAAGCAAGCATAATTTGTCATTAATGTTCGATAGGATTTCAATAAAAAAGAAAAAAAAATCAATATTCTATCCTATCCCAAATAGGAAACTGTGCATGGAGAAATTATTGGATGAAGGGGTTGGACGATTGCCGAAGCATATATACCACTCATGCTCAAAACCATTAATGGTATGGTAGTATTGAAGGGACTACAAAGATCAAAGATTTGAACCACAAACAGTACCGATGCTCGCCTAATTTGCAATCAAGAAATCTGCGGTGATCATTTCTTTATCAACTCTTTGTATCATAACATGTACTCATCTCATTAAACCCATGACCTCCATGCTGAGTGGAAATATTTCATGACACTTTATATATATAAAAGGTAACAGTGGCAATAAAGAAGAGAGGCCTCTAGAGTAGTAGGATTCCCATAAATTGTAATTGGCTTTTAAGTGCACACCAGAGATTGAGTGGGCAATGGAGATTACAACGATTTGCTTTGATCATGACTGCCATTTCCCCTTAATTTATACAAATAAAATAATGAAAATGAGTTCTGTGAAGGGTGTCTTTATTGATCAATCAAGAGGCGAAAGCCATGATGCATGAACTGGATTGCATTAATAAATAAATAAATAAATAAATAAATAAATAAGAGAAGGCAAGCAACTGGCCAGCATGCAGGCATGGGGAAAAGATATGCTCTTCATTAGCTACTTACATATATATCTTGGTATAAAGATTTAATGTGGAGTAGTGTGTGGTGACATGATCCGCGTCTGAAAGTTGCCCTGCATGCTTTAGTTATCCATCCCTATGCGGCTACTTTCTTAAATATTCCCGGTCGTCCACCGCGGCTCCACTGTTTTTTTTTTATTAATTTCAACGTCCGGTTAGATTACATGTATTTTGATTAATCTTTCAAATTCTAAAATTAATAATTATATAAATGTTTAATAATTATTATATTAACAATCACATGACTCAAACCTGAAATGACAGAAAAAACAAAAAAAAACTATCCCAAACTCGTAATATTGATTACTTATTAGAGGGTTAGCTCCAGAGTTTTCTTTGATCATACACCTGGCGCCCTCTTCAATTATTAATCAATTACTCTACTTTGATGTCTTTAATTATACATAAAGAACCTTTTAAATCCAACGAAGATCTTTGATCAAATCCAATGAAAATAAATTGAGCTGCGATTAAGATCGATATATACCGGGTTGAATCCATTTAGTTTCCGTTTCCTTGTTTTCCATTATTTACACAACAATTTTCATGTTCATGTTTTTGTGTGGTCGTGCTCTGACAGCTAGGGAGGTGTACGATTTCTCTTGTAGTTCTTCATGTAATTCCCATTTAATTAGTTTACTCTTAATTCAGAGGCTTATTTATAAGGCATTTCTGAAGATTTTACGAGACTATCGGACCCCTCCTTACTAATTATACAACGTTTACTAAATTTTAAATAATTTGTTTAATTAAGCTTAATTACAACAAAATTTTTACCTAAAAAGAAAGAAAAAAACCCTTGTTTGTTCTTATAGAGCGTGGTGTGATGAGAAAGATCTTGAAATCTGTCTTGCAAATCTCGAATTCAAGTTAAAACATTTTCACTTTATAAAAATCTAAAACAATTAAAATTTAACTTATTTAACGTGAGCCACAAAAAGTGTCTAAAGAAAATGAAGTTCTCTTGAATAAAAAACCTTGCTCACCGACCCATTCATTTATGTAAGCTAACATATACTATAAACATGATGTCGTGTTTTAAGTGCAAATAGTCCTTTTAAGTGTGTGTGTGTGTACACGTAACATGTTTTGCAAAAACAGTTTTACATTTATTTTCTATAATATTTCAACTCTACCAATGATCAGGTATAGAATTTAACTCTATCACCGATAAGGGATGAAATTTAAAATAGAGCATATTTCATGTTCTGGTGACGGCTCTTTAGTTGCATTAATTTAATTACATTATGAATCCATAATATTGATAATTAAGAGTACTAAAATTAAGACAACATTTTATAATTTGTAGATCACTTTCATGCGCTGATGTCAAAAATAATTTTTAAAAAATAAAAAATATTATTTTAAAACATTTTTAAATAAAAAATAATTTCAAAATTTAACTTTAATTACACTCACAAATAGGCACAATTAGAAAACTAAAGTAGCTTCTGTAAATAAGGGTATATTTATTATCCAAGAGAGGTTCCACCTCTAAAGGAAAAGTTAAAAAAAGTGGGGGTGAGTCTTTTACGAATGATCTCCACACCTGAGTTGAAGTAAATTATTGTCTCTTTCTGATTATAAAAACAAAGCACCTTTCACACAATGCATGAACTTAATTGTGAAGGTTCCATTAGCATAAGATATGTGAAAAATCTTTCTTTTTTATCGACACTGTTAAAGGCTCCCAGGCTATGAAAGAGATGTGAGGAGTGAGGTCAACGCAAATTTAGATGACCCACTCAAGAAATCCAATGTAAAGTCTCCCGAGTGCTTCCTGTATCCTTCTTCAGTGCAACTTATCTACCAATCACATAGAAAAGCTTGGGGGGGGGGGGGGGAATCCCACTCTCTCGTGAGTCTTGTATATATATATCACAGCTCGATGGCTCCAATTGGACAGCAATGTCAGTTAATTGTACCTTAAATTAATGTGATAAATGTACGATTCAAAACTCTAAAGAGGAATGGCTGAGTGTGTACTTGATTTGCATATTTGAATGATGGGAATGTGTATCCCATTGATGGACCCGACATTAGCATGAGAGGCAAGTAAATGTCACAAGTTGCAGGGAAAAAATTGTATTTCAAGTCAGTTAGTGCTTAATTATATAACAACATGACAATAGTTACTATTTGTCGGGAATACTTTTTTGGGTGATTCTTATTATGCTTGTAATTCCATCAATAAAATAATCATTAATAGATTTACTTTTCATGCACACAGAAAAAGCTACCCGTTTAATATTTTTGGTGTATCCTTTGGTTGTAATTTTATCGGTGATTTTTTAATATTATCAACGAAATGAAACTGTTGGTGATTCGACAATGACAATGATATTTATAGTAATTTCTTTTTAACTCTATATAACCTCCTGAATGTTTTTTTTCCCTTTTATCTACGGGGCAATTCAATGGCTTACAAGGAGAAATAATTTCCTTGAAACTTATAAACAGGCAGCCTACACCAACAAAATAAAAATAAAAATAAAAATGGAGGGTGTCATCTATAGAATTGCTGGTTATGAAAGAGATGAAGCCGATTGCGTGCTTTTTTCAATTGGGGAGCCATTATGAATGGTCCTAGATGGAAGCAAAATAGCCCATGAAGGCCTCTCGTTGTGACACATGGGATGTAAAAAGAACATTTTGGCCACTCAAGAATTTCTTTTTTTGGGAGCAATCTCTTTATATATGCTATCAAATCAGAGATGTGAAATCAAAAGTCCTTTTCCATTTACCAATTAAATGGATTCGGATATGCAACTGGATTTTATGCAACCCCATGAAAGCCTTTACGAAGAATATTTGAATTTGATTCATGCCAAGGAATGTGGCTTTTGACTTCAAATTGATTCCAAGAACAAATGATAATAATAATAATAATTAATGACTTTAAAGAGAGAGAGAGTGTGAGGCAAGATAAACTTGCTGCGTTGAAATGGTGCACCATCAGTATCACCACCTCCCACTTGAAAGTACATATGTTCAGATGATTTATTATTATTTATTCATGCCAGCTTCCAATCCAAAAATAGACTATATTCGACCTATTTTCTAAATTGTATGGTTGGATTCCGGATAGAAATTTCAAAACCACCACTTACCAATAGTCGCTGACTTTGTAATTAACTAGCTAGGCTCGAGGAATCAAGGAAGTTTCCATGAGTACATACGAATAGAAACTTAATATATTATTAATTATACATAACATGATCAAGCATGAGCTAATGGTGTGTGTGTATATACTATATATAGTGCAAGTGGTTTCTGTTGACTTCACTTCCAGATCATACGCTTAATTCTAAATATGAATTCCCAGAGATTACCTAAATTCATAATTATATTCCATTTGAGAAATTATGCCTTCAAGTATTAATGATAATGCTGATGATCATTATGATATACACTTTAAACTCACTTTGTTAGTTTTGTACATTACCGAAGAAGCAACTCAATTTTCTTGAGATAAGAGATCAAATGGTTGATCACCTCTGCTGCTTTTCTTTTTGAAAAAAATACGTAAATGTTTCCAAGGTTTTAGCATAATAATAATTATTATATTTTACATTTTAAAAAACTATACTTTATACAATATTGCGTATATAATTGATAACAATTTATATACTGAGAAATACACGGATTTCTGAATAATCTGTCTATGATGCGCTGAGTAAAAGTTAGAGACTCTTAGTTTTCCTCCCTCGATTTTCCTTTATTCTGTAGGCTATTTCTTGTATTTTGTTTTTAGTTCTTTCTTCTTCTTTTAACCGTTACTTGTCCCACATCAATTTTGATACCAAAACAAGGCTTTTAATTATCCTACGCTTAAACGACTCACTCATTTTAGGACTTGTTTAAATTCTCAAAATTCAACACAATTCTTAAACCATATAATCTGTGGAGAGCTTTTACACTAACCAAACATATTCTTGGCCAAATCTTGCTCCAAAGGCTTTTTGATAAACTCTCTCTCTCTCTCTATGTATGTATGTATGTACGTATGTAAACATACTAATATAAAAGTAAGTAACTAAATAGTTAAACAAAAAATAAATCTAATACCTTTTGCCTATCGGATATCATATAAAAAGGTTTATAGCTAATGCTAGTTTTGATAAAACCAAACAAAATATACTAAAATTATGTTTAATTATTATTGTTTTCAACCGATACAACATTATATACAACTAGAAATAATACATTGTTTGCATCTAGAGCATCCGTTGCCAACAACACTCCTCTATAAGAACCTTTCATATGCAAACCATTAATACCCCCATAAAAGGCTCACAACCATTTACATAGTTATCTTTTATGGCTTTTAAGAAAAATATAGACTTTATAAAACTTTTAATAAGAATGGACATCAAGATTAAAATAAGTGTTAAATCCTAAATAAATATCAAAACCAGAGTTAAACTCTTTTTATAATTGAACATATCTAGGTAACTTTTTATAAGCTCATGTTGACTTCCTTCCATATATTCCCTAGCTTTTGTTCTAGCCCCTCACAATTATAATGGATGAGATTTTATTCCAAATTATTCATTTAAAATGGTTTCATATGCACCATTAGATATGTTATGGATGTCATTAAAATGGATAATAGTTTCTTAATTATTCATCTAAAGTTAGTTACCTTGATGGTGGGTTGAGTAATATAAGTATGTACCTTTCACTAACTTAATTATAAACGTTGTACTACAAAGAAACATAAATTCTCAATGTGCACCCACCACCAAAATAATATATACTCGTTTTCTCTATTATATAGATAGTTCTTTTCAATTGATAACCACATCTAACTTTATATTGCATCAACATATCCCTAAAATGTATTTTTAGAGGTTAGATGTACATTTTAAAAAAATATATATTTTTTACCCATATTATTTTCATCATTAAACTTGTCCCTGAAATCATTGTCATCCTTCTAATTACATAAATTTCATTCATTCTCTGAATTACAATCATCATGTAATTTAATTTAGTCCCAATTAAATCATTATTATGTGTTGTAGGGGACATCTTGAGGTACAAAGGGTAAGTACATAAAATAGGAGTCCCTGCCTAATTTTTATTGCAACTAGATACCTTAATTCTGTTTTCAAGGATTTTTAGGTGAAAGTTTTGTTATAGTTAAAGGAAGATTTTATTCACCATAAAGTATTATGCCTAAGGTAAATTGTATTGTTTATTATTTAATAATAAAATTGTGATCTTGCTAAGAACCTGTCTAAACTAGTATATGTGCATATTTATGGTAAAAGATATTCTAAGATAGTGATTGAAGACTTGAAGTTGACAGTAAAAGGTTTATATTGAAAAAATTAATGATGATCAAATTAATATGTTAGATATCACTAAATTCTACCAAAAAAGGTTGGAAAAGAGTTTGATAGTAGAGGGGTGTGTCATTCACATGCTGAGAAGTATCTCAGATATAGACAGTAGCAACGCATGCAATCAATAAACCACCTCTATTCCTAAAAAAACATGATGAAAAAATTAAGTTGTTGGATTATGATTTAAAATAGTTTTGAAACAAGTAAAAAAAATAAAGATTTTTCTAGAGTTTTGAAACAACACAAATTCACTCGCAAACCATGCACGCTTGGTGTTTAATTAGATTCTAAATCATGATGAAATATTTAACATAAAAAAATCAGACCATAACTGTTTTTTTAGGGTTTTGTTTAGGATTGACGAGCTCATCCAAATTTTTTAGGTTTTTTTAGGGATTTCAATAGGGTTTTTGTTTGGGATAGAAAACAATTCTTCATTTTTGTGAGTTTTAACATCTAGATTCTTACAAATCGATGTTTAGAGCTAGGGTTTCATCATATCATACCTGACAATGCATTACTACGTACCAGAAGAAAAAAGAAGATTTTAACAAAATAGAAATAGAAAAAAAAGGAGGAGAGAAGGTGTGGTTGCTGTATGGGCTTGCTGGACTTGATAAATTCACTGTTGGTTTTCTGTTTGCTATTCGTAGAGAGAGAAGAAAATGGGATAGGCTGGGAATATTAAAAAAAAAACAATTAAGTTGCTGTGTATTAGCAAGTGATAAATATTATATTCTTTTCATCAATATATATAAAGTACAAGTTTTTGAATATAAAAGGAAAAGTATTATCATGCTCAAGCCATAGAGATTTTAAACAATGATTTCTCTTACAAGAACTGTGCATGTACATTCAGAGCTCAAAGATAGGCTAGAGGAGTAGCTAGCATTGGTGAAAGGATCGTAGAGGCAGCTATATATTATCTCTCTCGCTCCAAAGCATCGTATATGAAGCATATGGTAAAAATAATCAAAGAAAAAATCAATGCATCGTAGACTAGGACAACACTGCACTCACACGAGTTTGACTTTAACGGCAGGCATTGCAACTGTGAAGCAGTATCATTTGCAACTGGACATTCTGTAGAGGAATATTCAGGCCCAAATGTTCTTGAGACTTGGTGAAGAAATCTTTAGTTGCTTATCTTTAACAAAGTATATATGGGGATGCTTGCCACATCTTTTAAAAGTTTCAGATGAGGAAAATCTTAGAGATTAGGTCAAAGCTGGCCAGGCCCCTTCTGATCACAGTATGATTCCGCTCAGCTAGCAATCTCATTTTCGAAATGGTTGAGCCTTTTTCTACCCTTTTTCTTTTTGCATGCTTCCATAGCTGACAACCTCTTAATTTGGGGTCTTGGGGCACTCGAAAGCTGGGTGTTGCTCGGTGCTGTGAAAGGCTATAATGGACATTTCCCATCTTCTCAATGGACAACTAGGTATTTTCAATAAAGGCATGGAAGCTTTAGTGAAAGAATCTAGCATTATATCATCCCTCAACTTCATATTTAAAAACGCTCACCCCCGAGCAATTCTCATGGAAAGCCAAAAAACGCTCTCTTCTTCTTTCAGTAGCAACATGGAAGCCTTTCAATCCACACCCACAAACATTTCCTTCTCGAACTATCTCCAGTCCCTCTCTGAAACCCCTCGCAGGCTTAGAAAAAGAATGCTGGCTACATGGACTCCTGAGCAGGAGCTTAACCAAGTTAGGCTAAGGTCTGGTGCAGACATGATGAGGAAACTCAACTGGTATGACTTGATAGCTCTTGGCATAGGAGGGATGCTTGGTGTTGGAGTGTTTGTTACCACTGGCCCTGTAGCCCTTAAAATCTCTGGCCCTTCAGTTTTTATCTCTTATGCCATCGCTGGAATATCAGCCCTCTTTTCTTCTTTATGCTACACTGAGTTTTCTGTTCAGATTCCTGTTGCTGGGGGGGCCTTCAGCTATCTAAGAGTGACCTTTGGTAGCAATAATTCACTGCACAACTCTTTCTGAATTTCTCCATTAATCTTGATATATAGACAAGCATTAGAATTTTAATGATATTGTCAGAATATATATATATATATATATATATATATATATATATATATATATATATAATGTATTGATCACGTTATTTTGGTTCTTATTTTTTATATGAAACAGGAGAGTTTATAGCCTATTTTGCTGGGGCAAACATACTAATGGAATATGTATTATCGAATGCGGCGGTCGCAAGAAGTTTCACAGAATATCTATGCCATGCTGCGGGGGAGAACCCAAGCTCATGGAGAGTTGAAGTGGATGGAGTGGCAGAGGGTTACAACATGTTGGATTTTCCAGCTGTGGCTCTCATTCTTCTCCTTACTCTCTGTCTTTGCCATAGGTTTGATCTCTTATTACCTGTTGTTTTTTCGCTTCACGTCTTTATTTATTTGTGATCGACTAGTGGTTGACGTTCTTATATATTAATCATGGTGCTTGCAAATTTAATGATGTCGCTAGCTAGATCTTTCGTTGGAAAGGTTTAAGTGGCCATTTCGCTTATCATCTACTTATTAGTGGATCTAGATAATTATGTCGTAGAGCTGGATTGATATGAAAATTTAATCATTTTCCTTGGATCTATATATAGAGAGGTTTTGGGCAGGATTAATTTAATTTATTTTTTTTGTTACAATTAGTGTAGGTAATTATGATTTATTTTTTTCTATTGGTTCTGTAACCATCACTAAACAGTACTGATTGGATTATTTTTTTCCCAAGTAAATGGTTGGTGGGATTTTGAAAGTGATGGATGTTTCTTTTTTGGGATTGCAGTACAAAGGAAAGCTCAATATTGAACCTTGTTATGACAGTCTTTCATGTGATTTTCTTTGGATTCATCATAATTGTTGGTTTCTACAAAGGGAGTGCCAAGAACTTGGTTGAGCCAGGAGGGCTTGCTCCTTTCGGTGTCAAGGGTGTTCTTGACGGAGCAGCTATAGTTTACTTCAGCTATATTGGCTACGACTCGGTTTCAACCATGGCAGAAGAGATCCAAAACCCTGCAAAAAGCCTTCCGGTGGGCATTTTAGGTTCTGTTCTCATTGTCACCGGGCTATATTGCCTCATGGCCTTATCTTTATGCTTGCTGGTGCCTTTCAATATGGTAATGTATCCATAAATCTCTTACGTTTTAAGTCAAAATAGCAGACATCATAATCCTAATAAATAGGTATCCTTAATTCCAAATCATTTGCAGATAGATAAAGATGCATCCTTTTCTGTCGCTTTCGGAAAGATCGGGTGGAAGTGGGCAGGCAACGTGGTTGGGGCCGGAGCAAGTTTGGGAATTGTTGCTTCTCTCCTGGTTGCAATGTTAGGCCAAGCTCGATACCTTTGTGTCATTGGAAGGGCCCGGCTTGTGCCTCCTTGGTTCGCCAAGGTCAATCCCTCCACAGGCACCCCTTTCAATGCTACGCTCTTCCTGGGTAGCAATATTTTAGTCGACTTAATTTCTTATTTCATAGATTTTCTTCATCTTTATCTAACGAAAGAAAAGGGAAGGAGAGATCCAATATATAGTATACTGAATATTCTGTGTTTTCATGATGATAATCTAGGTCTTTGCACAGCTTCAATTGCGCTCTTTACCGAGCTCAGCGTAATTCTTGAAATAATCTCCATCAGCACGCTCTTGGTTTTCTACATGGTGGCTAACGCTCTCATCTATCGTCGATATGTTGTCATGAGCCACAACCCTCCCTCACAAACCCTCCTGTTCCTCTTCCTCCTCTCTTCTAGTGCAATCGGCTTCTCCATGTCATGGAAACTCGACGAGCAATGGCGGGCTCTACCAGTATTTGGTGGATTCATGGTGGCCATCACAGCTTTCTTTCAATACATGGTACCTTCCGTTTGCCAACCTGATGAAGCGTGGTCAGTTCCATTCATGCCATGGCCGGCTGTGACATCAATATTCCTCAATGTCTTCCTCATGACCACACTAAAGGCCATCTCCTTCCAAAGGTTTGGTGTATGGGCATTCTTGATAACCTTGTTTTATGTTTTGTATGGTGTTCACTCAACTTATCGAGCTGAAGAGATGGGAGTGGGTGCTGGTGAAATCCCTGTAGTACACCATCCATCAGCTCAACAAACCAAGCTAGACATTCGAGCTCTATGACCCAGAAAACTCTTAATTTGTTGCCATTTCTTATTCTCCATCTCTTTTTTATCCATTCAAGCACTCTTCTCAGCTCACTTGGGCTCTTATATATATAGATTTCATGGAGATCGATCCTATTGAGAAAAAGGAAGGTTTTATTTCCCATGTCATGAAATACAGGACAAATTATAAATAGAAAAGGGATTCATGACCAAATTAAGGAAAGGAAAACGCACGTACATATATGCAAGTCATGAGGTTTTCTCTTTCGCTTCATGTTTATATGGTTAGATTTATTCTTCTTCTTGTCATGGTGATGCAGCCATCATGTATTTGACAGAACATGCTCTTCTAAGGAGCACTGGAGAGTGGAGAGTGGAGAGTGGAGAGGATGATTGAGATAATTTTGGGCCATGAAAAGTAATGATGAATACAATACTCTCGGAAAATTAAGTAAAGACAGCATTCTTTGTTCTTGTCATGTCTTTTAATCAGTGACTTGATTATAATCGAGACATGATTAGATTGCTTATACAATGGAACCAAAACCTAAGTTGCTAGTGAGCTTGATGAAGGGAATGACTTAACCTAGGGTTTCGCTTCATGATTAAGGATACATTTTCCTTTTCTGCCAACCAAGATTCACGGCTTAAAGCTATAGTGGGTAAAAAGAAGTATTGTTTTCATGAAATTATTAGGTTGATGTTTTAATCTACTATATCACTCATATGTCAAACCAATAAATATAAGATACATAGATATATATATAACCATGTGAAATGTTATATCATAGTTAATAGTATATATGAAAGGAATTAGTAACAGCAGAACAATTGTATTTCTTCACCAAATCAATGGTCTTCTTCGAAAAATGAATGGCCTCACACATACATGACAAGTTTGGAGTCAGCTCTGCTATGGTTTCAGTCACTTTGCTTAACATTCTTCTTAGTTTTTCAACCATGAGAATCAAGTTATTACAAATTTCTCTTTTAGCGATGGATGCTCTTGCAATGAATTTTGTCACTTAGTTTCCTAACACGTGTGCAAATTAACATATTAATTACTCCTAACATTACGAGCATGACAAATGCAGAAAATATATCTTGGTAGTGATCAATCTCATGTAGGTGCTGCTGAGGGACTCGTCATATCTAACACGACTCATACTATTGTACATACCTAAAAATAAATATTTGCTATGTCTAATGTTTATATATATATATATATATATAAATTATTATATGTTTAATAGTTTGTTGTAAGAATCATGTGCTTTTTTATTTAACTTATTTTTTTATATTAAGGATCTCATAAATAAGGAAATGTTTATTTCTGGTCACAATAAACATAATCTATATGTCTAGTCTGAGTCTTTTATGATGTTTATTCCTCAAGCTTTCTGGTCTGCTGGTGTGTGTTGAACATCATAGTCCATGTTTTTTGAGTTTTTTAACATCAATTAAAAAAGGTTATTTATAATTCTCAATGTTTTAATTTTAAGTGTCAAACTTGTTTATTAAAAAAATCATTATGTTTGTCATTAGGATTTATGAGTCACAAAACTTCATCAAATATATATCATGAAGTATTTTCTCTTGATCTATATTAATTATGAATTTTTTGGATGAATTAATTATAAGTTTGGAATTCAAATGAAATTTTTTAAAAAAAAATCATACAAAGGGATTAATGGGAATAATTTATAACATGAAGTTTTATATTTTAGGTATTAAAAAATATTCATTTCCAATTGATACTGAGATAAATACAAACCAATAAAACATACTAATTGTTCAATCAACCAAGGAAAACCCTAAACCATAAAGAAATATATAGTTTCAAATCATAAAGAATATTAATTAAGTCTTAATGAAACCATTAACCCATTCATCTCAATAACTACAAAAATATATGGTAGAAAGATCTTTTATATATTATTATCAACTAAAATATAAAACGCGTCTCGGTTTTACTGTGCGAATCCACAATAAACCTTACAATTAATATATATTGTCGTGAAAGACGAAAAGAAGGTTGTGGTAACCGAGTTGGTCCAAGACGCGCGAGATTTCTAAGAGGGCATTGGTTCAAATCCCACTCTCAACACATTTCTATTTTGCTATCCACACCCGGCTCAACTCAAGGTGCAATCCAAGCAAAATGAGAAGAGCAGGTGAAAGCAATGGAGGATCCCTAGTGACATCCGTGAGTCAACGAGTTAGGAGCTCAGCCCGGATAGAAAGTCAATTATTTGTAAAAAAAATATTTTTTGTTTAGAAATATATTAAAATGATAATTGTTTTTTTTTTAAATTATTTTTAACATAAGTATATGAAAATGATCTAAAAACATTAAAAAATACAATGTTTGGACAGTGTTTGTTTTCTGTCCGTATTTATTCATTTATGCTTTTAGATTAATATTTTTTTGGTTCATTTTTTGTCGGGGTTTTATTTTTATTAGGTTCTGTTCTTAAATTTTAATTTATGTTGGTGATAATTTTAAAATTCATATTGCTCTTTTTTTCCTTTTGTTCTTTTTTTTGTGTTTTATGTTATTTTATCTATTTTTTGGATCAGATAATTTTATGATTTTATTGTTTGCGCAATAATAATAATAATTTTAGTGGTTATTTTTTTATTGTTTTTTTGTTAAAATGTTTTGATTTTTTTTTCAGGGTAATTTAATGATTTTAATTGTTTGGGCAATAATGTTGATAATAATTTTAACTATTATAGTAATGAAAATGACGGTAACGTAGGGATGGATTTGCAATTTATGTTTTCATCTTTATGTGGATAGAAAATTGACTATTTATTTCTTATTTGATTATTGCAAGTCTTTTCACAATTTATATTTTGTTTTTAAATGTGATTTAAATTGAATTATAAAATGAACTAATCTTAATACAATGAATTCAATAATTCAAATATCCAAATCTTCATGCTTTTTTAATGATGATGATAATTTTATGTTGGTTATTTTGTTAAAACCTACTAAACAGATAAATTTATATCGATTTAAAATTCATATATTTTGTAGAAAAACTGCACTTCATAGGAATTCTGTACAGATTTATTATTTTGATTAAATTTATATTATATTCAAAAAACACAATTAATATTTTTTGTGTTAAAAAAAATATGATTTCTCCTACGACGAGGCGCGGGGAATTAGCTAGTCTATAAAATAAAACGCGAACCGGTTTTACTGTGTCAATCCACAATAACACTTAGACTTAATATATATTGTCGAGAAATGTGAACGTATGTTGAGGCAGCTGAGTTGGTCCAAGGTGCGCGAGATTTCCGAGAGACTCGGGTTCGAATCCCAGTCTCAAAACAATTCTAATTTTCTTAATACATCAAACTATTAATAAATACTTTCGAGAATGGAGAACAAGACGTTGAGATGGCCGAGTTGGTCTAAGGCAGCAGATTAATCCAATAGGGCGCGAATTCCTCTCATCAAAATAGAAATGTGATTGACTTCTTTAAGCAAATTATTTTTTATTTATAAATATACTAAAATGATATTTGTTTTTTTAAATCATTTTTAATAATCTAGAAACATTAAAAAACTTATTATTGTTTTTCTTTTTGATTTTGGATAATTTTAAAACAATTATATATATATATATATATTAGAACTTTTGATTTTTTGTCTGTTTTTTGTTCCTTTAATAATTTTGGTAAGCAAGTTTTAATTTGTTCTGATTTTTTCCTCCAATTGAAATTGGTCATCTATGCTTAGTTTTATTTCGATACTTATTCTTTTTTTTTTTTTCAGCAATTGCACTATATTGATTTGTTTTTTAAATCCCTTTATTGTTTTTTAGTCCCGAAATTTTCATTTATTTCATTTTTGTTCTCCCATTAGAATTAATTAAATATTTTATTTTTCATTTTGACGCTTATTCTTTTAATTTTTTATTTGGTATTAATTCCTTTGTTCTTTTGGTCCTTCTTGGACAGTGTTTATTTTTTGCCCATATTTATGGATTTATACTTTTAGTTTTTGTTTTTAATTTTTTTAGCTTTATTTTTTGTTGAGATTTTATTTTTATTCAGTTCCGTTATGAAATTTTAATTTATGTTGGTTACACTACATTTTGTTTTTAAAAATCTCTTTATTGTTTTTCAGTCTCATGGTTTTGATTTCTTGCAATTTTGTCATGCAATTGAAATTAATTATCTATTTTGTTTTTCATTTGGCACTTATTCTTTTAAATTTTTATTTAGTGTTCATTCCTTTCTTTTTTTTTGTCTTTCTTGGACAGTGTTTGTTTTCTATCCATATTTATTCATTTATGATTTTAGATTAAAAAAAATTCGGTTCATTTTTTTGAGGGTTTTATTTTTATTAGGTTTCGTTCTGAAATTTTAATTTATGTTGGTAATAATTTTAAAATTAATATTGCTCCTTTTTTCCCTCTGTTCTTTATTTTTGTGTTTTCTTTTATTTTATCTACTTTTCGGATTACATGATTTTATTGTTTGCGCAATAATAATGATTATTTTAATGATTATTTTTTTGGTAAATTGTTTTGATTTTTTTTTCAAGGCAATTTAATGATTTTAATTGTTTGGGCAGTAATATTGATAATAATTTAACTGTTATAGTAATGAAAATGACGGTAACATAGGGATAGATTTTTCATTTATATAGTCTTTTTGTGGATAGAGAATTAACTACTTATTTTTATTTTTTGATTATTGCAGGTCTTTTCACAATTTATATTTTATTTTTAAATGTGATTTAAATTGAGTTATAAAATAAATCAATCTTAATACAATGATTTCAATAATTCAGATATCCGAATCTTCTTGCTTTTTTAATGATGATGATAATTTTATGTTAATTATTTCGTTGAAACCTACTAAACAGATAAATTTATATCAATTTAAAATTCATATATTTTATAGAAAACTTGCACTTCACAGGAATTCTGCACAGATTTATTATTTTGATTAAATTTATATTATAACAAAAAAAACACAATTAATATTTTTTGCATTGAAAACAATATGGTGCCGCCCGCAACGAGGCGCGAGTACATTGGTTAGTATATATATAAAAGAGGTTAGTGTTTCACTGTAGCATGTGAGTAAAATCACTATGGATTGCAATAGTGTTTTTAGGTCAGTTTGGTTGCTTCGGTCAGGTTAGGTCACCAGTTTATTGATTTTTTTATATTTCTTTGCATAATAAAATAACCGTTCTCTCCCTCGAAAAAAATAACAACAGTAGCAGATAGGAGGGGTGCCACGGTAATCTCACATTTTCGGTTTGGTGGGGTCACCGGTTTATTGATTTTTTTATATTTCTTTGCACGGTAAAATAATCATTTTATCCCTCGAAAACGACAAAAAACAGCATCTGCCAAGAGAGGTGCCACAGTAATTGCATATTTTTTGAAAATATCTATATTCTAATCTACCTTCTAATAAGACAAAATCGAAGAGTTAGTTGTAGAGGTGTTACGGTAATTTACTATTTTTTATTATTATTTTGCTCCAAATACTGTGTGCGCGTGTGACACACGTGCCGAAAATATTCGGCCTCACGCACTATTTGGGCAGCGCGTTCAATTGCGTGTGGTGGAGGAAAATGTCAATCCAGCATCTCTATGAATGCCCTATCATATCCTTTTCCTCATGGTATGGCGTGTGACCTAACAGGGTGGCCGGAGATGTGACGGTGGGCGGTTGAACCTTTTTTTTCCCTTTTCTCTCTTCTTCACCCTAAATTACATGGTAGCCCCCCGGTTTTATGGTTGTTTCATTTCAGTCCCTAATCTTTTAATTGTGTTGTATGATTCTTATTTCTCTTATGTAAGGTTTCAATTGTGTCCTTCGATTGAAATTGATTATATATTACGTTTTCATTTCAGTGCTTATTCTTTCAATTTTGAGTTTGGTTTTAAATCCCTTAAATATTTTTGTTACAGAAGATTTGATTTTTTCAATTTTGTCATTTGATTAAAATTGATAATATATTTTGTTTTCATTTTGGCTCTTATACTTTTAATTTTTTATTTTAATTCTTTTATTTTCTTACATTTCTTAAATAATCCCTATTTTTTCCCATGTTTATATATATGTGCTCTTAGCTGTGGTTTTTAATTTTTATTATTTTCTCTTTTGTTGAGGTAGTTTTTTTTGAAAAATTTTGTTCTTAAATTTTAGCTTGTTTGTGATCATTTGAAAATTTGATATTTTTGTTTTTTTTTTCGTTGTTCTTTCTTTAGGGTTTTTTTATTAGTGTTTTATTTTAATTTCACGTCAAATTAGTTTCGTTAGCTAATAATTTTTATTGTTTTTTTTATTTTTTTGTTTGCTCTTTTGTTAAAGTTATTGGGTTTTTTAATTCTTTTATTGAATTTACCTTGCCATTATTCACACGATAATAATATTAATAATAATAATAATAATAATAATAATAATAATAATTTTAGTTTTTTTTCTTGCTTCCTCTATTGTTAATGTTTTTGAGTTTTTTTTCCTCCGGGTAATTTAATAATTTTTATTGTTTTAACAATAATAGTAATGATATTTTTAGATGTTAAGCTTTCGATGTTATTGTTGTTATAATAGGGTGTGTTGATGTGTTTCATTATATCAAACCTTGCATGTATAGATGTTGTATCATATTTGATTTTTTTCAATTTTGTCCTTTGATTGAAATTGATAATATATTTGATTTTTGTTTTGGCCCTTATAATTCCTTTAATTTTTGTATATTTCTTAAATAGTTTCTATTTTTGTCCATGTTTATATATATGTGTTCTTAGTTTTGGTTTTTAGTTTTTATTATTTTCTCTTTTGTTGAGATAGCTTTTTTTTTCAAAAAAATTTGTTCTTAAATTTTAGTTTATGTTTATGATCATTTGAAAATTGATTTTTTTTTCTTTGTTCTTTCTTTTGGTTTTTTAATTAGTTTTATTTATTTATTTTTACGACAAATGATTTTTTTTAGCTAATAATTTTTTATTATTATTTTTTTGTTTTCTCTCTTGTTATAAAAAGTTTTTGGACTTTTTTAGTTTTATTTAATTTATCTCGCCATTATTCACGCAATAAATAATAATAATTTTAGTTTTTTTTCTTGCTTCCTCTTTTTATAATGTTTTTGAGTTTTTTTTCCTCAAAGTAATTTAATTTTTTTTTACTGTTTTAGCAATAATAGTAATGATATTTTTAGATGTTAAGCTTTCGATGTTGTTGTTATAATAGGGTGTGTTTGATGTGTTTCATTATATCAAACCTTATATGTATAGATGTTATATTTTATTTTTGAACTAGCAAAATCTATTAATTATTTCAATCCCAACAGTTATAAAAATTATTTACTTAATCTGCAGCGTAGTGTAGGCAATTTAACCAGTATCATCTATATAGAGAGAGTTCTTCTATGTTTGATACATTAATGATTAACCTAGCTAGAGAGATATCTTATCATTTTTTTCTTTTTTGATAAGTATGACAACAATGTCGATTAAGATGAATATAAAAGGTATGCAAAATATAAACATAGCCAATATCCAAATAATCATTAATTTTTAAATTAATCCTTTAGAACATCCAAAACTTAGATCCTCTCATGTCCAAACCACAGACACATGTTCTCATTCCTTATTTTGTAAAGTTATCAGTTATATGATTAACCTCATGCAAAATATGAAAGAATTGTAAGGAAAAATGAGAAGTCAAAATAAATATTTTATAAAATTTCCATTGTTTAGTAGACTACTTTTTCATCTAATTTACCACATAAATAAAATAAAGTTCAAAGATGAAATTTCTATCCAAAAAAAAAGCATCATATGTAGAATACAATTTAAGAGCTTTAATTATAACAAACGATTCAACCTTATTTGAACCTTTAATTCCTAAAGAGTAAGGAACAAACTCATCAAAAGGCCATAGGGGTGAGCAAACCGAACCGAATAACCGATTTAACCGAGAAAACCGAAAAAAATAACCAAAAAAACCGAACCAAAAAAAACAAACCGATTAAACCGATTGCAAAATTATAAAAAACCATCCGGTTCGGTTCGGAATCGGTTTTGTACGGACAAAACCGATTGAACCGAACCGAACCGGTTCGGTTCGGTTTACTCATCCTACTATAAATAAAAACTTATGAAACCCTAAACTTTAGCTACTTTACTCTTTACCGTTCCGCAGCTTCGCCTCTCGCCTCTCTCCTCTCGCCTCCCTCAGCCTCTCGGTTCTTAAATTTTCTAACACAAGTAGACTCTCGCCTCTCGGCTCTCTCCTCTCGCCTCCCTCAGCCTCTTGATTCCTAAATTTTCTAACACAAGCAGACTCTCGCCTCTCTCCTCTCGTCTCCCTCTACCTCTCGATTCCTAAATTTACTAAACCCTAAATTTTCTAACCCAAGCAGCCTCTCGCCTCTCGTCATCACAATGGTGGACTTAAATCACCTTGGTCGCGTAGGAGAAGAAAACACGAAGTGGGGTATGTTGTTGTCTCTGCTGTGACTGATGTTTTTTTATTGTTTTGTTTAGTTATTCATCAGGTCTCATGCTTTTTTTTATGTTCCTTATGCTAATTTCTTACTGCTGATGGGGTGTTATATTTTCTTAAACTCTAATGCAGAGTATCGATCCAAGTCTTAGACCAGAGGTTTGGCCATTTCTCCTTGGAATGTAAGTTATCGTTTATATGCCTTTTTACATTTGATTTTCTTAGCATCTAAATGCCACAGATACTTGGTTGAGTGAGGTTTCTTATCTGCTTAATTTTTCCTTCTGCTGCTGGTTTATATAGAATTAAGCAAGATAACAGCTTTTCATCAGTATATTCTGTCATTAAATTTGGGCTGTCAATTTGGAAAAATCATTAATGGTAGGCTAGGAACAATGTAATTGTTGGCAACATAGTTGTTAAATGCAAACATTCTCATGTAAAAGGTCTCAACATTTATAATTTTCCTATTTGGAACATGCACGTCCAATTTATGCTACTGTTTTTCTGATGCCTTCCTAGGAAGCTTTTTTCTTATTGTTTGTGCTCATTTGTTGTGAGGATGCATTAGCACTACTATTATATTGTGGACTAGACCATGCTGCAAATATAGTGTAAATTTATTATGCATATATGCTGCGAATAAATTGTGGAATTATTATGAATATATGCTGCGAATATATTGTGGAATTCTTATGAATATATGCTGCGAATATATTGTGCATTCTTAAAATATATATTATTAACATGTTTTGATCTTTTTCATTTGTTAATTACAGATGGAAAACCAAAATGTTTCATCCATCGACACTACCCCAACATCAACATTTAATGCCCTCGCTTCAAACACTCAAACTACATCAGCCACTGCAGGATCTGTCACAAATGATAGAGGTAAACAACCTGAAGTCCTTACATTGAGAAAAAGAAATATTGATGATAGAAAAAAATCACAAATTTGGGATCATTTTACAAAACTAGATTGTGATCCTAATAAACCTAGAGCTGCATGTAATTATTGTAGAAGGGATTATGCATGTCATACTATTTTGAATGGAACAAGTAATATGTGGAGTCATTTGAAAGTATGCAAAAAAATTCCCTTTTGTGGTTGATAAGAAGCAAAAACTTTTGGTATTAGAACCTAAGAAAGAGATTGATGAATCAGAAGACAAAAATATGGGCACTCTAAAGGCAATAGGTTATAATCATGAAGAATGTAGATTAGCACTAGCACAAATGATTATAATTGATGAGTTGCCTTTTAATTTTGTGGAGGGAAGGGGATTTAAATCATTTTTGAGGACAATACAACCTAGATTTGATAGTCGTTCTCATTTTACTGTTATGAAAGACTGTTTGAAAAATTATGTTGACGAGAAGGAAAATTTGAAGATAGCAATTAGGGGTCAACGATTATGTTTGACAACAGATACATGGACATCAATCCAAAACATTAATTATATGTCCTTAACGGCTCATTGGATTGATAGTGAGTGGAAATTGCATAAAAGAATTCTCAATTTCTGTCAAGTTTCAAATCATACTGGTGAGGTAATTGGTCAAGTGATTGAGAATTGTTTGTTGGAGTGGGGTATTGATAAACTTTTAACTGTTACAGTAGACAATGCAAGCTCTAATAATGTGACTATTTCATATTTGAAGAATGTGATGATAGATTGGTCATCTAATATATTGTTAAATGATCATTTGCATGTAAGATGTTGTGCACATATTGTAAACCTTATTGTGAGTGATGGTTTGAAAGAGATTAATGCTTCAGTTGTTAAGATTAGAAATGCAGTAAGGTTGTGAGATCTTCACCTGCGAGGCTGCTTGCATTTAAAAAGTGTGCAGAAAAATTGCATATAGACTGTAAGAAGTTATTATGTTTGGATGTTGCAACTCGATGGAATTCAACTTATCTTATGTTGGATGCCGCTGAAAGATTTGAAAAGGTGTTTGTGAGGTTAGGTGAGAGTGACACTAGGTATATTGGTTATTTTTTAGAGGTTGATCAAAAAGGGAATAAAAAAAATATAGGGCCACCTGGTTCGGAGGATTGGGAAAATGGTAGAATTTTGGTCAAGTTTTTAAAGATCTTTTACACAGTTACATTAAAGTTTTCTGGCTCATTACATGTGACATCAAATTCTTTCTTCAATGAATTGGTTTACATGCATACAAACTTGTTGAAATTGTGTAAAAGTAGAGATGATGTTTTAAGTGGAATGGCGATGAAAATGATGTTGAAGTTTGAGAAGTATTGGGGTTATGATGCAAATCAGAATTTCATATTGTATGTGGCTAATGTTTTAGATCCACGTTTTAAGTTGAAATATGTTAAATTTTGTTTTGGTGAGTTGTATGATTATCACCAAGCACAAGATTTAACAACAAAGGTGAAAGATCATTTAGTAAGAGTATATGAGTTTTATTTAAGAGTTGATGAAGTGGAGGATGTTAATAGACATATCCATGATGTTAATGATATGGATTGCAATGATACAGAGTTAAATGTTAATACTTTTGCTCGCTTCAAAAGACATTTACAACAGGAAGATAGTGTAGAAAATAAAAATGAAGTGGAGAGGTATTTGAATGATGGTTGTGAGGATCCTGATGATGATAAATTAGATATTTTAGGTTGGTGGAAGAGTAATTGTTCAAAATATAAAATACTTTTGAAGGTTGCACAACATGTTTTAGCTATTCCTGTATCCACAGTGGCTTCTGAATCATCTTTTAGCACAGGCGGTTGTATACTCGACCAATTCCGAAGTTCTTTATCTCCAGCGACTGTTCAAGCACTTGTTTGTTCTCAAAATTGGTTACATCATGGATCAATCCCGATCGACATTACAACCTTGATGGATGATTATGAAAAATATGAAAAACTTGAATCAGGTTATTTTTCTTATACGTTTGCATTTTTATTTTATTAAATAATAATCAACTTATTTGCAATCTAACATTTCTATTATTTTTTTTGTAGATTTTGGTGGAAAGTTAAATCTAGCGACGGATGATAATTAGTTCAAAACCGACTGTATTTCTTGAAGTTTTTTATGTTAATGTTGCTTGTTTTTTTTGAAGCCCTTTGAAGGCATTTTCTGTAATTTAAATTTAAATTTGTTCACTTGTGTAGTTTTAATTATTTCTCATCATGCTAAATTACACAAAACAAAAGTATTAGAAAGGTTAAAAAAAAAACTTAATAAACACTATATTAACAATTTAATACATTAATATTTGTATTTGTTGCAAAAAAAAATTCAAAGATACTTTGGGTTCTGGTATGAAAATAGTTTTTCAAGCCCATAAGAAAATTTATTAGAAAATCCATCAAAAAGCCCATCAGAAGGCCCATAAGATGGCCCCAAAAAAATTTGGTTTTATGATTTTTTTAACCAAAAAAACCGGACCGAACCGAACCGAAAGTGGCCGGTTTTGAATACTTTCGGTTCGGTTTCGGTTTGAAATGAAAAAAAAAACCGGTTTGGTTACTTTTTTGACAAAAAACCGGACCGAACCGAAAATGCTCAGCCTTAAAAGGCCATTTTGATCACAAAACAAACCCCATTAATAACAACAAGAATAGGTTTTCTAATTAAAGAATCATCAACATTCCAATTAAATGTATGTAGTTTCAGGTGAATACCATAAAATGAGAGGTCTTTAAAACTTGGTATTTAATCATTTGACCAATCCTCTAAGCAAAAAATTTCATATTTTGTTATTGTGCTGATGTCATATCTGTATAGTGAAAAAAGAAAGTGTACTCATCATCATCATCACTTTCCACCACTTTTCTAATATGGTTTATTATTGGTGTTTTAAGTGCATTCACTTACTATCTTTATTGTTATTATGTTATATTTGCATTTGATTTCTTTTTTATTATTATTGGTTTGCAATGCTTTAAGCATTTTTTTTTGATAATTTGAATGCGCAATGAGAACAAAAGAGAATATAATGGAAAATTATAATGCTTAAAAGTTACAAAAGGACTCACATACTGAAATATGTCATTTAATTAGGCATGACTATATTGATGAGTCAAGTCACTGGTGAGGAGTATATATGTAAAGTAGAAAACTATAGGGTGTGATTTTTTCATTGTAGTCATAGCCACAATTTATTGTGGATTACTATATTGAAATTATATATTTTCCCTTGAGTGAAGAAAAAAACCTAATGGGGGAGTGTTTTGGCCTTTTCTACTAGTCTATTTGTCATTAGAAACTGTTCATAATGTCTAGGTCTTTTTTATTTTTTTGTATATTAAAAATACTTTTTTTCCCATAGAGTCAACAGAATTTAGAGTTGTTAATCAAAAGCTTTTTATTTTATTTTTCATAAGCTTTTAAACACTAAAAATATTTTTTTACCCCATGATAAAGAAATTAGACAAAGGTGTTTTTTATTTTTTTTATTGTTCATGTACAATCAAAGTATTTTTTGGCCTTGGAAAAGATTAAAAAAAACATGTTTGCATTTATAGTTGTGTTTGTACTTTCACATCATTTTTTAGAGTAATTACTAGGGTCATGGAGGGTGTTTTGGTATTCTCAATTCAATTTAACCTTTTAATTAACATTATTTTTTGCCCTCTAATTAATTGTTTTTATTTCCACCCTTGTTTTTTTAGATTTTTTTTGTGTGATTGGTTTTTTTTCCTAGTTCATCTTTTAACATTTGATTTGTTAGATTTTTACTTTTTGTGATCTTATCCTTCTACATTAGTTTTTTAAAAATATTATTTTGTGATTTTCTTAAAAGAACAATTTAATGGTTTTATATTGTTTTATAACCTAGATCATGAGTTTTGCATGTCTTTTTATAATATAATTTTTAAAAAAATAGTTATTTGTTTTTACTTTTCAAGATATTATTTGAATACATCTATGTTTTTTTATTGTTTTATACAAATAAACTTTATTTTTCAGGAAAAAAAAGATTTAGTATTTGTTTAGCATTACATAATACTCTTTTAGGGTGTGAATTTATTAAATTAGTTTTATTTGTGTTTATCTTTTAGGTCATAGATTTTTTATAGTATGAATTTATCTTTTACTGATTTAAGTAAATAAATTCAGTGAAAATAGTCTAGTGAATATCTTATTTTATGTAATTGAATATCATGATTTACATTCATCTCTTGGTATTATTTTTATCTCTTTTGGTTACCGTATTTTATTATTATTATTATTTGCATAGAGATTATCAATTTATTTAAATAAATAAATACATAGTTTTTGATTTTCATATTTAACTTTTTTATGTAAAAGTATATTAAAATAGCTTATATACCTAATACTTTTAAGAAATGAAATATTATAACCCGCATCATAGCACATGTAGCTATTGTGTGCAGCTAGTTTACCCAAAAAACAAAATCCAAACCATCGTCCTCCTCTGTTTCAATGGCTCACCGACGGTACACAACCCACCAATATGCCTGGCAGACAGAACACCACCTCCCATGCAGGCTGGTAGTGGTCAAGAACTTGAGAAAATTGGCCACCAAAAATTTACAAGATGTGAAAGACAAATTAGGAAAGAAAAATGCAGTTAATATTTGAAATACCAAGTTATCAATCAAGATTTGTCATAATAAGAGCAGAAAGAACAGGGTAATCGATGTGCTTAGCAGCTACAATTACCCACCAGATGCACCATTCATTGAGATCAAAAGAATATCTATCATCCTGTAGCAGAGTATTTACAAGTGAGAATGGGATCATTGCAAACATTACTTGGTAACAAAAGAATGATTCATCCTGAAAACAACAGGATACAAACTTGCGCTTTATCTGAAAATCAGGTAAAACAAGTTTCGCCTTCTTCTACAATACTTTTACCGATCCTTTCAAAATCCACTGCAGCATCCTGAGAGTATCCTTTTCTGCTTGAATTAGGTGGCAGCGCCTCCACTTTCTCCCTTTCCTTCTTCTTTTCCAGCATTGCTTTCGCAAGTGTATCCACAATCTGTTGTTGTGATTCAAGTATCATCTGGTTATGCTTCAACCCCATTTCCATCCTCATTTTCTCAATCTCCGAGGCCATGTCCATTTTCATCATCTCCACCCTCACAAAGCTCTCTGTAGCCTGCTCAATTGCTGACACCAACAAAGAAATCGGATCTCTCTCTCTTTTAACCCCATCACCAATACCATTCATCCCAACATTCACGGCCCTAGATCGAGCACTGGGCCTCGAGTTCCCATCAATCTCGCCACAATTCTTTGGCCTAAACCCTGTAGGTGAGCAACTCCACCCATTAAAAACTTTTTTGCCAAATTCATCTCTTTCATCATTTATGTAGTCAATCTCCACGTGATCATCATTATCACAAAAATCAGGAGTGGGCTTCCCGTCAGCCTTGTTAAAATTCTTCGGGTTAAGCCCGTGAAACGCCAAATTCCTAACACCTAAGGACTTCAACGGAAACCCTCCATAGCTATGAGCGCCTTTAGTAAAGTTCCTAGCATACGAGACATTACTGTCAGCAACCATTTCGTAATCCGGCAATCTAACTCCCTGAGGCATAACGTTCCTATCTCGTGTTTTTTCTACTTTATAGCCAAACTCACCTCCATAATCACAATTTAAACCAACGCTAGTAGTTAACTTCCCATTAACGCCAACATAATCTCTGGGTCTAAATGCAACAGATACCAAATTCTTATCAGCGACGGATTTAAAATCAAACCCGCTTCCAGAATCACCAAGAGCATTAAAGCCCCCATCAACCTTGCTATATTTCGTAGCCCGAAAAGCAAGATCTGGACCCAAACCGAAATCCTCATCTGGGTCCAAATCCCCATTAGTTTTACCATTCTTTTGAGTAGTCAGCAAATACCTGTCTCCTGACTTTTTCACGCGAAACCCATCTCCAACATCAGTCCCTTTATCGATTTCTTGGTCTACTTTAGACCCCAGAGACCCTATTTCAAAAGAATCTAACAAAGGGAACAATTCCCAAGAAGAGAAAAAACGACCTGGGTACTTGAGGCACTTCTGTTTTTCCACACGGTATCGTTTCCGAAGCTTCTCGATCTTGTGGCGACACTGGAGGGACGATTTGAGTGGAACGGATGCGGCGACTGCTTCCCAGTCGGCGGCGCGGAGGTTGCCACGGTTGACTGAGTACCATTTGTCACGGTAAGCTTTGATTAGGGCAAGTGACTCATCTTGGGTCCAGCATGGCGGCGGGACACGCTTGGGAGTTGCATAAGAAGTTGTCGTTGCCATGGTTGTGGTGGCGTGCGAAGGGTGACAAGGAGAGGAAAAGAGAGGCATAGGTTAGTAAAGGAGAAGGAGAGTGGAAAACTGGTGGCTTCTGTTGTTGTTATATTAGACATTGCGAGGCACAGGGAGGGAGGGGGGGAGTGTTTATGAGGGGGCAACCGCCTTGAGTGGGATCGGGTGGGGGTGATGCTAGCGTGCGCGAGGGGGGGCGGGTGAGGGTGAGGTGCGCACAATAGGACAGACTAGGTGGCAGTCGCAATAAGTGATAACAAGGAAATTGGCACCAACTCCGCCACTACCCACGCCCACGCGTAACACCCACTTCTTACGTTACTCACTGAGCGTACGGAAGTGTTGGGTTTGGAGAGCGGGGGTGATCGCTCGCTGCTTCGGTGTTCGGTGTCGTGCGGTGAGTGAACACTTCAAAGGTGGTTGCCGTTGGGAAGCTAATTGGGCCTTTTGTACGGATTATGACTGTTAGTTGGGCCTGAAATTAACAGCTGAGGTTGGGCTGATAACATGACATTAATCCGAACCACAAAGGGCTTTGCTAGTCATTGTGACTGTAGCTGGTTGATAGAGTTTGGAGAGGGAGGGGGGTGTTGGTGTGACTTGCTCAACCTTGCAAGTCGTCAACAACAAGCTAATCACTTTATTCAAATGGTTATATGTTAAAAATAAATGTAATATTCAATGAGTTAAATAGTCTTTTGATCATTGGTTTTCATGAATTAATTATTCTTTTTTTTTATATATATATATATATACACATGAAAATTATGGAGTTATATATCTAGAAATAAGAATTTTCACTTCCTTACTTCAATTATTGAGATTCTTGTTAATATTTATTTGTGTTATCCTGGATTTTTATTTAAAACAGTATGTCGTCAAAAAAAAATGTATAAATGCATTATTATTTTTCAAAATTTAAATCTAATATTTATTTTAATCATTTTATAATGAAATAGAAAACAAATTTTAAAAATATTTCGTTGATCAATCGGACTTGGAAGCTAGTCACTATAATTTTATAAAGTGTTGTTTGCTATGACTCCCTGCATATGCTTAGCTCTCTTGGCTTGTTATGCTTTGATGAACATGAAAACACCGTTTTCTCAAGGGAGGAAGTTCATGGAGCGTGAGTGAAGGAATAAAGGCGGCATTCAGCCAGCGAAGGACTGAAGAGACAACACAGCAGAATCCTCCAAAGCTACAGTCTTTTGCATCTCCTTCTAGTTTTGTACTTCATCTTTTGCATCTCCTTCTAGTTTTGTACTTCATAGATAAAAATGGTGAAATGCGTGAAGAGAGGAGCAAACAAATCTAGTTTTAAACATTTCTAGTTTTACAGCTTGTAAGATCCAGTGCCTCGTACAGAACGCAGAATTTGTCTCACAGAAAGTCCTTCCATTCACAGATATGCACAAGGACTGAAAACAAAACAAGCCGCTAATATAAATATATAGGGCCGGGCATCTTACGCTACAGAACCAGTGTTATGTCCGCCAAGGATACCTGCACCAGCTCTTAACCTTTTCTTCCTCAGCCTCTCTGAAATGGCAAATGCCAGCTCCAGCGACTGAGACGCATTCAGTCTAGGATCACAATGCGTGTGGTAGCGAGAATTCAAGTCATCAAAAGTGATGGTCTTTGACCCTCCAACACACTCCGTTACATTCTGCCCGGTCATTTCTAAGTGGACTCCTCCAGGATAGCTACCTTCTTGGTCATGGACATCAAAGAATGCCCTCAACTCCGCCTGAGACAAGTAAATATACCTCCCATTAAAACCTCACCATGAGCACGCCGTTCATGTTGAAGTTACAAAGTAGTGAGTTTATTTCTTACCCTGATTGAATCAAATGGCCTTGTCTTGAGACCACATGGAGCTTTGATCGTGTTGCCATGCATGGGATCACTGACCCATGTGACTATAAGCCCAGCCTGGCGCACAGCTCTTATCAGATGGGGGAGTTTAATCCGCATGTTGTCTGCTCCCATTCTGGTAATTATTGTCAGTCTTCCTGGTCTGTTTTGTGGGTTAAGAATTTCACACAATTTCACAAGCTCCTTTGGATCCATCTTATCGCTAACCTGCATGACAAGTCCAGGCATCATGAAACCACAAAGGGGGACACCAAGAAAAGGAGGTTGCAGTTAGATTGAAATAAAAACTTAAAAAAGGGACAGTTATCACTTGAATTCAAGCCAAGTGAAACACACTTGAGCAAACCCTGTCAATTCAATTGCCCTGATCCATAAACCTTTAATCCAGAGATGTTGGTTTGGCACTAAAGTGATTGCAGAGGAATCAAAAACAGGCCTCAGTGCTCATAATTAAAACCAGAGACTATTCATAAACAAAGGTGGATAAAAAAGTGAAGCCTAGGATTAAGTTTCCTAACTTATTCAAGTTGCGTTTGAATTCCAAGTAAGGTTAAGGTGTAGAAATGCGAATTTTCACATTTTTAAGTAAAAGTAAACCTATGATTTGAGGAAAAAATTCAAGTCTACTCAGCATTCAAAATAATCATTCTCATAGAAGAATAATTGCGGATGCTACAGTTGCCACAAGCCTAATAAACCCCTCGCACAAAAATAAAGTTTGATCATTTACAACCACAGAGCATAATAATTAAAAATTGCATGGGAGTATGAGGCTGCATCTAAAATAGTAAGAGATTGTAATAGCCATCACCTTGATGCCAAGAGGATTGGATACACCACGTAGGAATTCAACATGTGCTCCATCCAACTGCCGGGTCCTCTCACCTACCCAAAGCATGTGAGCAGAACAGTCATAATAGAGGCCAGTTGTTGAGTCCTCCCTGGTTAAAGCCTCCTCATATGGTAAATGAAGGCATTCATGAGATGTCCAAAACTCTGTTGTGTTCATTACAGGATGATCTACAGTGAGGCCAGCAGCAGCCATGAAGCCAAGAGCTTCATCAACTCTCCGTGCAAGTTCCATGTATCTGTTATAAGCACATTTATTAAGTTACAGTTAAGTTACTCCAAATGTTAATGTGTTTATGACCAGTCTTACTCTTGGAGATTTGGTTGGCTAAAAGAATGTGACTACAGTCGATAACCAAACAAATTTACAAATCTCATTAGCAGAAAATGCTTCTAAATTTGGATTCTACCCAGCTGCCGGAAATTCTTAATTTTTGGCCATTATCGTGGATATTCACAAAATTATATATGTTGAAAAATGAACGAGGTATCACCAACATCATGCGAGACCTAGTTCTGGTGACACTATACCATTGTTAAAAACATATTCCTAAGTTGTAGACTGGCTGTGAGGGTAAAAGAAAAATCTAACCAGCAGATAGTAATTTATAAACCCGGGAAATAACTTGGGAGCACCTGTCTCCTTGCTCACTATGTTCTACAAAGTCAAGATTCCATTGTGTCACTCTTTGCATAGCAGCATATCCACCAGTGGCAAAAGCTCTCAGGAGATTTAAGGTGCCAACAGATTGGAGGTATGCTCTGATCAACCTTTGAGGATCAGGTGTCCTAGATTTCTCATCGAAAGGATCAGCATTAATATTATCTCCTCGATAACTCGGTAGCTTCACGCCATCTTTTTCCTCAAACGGGTCAGATCTAGGTTTTGCAAATTGGCCTGCCATCCTACCAACCTGTCATGAAGTCGACAAAAAATGTCCCAAATACGTTAGTACCACAAATGCTCCATCTTCACCAGGCCAAGCATATTTTCCCTGTGATCAATAAACAAACTAAAAATAAAAGGTAACAACTAGCGAGAGGTCAAAAACAAAGCAGCAAAACCTAAGCACCCATTTGATCAAAAAAGAAATCCAAAAAAAAAACTTCAAAGATAAGGGACCTTGATGATGGGCATTTGAGCACCAAAAGTGAGAACAACACCCATCTGGAGCAAAACTCGAAAAGTATCTCGAATATTATTGGCATTGAACTCTTTAAAGCTCTCAGCACAGTCTCCACCTTGCAATAAAAAGGCACCTCCCACAGCAGCACTCGCGATTCTCTCCTCGAGCTTCCTAGCCTCGCCCGCGAACACAATTGGCGGGAAACTGGTAAGAGTATGGAGCACCGAGTGCAGTTCAACCGGGTCCGGGTAGTCTGGAAGCTGGCGTGCTGGTTTGGATTTCCAGCTGTCTAAGGCCCAGTTGGGAGAAATTGTGGGCTTTGATGTTGGAGTTGAGGACAGGGAGGCAAAAACAGAGGCGGTTTTGGGTTTGAGGTTAGGGTTTCTGGTTGCTGAGGTGAAGCTTTGGGATTTCAGAGGGAAGATGGAGGGTCTTGGAGTGCTGAGGTTGGTTGAGAGTGCCATATTTTATATTAATATTATTACTGTTTGTTGACGAGGGAGGAGGAGTGGAGGAAAGAAGGAATGAAAGAGATCGGCCGTGCCGCGACTGATACATAGAGAAGAAAGGGGCAAATCCGTAATAATAATGTTTTAAGAGAGATGGATTAGATCAGAGACCACGTCATTTTGATTGTTTGGTTATCAGGGGGCGGGGGTTGCCTGCCTCATCCCATTTTAACGGTGTTTCTCAAGTTTCAAAAGAGATTTTGATGAAATTTGAATTTATTTTTATTTTTATTTTTATTTTTATTTTTATTTTTATCTTAAATTAAAAAAAAATGGTTTTTATTTTATTTTCATGTGTTGATATTAAAAATAATTTTTTAAAAATAAAAATATATTATTTTGATGTATTTTAAATAAAAAAATATTTTAAAAACAATTTCGACCACATTCTCAAATATAGAATTTATTAAAAATACCTATGATGCTTTAGAATAGGTCAGTCAATGGCTTTTTGACTCGCAATTTATCATGAGTTTGGATTTTTTTTTAAGAAAAAAATTACTTTTAACATTTATAAAAAAGAAATATAGAATTAACTGAAATTAACTTGTCAAATTTATAATTAAGATAGTGCATTTCATTTAAAAAAATGTCATTCAGGTGTACGAGATGTTTTTTTTAAATCAAACAAAAAAAAAATAAAGGTTAGTCTTGTAACTAAAACAAAAAATACCTCTAATTTTGTTAAGAACAATAACAAAAGGATTTTTTCAAGTGAAATAAATATATAAAGAAACCTATAAAAACAAATAAAAGATGAAATAATGTATTATTTTTTAGTATTAAGAGGTTACAAATAAATTAAATTTAACAAAATGATAGGTATGTGGCCACTAACCTAGTTTCTGACTACTTGATTTGCTAAAATATCAAGCGTACTTTTTGCTACACAATTTATCTGCAACTAATTTTTAATTCATAAACATTTAAAAACCTTAAAAATATTGAAAATCTCAAACAACCATATAAAAACTCGAGAGAGAAAAATCCCTTGTCTTAGACATGTTTTGTAGGAAATTTTAAGATGAAGAAAATAGTTAGATAGATATTTGTTGACATTATGAAATGAAACTTGTTGACACTAAAATCAATTATCTTGTTGGCCAAAATCATGTCTAGGTTTATCTCTTTCTACTCTCAAAATCCAATAATTTCCTTTCTCCTCTCTAAAACCAAGAGCATGAAAATAAATAAAAAAACAATAGACTAAAATTGATTCTTGTTTGAAATTTTAAAAATTAAAGGGACTCAATATTTATAATTTAAAAAGTACAAGGTCCATAATGAACATTTCTCATAAAGTTTAAAAAAGACAACAATTTTATGTTTTTAAATAATGAATAATTTTACAATATCAATTATATCTTTTAATCCGACCATCAGATTGAGATGAAATTTTACGTTGAGTCTCTTGATGTATTTATATATATTATGTTAAAATTTCAAATTAGAGAATGTAATAACCTTGCGAGATTGATGATGGCATTCTCGCAATATTATACATGTTTATAATTTTGTTCAGAAAAATTATTTTATTGTCTTTTTTAGATTATATTGCACAATTATAAATAATTTTATTTGTCGTTTCAATTGGCACTACTTCTAGTTCAGGAGGCATATATTTTTTGAATTAACATATTTAATTATATATATATATATATATATAAAAAAAAACAATACAAACTTGAAACGACACGTTAAAACACTCCGAAACATTTCATTCCAATTAAAACAACAAAACACCATCTAAAACAAAATTAACAACCTTGATTTGACCGTTCCAGTCCAAGCAGTGCCTTCTTTTAGCTCTCAAAAATCAAAATCAGAGAAGCCATTCCAATAATTTTAGATTTAATATTGTAGTAGCCATTGCTTTTTTATTATTTAAAAATATATTAAAATAATAATATTTATTTAAAAAATATATATTTTTAAAACTGACAGATTAAAACAATCTAAAAATACAAAAACAAAAATATTAATTTAAAGCAAAGAAAAAAAATAAAAAAAAATATTTTAAAAAAACACCTTTAAAATGTAAAAACAAGTAAAGTAACAGAGTGTTACAAGATAAATTGAAAGAAAAATAAATTGTAATGAATTAATAAGCAAATACAACATGGGAAAGCTATGGCCATGCCAGCCCTAATTGCCCCGATATACACTCAAGACAAGATCATTTCTCCAATGAATACATTTAGGTACATTTTCTGTACCATGCCAATCAAGTAATGTGAAACCTGATTATAACAAGGTTGGGTACTTGGCGTAAAGGAAGTCTCTAAGAGTCCTAGCAGCCTTCTGACCACCCATTAGTCCAGCTAGCTTCTCTTCTGGTAGAACTGCGAGCTCTGCCAAGCTCTTACATCCATCCATTATAGCCCTGTAGTTTGAATCTGTGACCCCCGGGAGCCTTCTCAGAAACTCCACAGCAGATGTATTGTAGTTCTCCGCTCTGTAATGGATAGAGGGAATACATCATAATTAAAAAAACCTGGGGAAGAAACAGCACAGTGACAAGAACCATTTTGTCCTGCTTAGATTTGCATACCAGGTCAACTAAAAAAATGTAGATCCAACACCAGAAAGAAAACTCATGTGCAAAATTCAATAATCAAGTCCCTTTTCAATTACAACATTGAAAATCTTACATCCTTGGACTACAACAGATTTATCCGCCCGCCTAAGATTTACTTCATTCCCCACACAGAGCATAATGCAATGTTAAGAGCTTATAAATCAAGGTTGCAAAAAAAGGCAGAAGGCGTCTTACCTAACATCATTTTCCACAATACCATCCTCTGATGGAACACCAACTCTAATTGCCTTCATCTCATCAGGCTCATCCTGATTTGCCTTCAGCGAAGCAAATATTTCAGCAGTAGCACGTAAACTGCGAGACCAGATGATTCGCAGGCGGGGAAAATGTAGAGCAAGCAATGACAGCTTGGATATAATACTATTTGGTGTGACATCCTCGCCAATATCACTTGCAGACTGCAAAATTATATCCAATTAATCAAACTGGCACAGCATTATACCTGAGTAAGAACCACCTCTTTCTGCTGTTGAAGTTAGTTTACCTGAAATGAAAAGCTTTTGTCTTGTGAAAACTCAATCAGAAGGACAGGTATTTGATAATAGCGCACCATTGTTTCCACTTGGTTGTAAAGGCGGCCTGATGTAAAGCTCGTAAAAAGATCTTGGATACTCTTCCTCTCTACACATATTGATGGTGAGAGAACATAATCCCCAACTTCCAATGTAACTGGTATTATGCTCATTCCTTTCTGGTGGAGAACATTTGGGAGGCTACTCATGAACTCCCTCATGTCTACAATGACCTGAAAATGAAGCAATTCTTCAGTAATATACTTCATAGCAGAGAAGAGAAAAACAGTTCATCCTGACAGCTCAAAATGCTATCACATACCTGCATTTCTTTCACAATTTCCTTTCTCCCACCAGCCCTTCTGGTTGAGTTTTGGTAACTTGAAGATACTGGCTCTATGGAAGCATTCAATCCTACGCAATGTCCATTCTTATCCAAAACCAAGTGAAATCCACATGAGCCAAATCAGAAATTAATATTGATCAGAAATCAGAAAGTAAATGCGGATCCCTAAGGGTTTTTTTCAAAGAAATGAACAGATTTGTCGATTGCAAATGTTAAAAATACAATTGATAACAACCATACCTGATCAACTGGAATCATCATCAGTGATTTCTGCCTGATCAAAGACTCAAATGCTCTGTTCTCCCTGCGAATACTTGCCTCAAACTTTTGGACCTCAGTAGAATCCTCATAGAAAAGAAAATACACTTTCAACTTTTTTGAGGGATTTTCAGCTTTGTAGACTTCAATTTCCCTGACAAACATCATGTCTGGATGATAAACAATAACTACAGAGGGCTTTAAGATGTCAAGTATAGGCTGATCACTTTCCAGAGCATAAAAATGCACCGGTGGTATTGGCTTCGCATTTCGGGATCCTGCAAGGTCTAGCTCTTCAGCATGTCTCTGAAGAATCCCCTTGTCAACAGATGCCCGCTGCAAATTGGCTTCACAATAACCATCTATGGCTGCTTGATCATTTTTTACTGTCTGGCTTTTGTTTTTTGAACCAGATATTTCTGGCAAATCTTTTATCACCATATCAATTTTGATGCCATTATCTTTGCGTCCAGAATTCTGACCATTTGCTTGGCCTCTTTTCTTGTGTTCTTTCCCCTTTTCTTTTGCACCATTCCTGCTGCTGCCAGCAAGAGGCTGTGGTTCATCTTCAACAACCAGCTCCCTTCTACACTGATTTCTTATTTTTGATGCCGCGGCCAACAGAATATCATGTTCCTGTTTGTTTGGGCTTCTAGCTTCTGCACTTTGCATAGATTTTACAGGAGCAACTCCGTCAAGAATTCCAAATCCTTTGGGCTCCTTTGGCTTTAATTTTGCTTTCTTTTTCTCAGGTGTTGGCAAGCCACGTAGTTCAACTTTGCTCAACAAGTACTTCTTCCATTCTTCTTGCAACACCTTCATAAGAAAAATATGCTATCAACTGGTCACATTTAGCATGTACTCATCCAGACCATTCAGTGAAGAGCTACAAGCAGGAAAGAGCTTCACTAGGGACAAAACAGGTAGCGCTCAGATGGGGCACAAGCCCTTGCAATAGATTGGAACAAAGTGCATGCATGTGCTCTGGCCTCTACTCAGTGAAGCACTTCAACATATAATCAAAATAAAAATAGAATAAGAAAACAAAACACACAAAAAATATCAGACAACCTTTTGAGGGCTTTGCATGATGCAATCTTCAAGCTGCATGCAAGACCATTCATCTTTGCATGCCACCAGAACAATGCCATTATCATCAACTTCACTTTCAACCTGATCTTCTTCTCCAGATAAGGCCTGCTTTTGTCTTTCTTCCCCTATCTCCTCAAGTATCTCCTGTAGTAAAAGTGTCATATCTAAACTTAAGACTGGTAAATCCAGAATTAACGAATATGCTTAAAACAACAACAGGCATTAGTAGAAACAAACAAAATTTTGATAGAAGTGCAAAAACAAAGCCAAATTAGAGACAAGTTTTCTTTCTAAGATGCATCGATTGCTTAGATGTGAAAAGTTACAGCCAAATTTTCAATAAATTTATTCAATTGTGCTTAAAATACAACCATATCACAGCATAGAAAATGGAACTCACTCACTCACACGTAACACCTTCCATTTTGGTGCCTCCTCCAGAACTTCCGCCAACACAACCCCACTACTTGTAGTTGAGGACGAAGTACCATCAGCTGCTAGGAAAAATTCAAAATGAGATGGTATCAGAACTAATGCCCTAGAAGTGCTTGGTTAAAAGAAAGAAGAAAACAATAATAAAACTTCACCTTCTCCCTCATTACTGTCATCACCCTTTAATTTTCTCTTTTTGCCAGCTTTGGTCTTGCTCTGCTCATTTAATTTCACATCTTTTGATCTTGCCAAACGGAATACACGCTTCTTTGCATAGTCAAATATCTTATAGCTGGATTCTGCAAATATCCAAACAGACCGAAAACTCTCTGACACCCTAAGCGTATCCAAGTACTTCAAATAACTTACTGCATCATACCTACACAATAACTCATCAAAATCAATCCGCAAATTTATGAACCCAAATTACATTACTAGAAGGAACAAAAAAAAACAGCATTTCATTGAAAATTCTCAAATAGAACATACCCAAGAAGACTAACCCGGACATCAGTTCAAAATTTTAGAACTTTAACCTGTGTATAAAACTAGTCTAAAAACTCCATTAACCAATCGAATCTTATTCACCTAACCAAGTGTCCATATCAAACTAAACCCTATGACCACAAATCAAACAACACTTTTGAATATATAAATTTTACACAGCAATGAAATAATACATTATGGTACATCACAAAAACAAAATAATACCTAACAAGGTAATCCAGCAACTTCCTCAAAGTCTTCAAATCCGAAACGAGCTGTTTAGTCTTCTTCCCCAAAGTATGCCAAATAGGATCCAACTGTATCCTCACGATCTCATCAAAAGACTTAAACAGTCCATTTTCAACAGTCAAATCTTCCACGTCAACCTTGTTACTCTTTCTCATTTCTTTCAAACAAGCATCCATAACTTCCAAAATCGCATTCTGTATCCCCACCATGTACTTACTCATCGGAACCCTCACATCCACAACCTCCGGCGGATCCTTTTCCAATTCCTGCGACACATAAACCTGAAACCTAGGCCAAAGATGCAATCTTTTTATGAACATACACTTCATTAACCTCTCCGTCTTACTAAAACCAGACACCATCGCCTGTGGCCTATCACTAAAAGCGCGGATATAAAACACATTACTATTATTCTGATTACTATTATGAGTAGAGGATTTTAAAATTCTAACTATGAATGCTTCGGTGGAAGTTTCTGAGAGGGAGTGAGCGTTGAGAATGATCAACCCGGCGAGAGAGGAGGTAGGGATTTTATTGGAGAGGAGGTCGACGATGAGGATACGAGGAGTGATGAAGCAAATTTGGCCGGAGGTGTAGAGGGAGAGGCGGTGGTGAGAGGGGAGATCGGCGGTGATTTCGATGGGGTTTTGGTCTGTGTTGTGGTGATGGAGAGTTTGGGATTTAAGGGTGGGAGGAGGGGAGAGGATTAAAAGAGTGCCTTGAGAAGGAGAGTGGAGGGAAAGGAGGGAGGAAACGAGTTTTGGGAGGGATAGACCAGAAGAAAGGATTACGAGGCCGCCGGTGGGTTCTTCTAGGAGGTCTGTTATAATGTGTTCGTGGAATTGGACCATCTTGGAGTTGGTGGCGTGAAGGAGGAGTAGCAGCGGAGCGGGGAGGAAATGGCTTTTATAGGCGGTGGATTGGAATTGGAGGGTAGTTTGAAGTGTTTCCCTTCAAAACGGCTGCGTTTTAAGCCTCTAATGTTTTTATCTTTTAAAAATTATAGAGAGTTGACTTTTTTCTAAGAAGATTCGTTGAAAGGAGGCGTGTGTGTGTGTGTCCAAAACATTATTGTAGAAAAAACAAAACGAAGAGCAAACATCAAATTCATAATTTATAATTGAGTTAAGACAACAGATATATTATATATTATTAGATGATTGGTCCGCAGTCTGCTGATAATAGATAGATCAAATTGTTTTTTTTAATGTAACAAAGAATATTTAAGTTATCAAAAACAAATTGTAATCATGAACTCAAAGCTCGTTATTTTTATTGTATAATGGCAAGTCCAATAATAAGAGCTATTTTTAAGAGCCAAATCTGTAAAATGGCTCCTTGAATAGTGTTTATATGGCTTTTTTGTTGATGTGTGCTCCAATGGTAAAAGCCATTTTGGAGAGCCATTTTTTTATATTATTTTAAATATAGTGTAATTATTTTGTATGTAGTTTAATTATGCAATTAATTATACAATTAATAGGAGTAAGTTATATAATTAAATAATTGCTTTTGAAAAACCATCCAACAATAAAATTATTATTTATATTTATATTTATATTTAAATTATATATATATATATATAATTAAAAGACCCGCAATATTTGAAATTGTTGAATTGTTGGAAGAGATTTGTTACACTTGTCTCCCCAACTTTCTCTTTTCATTGTTTGCGTTTATGTCGTTCCTTTGCAAATTCTATCAAATTTACAGTATTAATAAACTTATAAAAACATATATTTAATACAAGGAAAATAATATCATTATCAACATACAAATTACGAATAAATTCATAACAGTTCTAAATATAAAATTTAAACAATTTATAAATCTAACAGTAAATTTATAATATGTAATTAAGTGAACTAACAAAAAAAAATCCTAATTTACCAATTTCGCATAATTATTTTTATGTGCTAACTTTTTTTTAATGCTAATTATTTTTCTGTGCTAACTATTTTTTTAAACTAACTATTATAATTATTATAATTATTAATAATAATCACTATAAAACCCCACCCCACCCGTCCCCACCCCCACCCAAACCCTACCTCCTTCCTTCTCCTACACAATGCGCCGCATCCCTCTCCCTCTGCCCTCTTCAGCCAGTCAATCCTACCGCCACCCTTACCCCCCCTCCAGCCCCCCTCCCTCTCCCTCTGCCCTCTCCAGCCAGCCAACCAGCCCCCACCATTACTCCCCCCCAGCCCCCCTCCCGTTTACTCCCCTCCAGCCACCCTCTCCCTCAGGCCCCTCCAGCAACAAAAAATTGAAGCCCAAAGCAACTCAACTCAACTCCCCATCCATTTCAACAAAAAATTTCAGCCTTTGTTTATGTTGAAAAACCTAGAGGTATGTTGATCGAAGTTGTCTGATAAAGGTATGCTTATGTTGATCGAAGCAAAAATTGAATCTGTTGGAATGGTATAATTTTGCTATGTTTTTGAACTTTGGTTGCTGTGGTTTTCATTGATGATTGTTGTTGTGTTTTATTTAAATTTGCTGCAATGGTATAATTTTACCAATTCCAACGGCTATTTTTCAATTTGGCTTTGCATCCTCCCACATGTAGGAATGCCTTCCCTGAAGTTTGAAAAGGCAAAATGCCTCTCGGGATGCATCTCCCGTTGGAGGCGTTAAATTGAACATCAAGAGCTAAAATTTAAAAATTTACCCTTGCATGCTGGGATGCCTCTCCCCGTTGGACTTGCTCTAAGGTTAAAAATACTATTAATAAAATATTGAATTAACTTGAATTAATTTATGAAATTTACAATTCATATCACATATTCAACTAAGTTTAATAATTTTTTACTATTTTTATTTAACTACATGGTAGAAAAATTAAATGATCATTGAAAAATACCGAACTAAGTTTTTGTGTTTTTTTATATATGTTATAGTGTATAAAAAGAATATTTGCTTTGCAATAATATTATTAAAAAAAGCTAAATTAATATTATTTAATAAGATAACATCTAAAATATATTAATAATTGAATTCAAAAATAAATTAAATTAATATCCAATATATATGAACTAATTAATTTTAAAATTTTCAGTTTATATTAAAAAGATATAAAAAAAATTAATATTTGGTTCCCGTTTAGGAGTGTGGCTGAGTTTTTTTTCGTTAAAAAAATGTATCAAAATGATGTTTTTTTATTTTTTAAAAAATTATTTTTAACATCAGCACATCAAAATAATTTAAAAATATTAATTTTTTTTAATTTAAAAACACTAATTTTCTTTAATTTAAAATAAAAAATAAAAAAATTTAATTTTTTTTTAAAATATTTTCCAAATGTTTTCTCAAACATCCCATGTATCAGGCAAGTGAACTTGCTAGGCTAGGCCCTCTTGCCTAGGCCTTTTTTTATTTTTTAAGAGTCCACCTTATTTTATTTGAGAAAAAAATAATAATGACATTTAGTTTCTGACTAAATTTTATCCATCGGAAATCGGAAAAGAAAGTGAAAAATAAAGCTAGAGTTTCTAGGAACCAAATTTGTCATGGCTTATGTTTTTTACTTTGCTCCTTTGTTTTTGGATTTTACTCTTTCTTAATAAATTAGAAGTAATTGGACAATAAATTGGCCATAAAAAATGCAATAAAAGAGAAAAATAGTTCGGTGTAGTTTCTCTTATAATTATAACATGAAGAAAGTATTCGTGGCCTGGCCAAGCAGAAACATTTTTAATCTGATTTGACAATTCCACTCCTAGTCGAGTCTTTGGATCAGCAAGGGAACTGGCTTTTCCAAGACAGACACGTTGATGTTGTTCCATACATCCGATTCGGTGGGGAGTCGCGCGATTTTCTCTGCAACTTCCATGTCTTCTGGAAGAACAGAACCGAAGACAGTGTATGCTTTCTTCCATTCTTGGTGATCCGCTAGGCTAATGAAGAATTCTGGACCGGAGCCAACCCAGGCCACCGAACCCCTTCTTATGTACGGGCACTCTTCAGCTGGAATTTTCTTGAATGCTGTTCCTTGAGCTTCTAATGTCCCTTGAATTATTGCAAAAGGGGGGCCAAAAGGAGCCTGGGAATACGATCAATGAAAAATTGAAATCATGAAACAAACCCCTTGGCAAACATACCTCAAATCTTTATAAATAACAGCATGCGATAGAGACATGATACTCCCTAGGTGAAACACGATGCTCCAAACTCTTACCAAAAACTTGCATTTTCGCGTTCTTATTACATGGCAAATAAGAGAACTCATATGACAGTTAATGAACTTACCTTTTCTATGTGGTTTCCTTCTGAATCCCACAATTGACCTCTGCCCTCTGCACGATGAAATTGGCAACCAGCACAATGACGTAGTGTGAGCAACTCAAGAATGTAGGCTACAGAATGGGGAGCACAGTCTGGGAAGAGCTGCACCAAGCAAGTTTTTGTCCAACTATTGAATGTTAAATAGAGATGCATAAAATCGAAGAATCTGAAGAAACAGGTAAACTCCGGAGTGTATCACAATTAACTTGTCCGGGGCGTTTGGAACACAAGAGTGCCACAAGAATGATCACTTACTTTTATACGAAGAATGCCATACTCTGTTTCCATTCCAACAATGCCCTGAAATAAGCAAGAACATTAATAGAGGAGATCCTAAAATTAAGTTGGGACCTGCAGCAATGACAATCGTATAAAGCACAGGAAAGTAGTAGCATCAAGTTTCTAAGTAGGTCAAATGATAACCACCACAGCAAAAAAATTTAATCAAAATACAGAGACACGTCATTGGATCATATCAACAGCAGTGGCAGTAGAACAACAAAAAACTTCAGCAATCAAAGAGCATAAACATCAAGCTACAGAAATCTCAGCACTCCAACTTTGTACATGTTTCTATATGCATTCCAGGCACAAGAGAACAAGCATCTGACTACAGGAGAGACCGGTTGTCAAAAATTCAGTGTAAAGTCTCTCCAAAAGCAATGCACCGTAAGAGTACCATGGAGTCTGATAACAGGCAAACAGTGTTTCACATATAGATCATGCACAAGGAAAAAATGTCAGACATATCTTCAATTGTTTAATAGGGTATTGGTAAAAGATAGATCTTTGTAATTGTAACCCTAAAAACTGGAGACAGCAATGGTATCTAATTGAGGAGTGCATACTGTATGTTGGCTACATATTCTGTCTCAAAAAGTGGAATCTAATTTCACCAAACTGAAATACCTCTCCTTTTCCAAAGATAATCCCAGAAGTCCAAATTACATGGTTCCCTGCTTCCTGTCGATCAGGAGCAAGTATATCCTTTTGTTTCTTCAGCCAACACTGGAGAAATGAAGAAAGTCAAAGTAAAGAGATTCTTATCATCATAATTGAAACTTTAGCATTTCATTCAAATAACTACATGTAACACCACCATGGACTCAATAATCAAGGTGCAAAGAAAAAAGAATTGCATAAAGAAAAAGGGTCTGAGAGATCTTGGAGCTGCTAACTCGGAATTATCCAACTTGCTCTTTATATAGATCAGCTTAATTTATCAGTTCAATATCTAAATCAGTTCATTATATTAAGTCAATGATCAATTCAAGGTTTGAAGGGGCATGATCACAGCATCGTTTAATCATCTGTTTTCAGAATCAATTTCCATGAAGAAATAAAATCCATTCTTATCAATCAATCAACCCAACCCAACATTTCAACCATATAATTCAAAATAGCAATAAAAATTCCAGCAAAAACATTTTAAAGTCAAAACGGAACCAGAATTTCAATCTGACCTCGCCAAATTTAGACCCGCAAGCCTTTTTATTGCCACAATACACCCAAGTATCACACAAGCAAGGTCCATCAATGCCAGTGCACATAGCCTTACAAGCCTGACAACACTCCTTAGAAGAATTGAACTTGTGATCTGACCCCCACTTCACTGCAGCTCCCCAAAGCTCCAACTTTTCAATCCCTCTACAGCACCCACCATCATTACTCTCCTCTGCCAATGTCAAAGGCTCAAAGTTTGAGCCTTCAGAATTTGTATTAGAATTGAGAACTATTGAGAGAACAGTGTAGACTAAAGCACAAGAAATAAAACCCGCCAAGAGGAAGGAGAGAGAGATGAAACGGGATGATTCAGAGTCGTTTTGGCGGCGACCCATTCCAGATATTGGTTTGGAGAGGAAAAGCCAGATGGGGATTTGAATGTTTTGGATTGAGGAGTGAAGGAGTGAAGGAGGAAAGGAGAGAGAGGAAAATCTTAGACAGACTGTTTAGATTCAATTGGTGTTTATTTTAAATTTAATTATTAAATGAGATGAATTTATATTAGTTTTTAGCTAAAAAACTTCTTTGGGTAAATGTATATTTGAAAAAATTAATCTCAACATTATTTTCTGTTTTTATATTATTTTGTATCATATGAATGAATTTCAAATATAAAATTTCATTAAATATTTTTAATTAAATTCAATTAAGATAGTACTAGCAGACTCGTGAGGAGCAGTTGTGGCGCTAATGAGAAATTAGAGGGGGGGAGAGAGAGAGAGAGAGGAGAGGGAGAGAGAATCAAGTCAAAAGTCAATGGCAATGTGTGGAATCTTTGAAGCAAGTTGGTAAAAATCTGTCCACACTCGGAAGACTAAACGACATCGTTTTCTAGTAATTTAATTTGATTTGCTTTTATAACTTTAATGACCTTTGGTCCATGTTTTTTTTTCTCATTAATGGTGTGTATTACCATTTTGACATTGAAAACATTGAGAATAAATTTTAATTTTAGTGGTGGATATACCGATTAATTTTTTTATTATCTGAAAACAGTTATTTTATATATATATATATATATATATATATTTAATATCATAACATCAAAAAGAAAACATAAAAAAATAAAGTAAAGTAAAAAAAATATTTTTTTAAAACAAATATTTTGTAATACAAAAATAAACTATAATTAAAATTGGATAAATTACAAAAGCCTTCATTACTATAATTCCAAGGAAACTTACAAAATAATTTATCAAAATAATATTATTTAACTATTTTATTTTTAGATTTAAAAGGATAAAATGATATCGTGTTTTATTTTATTTAGTTAACAATATTCATTCACTCTAAAAAAAATTCCAGTTTATTTACAATTTTATTTGATGCTTGTGGTTTCCAAATTTTGCAATTCAATGATAAAATCTCATTTTTCTCATGTTTTAATTTCTATATATTCAAATGAGAGAAAATCATTACAAAAAAAAAAGAGGAGAATGAAAGATTTCAAACGGATATTTCAGTGACAAAAAAATAATAATTTTGGTGTATACATGGGTTTGTGTGACTTTAATCATGCTTGAAAAAAAGTAGATCTTAACCGAACAAGTTTTTTATATTTTGATTTCTTAGAGACATGGAGAGGGTGTTTTGAAGTTGTTAATAGAATTATTTAGGTTTTTATATTGTTTTGAATCTATGATATATATATATATATATATATATATAGATTATAGTAAAATGTTTTTAAAATACTACTATTATGATAAAATTTAGAAAGTTTTCCAAATATACCATATTTCCCCAAACAAGATTAGAGCTTTTATGATAATAATTTCAATTGATTTACATTAAATTTATATAAATCTATTATAAAGATTAGTACTTTAAAAGTCTTACATCATATTTATAAATCATACTTAAATTATTTAGATTAATCAATTTGAACAAAAAACATGGTTTGCAGACTTCTATTCACAGTTAAAGAATAACGATTACGCTGACCATAATATGAATTTTACCCGTGAAATTCTAAATAAACATGCTAACAAGCATCAATGTTTACCAAAAGCCAGATACAAAGCATATTCAATCTATAAATGAGTTCATAAAATCAAAACATGCTCAATACATTCTTGCAACCATAATCATATTCTCACAAACACACTTAACATTATTTACAAATCATTTATCATGCCTTGACTATCTAATTAAAAAAAAGCTTCTCTCGAGTGCAACGGAAGTTTCTCTTACACGCACGTCGAGCCCAGAAAATTGAAAAGAAAAGGCTTAGACCAACCCAATACATTATGGGCTTATAGAATTGAACGTGGCGAAGAAGCCCATCAATGACCGCGCGCTCTATTTATGCAAATGAGCTTTAACTAGCAGGGTTAAAATCCACCCATCTCACCATGATTGATTTTTTTGAAGGGATTAATTATTAAAGGTCGTGGAGTACCTTCCATAATATTATTTCCTTGTTCTCTCTCTCTTTTATCAACATATACACCAAAATGATTATTAGTAGTCTATCTCCATTTTTTAATTTAATTATCTCATCTTTTTTTTATCAGTATTTAATCTATAATTTACTCTTTTAAAAAAATATTCTTCTTACACTTCATTTCTATATTTTTTTTATTTCATATTAAATGTAAACTAATAATTTGCCATTCAATTGCTTGTTAATGTAATTTGTAAAGCAACTTATGTTTTTGTTTGTTGAAAGGCTTTATTTGTCAAGTGTTTGTTTAAAAGTGTAATGTGATCCAGTGATAATGTTAAAATTGTGTTTTATCTTAATTATATGTTATAAAAAATATATTTAATCAATACATGATATAGTTTTGCACGAGTCTCACAAAAAAAAAATAGTTAAGAAAAAACTATAATTTATATTTTTTTTAAATTGTAATTACTTGAGTTATCACCATGCCAAATGCATACTAACCGTGATTAATTAATTATCCTTTGAATTAGTATAGGATAAAGTTAAATATGTTGATAATTTTTAAATTTGAGGTTTTCCTTGTTTTGTAATTTTTAATTGAGTTGAAACTTTATTTATTTATAGTAGATAGACATATTTTATCCCAAGATTTAGGATTTGTTTTTTAATATTCTTATCAATAACTTGTAAATTATAATAATTAATATAAATGATTTCTTTCGATTGCATTTCTTCATATATTTTTTTGGATACTTGACGATGGGATATGTTATGGAGAATATTTATAGAATGTGAATTTTATAACATTTTAGATTTTTTTTGAAGTGTTTAATAATTTATAGACAAAACTTTTGTATTTTTTAAAGGTTGATTGTCAAATGATAAAGGCAACGAAGGTTCATCATAGAGGTTCCATCTCCGTTCTTATAAAAGCCTCCTAATCTTTACATGTCTTTGTTTATATCATAAACATTTTTTTTTCTTCATCATTCATACCCATTTCATTGAAGGCAAGTCTCTAGTGGAGCTACCACAAAAAAAATTCATGATCAATTTTCATCAATTCAAGTGTATTCATGACAAAATCTATATTTATATCTATCAAATAAAATTGATCATGTAATTTACGAGAAATAAAATTATTTTGGAGTGGTAAGAAATTATAAAAATGTAATTAAGCTCCTTGCTCAAAATAAATAAATATATATAGCTATGAAGATGGAGGAGATATTATTCAATGTAACTAAGCTACTTGCTTAAAAATAAAAATAATATTTATTTTTAAGCAAGGAGCTTAGTTACATTGAATAATATCTCCTCCATCTTCATAGCTAAAGGAATAAATGAGATGTTTTTATTAGTTTTTATCCCAGTTTTCCCTTCTTAATCACCTTAATTCAAGTAAATAGACTCAAACCTTAGTAAAAGCATATACAATTTTCATCTCTTCAAAAGACTTTGAACTAATTTTCAAATTAGTATAGATTATTATTCTGAGTTATGTTATGGGTTGGATCAAATTTTTTTAAATATAAAAAATATTCATGTATTGTTAATTTATTTTTTAATATAAAAAACTAATTATACAGAAGTAACCTAATGTAATATAATTGACTTGACATGTTAGAAGACAACAAATAAAAATACAGTTTGACTAACAAAATAACAAGATATTTTTTTTAAATGTTGAAATTAAAACATGTTAAATTGACTTAGATCAACTCAAAGTAATTTGTCAAACTCACAACCTAGATTATAAAATCTTGAAGATTTTATAGAAAAAAATATTATGGCTAATTCTCAATTAACTTAATGTTAAAAGATAAAATAAAAATTAACTAAAAAATAAGTCGAGTAAACTTGAGTTAATATGTCAAATCTGAATCATAAAAGTGGAATAATCTCATAGAAAACAAATCAAAATAAATTATAAAATTAAATTCTCAACTAATCTAATATTGAAGGATAAGATTAAAAGAAATCAACTAAAAAAATGACAAAAAACACTTGAGTCAACCTCCCTAACCGGTGACTTAGATCACAATACCATGATATCTAAACAAAATAAATAAATAAATATGCACCTTAGCTTTCAATTAACCCAATATTGAAGGATTAAATTGAATAAAATCAAATAAAAGGACAAAAAATAACTTGAGTAAACCCGAGTTAACTTGTTAACCTAGCGTTGAAAGATAAAATTAAAAAAAATATTCAATTAAAAAAGACAATTTCTCTCTCTAAACCAACTTAACTAACCCTTAAAACTTGCGATCTAGGTTATGAAACTCCGATAACCTACAGGAAAAAAATAAAAATAATAATTTTAAACATTAATTATCAATCAACTTAATATTAAATGTTAAAGTTGAAAAATAAATCAATTAAAAAAATTACAAAACAATAACTTGAGTCACCATGATTAATCTACGAGACTAGAATAATTTTATAAAAAATAAATTATATGATTTAATATAAGGTAAATTTAATATTAAATGATGAATTTGAAAAAAAAGTTTGAAATTAAAAAAATATACATCCAAAGAAATTTCATGAAAAGGCTTGGAATTTCAAATGTAGAACCCTTTAATAATGTGTTGAATACAATAAAATGTAAAAGCCATTTAGCATATGCTAATTTTAAAATTTTGATTTTATAAATGCAAAGCAATGTCGGACGAGCTGATTGGTTAATCTCGTGCTCGCAATACTGGACCAAGCAGCCCTAAGGTTGCCTCGTTGACTGGTGGCTTTCAAGTTTCAACACGTAAAAGGGGAAATGGAAGAACACTGGACAAACAAACGAAGGATAAAAGATAACGGTAGTCGCAAGGAAGGTGGCCGTTGGCTCAACCTCCCTCGAGACCCCACTTGCCAGAATCCTCATTTCTTTAATTTTTTGATTTTATTAAAATTAAATATTATATATATATATATATATATATATAATTTCATTACAAAAATTGAACTTCACATGTGATTGTATTTACATTTAATTAAAAAATAAATTGTATCAACTTGAGTTAACTTGTCAAACTTGAATCATAAGTAATTTCATAGAAAACAAATTGAAAAAATTATGAAACTCAATTAAATCAATTTATTGATGAAGGATGATATTGAAAAAAAATCAACTAAGAAAATAATAGAAAACTCAAGTCAACCTCTTCGACTCGCGACTTAGATCATAAAACCATGATACTTATATAGAAAACAAATAAAATAAATATGAAACTTAATTTTCAATTAATTCAATGTTAAAGGATTAAATTTTTTTAAAATCAAATAAAAAGAACAAAAAAGATAACTCGAGTAAACCGAGATAACTTGTTAACCTAATGTTGAAGGATAATTTTTTTATTTTTTTTAATCAAACCAACCTAACCAACACTCAAAACCTGCTATCTAGGTCATGAAATTCTGATAATCTTATAAAAACATATAAAAATAATAGTTATAAACATCAATTATCAATCAATAGAATATTGAACGATGAATTTTAGAAGAAAAAAAATTAGTTAAAAAAATAACAAAACAATAACTTAAGTTAACATGACTAATCCATAAAATTTGTGATCCAAATTCCGAGACTACAATAACTTCATAAATAAATCAAAATAGATTATAAGATCCAATATTAAAGGATCAATTTGGAATTGAAAATAATATATATCAAAAGAAATTTCATGAAAAAAAAGCTTGGAATTTCAATGGAGAACCCTTTTAAGTATATTTAAAGTGCAATAAAATGTGAAACTCATTTAGCATATGCTAATTTTAAAATTTTGATTTCATAAATGTAAAGGATGATTTGAGCAAAAAGCAATGTCGGACGAGCTGATTGGTTATTCTCGTGCTCGCAATGTTGGACCAAGCAGCCCTAAGATGCCTCGTTGACTGGTGACTTTCAACACGTAAAGGGGGAAATGGAAGAGCACTGACAAACAAAGGAAAGATAAAAGTAATTAACGGTAGTCGAAAGGAAGGTGGCCGTTGGCACACCCTCCCTGTGGAAAGAAAACTAGCATGGCCCCACTAACCAAAATAGTTATATATATATATAAAACTGAAAGTAGCTTAAAGAAAAAATGATTTCTCTTTCTTCTTCTTTTCTTGTGATTTTTTATTTTTGAAAAATCTTTGCATTACCATCTCACTCTTTTGTTTTGTATCTTCTCCATTTTTTTTTATAATATATTGAGAATATAGTAAAAAATGAGCGATGAGAATGGGAAATTATGAACAGTGTGATCTATCATCTATCATCTATCATTAGAATTATTGGGGTTTCAAAATAAAACTACTTACAAAAGTATGCCACTCATTCATGGTCAAAAATCAAGCAAAAATTCTACCCCACCATCTATTGTCTATCAATAAATCATCTTATCTAAAATTTTAAGTTGTTGGGCGAGGTCCCAATATATAAACTTATATTATTCTCTAACACACATCTCAAGTAAAACATTTTCTTTTGGCTTGAAACTTGCATGCATATCTATGTTAGAGAATAATATAAATCATATTTTGGGGATTCACCTAATAGTTTAAGATTTTAGGTGAGACAGTTCTTTAACATGGTATCAGAGTCTTGCTGACACAACGGTCACGAGTTCGAATCTCACAATCCTCATTCTATTTGATAAAAATCAAGCACAAGGTAGTGTGAGTTTGTGTGCAAGTTTTAAGCTCAAAAGACTTTTATTTGAGGGAATATGTTAGAAAATAATATAAATCATATTATGGGGTCTCAACTAATAACTTAAGCTTTTTTTACTTGAAACTTGCATGCATATCTGCATTATTTGGTGCTTATTTTTTATCAAATAAAATGAAGGTTATAAGATTGAAACTCGTAATCGCAGAGTCAACAAGATTTTGATACTATATCAAGGAATCATCTCACCTAAAAAATTAAGTTATTAGACGAGATTCCAGTACATAATTTATATTATTTTATAATAATGTCATGAATTGATAATTGAATACCATTAGGATTTTGACTTCACTAGGGGATCAACTGCGCAGGGAAGATACATTGCCTGATTGGGCTATGGCAACATCGAAAAAGAAAGGAGCACTAGCAATAATAATAATAATAATAAAAAAAAAAATATTTGTTAATTATGCGTATAAGCTTGATTAAAGCTAGCTAGTCCTTCTTAGTTCTTGGAACATAAAAGCTACGACGGAAACAAAACAATCGAATAAATGGAAAGCTATGACGGCAACATAAAAGCTATGAGAATATATATTATTGGTGATAATTAGAATATATTATTATAGCTAATTAACAGCACTTCAATTATATATGTTAGTAGGAATTATAAATGATTATATGTACTTGAATAATAATAATCCCAATAATAATCCCATGGATTTTGTCTAAGATGGAGCCCAACGTGTCATCCTCTTCGAGAGACAACGCTCGTGGCTTGACATTGTGCAGTAATTTAGCTGCATGCCCCATGATAGTTAAAAACAAGAAAAATGGTGTGTGTATAAACCCTAAATTACAGGGCACATGAAGTCAATGGAGGAAGACAGACACGGTGGATCAAGACATGGCATAAAGGAGATGGATTGCCCAATGATGATGTTGCTACAGCAACACTCGAACAACTTGAGGAATAATATAGTGTTAATATTAGGATAAATAAGTGAGCACGTGTCACCTTGTTGATCGTTGACCAGGAAGCGTGAGATTCATCATCCTTTTCCACCCTGTGGATTCTAAGGATCCAGGAGATAACATATTTTAACAAGAAGAAGCTAACTGATAGAACATGCAACCGTGACAAACACCATCATGCTGCTTGAAAAAGGTTCCCGTTGAAAGTGATATATATATATTAATTACTAATTAACTAAAATATAAAACGCGTCCCAGTTTTACTGTGCTAATCCACAGAAACTTGCGTATTAATATATTTTTCCGAGTAAGATAAGTGACATATTGCTCTGAATGAGTTGGTCTTGGGCGCAGGTTTTGGTCGGGAAGGGCGTGGGTTCAAATCCCACTCTCAACATAAATTTGTATTTTGCAAGGATTAACATTTCCTATTAATATATGATGTCAGGAGAGCAGAACGAGATATAGCTGTGGCTGAATTGGTCAAAGCGCAAGTTTAGATTGGAAAGGGCGTGAGTTCAAATCACACTCTCAATATATTTCTATTTTGTTGGGAAATGTGTTTGATTTTTTTTTTAAAATATTTTTTATTTAGAAATATTAATTTTTTAAAAAAATATTTTTTATTTAGAAATATATTAAAATAATAATTTTTTTAACATCAGCACATGAAAATAATCTAAAAATATTAAAAAAATACAATGTTTAGACAATGTTTGTTTTCTGTCCGTATTTATTTATTTATGCTTTTAGATTTTTTTTTCAGTTTATTTTTTGTCGCGGTTTTATTTTTATTCAGTTTCGTTATGAAATTTTAATTTATGTTCGTATTAATTTTAAAATTAATATTGCTTCTTTTTTTTCTTTTTTTTGTGTTTTCTATTATTTTATCTGTTTTTTGGATCAAATAATTTTATAATTTTATTGTTTGCTCAATAATAATGATAATTTTAGTGATTATTTTTTTTATTGTTTTTTTGTTAAAATGATTTGATTTTTTTTGGCAATTTATTGATTTTAATTGTTTGGACAATAATATTGATAATAATTTTAACTGTTATAGTAATGAAAATGACGATAACATAGGGATGAATTTTCAATTTATGTTTTTATCTTTTTGTGGATAGAAAATTAACTACTTATTTTTGTTATTTGATTATTGCAGGTATTTTCACAATTTATATTTTATTTTTAAATGTGATTTAAATTGAATTATAAAATGAACTAATCTTAATACAATAAATTCAATAATTCACATATCCAAATCTTCTTGCTTTTTTAATAATAATGATAATTTTATGCTGGTTATTTCGTTGAAACCTACTAAACAGATAAATTTATATCGATTTAAAATTCATATATTTTATAGAAAACTTGCACTTCACAAAAATTCTGCACAGATTTATTATTTTGACTAAATTTATATTTTAACAAAAAAACACATAATTAATATTTTTTTGCGTTGGAAAAAATATCGTGCCGCCCGCGACGAGGCGCGGGGGCATTGGCTAGTATATATATATATGCAGTAATTGTTTTTTAAATACTTAAATAATTTTGAAAGAAATATTTCCGTTGACAACATAAACTTAACGTACCCATTTAATAAATTTAAAGTCAACTTTTTCATTTTATTTTTGCTAGCCCTGTTAAGGACAGCGTCTTCATATGGTGTTTGATTGTGTTTTAAAAATATTTTTTTTAAAATGAATTATTTTTATTTTAAATAATTTTTTTTTGATATTTTTAGATTATTTTCATGTGCTGATGTTAAAAATTATTTTTTTATAAAAAAAATAATTTTAATATATTTATGAACAAAAACACACTTTTAAAACACAAACTAGCCACCCTACCACATAATCACTAAAAAACACCTGTCATGAATATCAGCGATTTTCAGAAATAAATATATTAATTCGCTGCAGATGCAAGAGGGGGTATTTTGTACATTGTTTTGCATGACACATTACGGTGATGATGGAGGAAGATTTTGAATTTAAATTGATTAATTAATTATTTTATTAGCTATATTATTTTTTATTTAATAGAAAATGTATTGTCAGATATATCATTTAAATGAGTCTGATTTATTCAAATAACTTTAATAAATTATGGAGTGTTCATTCTAAAGTGTGAATTTAGAAAGTCAGCCAATAGGGCAAACATTTTTAATTATCAAATCAACAGTATATACTATGTATATCTATTAATTTTAACTATAAAGATTAATTACATTAATATATTTTAGATTGAACTCACCATACAATAATTTGAAGCATCACTATATATTTAGTTAATTATCAACAAAACATTAAAGAATATGACTAAAAGCGACACTATTCATTATAATATTGTCTTGTGTTTTTTCTTCTTCTCAGTTTAATCTTTCAATAATCCAATTTTGTTTTTCAATTTTAGGTTATTTTAAAAAATGGGGTTTAAAACTTTTTTGTATTTCCTCCCAGTTGGGTTCTATAGCAGTCCTATTAATTTAGTTTTTTTTCTTCATGGTTTTAATCTTCAATATTAGGTTTGTTGGATCTAAGATATTTTTTATTTGCTTTTTATAAATTTATCTCAATTTCATGGTCTAAGTTGCAGATTTAATAGGCTCATCCGAGTTGTTGTTTTTTTTCCACGTCTTCTATTTGATTTTTTTCTTTGGATTTTGTCCTTCAATATATATCAGGTTGGTTGAAAATTTGATTTTGTAATTTCTCTTATTTTCTCTTCATGGGGTTATCTTGATCTTATGACCTGAGTCACGAGTTTGACTGGTTAGCCCAGGTTTACTCGGTTTATTTTATTTATGTTCTTTTTTAATTGAGTATTTTTTTTTCAATTTCACAACAACTTGATTTTTTTTCTTCAACTTTATCTTTCAATATTAAATTGTTTGAGAATTGAACTTTGTGATTTTTTTCAACTTGTTTTTTATAAAGTTATCGTAATCTCATGAATTTTTTTTTCTCAGTTTCAATATTCAACAATGAATATATTGGAAATAAAGTTTATCTTTATTTATTTGTTTTTTTTTAAATTAAGTTATTATAGTATCATGATCCAAGCCGAAGATTAATAGGTATGCCTAGGTAGACTTAGATTATTTTCTTTTTTTGTAGTCCTTTTCTTCAATTCCATTCTTAAATACTAAATTGATTAAAAACTGAGCTTTGTAATTATTTTATTCTAATTTGCTTTCTATGATGTTATTCCAATCACATGATCTATGTTATGGGTGTGTTGGTTAACTCAAGTTGCTGTTGTTTTTTTTTCTCAATTTCATATCCCAACATTGGGTTGATTAGAAATTGACATTAATTTTTTTTCCTATAAAATTTTCGCGGTCTCATGACACGACTCGTATTGTAGAATTGACAAGTTGATTTCAATATTTTTTTAAGAAGTCATCCAATATATCACTATAACATTATTTAAAAATCCAACATGCATTATGTTTTGAGTTTATGGTTTAGTTTTTTTTATTCATATAACATGTTAGTAACATTTGGAATCTTTTTTACATTAAAAAAAAGGTGATCGGACTCGCATTGCAACATAGACCAACGCCCTGGTTTAATTCATTACAAGTAAGACTACAAGATATGGGTTTTTCACTGTAGCTCTATGTTTTATTTTTTTAATTTTTGTTTTGTTATCACACTTTTTTTCCTTACGATTGCATCGTGTTGTGATTAAATTAATGACCAGAATATGATAAATTGCTATACAAAGACAAAACTTAGAGATAGGAGACCAAAATAATGTAAACATACACACAAAAGAATAATGTGTCCAACCTCGAATCCAAGCGACATAACATATTTATTCCTCTTATTTTCCTCCTCATTCCACCACAATCCTTCTTCTTCTTCTTCTTTTTTTTTTTTAATGTTTTGTTTTGTTTTAATTTTTTTTCCAGTCTTTGACTTGAGAGAGAAGAGAGATACTAGTTGAAAAACGATATAAACGAGAGAGAAAAGTTGGCTGATCCTATTTTGACCGATAAAAAGGTTGTTCTTGGAGACAATGAAATGTTTTTGACGAGAGGAGTCCTGTTAAGATGTTTTTAAACATTCATCTTGTCTGAAAAAGGAGTTTTGTTGATAGAAAAAACTATTTCTAATTTAAACGTGCATATAATTTAATTTAAAACTCATACTGATTAAAGAGTCGGGTCAAGGTTCTTAAGGTTTAAACTGCTATATATATCCAGTTTAATAATAATATAAAAGTTTTTCCAACAATTCCAATATTAATTTTTTATGTTACAAAAAAACCCAATATAATTGTCCCCAGCCCTTGGTAAGCAATTGAGTGGAGGCAGTGATCGTGAATATTAATTAAATGTTGAAGACCGCCCAGGAAAGAATTTGTTTTGATTTAGTCCCAGACAGTTTTGTTAAAAAAAACAGCCTGATTAACCGTGCATGAATTCATTGATGCCACCCCACAATTGCAGTGATGGTAATTCACAAATTGAAAAATAGATGGTCTCGAGAATCCAGGAGGATGATTTTCTTCTCCATGCTGTAAGCGATCGACTCCATCACCTTTCTGAAAACCCTATTCCACACGCTGCAGAATGCATCGACTGAATTTGCAACAGGAGAACAAGACCTATCTAGATTAGTCAATGCTTGTCGATGACGTGCCTATAAATTGACATTTGCAAACGGGACCCACAGCTATCGGTCCCTGGACTGAGGAGCAGGCTGATATCTCATTCTACTGATCGATGTAACCTAAACCGTACACAAATGAATCTCCTTCCATCTACATTCTACACAGCAGACCCGGCCACTTGTTATCCGAAAGGGCAAGAGAGGATGGGTTTTCGAAGTTTAAAATGCTGCAGAAGATCATCGACTTGCATTTAATTCTCCGAGTCAAACACAGATCGAGTACTGTTACCGGATAAGACCAAGCAGACACAGTGTCCATTTCACGAACCACCCACCATGCGAATTGCCAGAACGGAAAGGGTCCTCTGCAAAGAAAAAAGTTCATATTCTAAGATTTGTCGCCCTCCCGTTCACACCACTTTTGTATCATCAATCATTGAACCCAACCCATAGGTGTGATGATCTATCTCCAAACTCCAAAGAGAGGAGAGACCCGGCCCCCGAGATAATATCAAAATTATACAAGAAAATACGATCGACCAGCATTCAATATTTTTACCATTCGTAAGTATTGTGCGCGTGCGTGTGCGTGTGTGTGTATATATTTATATATATATATATATATATATATATGCTTATGTGTGTTTTGATAATTAACCAAAAACTAGTGGTGGGATTGGTGTTAGGTTCAGTGCTAGGCATTTACAGAAAAAGCTCCCTATTTTTTACTGTATTGTTTGCAACCATGCACTCCTTTACCGGTGGAAAAACCCCCTTCGTTTTGAAGCCAGGAGCTTTCCGAGGTTTGATTTTTTTTTGTAGATGAAGAACTTGTTATTTTTATATTTTAAAAGTATTTAAAAAAAATTAAAGTTAAAAACAAAAAAACACTTTAAAAAATAACTATTTTTATAATAAAAAACACGAAATGGACTCGAAAATTCTATAGATATCAAATGAATATGAGTTGTTTTTTCCCCTTAAGAAACAAGAAATCCTTGACGCCGTACAGCGGGAGGAAAGTGGCTTCAGATGCTGTTTATTATTTAAGTGTCAAAATGGATAATAAAAAAGAAAAAATGAAAATTCCCTAAAACAAATAATGTAAATACGGAATGAGACCGTACCATCTATATACTAAATTCATAAAAAAAAAGGAAAAATGATAGAAGTAATGTATTTTATTAGTTGCTTTTTATACCTGTTTTTTCTTAAAATAAATAGAAGAAAAAATTTATAGAATATTCTTATTATTTTTAGTAATTGTTTTTTTTATCTATATCTATTTTATTTTTCAAGATTGATCTAATAAGTAACTAATCTTGTACTACTAGTTACTCTATATAGTATATATACCATTAAAATTTCGGAAAGCATGGTAGGATTTGGATAAATATGGAATCTAACTAAAGAAATTAAGTTTCTTTCCTTACAAAATAAAAACTGAGGTATGATTCGAAATTCCTTCACTCACTCTCCCCCCTGACACGTACCCTTCACGTTCGTGGCGTGCTACCCGTTTCTAATTCTTTTATTAAGCCACATATAATATTAATAATAATAAAAAAAGCGTGGAAAATCCAGGGCGGCCCTTTTATCAAAAGAGAGGAATACTGTGATTATTTTCGCGTTTTAAACATAATGTGTTAAGAAATAAGAGCATATTGTTTTAAAAAACAATAATTACCGTACTCTTAAGAAAATAAAATAATAGCCGTGGGATCACGGTCTATATAGTAAGACAGATGGTCGCACCTACAATTCATGTCATCTACAAACTCCCCCCCCCCCCCCCCCCCCCCGCCTCTTTCTTTAGTTTCTGTCAAGCCTTGCTTTTCTCTGTTATTTGTTTCTCCTTTCCTTCTTTTGGGGGTTCTCCGAACGCTTCGATCCCCCCCTCCAAGATTTCTTCCTTTTCCTTTTCCTTCTTGCTTTGGTAAGTCTCTCTTCTCTGCCCCTTTTTACTAACCCTGCCCTTTTGCTTCTCTTATTTTCTATCATTGTGATTTTGTATTCTGTGCGATCTTCTTGTTTGATCTATGTAGGTTTCTTGTGCCCCCCCCCTGTTTGATCTCTTTCTCTTTGTTTGGCATCAAAGAAATTGGAGGAAAAATAGAAGGAAGGATTTTGGAGTTGAACTTTTTTGCTTTTGTTTTTTTTTGCTTTGATAAGTTATTGTTTTCGACGTTAATATGTGTTTTGTAGGATTCGAACAAACAGTTTTGTTGATTGTTAGTAAAATCTATTTTTTCTCCCTTTTTATTTAATGTTCAATTAAACAGTTGTAATGATCTGAAGTAATTGAATAACATATTTTTCCGCGCTGAGCTCGTCTTCCTCTTCTTCCTCTTCTCACGTTATTGTTTATCAAGTAAAATGAAAAATGGGATTTTTTAATCCGAGGGAGTTATTTGCATTGCTATTTTTGAATGTGGGTGGTGGGTGATCTTTTGGGTTTTGAAATTGGCAAGGTTATAAAAGAAGAAGATGATTTTGGTGATGAATTGAAGTCAGTGAAGGCTAGGCTCTAAACGTCTAGTATTTGGCTGCTGCCTTGCCTCCTCTTTTCTGCCAGTAAATGGGCTGCTTTAGTTCCAAAGTAGCAAGACAGTTCCCTGGACACGAGGACCCTGTTGCCCTTGCCTCTCAAACAGCTTGTAAGTTGCTGTTCTAGCTCTTTAATCTTTCCATTCATGGGGTTGCAAACTCATGGTTCTAAATCAATTTTTCGAGTTTCTCAAGTTCTTTCAACATAAAACCAGTTCAGCTCTAATTGGTTTATTGTGATTTGGTTCCATTTTTTAATTCTGCAGTTAGTGTGAGTGAAGTTGAAGCGCTTTTTGAATTATACAAGAGCATTAGCAGTTCTGTGGTTGACGATGGGTTAATAAGCAAGGTATCATTAATCGTTTTTTTTTTTTTTTTTTCCTTTTTCTCTTCAGCAATGATGGTACATTTTTGCGCATCTTCTTTTAGAGTTTCTTTATGTGGCAGTCTAAGTTTGTGCTACCACTGAGTTCTATCGTTTCGAATTGGATAGTTCCAATTAAAGTTTAGAACTGCTGTTGAAAAACTATGTTTTCATGGCAAAAAAAAAAAAACAAAAAAAAAAACGAAAGAGCAAGGAATTTAGTGTTAGATATTTAATATCATTCAAGAATCAGGTTTTCTGAAATTGGGCTCCATTTCTGCTCGCTTTGTGTGACGTGAAGCTTATTCGAAGACATAAGTAGGCAGAACTGTTTAACCTTGAGGATGTTATGCACTGATTAATGCTTCAGTTGCTCACAGATAGTAGTACCATGTTGGATTTTAAAGCTGATCACGATGGTGCCCACACCGATGATAGTGATCTTGATGATTTTTGGCAACAAATCTCTTGTGTAAATTGTTTTCTTTTTTCAACCATACATGGTTAATCTTTGTCTCTGTATATGCAGGAAGAGTTTCAGTTGGCCCTTTTCAAGAACAGAAAGAAAGAGAATCTCTTTGCAGATAGGGTATTCATCTTACCTCTTCTACTCTCTTTTATTAAGAAGAAAAAACATTTGAGCAGAGAAACAACCCTTTGTAATGTTTAAATAGCGTTATTTCATTTAGTTTTTTGTCCTGACCTGCATGTTAGTTATTGCTATCTCAATTGTATGTGCTGAACATGGATCCGTCCTGAAATTCTACCCGGAGCGAACTATTTCTTTTTTCTCTATATAAATAATAAGACTATAAGAAGTATCAATAAATCATTGCATTAAGTTAAAAACAGCATTTAAGATTTGTATTTTTGTCATAACCAGCATTATAAACACTGCTCTTGTCACATTCCATCCAGCTGGATTGGTTTTGACATTCAAACAACTTTGCATGCAGATTTTTGACATGTTTGATGTTAAGCACAAGGGAGTCATTGATTTCAATGATTTTGTTAGATCACTCAATGTCTTCCATCCCAATGCCTCCCAGGAAGTCAAGATAGATTGTAAGTTGAATATATATATTATGTGATGATCTTCAATTGCATAAACTGGAGTTGTCATTGTATTAAGCATGGCCCATGTCATTTCATTTTGCTGTCCACTAACTTCTACCGTTTGGAACTTCGTGCAGTCTCATTCAAACTATATGATCTTGATAACACGGGATTCATTGAGCGCCAAGAGGTATGGTGATGTTTTTTTCTTAATTTTATGAATGTGATTTAGAATTCTTAGTTTTGCTTGTGGAATGAGAGCGAGCATGGATCCGTCCTGATTAATGCAGCCGCATCCCTTGTGTTGTTCTCTTACCTGCCACTTTTGCCTCCATATCCGAACTTTCACAGAAGTTGTGGATAATCAGTATAGGGAATGGTTTTTGTTGGGGTTTGAGCATATTTTAGGTTCAGTGCTTACCACTCTGAGAGAATAAAAGAGGCTCGACAGCTTTCCATGCAAAATTGAAATGCCCTTTGGGGTCACTGCAATTCATTTAGCATTTACCTCCGCTTTGTGGTTTGGCATTTCTGAGAAGTTTAGATCATATATTTGCATTGATTTTCCCCATCAATTTGAAGGTCTTAGTCTCTTTGTATGATGGACAACTCAAATAAATGATAAATAATTTCCTTTAATGCTGTTGGAAACTATCTTTTTCACCATCTGATGGTACTAGCTGTAGCTTAGAAGATCAAAGATGACCAAAATCTAGTTTCTCAGTATGAATTCAATATCTCTTTCATTATTCTGATTCTAAGGAGTTTTTTTGTCATATGCCCATGACATTTTTTATTTTATAATTCAATCAGATTTCTCTATGGCTTACTTAACTGGTTTTTTAAGATCATTAAGTTGCATAGTTATTAGAATTGAAAAGCTTATTGAAGAGAAAGCACAACACATCTCCAGACTCATTTCTTTCATTTGATTATCCTTTTATCTGAACTACTTGCTGGTGTGCTGACTGTTTGACAGGTTAAGCAAATGTTGATTGCACTTCTCTGTGAATCGGAAATGAAGTTAGCTGATGAGACGGTTGAGATAATTCTTGATAAGGTGAATTATTGCCTCCATCTGAAATACTTTGGATTTTACATGTCTCTTTTAGGTGAACTGATTTTCTATTCTGTTAGCTTCAGGATCAATCACCTGTCCATCTGTTTAGGCTGAGATCCAGCACTGCCATGTAGTAGCGATATAGTAATTTTTTTTCTTATGATTTTCTTATTTGACCACATGGAAGGAATTGAAAAGTTTTAAGTTGCAGACAAATTACGATAGACCAAGACACTTGGAAACTTAGACCCTGACACCAATCTCTCCAGGGAATTGTTTGTTCTGGGTCCACACTGGTTACCATGAAGCAAAATGGTTTTCATGCCTTGTCGAAGTAGTGAGGTTATACATACCATAAAGCAAAATGGTTTTCATGCCTTGTCGAAGTAGTGAGCCATCAGGCGGATGTTCATTGCATTGTTCAGTTTCCAAGAAACTCGTGACTGAGTTTTCATCTATTATTGGACAGACTTTCTTGGACGCTGACGGAGACAGAGATGGGAAGATAGACAAGTCCGAGTGGGAAACATTTGTCTGTAGAAACCCATCCTTGTTAAAGATAATGACCCTCCCCTACTTGAGGTATAAAACGTCTCTTCGTCCCTAATTTATAATTTGCAGTTTGATATCAAATTCTTCTTTCAATTATTCAGTTCGTTTTTTTTCTCTTGGCTGAAATCAATGCAGGGATATCTCAACAACGTTTCCAAGTTTTGTTTTTAATTCTGAGGTGGATGAGATTCCCTCTTAGAGGAAGTAGCTTAGGATGCTATTGCAATTAGATTGAAACACCAGCGCTTGATTTTATTTTTTATTTTTTTGTTAGAAAAGAGAAGTGTGTTTGTCCGAGTTGCAAGCTTTCCCCATTGATGAGTGAAATTAGTTTTTGAGGTTCTCATCTCAACTGCAAAGGCACCATATCTCTAATCCATGCTGTAGTGAGTTAAAACTCTGCAGCAGCAGTTATTAGAGTTGCATGTGACCATAAGAAATTCATTCAGTAGGATGGCCAGGAAAAGTGTAGATAAGGCTCTAGCCAATTGGCCCCTTGCAATGAACATTGAAGTAACTCGTGTAAAGTTTCTCTCTCCTTTTTAATTCGTCTGCTCTATTGGTGGCGAAATGAAGACGCCATTGAATTCTCTGTTATGCTTCTCTCTCACAAAAAAAGAAAACACAGTAAAAATGAAATGCCTGTGTCGAGCGGAGGGGGCAACTTAAACTGGCGCTCGGTATTTGATTTTGTTTTTGTTTGTAGATTATTTGTTTCATTCGTTTGTACCAAACTTTCATCAATGAACAGTGCCTTTCTATGACTACCGGGAACAATTCAGAACAATCTCTTCCCTCTTCTTCATCCACACCTACATGGAAATATGATGTTCTCATTGCAGTGGAGTTTGCCTTTGAGAACTGTTTATTTTGAAGAATGAGTTAAATTCAACTAAACTATATGAAATTTATATAGAATCAACTGAAGAAATTAGTGAACTTCCAAATTTAATTCAGTTAGATATGGTTGGTTTAAAATATTTACAAACTAAATATGAAAAAAAATCTAATATTAGTTTTATAGATGATTGCATAAGATATTGTTATACTTATTTTTTTAGAAGTAAAAATGACTTTGTTGAAATATAAAAAAGTTATGGTAATGACAAGTAAGGTTGTAAATTCTGTTTCGGTTGTTGTTTTGTTTTTTTAACCCGGAACAAAATGTTTCGGTTATGAAGTGTTTGTATTGTTTATGTTTATGTTTATGTATATATACACTTAAATATATTAATTCAACAAAAAAAATTCAAATCCAAAAATAAAATTATTAAGAATTGTGCAATTTAAATTTCAAACATATGTAAAAAATAAAAGTTGAGCTGATATAACCCGACCGATTTGATGAGTGCAAAGATAATAAGGAAAATTGATAAAAATATAATTTAAATAAAATATTAAGTTGACACCTTAAATTTTTATTGAAATAACAATATATTGAATCAACTCGGTCAACCTAGGTTAATGTTTTAAATGTGTGACCTGCGTTATAAGACCATGATAACCCTAATCAAATCAAATCAAATCAAATCAAATTATAAAGTTCAATTTGTAATAAACTCATTGTTGAATAATAAAATTGAGAAAAAAATAATCTAAAAAAAGACAATAAAATGTTTTTTATGAACAAAATCATGAACTTGTATAATATTACAAGATAAGACATCATATAAATTATAATAAGAAAGAAGACCTTCTAACAAATACCTGAAAGTATAAGGTTGTCTTGCAACAATAACAATATATAATCTTGAAAAGGTCAAAACACGACCTAAAGTTATGGATTGCATATTACAAGAAAAATAAACGGCGTGGCCTCTCCACTGTGCACTGTCTCTAGAATCACTGTGGATTCGAGCAGTGCACGGGCGGAATTGGCCCTGGGGCGCGCGGCATAAGGGGGCTGGCAGGCGGGGCTAATTTCGCCTTTTCCGTTTTTTTTTTTAAATATTCATTTGTGAACAGTGTATTGACGATTTCGTCCCCGGTAATAGGACAAAAACAGGCATCCGGGTGAGGGGCACCGGCGTAATTGCGCGCGGTCGGACCGGCCCGGTCCGGTCCGCCGCAACTTTTTCTTTTTTTATTATTTTCGGAAATGGCTAAAGACGGTTTTAGCCCCAAATAAGACAAAAACACTTAATTTGGTCCAGGGCTAAAACGGTAATTGACCCTATTTTTTCAATTTTTAAATCGGTGTCTGGGGGTGCGTCCGCCGCACGCGCCAGGCGGTTTTCCGCCTCACGTCCTCTTCAAGCGGCGCGTGCGACGTCATACGGTGGCCGAAAATTGTCTACCGGAGGCCAGATCGCTTCGCCGCATCGTGGTCTTCCTCCCGCGGGGGCGCGTGTAGACACCCGATGTCCGTGGACGCGGCGGAGGCCGGTTGAAGCCGGCGGCCACGTTTCTCTCTCTCCGGAGTGTCAAAGTTGCACTTCAGTCCTTCTACTTTCAATTTCCGGGTTGGCTGTATAGAGCTCAATCAATTCGGTACAAAGGTTCCGATTTTTGCAATTTTGTCCTCTGATTTCAATTGACAATAAATTGAAGTTGCATTTCAGCCCTTTGACTTTTAATTTTTTAATTTAAGCCCTTGATATTTGATTTTCATTTAAGTCCTTATACTTTTACTTTTTTAATTTCTAGAATAATCCAAACTTTTGTCCATGTATATATAAGTGTATTTAACACAATAATAATAATAGTAATAGTAATAATAATAATAATAATAACAATAATAATAATAATAATAATAATAATAATAACAAGAATAATAATAATTTAAATCATGCTTTTTAGTTTTTTTCCCTCGGTATAATTTAATAATTTTTTTTTATTCTAGCGGCAATAATAATTTTAGATATTAGGACTCCGATGTTGCTATTGTGATAATATTTAAAATTAATATTGCTTCCTTCTCCCTTTTTGTTTTTTTTTTGCTCTTTCTATTAATTGATTTTTATAATTTTATTATCTGCACAATAATAATTTCAGTAATTTGTTTTTTTTCGTATTCAAATATTTTGCTCTTTTTTCTAATGTTAGTGCGCGCTCTTTTGTGATCGTTTATGACGTAATACCTATATTCTAAAAAATATAATATATGCTTATGTGACACACTCAACTCAAAATTTTAAACATCTTATCTTTTAATCTATAATTTTTATTTACTTATATCATATAAATTTATCGTTGTAGATTTAATTATGTTAAATTATATACAAAAAATACTCGCGGCAACGCGCGGGCAATTAGTAAGAATAATAATAATAAGAAGAATAATAACAATAATAACAATAATTTCATTATTTTTTTTCCTTGCTCTTCTGTGTTTTTTCTCTTTCTCCCGATAATTTGATAATATTTTTTGTTTTGCCGGTAATAGCAATAATAATTGTTTTCTTTTTTCTTTTGTTAAAGTTTCTTGCATATTTTTAGTCTTTTATTTATTTATTTTTCTTTCATTATTAACACAATAATGATAATAATAATAATTAAATTATTTTTCTTGCTTGCTCTTTCTTTCATGTTTTTTTTCCTCCGGATAATTTGATAATTTTTTTTTTACAGTGATAGCAATAATTTTTTTTTTTTTTTGTGAAAGTTTCTAGGATATTTTTTTTCTTTCACTTATTTTTGTTTCTTTCATTATTAACATAATAATAATAATAATAATAATAATAATAATAATAATAATAATAATAATAATAATAATAATAATAATAATAATAATAATAATAATAATAATTTAATTATTTCTCTTACTTATTCTTTTGTTAATGTATTTTAGTTTTTTTTTCCAGGATAATGTAATAATTATTTTATCGTTTTCGAGGGGTTGATTCGTGATTACACTGTGCGCAATGCTGCTAATTAAAAAAAAAGAGGCCAAAAACCGAAAACACCCCCACAAAAATAATTAGTGCGCGCTCTTTTGTGATAGTTTATGACGCAATACCTATATTCTAAAAAATGTAATCTATGCTTACGTGACAAACTCAACTCAAAATTTTAAACATTTTATCTTTTAATCTATAATTTTTATTTACTTATATCATATAAATTTATCGTTGTAGATTTAATGATGTTAAATTATATACAAAAAAATACCCGCGGCAACGCGCGGGCAATTATCTAGTTTATCTAATATAATGCGTATCGATTTCTTGTAAATATTGAAAAAATTCATTCTAATATTGTAATAGAATCAATGAAATGTTATATTCTTTGAAAATGTTTTTTCATTGAAAAAAGCTCAAAAACATTTAAGATAATGATCGATGCTACCCAAGTGATTATCATCAATCAAAAGATGATGAAATTGAGTTTAGAGTAAGTAAAAAAATAAAAATAATTAAAATGTTTGGTCTAAATTTTCCAACATAGTGGTGAGAAAATAAACCTTGGACATACTCCAAGGCATCATCATATTGGAAGAAAATAGTTAGTAGTAAAACTTGAATAAAACAATTGTGTAAATAAGCAAACGAATTTATTTCCCATTCAGTCTTTTTCTTTGGTTTTTTATTTTTTATTATTTAATGTTGGATTTTTATTGAATTTTATCATTGATTATTGAGTTTACTAAAGGTTTGCATTTCCATCATATAATTGTCAATATAACTAAAAAAGAGGATATCAATTTAAGTATTTTTATGAATGATGAGCTGAGGTGAAATGTTATTTTAATCATTTGTGAGCACAATTGTTGCAAAGGCAAAGTATGATTGGTTGACATGTGTTGATGCATTAACCATGAAGCATAGGCGAAGGGTTATATGCTGTTTACCTGTTAATCAAACCCACAACATTAACCATGAATCATTTTATTATGGAACATTTATGTTTATACAAATTTAAAAAATATATTTTGTTGCTATAAACTTTGTGTTCATTGGAGCACAGTGTCATAAGCTGAACAAACAGCATTTGCCATCCCCCGGCCCAACATATTTGTTCTTAAAATGGAAAACTGGGCTGGACAAGCCCAAATTATGTTCGCTACCAAACATCGTACCCATGTCCATGGTCCATGTTTTAAGAAAAGGGTCGCATGATAAGAAATCAGCAGCCCAACACCGACGCTGTTCTAAACAAAAAGACAGAAACAAAAATTTGGACGGAACCATCAGCCAAAAAAAGAGAGAAGCTGTTTCAGGCACAGGAGCACGCAGTGTCGAAATCTGCTGTCCCTGACCAAATAATGAGTTTAGCGGAACAGGAAGTAGATTTGTTTGGGGAAGAGTTCGAAGAGGAGGATGACAATAATGGGGCTCGCCGATCTTCCCCTTCCTCTTCACAATCATCATCGTCGTCATCCGGCTCGTCGTCGTCATCTTCGTCAGCCGCAGCTTCATCTTCTTCAGATGGTAGTGATGGAGAAGAGAGCGATGGAGGACGCGACGGTGGAGGAAGTAAGAGCGGAAGCAGTGGAGGGGAAGAGGAGGGCGGTAGAGAAGTGGAAAATAACAACCAGTCTAATAGTAATTATAATGATAGTAACCATGAAAGGGACTATGAGGGGTATGGAGAAGAAGAAGAAGAAGAGAGAGATCTTTTTGGGTCGGATAATGAAGATTATGTTAAAACCACTGTTATCAGTCCTCACCCAATTCCTGGTATAACTTTTTATTAGGGCGATTCTATTTTGTCTTGGATTGAATTGGTTGTTATTATGGGACATCAATGGGTTTTAGGTATGTCCCAGTTTGATATGCATGTTAATCACCACTACAGTCGCTCAAACTGTTTATATATATTTTTTTAAATGATTTTTTTTTACCGGGCTATAGTGTTGTTGGAGCTTAATTTTTGGGAAATAAAATGTGTTTTTTTGTGTGTCATAGTTGATATTGACAACATCAGCGGAAAATACAGTTTGGTTCTCTTACTTTCTAGTAATAAGATGCATGATTGCATGTTTACCATTTGATGCTTTTGATTGCGGGGTGGACTAATCTAGTTCAACTTACAAATGTGTTTATTGATTTTGGCTCCTTTCTTGTCTTGCAATCTGCTTTTCCATAAATTCATGATCTTTTTCTCAAAATTTGTTTGGCAGTGTTGCCCGCCATGCGCCATCCACACAATCCGGGTAGGGGGAACCTTGGACGTGGTCGTTGGCAAAATAATAGAGGAGCAGGCCTCCTTCCCCGCCCAGGATTTCCACCCAGACAGGGCTATGGCTATGGTTCAAAATTTGCAAATGGTCATCGTGATGATAGATTTGTTTCTGAACTGAAGTTTTCCAAGAGTGATGAAACATTATCGAGAAAATGTGTTGCCTTTCAGGAGGTAGGCAACTTATCTATACTTTCTAGTAATGTTTTTTCCTCGGTGATCATTCAAGTACTTTGCGGTTTGATCTGCTACCAGCATCAACTAGTATATCAGAACTTCTAGATTTTGATATCTCACCATGTGATGGTTTTGACCTAGTTTATCAAATCTTAAGTGGTCTACACACTGGGTATTCTTTTCTCTCCATAGCATCCCTTACAGCGAATAAGATGGGCGGCTAGTTACAAAAAAAAACAAAGTAAATTTTGATGGCTTGAACTTAATGTCCTTGTACAATTTGGCAGTTTTATTTGGACTTTTAAACCCTGTAGGTGTACTATCTGCTGCAATGCAAGATCACCTTGCAGATGTACTTTAACTGTTGTTAATCTATTTGGGTTGCTTGGTGAATATTTCTGAAACCATTTATTTTGTCATGCTCCTTTTGCTCTATCCATAGCCATGTGAACTTGCTTGCTATAGTCGGATAGAGGGTGGAGAAGTGTACTTTGATGATCGCATCTTGGTAAGCTTTCCACACTTCTTTGTCCTTGAATTTATTATCCTTTCTGAGGTTTCAATCATGAATGATACTTTCTGAGGTTTCAATCATGAATGATACTCTATTCCAATGTTTAGCGCATTCATATTAGTCTTTATTCCACATTATTAGAGGCTTTTCAAGCGTCTTATTTCGGAAGATGTTGGAGCTGATCTGAACGAAGGCTTTGATACTTTCATTGAGAAAAGGGGTATGGCTTCAATCTGGAAAATGTTCTTTGGCTCCATAACAGAGATGCAATGGACATCAAATATTCAATGTCTTGCATTTATTCCTTTAATTGTCCAGGATATATTATGCCAAGGGCTAATATGTTCAGATGTGTCTCTCTCTCTCCTCTGTTCTAGACTTGGGCTCCCAGGGCTTTGGTGACCTTCTTGCATGCATAAGAGACAAAAACATTCCCCTTCAAAATATGCATTTTGTGGTGAGAAATGTATTTTGTGTCTTTAGTTTCTATATTTTATTTATTTCTATGTTATGTTAGTGAATTTTGTCAACTCAAACTTTTATTCTCCTTGTCTTCTCTCAGACTTTCCGTAACAACCTTAACAAGGTAATTTCTAATCTTTTTTTCTCTACGGTATCTACACAATATCACCTGCCAACACTAGCTGTGAATCTGGGTTAACTGGTATGGTTGAGCTACGCAATACTCTTGTTAATCTTTACTGAGTCTCTGTTTGGTTTCTCAAAGAATACAAGGAAAACCAGCTTACATTCAATGTGCGGCTTAATTAACTATCACTCTGACAGAAAAAGGAAATTATAATAGAGTCAGCATGCACCTTAACAATTGGGAAAGGAAAGAACATGAAAGTTAAAAGTTCAGTGGATTCTTAATGGTATTAAAAAACCATTAAAACTTTTGATGGTCTTTCATTTTTCTCTCTTCATACACAGATACTCGCAACTGCTTATATGCGACATGAACCTTGGGAAATGGGGGTACACAAAAGGAATGGAGTTGTCTATCTTGATGTGCATAAACTGCCAGAAAGACCGCAAAGCGAGTTGGAGCGTAGAAGGTATTTGATTCACCTATATTTTGTAATGATGCTGACCTGTCTTTAGCCTCTTAAGGTCAGAAAGCTGCATACATAATGGTGTTTAGGATTGAAAGATAACTCCTTTCTTTCCACATACACAACTGGATGCTATCTCATTTTAAAAGTCTTGTTAAGCATTCTTGTTGATAATTTGATTAGAGGTTCATTATGCATATTTATTTTGAACTGTTTAATGATGTTGGCCATCTAATTAGAGTCAATGCAGATGGGTTGTTTCTTAACATGTGTAAGTTCTTTATTTACTTAGATGTTATTGGGGATATTGCTTTGAGAGCCTTGCCACTGAAGATACAAGGAGAGCTATTGGAGAAGGGATACATCATGTTGATGCCAATGTTGAATATTGTTCTGTGATTAAAACTAAATTAGGGGCTCATCGTATTCTGATGGGTGCTGAAATGGACTGTTGTGATTCAACTGATAGTGGGAGGAGGTTTTATGTGGAGTTGAAGACTAACCGTGAGGTTGGCATGCATGTTTAATATTTTTCATTTAATCTCTTGTTTACTGTTCTGTCAGTTTAACCTTATTTATACATGGATATTCTGTAATCTTGTCTCTTTATCATGCAGATAGATAATTATCATCAGGAGGAAAGATTCGAGAAAGAGAAACTGCTGAAGTGTTGGGTATGTTTTGGCTCCATCACATATTTCCCTCTTTCCTCATGTTTACTGGCTCTATGTTATTTCTATACTTATGGATGGACGCGTGTACTTTTGTGTGTTTTTCTTGGGATGCCAAGTAGTTTCATTCATCTGTAAATGGTTTTCTTGGAATGCCAAATTGTGTCATTCATTTCGTCTTCTTTTTTTCTTGTTGTAGTGCATCCAGACATAATATTCTGACATCAAAGTTATATTCCCTTTGCTTTTGATTCTTTGAAACAAAAGGAACTGATTCTATTCCTCTTTAAGTTTTTGAGCTGAAATTTTATTGAAACCAACCCTATGTAGACACTGGGCATACAAAGCCTGAACAAGGCATTTGAATGAAGCACTTTTAAAAGCTTGAAACTCTTAATCCCAGAGATGATTTCATGTTGTGGCTCTGGTTATGGGTAGCAGTTATTAATTCCTGGATAACTATTATAGCTGTCCGCATCTTAGAGATCCAAAGGAGGCAAAAATGCAAAAAAAAGTAGAATGCTAAGTACTACATAATGCAAATATATTTTCTTGATGATCATGAATGGGTGTCATCATTAGATATTTATGCCATGTTTTATTCCCAAAACCTGTTTCTTATGTAATTGATGAGTCTGTTTATTAGTTGCTTAGCAAACCTAGATGGTGACCCTTTTCTGTGAAGATACTGGTTCATACGAATGAGATTTTCATTTTATTCTGGCAATTTATGTGTTGAACAAATACCACCTTTTATATATTTTTTTAACAGTCCTGTAAGCTCACATTTCTCATTCCCCATGTCTAAGTTGTCTTTTTGATAATTTGGTCAAAAACATTGGTTTGTTTATGCAAGATTTACACTTGCCTTTTGTGGAGTTTCATTATGTGATCATATTATGAAATGGAGTATATAGGCATTTACTTTTAACCTTTATTTCACTGGAAAGAAATGACTTGGATTGGTTTTCTTTTGCAGATTCAAGCCTTTTTAGCTGGTGTTTCTTATATCGTTATTGGATACAGGTAATTTCTAGTTCTGATGCATAAAATCATGAGTATTCTTATGGGACATTTTAGATCACTTACATTTTGTGTCTGATAAAGTTAATAACTTTTTGGGCAAACCACAAAATACCATCCAATTTTTTGTATCAATTTTACTATCCAACTTTCAAAAATTCTCAATTAAAGCTCCCATCCATTTTTATGGCTTTCTGTCCATGTTATGTACAGTTTTTTTTTTTCTCAAGAAACGATGCTGTTATATATGGAACTTAATGTTTTTGGTTATGTATTCTAACAAAAACCCTTAATTGAGAAATCAAAATAGTTCAGTGGTAAAATTGATACAAAAAACAGTTTGGGTGAAAAATTGATAATACCCCAATACTTTGGTGGTGGTATATTTGATGTATGCCCTTTTTTTTTGTTTTTGCTTTTCTAGCTGATCCAGCAAATGCTCTCTTTTAATATAGATTGTAGAAAAATCCACTTTCCATGGTCTGTGAAGTTATTTTGTCTCTTTTGCAGGGATGATGCAGGCCGACTTGTCCGCACGGAGAGATTAACAACCAAGGATATAACACACAGAGTAAAAATGAAAAACTACTGGCAGGTTAATGTTGTTGTCCTTTAAATTGCTTCATGATTCTAACAACTGCTTCTATTCGACTGCTTGTTGTAGCTCGTCAAACTGGATGGTTCTTTTCTCACTAAAGAAAATTTTCATTTAAAACATTGCGATTTGTGTTAGCAAGCCATTCCCCAACCCCATCTTTTGGTTCCCTCGTCTTATAACTAAAGTAAGGGTTTGTGGTCAGTAGTTTTCTTTTTAACTTTTCACAGGAAGCCAGTGAGCTTCACAAGAACACACACCATCAACTCTGCTATCTTGAGATCCAAGATCCCATGGGTCTTGTCAAGAGTTGTGCTGCCCCCAGTGTAGAATGGGGATGTTGCAAGCTTTAATGCATTTAGGGTGGGGGCTTCCCTGAGGATCATACAAAGGGACCAAAGTAAAGAAAATTTTCAAGGATTGTTAAGATGAAAGGATCTGATGTCTGCAATAAAACAAAATGTCCAGATATTACTGTGAAACTATTGTTCAGTATCGCTTTCCTAATATCTTGACTTTTACAAAATTGCGTGGCAGGGAGGTGTGTGCCTAGCATTTGCTGATGAGGTATTATGCTGGCTTTATGGAACAGTCAAAGAAAGTGAGTTTGTACCTTTCTGTTTCTTTTTTGCGAATACTGAAAAAGGCATTGGTTATATGCCACCCATTATTTCTGATGAGTAATATGGCTTATTTTGGTTATGCGGCTTCAGATGAAGATTACCTCTTGCAATTTGCTCCGCCTTTCACACGTTTAGAGCTTCTACAAGCCCAGTCTTGCCCTGAAGCGATCACCAACCATGTTGAGCAAATGTAGAACAGCTGGATATACTCATTGATCAAATAATTTAAACACTGATTTAAATGGGTTTATGATATTGACTTAAGATTCCCCCCCCCTCCCCATTGTTGTTGTAATCTACAATGCATAGTCTCAGCTGAAATCCTGTGCCCATCCTAAAGTGAATTGCCTTTTGTTCAATGCAGTGGGCTTCGCCATAAAAAAAGTTACATCATTGTAAATTCAATGCATTGATGAAGGGAGAAGATTAACTAATGAATCCTCTCATAAACATTGCATCCCCCTCGTCAGTTTTTACCATGAGATCCCTTGTATACTTGGATAACCATGAAAGATTGATTGTCTTGGCCCCGACTGATTTATTTGGAAACTTCCAGATTTAAAGCAAATGGTAGGAAAAGTTGAAGGAGAAGAGACAGTGACGGCTTTAGCCATGAGGGTTTTGTCAATTTTTCATCTGAACTGTAAATTTTGCTATGCATTCCCTGATTCCAAGGTATAGATATGGCTTCCTTTGTCCATCTTTCAGTTATGATACTTCACAATTTTAGAGGATAATTGAAAGAAAAATACATGAAACTGCGTAAAGGGATGTTGGAAAAGTCTATAGATTGTACTGAGACCTTTTACAAATAATATGAAGCCACGTAACACTTGAATAGATTTAAAAAATTAGGGTTAGGGAGGTAATCAAACTTATGATTTGGGGGAAGTGACCATCCCCAAATTCAGTGAACGTTCTATACTTCATCCAAAAATATATGGAGAAATGTACTCTCTAACTCGAAAGCTGTTAGTTATGCTTGTGTTTTGTTTTTTTAGAAAAAAGAAGAAAGAAAGAAAGAAAAATTTGATAAATAAAATAAATTTAAAAACTTAAATTATAAGATGGAATTTTTGGAATAATTTTTGTTTTTACCTTTTAAATTCAATTTATATTAACAAGTTGAGAGCTCTATTATCATTTAGCTTATTGGATTCAAACCTCAAAACTAGTATTTAAGAAAAATAAATTATTAAGATTTTCTAAAAAGAAGAAAAGTCCTACCATAGAATCATGCAAGGGAAAAAAAGAGTAAAGTGGCTAAGATTGTTTTTTTTATAAACTAAACTTGGTTGAAAAACCCTGTTAGATGTTGTAGTGATGATTGTTTTATAATTTTTTTGTTTTTGGAAGTAAATTAAAATATTTTTTTTTTATTTTTAAAATTTATTTTTGAAATCTATACATCAAATGCTTTAAAAATACACATAAAAAATTTGAAGCAAAAAAACAATAAAAAACGTTTTTTTGACCACAAAAACAAACACACATGTGAGACTTGAAGGGTGCTTGGGAAAATGTAGTGGGTTATTTTATCGAGTTTTTTTATTTAAAATATATTAAAATAATATATATATATATATATATATTTTAATTTTAGACATCAACGTATTAGAGTAATTTAAGAATAATAAAAATAATTTTTAAAATAAATAATTTCCTACAAAACTTTGTTTGGACCGCGTTACAGATAGCGCCATGATGATACAAAAAAACCCCATGTCGGTGCTCTTTTATCCGACAACCAAACACCGACTACTGCAAGCGAAGCGAACTAGACAGACGCTGCTTACAAAACAGAGGACGAGAGAGAAAATCAAAACAGAAATTCACCCCTAATTTATCACAAACGAAAAAAATGCAGCAGCGAGAGGAAGAGGGAGAGGGAGGAAAAGAAGTGAAGAAAGAAGCAATGGAGAGCATGACAGAGAGGCTCTCTTCATTGGAGAACCTCTATTTCCCTCGCGCCTTACAATCTCACGCCACTAATCCCTCTCAACGCAAGTCTCTCCTCCTCGACCTCCTCTCTCGCGACGCCGCCGTTTTCTTAGGTCCCTTTTCGAATCTTTTTAACCTCTCTTCTTTAACTGTTGTCTCTCTTAAAAATCAAACCCTAACAAAAAAATGTAATTTTTGAATGAAAGGAATAAATTTTAAGCCGTACGTGATAAAATTAGCTGATTCGAGCCAGTCAATTGAACATTAGTTTACTGAATTTCTCTGTTCATGTAAAAATATTTATTTATTTATTTGTTTGTGTATTTATGTGGAATGCAGAGAGATACGGAGCGCAGTTGAACTCCGAGGAGCTAAGGGAATTTGATACCCTGAATTATGACTATGAGATAAACTGGCACCTTAAAAATCTTAGAACCAAGATCAGTCCTACTTCGGAGGAATTGAGGTCCAGGTCTGTGACTGTGAAGAACCGCAGATTGGCTTACTTGGATAAACTCGTACTTGATGGGAAATACTTCTCAGAGGATTCCATGAGGGAGAGAGAGCCGTATTTGCATCATGAGTTTGTTGGCAAGTTTCAGGATCCAAGCGCCAGGGGAATGGCCAGGCCTGGAGAGAGGTGGTCGGAGACTTTGATGAGGAGGTGTGAGGAAGCCATTTTGGTTTCCAAGATTAGGGAGGAGCAGCAGAGGTTGGGCGTCGATGAGATGGAATGGGTGGGTAATGAGAGGAACCAACAGCAACAAGAGGAGGAGGAGGAGGAGGAGGAGGAGGAGGAAGATGAAGAACAGGATGTAGAAGAGGGGAATGAAGAAGCAAAGAAAGTTAACGGCGGTGTGAGCTCCACTGAGGTACGTATTTGAGCTTGTTCTTTGATGTCTAATTTTAAATACCTTTTGCTTTTTAGGGTGCATTATTAAGATTCTTCACGGTGCACATTATTAATCTTTTGTGTATTGTATACATTCCAAAAATTGATTGTTAGTGCTTCTTGGTGTTTGTGATGTCTAATTTTAAATACCTTTTGCTTTTTAGGGTGCATTATTAAGATTCTTCACGGTGCACATTATTAATCTTTTGTGTATTGTATACATTCCAAAAATTGATTGTTAGTGCTTCTTGGTGTTTGTATGTCATGGTTATTTCTTCTGTTCCGTCTGATTTATAATTTTTATTATTATTCAAATGCTAGCTCTATAATTTGATCTCCATTTTTTATTCTCTTACGACATGGAAAGAGGTTCAAAACTTGGCAACTTAGGTCTTTACTATGCAGTATATTGTGTCGGTTTACTCTGTGTCCAAGTCTATTGGTGAAGGTCTGAGAAGCATTAGAATGCTGTTCTTATATTTAGCATTTTTCACACTCAACTATGATAATTGGATTGTTTTAGTTTCTTTCTCGGAATTTAGAGTCTTTATGACGGGGGCATTAAGCTATGAGTTTTCTTGAGCTGTAATTTGCTTTCATTTCTTTGACTGGAGCTCTCTGTAATTCTGCTCTTCAGCCTTATTTCCATTTTTTATTGCTAAAGCATTGCCTGACTTTCCATTTTTTTCCATTTTGTTGGCGAAACTTTCAATGTGGCCACCCAAGTTGTTGTATTACACCTATCTTTATTAGATCTCCCAGTCTGCACATTGAATATCAAATGCGTGAACATTGGGTTATTACTATTATATATGTATGTATATGATCACCATGACCAACAAGAATGAATATAAGAACTTGTTCAGCCATTCACGAACTGTAATAATGAGATAATGTGTTGCTGGTATGAAATAAAAGGCTACGATAGCATTTTACCTGCATTACATCGCTGGCCCAGTAATACTATTATGAGACTTTATAGGGGCAGATATAAGGAGACGGTTCTTATTTTGGGATTGTAGTGCATGGCAGTACATTGCAAAGCACACTCTCAATCCCAACTAATGCTTATGTCATTGATGTTACACATGCTTATTCTTCATAATGGGATTTATATGGTCTATGGTCATTTAGTAATTTTCCTCTTGGGTCATATAATGTGTAGACATCTGATGAAAGGTGCCATGTGAATTTTAGTCTTGACATATTTTGCCGATGTAACACTATTATATAACTTCTAAATTTGAATTCACTGTTAAGAGTACTTAAACAGCTGACTGAATGCATGTGAATATTTTTGTTTTGTTTTCCATTGTCTTCAGATTGCAGAAGACAGCAAGCTTGCTCAATCTAGTAAAGCAGAGCATAATGAGGCAGCAACTTTATCAGCAGAAGAGATGGGAGATATGATGGGCCAGTTTACCAATATCATGCACCAAAAGTTCCTTGCCGGGGAAGATCACCAGCATTTAGATTACTCAAAAATAGATGATGATGAGACCTTGGATGATCACTGGCTGAGGGAAGCGAACCATGATGCAGAGGATAAGTATTTTGCTGAAGGTGAAGAGGATGGCTATGATGATTTTGTGGAACCACACTAACTCCGCTGCTGCTTTTTTTTTTTTTTTTTTTGTATACAGTTAATAAATAGCCTTTGTTTGCAGAATTTACATACTTTTGTATATACATACTCAATATTTCCTTCTGGAGTCTGACGTCCATTTTGTCTCAGTTGCTTTTTTCTACTAATATTATAGGAGAGCCCAGTAGTGAGAAAGTGAACAGTTTAAGTCTACATTTCAATGGAGCGGACTCAGTCGCTAATGAATAGTTCTATCACAGGGTTCAAGCTCTATGTATTGAGAAATGCATGCCAATGGCTTCTTGTTCCAGATTATGTTATGTTATACTCCATCATCAAGTGATCGGAGTGCTAATAAAATTGCAGGAGTATGAGAAATCAATATATGCATTTCCAATGTGATGGCTAAAGCAGCTTTGAATCATCAGTGTATTCAGAATTGGAGATGAAATTCACAGGGGAACTCTTGTTCATAACTGAATTATGACCAGCATGATTAGATTAAAGCCAAGTTTACAAGCATAGCTTGGATATAGCCAAACATCACATCTCCGAAAAACCAAACCAAACCAAAAGCACGATACACGATGAACAAATAAACGTATATATATGGTGGTTGTCTAGTAATACAAATATGCTATGGTGTGCTTTGTCAAAGGCCTACTCACCATTGATATTGGCTCCATACTGATGCTATGCTAATTGAAAAGCCAAAATCAAACACGAAAGAAAAGGAGGAAAGGTGAAAATACACCTGAATTTGATCATCCATACTCCAAGAATCACCAACAAGACTCAATATAATGATGGGCACTGCTAAAAAAACCCAAAACATGCGACGCTTAAAGCCGTCTGTGGTTTTGAAACGTATAATCGGTCCATCCATACGCTTGCAGCAGCACTATCAAGGAATCCTGATCATAACTTTTCCCTCCTAATAGCACCAAGTAGTCTGAGATTGGGAATCGGCAGAAAGTTGAGAGATCCACTAAATAATCTTCTTACAACTACATGAAGGTATTTCACCAAAAAATCGAAAACATGAAGGTCAACCTGGTACTTGACGAGCCATCCAGAGTAGTCTCCCCGCATCTCCTGCACATCAGCTTCCTGGCTTGTACTGGTTCTTGATCCGGGAACAAGATGCAAGTGGCCTGCAGACTCCCCAATATATTCAAGCCATCTGTACGGAACATATGAGCCAGCAAGGAATGATGGCATGGGCAGCGTTTCATGTTGCTCTTGATTAGCATGGAAATATAAGGAACCGCCTGGAACAGTACTGGTCCAATGAACGGCACCATTATTAAAGACATCATCAAGAAAATTGACATTATCAGGATAGAAACAAAACAAAGATTTGGATTTTCACAGCCATGACAATCCTTAACTACCTTTTTTCTGGAAGATTTGTGGCTCCAGATTGAGTTTAATCCCGTAAATTTCAAACATAATAATTATAATGGTGCACTTCAATGAGGAGCAGCTTCAAGAGATGCCAATGCCTTTGTTAAAATATAGCTGTACTGACAGATGTAGTGTCAGCTTTCGTATTTGTGTTCTTGTGTAACATAATTTGTGTGTGTTTGTAGTTTGTAGTTTAGCATAACAAAAAGTGAGATGTTTTTGTATAGAACACCACTACTGTAACAGGGGAAAGTAACGAATCGAAATATACACTGAATTGTTTTTCACAGCCTTCAATTCCTGAAGATCGCTAATGAAATTCTCTCACCAATATAAGAGTTTTATTTTGGCTCAAAAGATAGCGATGATGATTTTGCTCGTAACAAAACTTTCTCAAAAAATAGATTATAATTTAAACTCTAGTATCTTCATAGCTCATTTTATAAAACTTAGATTATATGAAAGTGTTTAAGTGTAGTCAGATTGAGAATAAATACTCTAATACTCTAATTTTGTTTTTTTGATTGATGATTTCTAGTTTGTTTTTCACTTGAAATAGTTTTCGTATCGTATATATTTGGAATTCAACTGTATTTTTGCAGAATGATAACTATTTTTAACTTTTCAAAAAATAATAATTATTATTTCTAGTTGTTGGAATTCCATTAAAGGCAAAAGTGGTAGACCAATTCCTACATATTCCCAAGTTTTCATCCATGATGAACAAGGCATCAAACAATTCAACTTAAATCAAAGATTTCAACAATTTAAACCTGATGAATCTTGAACTAATATCAATTTTATATGCACGTAGAATGAAATGTGTGTAGATTCATTTTAATTGTACTATTAAAATAAACATTTAATTCTATGTCTTTATTTATTTGGAATTAAATGACGTTTTCAACAACTTTCTCACTCCTCGTAACCTCTAGAATTAAAATGTGAAGCACAACTAGTGATAAGAGATTGGAATTAAATGACGTTTTCAACAACTTTCTCGCTCGTTGTAACTTGTAGAATTAAAATGTGAAACACAACTAGTGATAAGAGTTTGGAGTTAAATGAGGTTTTCAACAACTTTCTCGCTCCTCGTAACCTGTAGAATTAAAATGTGAAACACAACTAGTGATAAGAGTTTGAAATTAAATGGTTGTTTTCCCTGTGATTTCAGGTTCGAGTCATGTGCTTACTAATATGATTACTACTAGAACCTTACATGGTCATTAACTTTAAAACCCGTGAGATTAGTTGAGATGTGCACAAGCTGATCCAAAAACTCACATTAATAAAATAAATATGAAACACTGAAAGTTATGACTAAAACATTATCTATACAGCTAAACCAAAACATGGTTTCACTGTGCAAGTTATTACTGTTCACACAGACTCATCGGCACTACTCATGTGCAGTTTGTCACGGTGAATCGCGGGTGTACATCTTCCTTTTTTTCTTTTTTTTCTTTTCCAACAGTGTATGTGCGAAATTAACCCCCGAAAAAGACAAAAATCGCCGTCTTTTTCGGGGGCTGGACGGTCATTGACCAGTCCGTCCCGGTCCAGCCCGGTTCGGCCGGCCGATTTTTTTCTTTTTTTAATATTAGCTTGCACAGTGCAGCGACGATTTCACCCCCCGAAAAGGACAAAAACCATGCCTGGGGGTGAGGGGTGTTCCGGTAATTAGCCAATTTTTTCTTCTTTTTTTTTGCTGACATCTGCTGGCGCGTCACAGGACGCGCCGTCCGTTTCAACGCTCACGCGTTCTTTGGACGGCGCGTGCGGCTTCATAAGACGTCGGAAAACGCCCAATCGGCGTCTAGAATGATTTTCAGGCATGTTCTCTTCCACATGGGGCGGCGCGTGTTGCACTATGGTGTCCGGAGACGTTTCAATGGTTGTTTGAATTCCCCCCCCCCCAATTTCTCTCTCCTGCCTGCGCCAGATGACATCAGCTAAGCTGTTTTTTTTTGTCAAAGTTCATTTTAGTCCCTGAACGTTTTAATTTGTTTTTCTGGTCCTTATTTCTATTAAATGGGTTTTGATTTGTTTCAATTTAGTCCTTCAATTGAAATTGATTAGGTATTGAAGTTCCAGTTCGGTCCTCATGCTTTTAATTTTGCGGGGTAGGCTGGAATTCTAAATATTTTTGGTATCAAAGTTTTGATTAATTTCAATTTCATCCTTCCATGCAAATTTATTATAAATCCTTAATATTTTAGGTATCAAAAGTTTGATTTCTTTCAATTCTATCCTTCTATGCAAGTTAATTATGGATTTCAGTTTCATTTCAGTCCCAGTTCTTTTAATTTCCGGTTTTGTTTTGAATTATTTGATTTCAATGTTTGGGTTTACTTCAATTCTGTCTTTTAAATTAAAGATAATATTGAAAGTATATCAAATTAATTATATATTTGTATATTTATGTCAAATTAAAGTATGTAAAACTAATATTATGTTCAAATATTTATTGAATATTATCGCCTAAAAATATATAGAGGGAGAGGAAAAATGACCTAGGATTTTTTTAATAACAGAAATTCATATCAGTATTCTTAAATACATTTAATATAATAATACGATGAATAGATCTTATAAAAAAAAATATTGGCTTTAAGATTAAATTTTGTTTTCTTTTGTTTAAGTTTATTTCTTGAAATAAATTTGCAGTGTTTTGACTTTTTAATTATATATTTGTGTATTTATGTCAAATTAAAATATGTGAAACCAATTATATTTTCTAATATTTATTGAATATCATCACCTAAGAATATATAGAGAGAGAGAACAAAATAGCCTAAGATTATCCTTTAAATTCAATATATTATTTAAATTATGTCAAATTAATTATATATTTGTATATTTATGTCAAATTAAAATATGTAAAACTAATTATATGTTTGAATATTTATTGAATATTATCGCCTAAAAATATATTGACAGAGAGGAAAAATGACTTAGGATTTTTTGAAGGGCAGAAATTCATATCATGTTTTCTTAAATATATTTAATATAATAATATGATTAATAAATCTTATATAAAAAAAATTGCCTTCAAAATTTAATTTTGTGCTCTTTTATTTAAGTTTATTTCTTTACAAGGATTTCCAATGTTTTCATTTTTAATATTTTAGATATAATATTACTGCGGAAAAAAAACATCTCAAAAAAAAAAAATTGACAAATTTACCTGCATTATCTACAAGTCAAATTAAAAAATATACAAGTCACTTCCCGTTTCCATTAGACTGTTCTTTTTAGACGGCAAATAAATAATTATAGCACAAAAAAAAATTAAGTTTATGTTTGAAAAACAAATTATAATATTTTTATTTCTAATATGTCTGATATTTATTGAATATTATCGCATAAAAATATATTAAGAGAGAGGGAAAATGACTTTGGATTTTTTAAATGACAAAAATTCATATCAGTATTCTTAAATATAACTATACTAACTAAATATTAAAATAATAAAATACAATACATATACAAGCAATTAATTTTCTACATAGATAAAAAAAACCCGCCGTATCGCCAATTATTTAGTTAATTATAGATAACAGGAGTAAATATTTTTTCTCAGGTTGCTGGAGTTCGAGTCCCCTTGCCACCGAAAATGATTTTTGAGTAAAGAACAGTGTTTTCTAATGTTCATAAGTGTTTGACATGTTTTTTTTTCAGTCATTTTTTCGATAACTGGGGTGTCCGGGTCAGCTTATACGCATCACAATAAATCTCTGAACTTAATTTTTTTTTACAGTTTTCACTGTTTATTAATATTTTAAAATGTTTTTTCCTCTTTTTTTTTTTTCAGGCTTCTTTTTTTTTTGTTTTTTTTATACTCGCGGTGTCCGGGTCAGTTTACACGCACCACAATTTTTTCCTCACATATATATATTTTTTATAACCGGGGTAGGTTACACGTATCACGAATAATCCTTTGACATTGTTTTTTATTTTTTTTCAACTTATAAATTTTTTTTATAACTAGAATGTCCAAGCTAGCTTACGTGCACCATGACTATTATTTTGTACATAGCCAAAGGAGATCACAATTTCAAACAGTAATAAACAGTGATTTGAAATGTGGTTTTCGTTTTTCATTACTATTTAAAAAAATTGATTGAACTATGATTCTGGTGAGATATGACAAGAGTGTTTGGTAATGCGTTTGAAAATCGCTTTTGAACAAATTTTAACTTTTTTCAATTTTAAATTAAAAAAAGTGTTTCTACATGATTTTGATGTGCTAATGTCAAAAATAATTTTTAAAAAATTAAAAAAAATTACAACACATTAAAAAACAATTATTTTTCTACATATAAAAAAGCCCAGCGCAACGCGCGGGCAAATTAGCTCGTAATAACCTATAAGAAGAAGTATTATATTTTTTTCTGTATGTCAATTTTATCCTTTCATTTCTTAATATGACAAACAAAATAAAACTAATTTCATAAAATTGACCATTAATTTAATATCAAAAACTATAAAGACAAATCAAATAAGCATGAGAAAATAGATTTCAATAACTTTACACTATGAAGAAGAAAAAAGTCCACCTGCCAAATTGTAAACTATAAAAAATAAAAATGAATAAATGGTAAAATGTGAACAATAAAAAACAATGCTGTTTTATTTATCATATAAATAAATTATTAACTTAATGCTGAAACATTTATCGATGCATCGGGAAAGGGAGGAAAACAAACCTCAACGCATAAAACAAAACTTTTTGAATCATAAATACATTTTACTGGTTAGTTGGTGCTTTGTCTTGTTTACCCAACCACCCCTTGTTGTAGCCAACGGATGGTATAGCTGGTGTTTTTTTTTTTTATCTGCTATTCTCTTACATTTATGCCATGAAGCTGCAAGATTGGTCGTCTGCTCCAATCGCTGGCGGCTCCACCTCCAAAGTGCAAGCGGCCTACATGAACCGAAATTACAGCTCGTGGGCTGGACGGACGCTCGCGGCCGTAGTCTACTGCTAATGCAAACATGGATTTCCTGTTTGCGAATGTTTTAAATGTATTTTTCTTTTATAAATATATTAAAATTATATTTTTTATTTATTTTAAATTATTTTTGATATCATAAACTAAAAATTAATTGTTTTTAAAAATATTTTAAAAACACAGTGATAAACATCTGGAGTGCTCCAGCGCCAGCATTTTAATCACTAGGGATATCTACCTTCCTTGAGTTTGTGTTTTGAGAGGATAACTATTTGAGTTTCAATTGATTTGAACATATTTCACTTCAGCTCCTACACTTCAAATTCATTAATATTACCATCCAGAGATATCAAGTCAACGGCTAGTTGAATTGTTGATTTTTCTTCTTCTTTTTTCTCTCTTTTTATGATTTTATCGGGACATTACCTCTATTTATTAAGGTTGTCAATACCATTTTGGTTGATTTTTTTTATTAGTACAGAATGTTTTGGTTTCAGTGCGCCGTTTCGAGGTTGTACTTGCCACGACGATGTTTTTTTCACGCTTCGCGCCCCGCCATCTCTGGATTGGGGAGACAACAACGCGTGGTGAAAGAGGTGTGTTTTATAGTCGTCAAAATAACACCTATAATTATCAGGAGTCGCCACCTAGTATTACGGTCACTAGAAAACCTATTGGCCTGCAAGAATTTAGGTAAGGGACTTGTTGTGCAAGGGAAAGACACATCACCCCCAGTATTGACATGCATGAAGAGTAATTCATGCTGATGTATGAAGAGTCACCCATACACGCTGAATCAAGAAACAGCAGCAGCAGCACAATCTTCAGCATCTGTTGAAGACAAATTCTGTAGTGCTTAGATGACGTCTTCAACAAGCAACTATGAATACATATTTAAAGTGTGTTAAAGTAGTTAGAAGAGTTTGTTATTCTGTTAGTTAGTTATTTGCTGATACAAAACATAATTGGTTTATGTATATAAACAATGTAATTGCAGTAATCAAGTAATTAGATTAGTGAACATTATTCAGTCCATCATTTTCCTCTGTTTCTTCATTCTCTCTTGATAAATTCAATATGGTATTAGAGCTTTCTCTTTGAAGCTTTATTTTCGCATCTTCAATCTCTTTCTTGATTGTTCATTCTTCTTCAGTTCTTCATCTGTTAACAATGGCATAAAGTATCAGTTCTACAACAGAAATGGATTCTTCTAATCCTTTTTTCTTACATCATGGTGACAGTCCTGGAGCCATGATTGTTTCAAAACAACTCAATGGTGAGAATTATAATACATGGAAGAGGGCGATGATGATGGCTTTATCAGCCAAGAACAAACTGAGTTTTGTTAATGGAACCTTGCCTAAGCCATCCAATCTCTATGATTCATCCATGAACTAAGTCTTTTCATTTGTAGGTAAAGAATCAGAAATTCCCATGCAAGGTGAAGGTTACACAAGTGCAAGTGATTTTTTGACTAAAACTCAGTTTCCTAATTTTGATTCAAAACATTCTGTTTTTGCGTCTTCGTTATCATTACCTCAAATTTCCCTCTCAAATCCTACCAAAACTCCTTGGATCATTGATATTGGTGTCGCAGATCACATGATCTGTTCCATCTCTTTCTTCACCAGTATTACCTCGGTTGTTTCCAAATTTGTAAAACTTCCAAATGGTCAATTTGCTTCAGTTACTCATATTGATACAATCAGGATTTCAAAATGTTTTGTTCTCACTAATGTACTTTGTATTCCTTCTTTTTTTGTTTAATCTAATATCAGTTAACAAGTTGATCAACAATTTACAATGTTGTGCCATTTTCTTAACAAAGTTTTGTTTTATTCAGCACCTCACAAGCTGGAAAACGATTAGTGTGGGTAAAGAAGATGGAGGTTTATATTATTTGTTATAGCATCCAGTGTCTGTTTTACCAGAACCTTTGGTTTCTATCAATCCTTTTAAGTTCATGTCTAAACACTCAATTATTGATGTAGCTTCTGCTAGTTTCTGTATCAGCTTTGTCAATAATAGCCTATGGCATTACAGATTAGGTCATCCTACAGAACTTCCTCTGAATTCACTTTTACATGTAATTCCACAAGTTTACATGAATCAAATAAGACTTGCAACATTTGTCCTTTAGCTAAACAACATCGTTTATCTTTTCCTCATAGTACATCTATCTCTGCACAGTCATTTGATTTGATCCATTGTGATTTTTGGGGTCATTTCTCTACAAAATCTCTCACTAGTTCATCCTATTTTCTCACAATTGTTGATGATCGTACTAGGTTTACATGGATTCACCTTTTAGAGAATAAATCTCAAACCAGAAGCCATATTCAAGTAATTTTTAATCTGGTTGAGACACAATTCAACGCTAAAATCAAAACCTTAAGGTCAAATAATGGTGCTGAATTCAACATGGATTCTTTCTATGCATCAAAAGGTGTTATTCACCAACTTAGTTGTGTTGAAACACCTCAACAAAACTCCATTGTAGAATGCAAACATCAACATATTCTTAATGTGGCTAGATCCCTTCTCTTCCAGTCACATTTGCCTTTACAGTTTTGGGGGGATTGCATTCTTACTGCAGTATATTTAATAAATCATATTCCTACTCCTATATTACACAATAAATCCTCTTATGAAATTTTGTTCAACTCTTCTCCATCATACTTTCATTTATGAGTATTTGATTGTCTTTGTTATGCAAATACTCATTTTCGAAATAGACATAAATTTGATCCTAGAGCTAAGCCTTGCATATTCCTTGGCTATTCATATGGCATGAAAGGATACAAACTCTATGATTTTCATCTTCATATTGTCTTTGTCTCTAGAGATGTAGTATTCCATGAAAATGTATTCCCTTTTGCACTCAAACACCCAACACTTACTACTGATATGTTTTACCTTTACTTGTTCCAATGCATGAATCTTCCATTTCATCACTTGATCCTTCACTTCCACAGCCTAGTTCAAGTCACCATAATTGCACTTCAACATCTTGTCCCGAGTCTGTTTCAGAACCATTACCTAGTAGAAAGTCTTCTAGGGTAAAACATACACCTGGATACTTGCATGATTATCATTGTCATGTTGCAACCTCCACTTCAAATCCCACACCCTCATCTATAGCTTTAGGTATTCCTTATTCCCTTTCTTCAGTGCTTTCCTATGATAATTTGTCTTCTTAAAAAAAATTTAGTCTTTCTGTCTCTACACTTGTTGAGCCAACATCTTATGCTCAAGTTGTTAAACATAAGGAATGGCATGAGGCTATGGATACTGAGATTAAAGCACTTGAACTCAATGATACATGGAGTGTTGTTGATCTTGCTGCTTCCAAACATGTAATTGGGTGCAAATGGGTTTACAAGGTCAAGTTAAAATCTGACGGGACTTTAGAGAGGTATAAAGCCCGATTAGTTGCCGAGGCATATAATCAGTGTGAGGGCTTGGATTACTATGAAATATTCTCCCATGTGGCTAAGCTCACTACCGTGCGCACACTTTTAGCAGTGGCAACAGTAAAACAATGGCATCTCCATCAATTAGATGTGAATAATGCCTTTCTTCATGGCTAGTTAGATGAAGAGGTCTATATGTCCTTACCTCCTGGATTCACTAGTAAGGGGGAGTCCAAAGTATGCAGACTCAACAAGTCTCTTTATGGCCTCAAGCAAGCTTCAAGGCAATGGTTTGCAAAGTTTTCTAATGCTTTACTTGCATTTGGTTTCATCCAGTCCAAGTCTGATTACACTTTATTCACCAGAACTTTGAAGGGTTCATTCACTGTATTATTAGTGTATGTTGATGATATCGTGGTTGCTAGTAATAATGCAGCTGAAGTTTCATAGTTCATCCAACTGCTTAATGATAAATTTCAGTTAAAGGACCTTGGATACTTGAAATATTTCCTTGGATTGGAAATAGCTCGTAGTGAGCTTGAGATTTCTGTTTGTCAGAGAAAATATGCCTTGGAAGTTCTTGAAGATTCTGGTATGTTGGCTTCCAAACTAGTGAATTTTCCCATTGAACCTAATGTGCAACTATCTAAGGATTCTGGACAACTTTTAGCAGACCCTACTGAATACAGAAGACTTGTTGGTCGTTTACTGTACCTCACTATCACCAAACTTGATATTTGTTTTGTTGTTCAAGCATTAAGTCAGTTTATGGCCAATCCTACAATGCCTAATTTAATTGCAGCCACTCGAGCTCTACGTTACATTAAATGTTCTCCAGCACAAGACTTATTCTTTCCAGTCACCTCTAGCTTGCAACTGAAGGCATTTTGTGATTCTGACTGGGCCAGTTGTGTGGATTCCAAAAGATCAGTGACAATGTATTGCATTTTCCTTGATCATTCTCTGATTTCTTGGAAATCAAAGAAACAAACCACAGTCTCAAGGTCTTCTGCTGAGGCTGAATATAGAGCCATGGCCTCTACTTGCTGTGAAATTGTTTGGCTTCGCACTCTTCTTCAGGACCTTCAGATTCCACAACAAACTGCTCTTCTTTATTGTGACAGCAAAGCTGCTCTTCATATTGCAGCTAACCCTGTCTATCATGAATGTACAAAACACATTGACATTGATTGTCATGTAGTTCAAGAGAAGATTCAGCTTGACATCTTACGAACTTTTCATGTTTCTTCCAAAAATCAGCTTGCAGATGTTTTTACCAAGGCTTTTAGATTCTCTCTTTGCTTCCCTTTGGTGTCCAAGATGAGCCTTCATAACATCTATTCTCCTGCATATTCTGAAGCCTCATCTTAAGGGGGAGTATTGACATACGTGAAGAGTAATTCATGCTGATGTATGAAGAGTCACCCACACACGCTGAATCAAGAAGCAGTAGCAGCAGCACAATCTTCAACATCTGTTGAAGACAAATTCTGCACTGCTTAGATGACGTCTTCAACAAGCAACTATGAATACATATTTAAAGTGTGTTAAAGTAGTTAAAAGAGTTTGTTATTCTATTAGTTAGTTAGTTGGTGATACATAACATAATTGGTTTATGTATATAAACAATGTAATTGCAGTAATCAAGTAATCAGATTAATGAACATTATTCAGTTCATAATTTTCCTCTGTTTCTTCATTCTCTCTTGATAAATTCAATACCCAGTGCACCCGACCTAAGGTAAGTTGCATTGTTGTTTGATTTTTTTTAAGTAAATCTTTTTTACACTGTATTTTCAAAAACCATTTCGTTATTTGCGGGTGTATTTTACAATGTAATTTTACATCGCAGTTAAAAACCTTTTTTTTATCCACGAATGTATTTTACAATGTAATTTTACACCGTAGTTAAAAAACCTTTTTTTTTTTTATCTATGGACGTATTGTACAATGTAATTTTACACCAAAGTAAAAATCTTTTTTTATCTGCGGGTGTACTTTACAATATAATTTTACACCTCGATAGTTAAAACAAAATAATTATTATTTTTTTGATATTTTGGCCAAATTTCAACAGATAATCATAAACTGATTACGATATCCAATTTTCGTTCAAAATATGAGAAAGATAAAACATATATTTTTTACGAAAAATATGCTTGAAAAACCTTGAAATTCGGCTATATACAAGAAAACAATATATTTTTTATTTTTTAAAATTTTTTTGTAATGGGCCTGGCCCGACCGGACCAAGATTGGCCAAGGGCCCAAGTTGACCTAACCAACTAGGCTGGGCCGAGAGAGGTCGGCCCAAAGGCAAAAAAAAGCGAGAACACGTGAACAATAAAATGGAGGGTGACCAATAGTGACGAGAGGTGCACTTGCCACTACCACTGAGTAGAGAAGGTCGTGGTGGTTCTCCCTGTGGTGGTGGCATCGGAAATGGTGGCCTGTGGTGGCCGCAAGAGGCATTGGAAGTTGACGGTTGGAAATTGATGGGCTCACGTTGCTGCCTGTGGTGGCCGCAAGAGGCATTGGAAGTTGACGGGCTCACGTTGCTGCCTCTGTTGCCTCGCTGGAGACCGTGGTTGGCCGTTGGTGTGGAGGGGAAGCTGGTGATGATGGTGTTAGGTGGTCGGCCGGCTGCTACTAGTAGTGAGAGAAAGCTGTCGACTAGGAATGGTTTTAGAGAGAGAGAGTTGTCAACCGCGCGAGAGAGAGAGACGACCGGTGTCGAGGAAGATGAAGGATGGTGATGTAGTTTTGGTGTGATGTCTTCTTCTTCCTTACATGTTTGTGCTTATTTTTTTCTGCAAAATTCTCTATTTTTTCTCTTTAAATTTCCTTCTCTCTGCGTAATTTCCCCTCGTTCTTCCTCCTCTTTTTCTCTAGTTTTTCTCCCCCTGCAAGATGTGACCGGGCCTTATTTATAGGGGAAATGGCAGCTTGCATGGTGGCTTTACCTTCTGCAGCTGTTGGCAGCGGCATGCCTGTAATGGCGGCCTGGCGGCAACGGCGTGCCTACAATGGTGGCGCCGCGGTGGGACTGCAATTTTGGGAGAAGGTGGAGTTGCAATTTGATCCCTTAATTTGTAATTGTTCTGTTTGCACTCCCAATTACTTAACATTTTTTATTTTGTGCAATTGCATCCCCGTCAGAGTTTCAACAACAACCTTAGCTTTGCGCGCCTTTTTATTTTGGTCCTTGGTTTCCAATTTGTGCGATTTGACTCTCAATTGATCATTAAACTCTCAATCTCTTCAATTTGGCCCATGACTTTGCATAATTGGCTTGGAAAAAATCATTTTGGTCTCCGAAAATTCTAATCTTCTCAATTGAACCCAAATTAAGCTCAAGAACTTGAGTTTTCATCGATTAAGCCCTTAATAAAATTAATTTGACCAATTTAAAGTATAATTACGTCCTTACATTTAATTAAATCCTTCAATTGGACCCTAAATTAATTTCCAACATAAAAATATAATTATGTCTTTCGACTTAATTTTTACACAATTTATCCAATGATAAATTATTTTTGCCTTAAATCTGTACTTTCCTCTATTTTGGGGGTGAAAGAAATACAACCGGACTCTCGAAAACAACTAAAATTTCCACATTGATTTTTCTACCAATGCCGACCCCTTTTATTTTGTTTTTCTTATTTTTGGGTAGATTTTGGGGAGTAACCCGGAAATTAGGTTATGACAGTATTGTTCATATATAATTAATTAATTATATATACGAAAAAATTAAAATATTAATTTAACAAACATAATTAAAATTCAAGACAAATTAACTTTAAATTATACAATACAAACACAAAGTCAAACAAACATAATCTCAAAATTAGAAACATCTCTAAAATTTCAAATATTGTGAAAGTAAAATGTTCTAAAATAAAAGAAATATAAATCAAGGTTGTCAATACCATTCCGGTCGCCGTTCCGGTTTTTCTATTGGAACGGAACATTTCGGTTTCGGAGCGTTTCGGCGTGCCATTTCGGGGTTGTACTGTTCATATATATATATATATATATATATATATATATATATATATATATATGAAAAAACTTAAAAAACAAAAAAAAAATATAATTTTTATTTTTTATAAAATCAAAGTTAACAATAATTTTATTTTTTTATAATATATTTTTTTATAATTTTTATTGTTTTGATTTTCACATTTTCAATATATCTCATAATATATATATATATATATATATATATATATATAATATTGTTCAAATCAGATAATATTGATTTGTGTGTGTGTGTGTATTAAATTATTAATAGCCACGGTTGAGAAGAAAAAATAGAGTAAAAAAAAACAATTGAAAATAAATGGCTAAGCTTTATCCACATGTCAATCTCCTATTTGCTAGTCCTTATATTTCCTAGACAAACCACTACCACATAACCTCGAAGCCAACAAAAGTTACAAGATTAGGCTTCCTATTTTTTCAACAAAGACACAACACATCGAAAGAGAAGCTTCAAGTCTTCGAACTTCTCCTCTTCCTTTTTAATGGCTTCGAAGCTCTGTGATTCATGGCTCATGCAAGTTAGCAACAACAACGTTTGTTGAGTTTATGCGTTGGGCAGAGGACCATTGGCCTGGGGTGAGGACGTTGCACGGTGAAGACACTGAAGAGTGAAGAAGTGTTAGGAATTTGATCGATTGAGATTTTTATCGAGGCGAGGACTGAGAAAGAGAAGTTTTAGGGAGATTTTGAGTGAAATTGATTTGAGGAAAGGGGGTGCCGGGGTGCTGCACTTAATTCAATTTAATTTTTTTTTTCATGGCCGAAACGGCACACCCGGAGTGATTCCGGGGCGTTCCGGCCGGTATTTGACTGGTATTTCCGGAACAGGCCGGAATAAAAACCGAGACGAAACGATGTCGTTTTCATCTCGGTTTTATTACTGGCATAGCACGTTCCGGCCATTTCGGCCGGAACGGCACGAAATTAACAAGCATGATATAAATCAAATATTTTCTAAATCATTAATATAAAATTAAGGATCTTGATCTTGCGGTGGAATTGATTTGTTATTTGGATTTTTTATATAGTCATTCTTATTTAAAAATAAATTAAGATATACTTTCTTTTATTTTTGATGTTTGTACATTAAAATTATTAAAGAATACTAAAAAATATTTTTTTTAAAAATAAACTCTCAACACAATGTCATTCCTTTCCCTGGAAGAGCAACTGAACCTTTAGCCTTCACTACGTTCCAGCTAGTCAAACTACCTTAGTGAACCAGAGAAAGCATCTCTTTTCAAATTCAAAGCAATCCACCCAAGCCAAGGAAGGCTAGCTAGTCTCTAGGGATTGAATCTCTAGAAATTCCATTTTGATACGATAATCAGCCTGCTATTAAAGTAAACAAATCGATGCGCCTTGCGGAGGAATTGATTTCAATTGAGGACTGAGGAAGAGGAGTCTGAGGACTGAGGAAGAGGAGCTGCCAATTTGATGGGCCTGCTATTAAAGTAAACAGCATCATTGCTACCTGAGATGATCTTGCGGTGAAATTGAGGAATAAAAGTGTTAGGGATTGATTTCAAGTGAAATTGATTTAGGGAGAGGGGGTGTCGGGGCTTAATTATTTTTTTTTAAAATTGTTTTCATGGCCAAAATGGTGCATATGGCATGCTTCTGGCGTGTTTTAGTCGGTATTTGGCTGAAATATCCTTTATGCGCCGGAATTTAAACCGAGATAAAAATAATGCTGTTTTGTCTTATTTTTTTACTGATACGAAACATTTCAGCCTAAACAAAATGAGATTGATCCAACTATTTATAGGAATTTGAAACAAATAAGATAATGAGAAAATGAAAGAAGAGATAAAAAAATCATAATATCTTGATTCTCGGTTGGCTCATTTCTCTAAGAACAAGGGACGCTTTGAGTCATAAAAAAAACTTTAGAATTAATATTGAAAAGAAGATTCATATTACTAAACTTTTCCAACAACAACAACAACTCTAATAATGTTATAAAATCCAAAATATTCATGAATTAGGGTTTTTTGTGTTTAAATAAATAATGATCACGTATTCACATTAATATTTGCTTATTTAAAGTTTAACAAGTTGATTGTTGGTGATAGAAGATCCACCACTTGTAAAACAATTTCTTTATGGAATTTAAGGACTTTTTAATTATAAATTCAGTGACTTTTCATAATGGATTGCAATGAAAGAGAAAATGATTTATTATTTCTTAAGATTTTTTTTCTTTTAAAAAGTGATAAATACTCTGTGAAAATAAAAAAATGATTGAGAATTAGAAAATATTCTATTTTATTGGGGTAGTTGAATGGAGGGGTGAGAGCATTATTTTCTTCTTATAACATTAATAATGGTAAATATATTTTACACAACATTAATATTGATGAAAACATGACCAGTCTTATTGAGATTCATCCTTAACTTTTAATGATTCATATTAAAACTCGTGATAGTAAATAATCAAATCCAAATGACACAATATAAGGTAAAAAATATTATCAACTTTATATATTAGGTTTGAAAATATTCTAAACCGGAAGGTGATGGATCTGATACCTTGTCAAACTCATATACATTTAGATTCAACATATGGCCAAACCCAAGTATGTTGAGTCTGGCGTATTGGCAGACTCATATGCAATTGGTTTCAATGTATGGCTCAACTCAAGGATGTTAAGCCTGATATCTTATCAAATTCATATCACCTGAGCTTGGCATGTATCTAAACTCATTAATATTGGACCTGAAAGCAAAGGCAGACATGTGTCACCTAGGTTTGACATCCTACCAATTCTAGATAAATTGGGTTATTAATGTCATGACTCGATTCACGGATCCATGATTGACTCATAGGCATGGTCCTCCTCCAAGATTCCATGCTTATGTGAATTCAAACTTACATACAAATTTATATTTTAAATAAGTTAATTAGAGTTCAACACAACATTAATGACAAAATTAACTTCATAATATAATTTGATTGTCTTAATACAAGAGTTAAATATAAACTTCTATAATGGTGAAACACTAACTAAACATAAAAAAAAATATCATTACAACCAAAATAACATATTCTGAAGGCACAATAAAAATAATTTGCTAACAAGTTATAAGCCTAAATGATAAATAATGAAAGAGTGAATTCAACAATTCAGCGAGTAGATAACATCCAATATACACATGAGATAATACAATAATGAGAAATATATTTTTAAGTTTTTACAGTAAATTTTCTCAAATGGGAGGTAAGGCTCGTCAGAAAATCAAAATGCAATGAACATTAGACTTCGTACTATGGAATGATTAGTCTATATAAGTTAGTGACTCCCCCGACCAAATAGAGTTTTAGATACGATGTGCACAAAGACTAACATTACCCTGTTAGCATGGATATTGTCGCGATGACATTTTTTTCGCGCTTCGCGCCCCGCTATCCCCCGGGATTTGTGGGCGACAATGGCGCGTGGTCAAAATAAAGGGCGTGTTTTATAGTCGCAAAATTACGACATTAGGAGTCGCCACCTAGTATTACGGTCACTAGGAAACCTATTGGTCCGCGAGAGTCTTGGGTAAGGGGACTTGTTGTGCAAGGGGAAGACACATCACCCCTAGTGCACCGTACCTAAGGTAAGCTGCATTGTTGCTTGATTGTTCTTCTAAGTTAAAATTTTTACACTACATTTTTTAACATCATTTTTTTGTCTGCAGGTGTACTTTACAATGTAATTTTACACCGCAGTTAAAAACTTTTCTCTTATCTACGGATGTACTTTACAATGTAATTTTACACCGTAGTTAAAAACATTTTTTTTTATCTACGGATGTATTATATAATGTAATTTTACACCGTAGTAAAATCTTTTTTATCTGCGGGTGTAATTTACAATGTAGTTTTACACCCCAATAGATAAAACAAAAATAATTATGATTATTTTTGATATTTTGGCCAAATTCGAACGGATAATCATAAACCAGTTATAATATCTAATTTTTTTTTAAAATATGAGAAAAATCTTGGAATCCAGCCATATGCACGAAAACAACACATTTTTTTATTTTTTTAAATGCAATTTTTTTTTAAATAAAAACAAAAAAATTCGGGTGGGTCCTGGCCCGCCAAATGGCCGACCCAACAAAGTTGGGCCAAAGGCCTAACTCAGCTAGACTTGGGCTGGACCCGGCCCAGCCAACTAGGCTTGGCCGAGAACAGCCCACCCCACACCAATTCACGTTGGCTCGAGAATAGCCAGCCCGCACCAATTCACGCTGCATGAATTAATTCATGCACGTGAACAGTGTAAAATGATGGTCGGCCGACCACCACGAGAGGCTCACCTGCCACTTTCGACGGGTAGAGGAGGCCGAGGTGGTTGTCCCTGTGGTGGTGGCATAAAAAATAGCGGCCTGTGGTGGTCGGGAGGAGCTCTCAAAGCTGCTGACCTGTTGCTGGCGAGTTGTCCCTGCTGCTGCTGCTGGCTGGAGAAGAAGAGCTGGGCTAACAGGGTGGTTGTCTGCCGTGGATGTAGCTGCTTCTGGTGGAGGATATGGAGCTGAGAAAGAGCTCGCTGCTGCGACACGTTCGTTTTTTAGATAGAGAGAGTAGCTGTCAGTGAGAGAGAAAGGAGAAGGCCGACTGCTGCGAGGAGAGAGAGAGCAAACGAACAGTGAGAGGGAGGGTGCTGCTGGAGATGGAGAAGAAGATGAGGGAGACGAAAGGGTGGCTGTCAATGCATGTTTGTCTTTGCAATTTTCACAATTTCTTCGCCATCCCTACTCGTCGTCCCTGCAAATTCCCAGTTATTTTTCTTCAATGCATTAACAATGATGATCTCTACTCTCGTTTGTGTTTTTTTTTGTGTTTTTTTTCTCTGGTTTAAATGGCTTCTCCGTTTTCTCTCCTCCTCTCCCTCTCCGTGCGTGATTTCTCTTTGGTTTCTTGCTCCTTTGTAACGTAGCAATTCTGCCCTTTTTTTCCTCTGCTTCGTAATTTTTCCTCCTCCTCCTCTGCATGCCAATGGATGATGCATTTATAGGGGAAGGAAAGAGGCAACCCTCATGGACATTGCATGAGGTTGCTGCCCTCTGAATTTTGCAGAGGGCTGAGAGACATGCCCTGATGCAGAGCCGTTCTTGCACTGCTTCAGGTGTCGAAACAGTGCAGTAATATGCAAAATTGATTTTAGGATGGTGAAAGTATGCTTTGGTCCTTAAATTTATAATTGTTCTAATTGTATCCCCAATTGGTTTTAAAAGTTTAATTTTGTGCAATTATATCCCCGTCAGAATTTCGAGAGCATCCTTAGCTTTGCGTGCTTTTTTTATATTTTGGTCTCTGGTTTCAGATTTGCGCGATTTAACCCTCAATTGACTATTAGACTCTCAATTCGTTCAATTTGGTCTGTGATTTCGCATAATTGGCTTAAAACAATTCAATTCAATCCCCGAAAATTCCAATCTCATCAATTGAACCCGAATTAAATTCAAGAACTTGATTTCTCATCGATTAAGCCCTTAATAAAATTAATTTGACAAATTTAAAGTATAATTAAGTCCTTGCACTTAATTACATCCTTCAATTGGATCTTAAATTAATTCCCAAATATAATTATACTTACATTGGCCCATGATTAAATCAAATTGGCCTATAAAAAATATAATTATGCCCTTCGACTCAATTTTACACAGATTTATCCAATGATAAATTATTTTTGCCTTAAATCTGTATTTTTCTCTATTTATTGGGTACAAAAGAGATACGATTGGACTCTCCAAAACAACCAAAACTTCCACATTGATTTTTCTACCAATGCCGACCCCTTTTATTTTATTTTATTTTTGTTATTTTTTTGGTATATTTTGGGGAATGATCCAGAAATTGGGTTATGACAAATATTTTGACCAACATACCATAAATTCATATGATAATCAAACAGATAAACTCATATCTCAAGGCTCAACACATGGCATGAATCAAATGAGGAGATATCAATTCAAATAATAATTCAAAAATGTATACTATCTCATATCAAGAGTTTAGATTAAAAAGATTGATTATATTTCATCGTAACAAAAGATGGTAATTAGCATATATATTATCAAGAAGTATAATTCAATTTGTATTAACAGCTCAAATATTTATATTATTTCTCATGTATATGGAAAATTATTTATTCACTTAACTCAAAATCGAATACCAAAGGAAATCCTACTGATATCCCACAAGTAGAATATTGAGATTATTTGAATACAAAAGGAGACATCCTAAAAAAATATTATAAAAAAATAAAATCTATTGAATAAACTTATTCAAGGGTTTAACTCATCATACCATATACTTTTGAATCAAACTAGTCATTTTTCTTAAAATCTAAAAGTTTAATGGTTTTCCTGAAATCTAATTCAAAATAAATAGTTTGTAAAATTGATAATAGTTCACAAAATAAGCCTCTATTATTTTTCAAATCAATTTGGAAAACTAATATTTCAATCAGGGACCATTCTGTATTTCTCAAATATTTTAAGAGTCAAATTGTAATTATTTCATATTGGAGGACCATACTGAACATATCATAAATTAATAACTATACCAAAATTTTCCCCATAATTTATCTCCAATTCTGTTCAAAATCTCGAATTTCACTCCAGGAATCAAACTGTAATTTTTCCAAGTTCAAAGACTAAACTGTAATTTTCATAAATTAATGGAGTAAACTTTAATTTCATAATCTTTAAGCTCAAGACCATTATCCATATTTCCAACAAGGGTTTATATATATATATATATATATATATATATATATATATATATATATATATATATATATATATATATATATATATAATCTTATAATATTTTTTTTTCACCTCATGCATCAATTAACCTTAAAATCATTATTTCTAATAAAATCATCTACAATTCAAGCAATTAAACCATTGCCCATAACACTTAATCCATAATGTCTCAGTTAATTCATTAATCAAATGCAAAACAAAATCTTCAAACCCTAATCTTTAATAAATTCAAAATGTTTACTAATAACAACTCTTATACATATTAAAGCACAAATATTACTTTAACAACTTTTTTTTTTATTCCTTTTCTCCTGTATTTATTTTCCCCTCTTTTCTTTTCTTTCTCTCCTCCTAGTTCTCTTTCTCAAAAATTTTCATCTTTCCTTTTCCTTTTCCTTTTATTTATAAAACCTTATACAATTATCACAACACTTCCTATTCATTTATATCTATTTATAAGTCACCAAGAGCATTGTTTCCATTTTTTATTTAGTTTTCAAAAAAACATCACAATTACCCTACTTTTGACCATTTTAATCCCAGAATCTTTTGATAACATACCAAAGATATATTAATTAATCAAGTTCAAACAAACATGAGATGTGTGTGTGAGTAATATTAAGAAATATTCTAAAAGGAAGGAGGAAAATATTTTTTCCCACACCATTGTTCATTAAGGAACAAATCATCCTGGATTGTCATTTATCTTTATCTTTTTAATCCCTCTTTTTTTTATTACACCTTTATATGCTCAAAGTTAATGGTTAAGTAAAGCATATTTATTGAAAGGAAAGATTTAAATACAGGGGACTAAGATAAAAACAAGCGATAAAAAAATATGGTTTTTCTAAACTTGGGTCTAAACATACACTTTGATCTTTTAACTTTTAAAATTATAAACTTTTAATTTTTAACAATTTATGAAATTTAATTTTGGCCCCAAAATATATTTTAATTTTTTTTTTGTTGTATAAGAGAAGAGAGAAAAAGTAGCTAGATTTTGGTAGTAGAGAGATAAAATCTTGGTTGAGACCGATTTCGGTCATAAAAACTGATGGTTTTGGTGTCAATGAGTTTAGATATTTGTTTTCCTTAAACCTACCTGAAATGATAGATCTTAACCTGAAAATAATTTTTATTTTAGGTTTATTTTGAGTTTGGAAACTAATTTATAGGTTTTAGAGCTTATGGATAAGATTTATAAAGTGTTTAAGGTGTTTTTTGTTTTTTGTTATTTAGGTTAGAATTCGTGGAAATGGGCTTCTTTTTGTTTGAAATAGACTAACCTAATTTTTTAGTGACCTACGATTGTTGAAATTGGGGTTGTGCATGCAACGTGACACTTGCTATTTTTTCTCAAAGAAAGAAAGATATAAGTCCTAGGTGTATGGGCTACTTTAAGCACGGGCGTTTGGGCCTATGAGGCTCGAGAACTCTAAGCCTTTCTAGCCAAGAGACCGAGTTATTTTTTTTGCTTTTTATATAGTTTTTTCATGTTTATACATTACAATTGTACTTTTTTTTTTTTACTTTCATATTTAATTGAGCAACATAATTTTTTCTAGTTTAATATTTTTTTAATCACTTTGATATTTTATTGGTTCTTAATTTTATAAATGTTTATTGTAGATAAAAAAATTAAAAATTATTGAATCCAATTGTTTCTATGACTCGAGTCACAGGTTTAACATATTAAGATAAAACTTATATTTCTTGTTATATAAATAATTCTAGATTTCTTAAAGATTTTCTTATCTACAAAAATACACTATAAAAATCTATATTTATATATATATATATATATATATAGCTAAAAGAGCTCGGGCTCGGTACTGTGCACGCTGACTCAGTTGCACTGTGGACTGAACTTTTGTAGTCCGTGCGTCGCGCGAGTTCGTCCATCCTTTTTTTTTTCTATACACAGGTCTTCTTTATGTATTTTTTATGGTGAAATTGACAAATGAGTACCTTTGGCCGAGCGGTTGTCCACGCGCTGCCAACATAGGCGCGCGCGAGTTCGAATCGCCTAGGCACCAAAACTTCTTCTTCTTCTTTTTTTGTAACTGGTTTTTTGTTAAAAAAAGGTTTTTTTCTTAAAAAAAGGTTTTTTTTTTTTTTTAAAAAAAAGGGATTGTTTTTTTTTTTCAAATCCGATTTGTTTTTTTTTTTATAAAAAAAAAAGACCTGTTTTTTTAAAAAAAAACCCGTTTTTTTAACAAAAAAAAATGGTTGTTTTTTTTTTTAACAAATCTGATTTGGTTTTTTTTAGGAACTGTTTTTTTTTTATATATATATATATATAACAGTTTTTTTTTTAAATAATTGGTTTTTTTTTTTTTTTTTTACAAAAAACAAGAATTTTTTTTATAACTGAAGTGTCCAGACCAACTTACGCGCACCATGACTAATCTCTGGATCCACTTTTTTTTTGATATTTTTTTTGATATTTTGTTTTTCCACTTATATATTTGTTTTTCTTAATCGAGGTGTCCGGGTTAGCTTACGCGCACCACGATTGTTTCTTCCCAAGTATATATTTTTTTCCTGGCCAACTGAGCGCGCGACGAATAATCTCTGGGCTCATTTTTTCATAATATTTTTTCCTATTTGTTTTTCCTACTTATACATTTTTTTATATATAATCAGGGTGTCCTGATTAGCTTACACGCACTATGACTATTATTATTTTATAGAATACCTAAAGGAGATCGCAATTCAAAAAAAGTTATGAATATATATATATATATATATATATTTTAAGACGTTGATATGAAATAAATAGCAAAATATATAATTAGTTTAACATATTTATCAGAGAAAAAATTACAACTAATTATTCACCCTTTTTTTTTTCTATACACAGGTCTTCTTTATGTATTTTTTATGGTGAAATTGACAAATGAGTACCTTTGGCCGAGCGGGCGCGCGCGAGTTCGAACCGCCTAGGCACCAAATTTGTTTGTTTTTTTTTTTTTTAAACTGTTTTTTTGTAAAAAAAAAGGGATTTTTTTTTTCAAATCTGATTTGTTTTTTTTAAAAAAAAAAAACTGTTTTTTTTTTTAAAAAAAACCCATTTTTTTAACAAAAAAAATGGTTGTTGTTTTTTTTTAAACAAATCTGATTTGGTTTTTTTTAGGAATTTTTTTTTTGTATAAGAAACGGTTTTTTTTTTAAATATTTGGTTGTTTTTTTTATTTTTTTACAAAAAACAAGATTTTTTTTTATAACTGAAGTGTCTAGGACAGCTTACGCACACCATGAATAATCCCCGGAACCACTTTTTTTAACATGTTTTTTCTTTTTTTTTCCCTTGATATTTTTTTAATAACTGTGGTGTACGAGTCATATTACGGGCACCACAACTATTATTTTATAGAATGACTAAAGGAAATTACAATTTCAAACATTAGTAATAAACATAAAATATTTTTTATCAATTATCATTTTACTAATTAAATATTAAAATAACAAAATATAACACATATAAAATCAATCCGTTTCCAACAGCAAATTCGCTCGTTAAACCTATAACACCTAGTGAAAATCTAAAAGCGGATTAGTGGTGTGTGATTCTCCCAAAAACTAAAAATAAGTTTTATAAATCGATACCTTTGCTGGATAATTTGGACCTAGAGGGTCATGTCAGTAATTTCACGAAACGCATTGTTGATATCTCTCCCACTAGTGAACTGAAACTCGATCGATCGCTTATCCATCGTTCGTCCAAGGAAATCAATCAAAAGAAAAAAAAGAATCGTGATGTACAGAGAGCGAGGGATTGCTGTGTCCAAGGCGGACGTCGATCATCGAAAGCAGCGGATGAGCGATGTCCTCGATAAGCATCTCGACCGATCCTCTCCGTCCAGTTCCAGACCGACCAACGGCAAGGATTTGTTTCTTTTCATGAACAAGCAGCAACCGCCTGATCACAACAACATTGAACATGTCCTCTCTAAGGACAACAACACCTCCGTTGGTAATTCATCCACTTGTTTATTCCGTATATTTGTATTTCTTAAGAATTAATTTTGTGTTATTCTTACTAATACTTTTGTGTGATTTAAGACAATAATTAAATGTTCTTAGAACCAACAGTATAACCAGACGTTGATATTGAGGTTGGAATGTATAGGTTTTGTTTTTTTCTGTATATCTGAATGTCAGTTTAATGGGTTTTTTTAATTAGTTTTAATGTGTGAAATAGCTGTTGTTTGAATGCAGTGGAATCTGACACGGACAGTGAAGAGTCTGATGTTAGTGGTTCCGATGGAGATGAGACGTCGTGGATTTCATGGTTTTGCAATCTTAGAGGGAATGAATTCTTTTGTGAAGTTGATGATGATTACATACAAGATGATTTTAACCTCTGTGGGTTAAGCAGTCAAGTTCCATACTACGATTACGCCCTTGATTTGATTTTGGATATTGAATCCTCTCATGGTGTGATTTCTTTCCTTTTACTGAATTGCATTGTTCATCTTGCCATGTTTATGAATCCTTCATACTATTTGTGTGATGTTTTGAGACGCCCTTAACAGACGATAAAGTTTACATTATCCATGCTATAACCTGACAATTAAGTATTGGTAGATAAAGGGACTTGTAGTCTCAATCACTTGATTATTTCTGGCAATTGATTCGGATGGATAGGTGATATGTTCACAGAGGAACAGAATGAATTGGTTGAATCAGCAGCAGAGATGCTTTATGGATTGATTCATGCTCGATACATATTGACCAGCAAAGGGATGGCAGCTATGGTGAGGTTTTGCTATTTGACTTGGACATTTCCATGCTTTTCTTGCTTTTAATGTTTGGGCAATAGCTAAAAATAATGCTGCTGCAATTTTAACAGCTGGACAAGTACAAAAACTATGACTTTGGAAGATGCCCCAGAGTTTACTGCTGTGGACAGCCTTGCCTTCCAGTTGGTCAATCAGACATTCCTCGGTCAAGCACTGTTAAAATATGCTGCCCCAGATGTGACGATATATACTACCCACGTTCCAAGTATCAAGGCAGTATCCTTAATTGCTCTCAATATTCTTTTACTGCATATGCCCTAGTGGGGAATTAATTAGAATGTGTTGCTTGTTAATATGGCTGTTCTTGGGCAACATTAGTGGTTGTTTTGGCCTAGAGATTGAACTTTTCAATTTGATACGAGCTATGGTGTGTGTGTGTATATAGGTCTAAGGGTTTCTTTTTAAGATCTTTTCGTTCACCAGTTCAGGCTCGGTTTTATTTGTCCATATACCTTTTCCCAGCCATCAAGTAGAGTTCCCTGCAGTGAAGACATGGGGATTTCCACTTGGATGTTGCAGTTTCAAACTTTGGGAGGGGTGGGGTGTGTTGAGTATTTGGGGGAGGGCTACCCACATTCTAGACCTCCTCCTATTCGGCCTCCCTGTTGAAAAACGCACACTCACACACAAAAAATAAACACTAACTTAAGGTTGTAGATTGTGATTTTGAGGTCATTGTGTTTGGTGGATTGCTGGGATGTCTGTTGTGCTCTATAATTTTTGTAGGCTGATATTATTGCGTGTTTCAGGCTCCATATTGTTGTGTTAATAGCCCACTTTGTACACTGTTGTCTTTTGATCATCATTTTTTCACTAGTTTCCTTTACTCTATTTAGACATTGATGGAGCATATTTTGGAACAACATTTCCTCACCTGTTTTTAATGACTCACGGGCATCTCAAGCCGCAAAAGGTTGTGCAGACTTATGTTCCTAGAGTTTTTGGGTTCAAGCTACACAAACCATAATAATGGAAGTCGAAGCTTCTGTGGGCCATGAAGGCATACTTTATTTGGACATTCTTTCGCAGTTCACATAGGGCTGCTGGAGTTCTCCAAATATAACAAGCTAAGCTCCCCCACCCAGAAACGGAGGGTGAAGAACAAAACCCTTCTTATACGTCTGATGATGTCATTAAGCAAACCTGCTCATATCGATCTAGTAGTAATCTTCAGTTTTAGCAGCCGGTTCAACTAGGTTGGCTCCCTCCTTCCTCCCCTAGTTTCCAGTGTTGCAAATTTGCAACTTACTTTATCGTTACAGTAGCTGCATATATGGCCTTGCAATATATTATGTATACTTACCGATCAAGAATCAGAGAGAATTATTGGCGGGTATTCAAAGTTTCTTTAAATTTAATAACTTTGGGGTGTACATCTTAGTTCCTTTTCCACTCCACTGGTGTTTGATGCGAAACTCTCATGCTAAACTTTTAGAGGATTGTGTGCTACAATTTGTTATTGCATCTAATCTTCTGTTGATGATTTGCCAAAGCTCTGGACAATTATAGGGGCTCTCTCTCCCGGTTGAACAGATGGAAATGTGAGCGGTGCACTCTGCATTAGTTCGAGTGACACAGGGATGGGTGGGCAATCTCTGGGACAATCATTACGAGGTAAAAAATAAAGCAATGAGAGATGGAGAAAATTGAAAAATGGTGTGAGGCCTGTTTTGTATTGCGGTAAATATCGATGCCTCATCAAAAGCTATGGACAGCCGTGTGGACGATTAGTTTCTGCTATCCGCATGTAGTCAAGAACACAGGAAAGAAAATGCTCAAAGAGAAGGAATATCAGGAAAGTATATTCCCTTTCTGGGGGCTAGACATGTTGATGTTCAGCTATCTCGTTTTTCTCAATCGAGCAGCACAAGCAGCACTGGTTTGTTTATGCAATGCCTGACCAAGCAATGCAATGCCATGAGCGAGCTCTAGTGTGGTTTTGTGCAAGGCAATGGTGTATCACTTTCTGGGTTGGAGTCCATCTCCGTACCTCTCCCGCACAAATCACAGGCTCCCACCCTTTCTTCATTAACTGGATTGGCTAGTGGCTGCAGAGAATTCATTCTGTTTTCGATGTGTGCGCTCCATTTACCTCCAATTCTTCAGTTTCCGTGGGCTCCATTTAGCTCATTTTACTGTACTAGTGGGCCGGTGTGCATGATGGAAAATAACCATTTCTAACCTTCGTCTGTTACTTTTCGTTGTTAGCGTAGTTTAAGTTACCCTTAAAACCTCTCCTCCTTGAAGTAGATAAATTTGTTCTTAGATTCACTGGGTTACTGCCCCGCACAATGACTGGTTGAAACGATTATTTTCTTTTAAAATAAAAATAATCATTGCATAGAATTTTGGGCACATGTTTTTTCCTAGCAACCATTTCTTGTTTTTTGTGGATGAATTACACGGCTACTTTTGCTGGCTGCAGAGCCCTCCATGTCGATAGGGTGGGTTGTCAGATTCACTAGAGAGGTAGGGCAAAAAGTTTAAAGTTGTGGAACCCTAGGCAAATGTGATGAATATTTAATTAGTGATAATATTGTCATAAAGTTAATTTTTTTTACAAAAAAAATATTTTTAATACAAATTTTGTTTTTTCAGCCACAATTGTTTGTTTACTCAATTTTTTTAATTACGAAAATATATTAATATATATATATATATATTTTTTGTTTTATTTTCGAAAAACTATCTCACCCAACCGCAAAATACAGATACCTGTAAGCATAAATGATGAAATCTGAATAATCATTGCATGGAATTTCAGGCATATGACTCATAAAACACTGTACATGTATTCCTGAGCAACCATTTCTTTTTTTTTTTTTTTTTTTTTTTTTTTTTTTTTTTGTGGATGAATTACACGGCTACTTTTTGCTGACTGCATGCCGAAAGGGTGGGCTGTCAAATTCACTAGAGGTAGGGCAAAAAGTGCAAAGCTGTGGAAACACAGTTAGGGCAAATATGATAAAGATCAGGTTCAAACTTAGATATCCATGTTTGGTACTGCGTTTGAATTTATTTTATTTTAATTTTTTTTTTGTATTTCAATATTATTATGATGTTAAAAATAATTTTAAAAAAAATAAAAAAAATCATTTTAATATATTTATAAACAAAAATCAATTTTAAAAAAAATCACAAAAAAAATCACTATTATACATAATTAGGTTTGCTTTATTCTCACGACTACCTTTTGCTCGCATCAACATCCTATCATATCATCATGGAACATGATAAGCACATATCTTGAGAAAAAGGCTTGTTGTACACATACTTGGATCTCGATCTTAGATCCTACGGCTCTAATAAAAAATGTTAAGAAAATCATCAATCAAGCTCGCTAGCATCCAATCCATTTTGGAATTCAACTCGCCTCCTCTCACATGAACTGTGGCTGCTTGTCCCTTGCTTGATGGAGACATTGCATGTTTTCTAAAATTGACCTAACCATGTCATTGTCTATGCATCATCTACACAATCCTTTTGGGAAAATAATCCCAGCCTTCCAATCTCACTACCAAATGTTTTGGATAGATCATTCACATCCAATCTCGAGCATCCATAAAACAAATATTGGACATCCTTATCTTAAATATAATCATAATACACGATTACATGTATTATTATTTTAATATCTTTTCACTTGAAAATCTTAATCATTATGTGGGAGCGAATTCAAAACTTGTAGGCTAGCTATTAAAGAAAAACTTGATGGGGGTGTACGTACCTTCACAATTCTCTTGAAAGTGAAACCAAATAAATTTTTTATTTTTATTAATTCGGTCATCTGGTGGATATTTCGATAAATTCTACAAGGTTTAAAATTAACAGTTATATAAGTTTACAGTGGCTATCATATTAGTAATTACAGTATTAGAACATGATACCATACATGCACTTTTTTTTAAAAGCGATAAAACTCTATCACTTGGAAAATATATTATATAGGTTCAGATGAGTGAGTAAAACTCTGATTATTCTAGATTTTTACATAGACTACACATCTGGACTCAAATTCAAGAACTACCATACAAATTACAATCACTTAATCATCGTACCATGTCCGTTCAGTACTGCATGCACTTACTGTACGGTTAGATAGAAGGTTGTTTTTATTCCCCAAGTATCTCCCTTCAATGCTTCTTCCACATCTAAACAGAAGAAAAAGTAAAAATGGTAGGATCTGTTTGGTCCCGGACACAATAAAACGATAAGACAAGCAGTTTGATACATGTTGTAATGTCCTGTCAAGGGATTTGGAGGCACTGGAGGAGGGTGATGATTCATGTCAGGCCATCAAAAGAAGGAGGAGCAAAGTTGGATAAGAACAACCCATTAAAATATTTTTTATTTGAAAAAACATATATATATTTTTTTAAAATTTATTTTTCACGTTAAAACGATTAAAAAACAGTAAAATAAAGCAACTTGATTCAGTTTTGTTTTAAATCCCGACCCCAACACCCCCCCGAGACAGGCACTAACTACCTCGCAACAGTGAGTCAGCTGATTTATAGCTCAGTTTGCAGATAGACATTAACTTAATGGACGGCGTAAGTAGCTCAAAAGACCATGGGTTCTGCTTGTGTTTGCGTCTTCCTACCTTTTTTTCTTGTTTTCTTTTGTACTTGCCTCTTTTCTGCTTTGGCATGGGTACTACAAACTCTACAATTTAAGCACTAAAATTAAAGTATAGAGCTAGGAGAATAATGTATTATTCCCATTCGCCATTGATAAAATAATAATAATAAAAAATCAATATAATTGTTGGATTAAAATCCTAATCATCATTACGTGCAAAACATTTGTGATATTTATAATAGTAAAGCAAAAGACAAGTGAGTCGTGTCATTTTAATTAAATCTTTAACATGTTAAAAAACACCAAAAATATACATGATATAAATTATATAATGAACTTGTTTGTCATTGTATTTTAAAAGTATTTTTAATCTTTATCCTTTTCGGCTTCTAATTTATGGAGTTTCATATCGCTGTTCGAAAGGGTTCGTGTGTTGAACGAGGCGATGCGACGACTGATCACCAGCAACTATTTGTCCCCACATTTTACCTTAAAATCACAAGAATACCATCCCATTCCTTATTAATTTGCTGTCCGAGCAATATTTATCGGCTGTTGGATAGGGTCGCAGAGGTTGTCGGCTAAAATGTTTTTTTGTTTAGAATAATTTTATTTTTTAAGACGGGTATGATAGTGGTATTTATGTAAATAAAAGAAACGATGAGGGTCCTGTATTGAAGAGCTGTGTCAAAACGAAATAGTTAGTTTCTCCTCCTCCCGGCTTCCTACATTATTATTCAGCTGTGTGCCAGAACCAGTAATGGCAGTGCAGGCTTGAATTTGAAGTTTATGAACAGTTTAAAGCAACCGGCGTCACAAGCAAAATTTGATCTCAAATGGCAACACTCTCTTACACAGAACTATAAATGCATCAAGAGGCACTCAATACGAAACAAAGCAGAAGAAGCAGAGGAGACAAAGGAAGAAGACATATTCTCTCTTCTGGTTTCGCACCTCACCTTGATCCTTCAATCCATGAAAAACAACAGCAAATCCAAAGAAAAACGCAATCTCAATCAAACCCACGATACCAACCTCTTCTTGAAATCCAAATCCCACCACCCACTTCACCAAACCCACCACTACTGACCCACCACCGTTACTTCCAATCTTACCATGAACAAGAACAAACCTTGTTCAGTAATCCTTCAACAACACAACAAACCCTTATTTCAACACCCCACAAGAGACTGACAATTATGGCTCAATCACCACCTTCTTCTATCTCTCACTCTCCTACGCTTTCCTCTCTCCATAGCATCCCTAACCAATCAATTTTTCATAAAAAAACAATCTTGAACACTATTACCACCCCACTGACTACTAAATTATCTATCAAGACTCTAGCTCACAAAGTCCTTTTCCATTTCAGCCATGCTCGTTTGCTTTGTGCACATTTGACAGCTTTGCTTCTTGTTGTTTTGCCTTCTTTTTACTTCTTCCTATCAAATCCTCATCGCTTGTTTATCATAAATTTGCTTTTCATTCTTGCTTTCTCAATTACCCTTCTAGCATGTCTCAATCTTGTGCTTCCTCGCTTGCCTTCTCTTCGATTACTTGTAGCTCGTTCATTGCCAAATAAATTCAAGTCAACACCTTTACCTACAAAGTCCAAGGCACCTGTGGTTTGGTCAATTGGGTCTAAGCCAAAAATACAAAACAAGCCATATTCAGGGTCATGGGTTCAGGGTTATAGTAATGGTGATGTCTACGAGGGTGAGTTTCATAAAGGGAAGTGTTCAGGGAGTGGGGTTTATTACTATTATATGAGTGGGAGATATGAGGGTGATTGGGTAGATGAGAAGTATGATGGCTATGGAGTTGAAACATGGGCTAAAAGGGAGCAGATATAGAGGGCAGTATAGGCAGGGTTTAAGGCATGGAATTGGGGTTTATAGGTTTTATACAGGAGATGTTTATGCTGGTGAGTGGTGTAATGGGCAGTGTCATGGGTGTGGTATTCATACTTGCGAGGATGGCAGCAAGTATGTTGGGGAGTTCAAGTGGGGTGTCAAGCATGGTCTTGGTCATTACCATTTCAGGTAAATTTTGGTCTTTGAATCTTTGGATATCTTGATGTGATAGTTAACGTTCGGTTTTGAAGCCCTTTGGTATGTTGTCACTCGTTTATTATTGAATTTAGCTGATTTAAATTGCAAACATGCAAGGTGTTTATGGGGAATTTAACTTGAGCAAGCACGTATTGTATTATGGTTCTAGGTTCTTTTTTGTTTGATCATTGAGTTGTTCAGTTATGGAGTTTTTGGCCATTTCTTTTATTTTGCTGTTATAGAATTTTGGATCTGGTCCTAATTTTTCCTTTTGTTCGTCTTTGGGGTCGTTGTATCCCTGCTTTTGTTTTTCTTAGATGCAGAATCCTGAGGCACTAACAATTAGCTTGCTAAATGTATAGGTGGGAGCGTAGGGGTTAATTAAGAGGATTTATCTCAATTTGGATGATTCCGTTCTCAAAATCCATGTATGGACTGAAGGATAATTTAGGTTGAAAGAACTTGTTTCAGAGCTGCAGAAGTAGGATGTTAAAGAGTTCAATTCAAACAATAAAGTTTTCAGATACTAAAAACTTGAATATGCGATTCAATTTAATTTCCAATACATGGTCAAATAATTCCTTTTTCTTGAATCCTATACTTTCCACAAAAATGATTTTTAAAATTCTGAAATGAAAAATAATTTTTTTAGTGTAATGCCTTGATGTGCAACTTTTTCCTATTGTTTACAATTGAACGTACAGCCACCATTGTTGTATTACATGAGAGCGATCACTGGTTTACATTCAAAATATATAATAACCTGGCTTCTCTGCTCTTTTTTACACAGAAATGGGGACACATATGCTGGGGAATATTTTGCAGATAAGATGCATGGTTTTGGAGTCTATCAGTTTGGAAATGGACATCGGTATGAAGGAGCATGGCATGAGGGAAGGAGGCAAGGGCTTGGTGTGTACACTTTCAGAAATGGAGAAACACATTCTGGTCACTGGCAAAATGGGATTCTCGATGTATCTACTGTAGAGAATGGCAATCCTGAATCTCCAAATGCTATCAGTCATCCTAAAGCATTTAATGCTGTCCAGGTAAACACATGTTCAGCCTTTTGGTCAAGGATGCTTCGTTAAGATTTCTAGATGAAACAAAAACCAAAATAACAAAAATATTCAGTTTAGAGAATGTAGCGTTTGTTGAGTTGGCATGCAGAATAAAATACTGGATACAAAAAGCTATATTAAGTCTTGACATCTATGCAAGTTATAATAGGATTGGCTATCAACAGACAGCTGCTAATTTGGTCGATGTGATCCACGGGACTGTTAAGATTGCAGGTTGTATGATATGATGTTCGTGTACTGTAAGAAACATGTAAACTATGGAATTCTCCAAGACTCGAACCCTCTGTGCATGTTCTGCTTTTGATGAACCGTAACAAGTTCCCTTCTGTGGCTTCTTTTGGGTAGCAGATTGCTTTGGTTTTTCTTTAGGAAGTAACTTCCAAAGTTTGTTGTATGACTTAACTTGTTGGAAGTGTCCAAGGATAGTGCATTTGCCCCAACTGCAAGCACTCAGTGAGTCACGAGCCATAACCTGAGAAGAATATTTTAAGAAATTAGACACTCCTGGGGTATTGCTCCCACACTTGCATAAAAAATGGGACACACAATGATAACTACTAACAGCTTCCCGCTTTTATTTGAGTTGAGGAGCACTGCATCAGGAGTGCTTAATAATCTCTCGCATATTTAGAGTTCCTTGTGGCTTTTGACCTCTTTCTACCTGACATTTTCGTCTTGGATGCTGGGGCTTTTCTCTGAAGTCTGCTGAATACTGAACAATTTAATTACATATTGATAAACTATTGAATTACTATTCTCTTTCTTACTTTTACTGTGATAAATACAGGAAGCAAAGCGAGCTGCTGAGAAAGCATTTGATGTGGCAAGGACAGAGGAGAGGGTGAACAAAACTATTGCATCTGCTAACAAAGCAGCCAATGCTGCAAGAGTTGCAGCAGTTAAGGCTGTCCAAAGACAAATGCACCACCAGAACAATGATTATGTACCAACTCCTTTTGTTTAATCTTAAAGGTTTTTGGGGATTCTTCAGAATCATGCATCTGCTATCGGTAGAATACCACAGCATCACATTCTGATGAGAACTGAAAAGGAACAAGGAATGCTGCAAAACGACATTTTTGCTACTTCTTTTGCAGTTGCATCAAATTTTGAGTGGGTATATTTTCAATCTTGTTTTAATGTATTATACAGGTGGTTGGTACCTGCTTGGAACCACAATTTAGTCACTTGAAGAGTTGGCTGATTGAGGAGCAAGATGGGGACCCTCACTTCCTTAAGGTCTCGATACTTTGTATTTACAATGGTAGAGGCTTATGAATGTAGTTGTCTATCATTTAATTTCCTGTCATGATACAAGTTCTTGGTAACTGCGTGGAACAACATTCAGTATGTAGAAGCTATGACTGCTCGAGGAGCAGGATGGATTCTACCTTTTCCTATTGGCCTCGATAATATGTACATAGGTTGAGTGGGATGTTTAAGATTGAAGGTTGTGTAATATGCTTAAAAGTTAAGGATGGCAATACCATTGACAACAGGGTGTGCCAAAACCTTTCAACTTGTAAATGTAATCGGTTGTATCTGTATTCCTGCTCGGAACGATGCAGAAATATTACGAGTGGTTTATATGAGAAGTTGAAGCTCACCTCTGTTATTTTTATTTTATGCCAGTATATTTGCGCATCAAAAGTCAAATACGGGGAGCCGAGGTGCTTTACTGGCTGAATTGTGCTTTGGAGGGGTTATATTTCATCCAGATTTTGCCCAGAATATCATTAGAGATTTCTACTAGTGCCCTGGGAAATGGTTTCAATTTTCCACAAACTACTCGGTGTCTCATTTATCTCGAGAAGGATTCTATTGACCAGAATAACGGTTTTAGTTCCAGCAAACAATGCCAGTTCATAACGGAAATGGCGCAAATGGATAAAAGAAATCCTCAAAAACATTTTGCAAGCGACTGTATCTAAGACAACAATGCAGATACCCTAAAGACAATAGAGTGGATTCTTGACAGCAACTCAGCTCTCAATTTTGCTCCCTCAGCCTGCGAATTGTGCTCCTGACTGTCACAGCACTGGCAGTGTTCAATGTGTAGGCACCGCCTGGTTTGACTTTCCCACAGTCCTTTCACCCCCAAATTCCAACAGCCTTCCTCTTCACAGCATACTGCAGATGTGGAAGAGATTATTTGATAACCATCACGTAACACACGACAGAAGGAACAACATTCACAGATTCACACACAAACACAAAACCTGTCAGCCTGCATATTAAACAGGATTTACATGGTTATAAACAGCTTACCTTCCCACAGAATTCACAGAAATACTTCCCTTGCTGACTAACCTCCATCCTTTTGATCTGCTTACAAAGATTGGCACCATATCAGGTACCTGCATCAAGAAACAAGTTTAAACATTAGAAATGTTCAGTCCAAGAAAACTTTGAATCAAACACAAGATACAATGCTAAGAATCAGATTCTTCCTGTCATTACGAAAGCAATGCTAGGCGAGTGTACAAGTTAAAGCTTCTTGACCATAATTATAATGCTCAAACATGCAGTTTGTTGAATACAAATATATTTGGACGAGTAGTAATAGATTGTTTAATGATATGGATAGACACAGGTCATATTTTCCAACAATCCCGGCCTTCTTAGTTCTCTTAGCCTGCAACCAAATAAAAAGATGCACTATTTGAATAATTTTTCTCTGAAAACCAAAGTATCCAATGCATAATGCACTGATCTTTACAAGTGATTCAAAATCGTAGAATCAGAAACTTCTAAGCATCAACTAAGATCCCAAAAAATATATGGTAGTTAAAAATCACTTGTAAGATCAGAAAAACTACAATCACATGTTAATTTCATAATTTTGCTTTTTGTTTTTCTTTGTCCTGTTTAAGGTTATATAAACCTACTAAGAAGACAGATTTTAATAGTATTAATTTAGAAATAATAAATCTGAGTTGACACCACTTGCAGCCCTTTTTGCTCGTATTTTTTTCCTGTTATTTTTGTTGCTGTCTCTGATTTCTGTCTGATGTTAGTTGATCTGTTTTGTTATCCAGGTTACAGGTCGCCAATGCTTCTCATTCCTGGAAGAAAAAATGGCATTTATTTGTGACTTGGGACCATTTATTCATCAGAATGTGGCGAAAGGTTCGCTTTTTATATCATCAGCAATTCTTTATTAAGATTGGGTGGCAGCTGCTGCAGTGCAACCTCCTTCCTATCTTGACAACCGGTCCATTGGATAGCTGGGGATGCAGTAAATAGAGTCAAACTGATAGCTGATCCTGCTTGATCTTCTGCAGCTCTACCATTCTGCTTCTTAATGTAAAATACATCATGGAATACTAAGCTTTGTTGTTCATTGTTTTAATGCAGCAGTTTTTTGTTCTTTTTATTTTAAAAGAGGTCATCACCATACTTTTCTTGCCATATATCTACATATTCTCTTGTCTACAGTAGAAATCACATTCAAAATAACAGAGGATAGGAGCCATGGAACTTGCAATTCCATCATTCCTGTCCATTTCTCGCGTTTAGAAAATCGAATTCACATACAAAATAACAGCGCGTAGCAGTCATGGAATTACAAAGCACTTAAAGATCAGCAAAATATCAGCAGGAAGCTTTTTATAGATCTGTCAAACCAAATAGACTTGACCAAGCTAGAATCTTCAGGCTCGTATATTATCCTCTTAAACATGCACTTGAGACTCTCGTGCTCCACCAATGCTTCCAAACCCCTATCCTTTGAATCATCTGAAATATCTGAGGAATTTTTCTTCTCGTTGCCTGCATTGTCTGCTGAATAAAACACCAACTCAGACAACCGCTCTTTCCTAGCTTGACGACAATATTTTTCCTCTTCTCCAGACGTGACTAGATGATAAGAGTACACAATTTCGTCTTGGCCCAGCTTATAAGCACGGCTTATGGCCTGGGTTTCTACCGAGAGGTTCCACATGACATCAAGCAAAACAACTCATGAAGCCCCAGCAAGACTGATCCCTTCACAAAAAGCTTTTGTTGATGCAAGCAACACCTTGAATATACTTCGTGGATCATTAAAATGATTGACGTTTATGCGTGTGGTAAGAGCTCCATCCATGTATAAAACCTTCTTCCCTTTAGCCCATCTGAACTGGGATTTCAGCTGTTTGCATATGAGGTTTAGAGGAGGAAGATACTGACAGAATACCAGAACCTTCTCATTTCTAGATTTACTCAGGTGGTTGAGTTCCATAAGAAAGTGAGTTTTTACACTAGCATTTGGATTCTTTTGAAGCCTTTTTAATTCATGCCAATCAACTTGTAGTTCTTCTGTTTCAGATGATTTCTTCAATAGAGAAGGGTGCACTGAAACTGAAGAAATCTAGTTATCCAAATTGAAAGTAAGTGCCAATTCATATTCTGAAGAGCATCAAGGAGGCGCTTCTGCGAACCAACCGGTTCTAAAATAACCAGAAGTTCCCTCAACCCGGGAAGTTTTTCTTGAAGTATGGTTCCCTGCACATGAACTAAAGTCCGAATCATTTTCCTAACCTCTTTCAGTCTGGCATCTTCCATTCCATCATCGATAACTTTGCCAAGTGGATTGGTTAGAGAAAACCAATTACATCTTGATTCATTTTCCTTGAGACCATGTTTTTTTATGAAACTCTCTATTGTGTTCGGAAGAGATCTCATCTGCGAAGTTGGGATTCAACAAGTAAAGAGTGTTTGTAAAGCTGATCGAAGTTGTTCTGAAAGGGAGTTCCTGAGAGCATTATGCGTCTTTGTGTTCTTACTTTTGACAAAGCTTTCCAGACAAGACTCTGCTTGTTGCGAGGTGTGTGCCCTTCATCAAGAACTAAAAAAAAAGACCGGGAAATTCAAGGGGGGCTTCCCTCACCAGGTCATCTTCCATTATATGATGCACTCTCTCTTTCCCTTGTCTTCTCCAGCAAAAAGTCCATAGCTGATACCCAAAATGCTATTTTCCCTTTTTCCAGGAGTATAACTTCACCATGCGGATAGAAGCTGAACTGCATTGCGATGTTTAACTCGCTTTAGAAAATTCATGGCAGGCCAATTTTCATTATCAGAATACTTTTTCTCGTTCAAATTGTGAAAGGGAATATCTTTTATACATACCGAATGCTAAATACATATAGTATTACGGGGGGCTTTTATACTACTACTACTAATAATAATAAAGTAGGGTTTCTACGGGGGGATATAATAATAATAATAATAAAGTAGGGTTTCTACTGGTTTTTTTTAATAATAATAATAATAATAATAATAATAATAGTAATAATTATTATTATTATTAATTAGCATAAAAAAATAGTTAGCATAAAAAAATAATTTAAAAAAAAATCCTATTAATTTAAGATAATAAGTAACATTAATTAACTTCAAATACAACAACCATAAAAAAAACATACAATTACTTGAAAAACATTCAATAAGTAGCTTAAATTTCAAATCTCAAATATTGCGGGTTTTAATTATATTTAATTTTTTTAATTTAAATATAATTAAAAAATAATAATTTTATTGTTGGAGGGTTTTTCAAAAGTAATTATTTAATTATATAATTTACTCCTATTAATTGTATAATTAATTGCATAATTAAACTATATACAAAATAATTGAACTTTATTTAAAATAAAATAAAATAATGGCTCTCCAAAATGGCACTTAGAGCATCTCCAACCCCGATGTGCTATAAGAGGAGGCAAAAATAAAAAAATATATTTTTAGCATTTTGTAGTAACTTTTTTCTCTCCAATAGAAAAGTTATTTGGACAGCCAAAAATAGTTTTTCTTACACAAGTTGCTATTTATAACAACTTGAAACAAAAAAACCATAATTTTTTTATGTTGCTAGAACTTGGTGTGATTCTCTTCTTTATTGTCTTGGATTTACTTACTCAACTAATGAATCAGGCTAGAACTTAAAAATATGCAAGTAATGTTGTTATTTGAGATCTTTTTTTTTTAGAAATATTCTAATTCAATTTAATAAGAATTTTAAAAAATATATAAAAATATATTTTGTTAATTCAATTCTAGACTAAAAATAATTTTTACTACACTCGAATAACTCTACAGATTAATTTGATTGTTTCAAGATATTTGAGTTTTTTTTATAAAAAAAAAATATAGATTTGAATGGGATTAAATGCACCGACCATGAAACTGGTGAAAGGCAATGTGAAGCTCGCTATGACAAGTCTTTCTCTAGTTCATTGATCTCTGATCTATTTTTGAACATAAAATTTCAAATTTAAATTGTTGCGGGGTTTTTAATTTGAAATTCATTTTTTTTAAATTTAAATATAATTAAAAATAATAATTATATTTGTTAAAGAGTTTTTTAAAAGTAATTATATAATTATATAACTGACTCCAATTAATTGTATAATTAATTGCATAATTAAACTATATACAAAATAATTGTACTATATTTAAAATAATATAAAAAATGGCTTTTATCATTGGAGTATACATCAACAAAAAAACCATATATACACTATTCAAAAAGCCTTTTAGAGATTTGGCTCTCCTAAATAGCTTTTGCCATTGGAGTTGCTCTAAGCCCATCTTCCTCTCATAAATAAACCCATCAAAATCACTATCATGATCATTCTCAACCTTCACATTTCCAGCACTGAAGCCATCATTCTGACCCACGTCCTCGTCCTCGTCCTCCTTATTAGGCGAAACAACTTCCTTCCCTTCCATTTCCTCTCCTATATCAAGATCTTCAATGAACTCAACATCATCTTCACTTTCATCAACAATAACTAGTTCTATATTGGCCTTTCCTCCCTGTTTTCCCTTCCTTTTCTCTTCATCAAGCTTCTTCAACATCTCAGCTTCACTTTGACAAGTCCTTTTCCATACTGGCCTAATATCTAACTTCTTCATCGCGCCAAATTAAAAGAGCTTACCAAAACCAACAAAACACATATTAGTTCATAAAACATCACATTTTGAAACCAAAAGAAAAATTCCATGTAAATTTTTAAATTATATAAACGCTGAATAGTCTATATGCTTTAGCGTTGTTCTATGTTACCGGAAAAGAGTTGTAGAGAAACTAAATGAAAATGCTTTCTTGTTTTTAAGCACTTTTTGACTCTCTTTTCATAGTCCTTTTTATCTTTTTCTCGCGGTACTTGTTTGCTATCAGTCTTTCGCCCATATTTAGCCTTGAACGGAATTTATTGCTCGATTAGGGCTGCATTCCCAAACAACCCGACTTGCAGACAGTGTCTCGTGGTGTGGTAGGGTCCAGTCATAACGAGGCTCTCACCCTCTCCGGTGCCCCCTTCCAGGGGACATGTGTTTGGTTCGCCGTTGATGACACTTCTCTAGACTACAATTCAAACGCTGCGGGTGCCCGATTCTCAAGCTGGGCATTTCCCGGCTAGGTCGTCGTTACTAGAGGAATCCTTGTAAGTTTCTTTTCTTCCACTTATTGATATGCTTAAACTCAACGGGTAGTCCTGCCTAACCTGGGGTCGCAACAAGAGTATCTTTGAAAGCCAATGCTCGGGGGTCCAAGAGGTCCCATGGGTGACAAGCACGCGTACGACCGTGTTCGAGGGTTTCTTAACCATCACTTGCCGTGGTGACCGTTGCCGATGACTCAATTTTAGGCCAACCACGGGCGGGGGGGGGGGGCGCGGGAGACCAATGTCCGCCCTTGCCCTCGTGAGACGAGGGGATTGGGGGCGACGATGCGTGACACCCAGGCAGACATGCCCTCGACCAGGAGGCCTCGGACGCAACTTGTGTTCAAAGACTCGATGATTCACGGGATTCTGCAATTCACACCAAGTATCGCATTTCACTACATTCTTCATCGATGCGAGAGTCGAGATATTTGTTGCCAAGAGTCATTCAGATTATCACAAAAAGAAGACACGCCCCCAACACCGAGGCTACGAGGGCGTGCTCCTATTACTCAATTTCCTTGGTGCTTCTTGCACCGGGGTTCGTTGGCGAGCCGTGTCGGGCGCAGATGCGTCCCTCCATGGCACGCGTGGACGCGAGGGGCAGGTGCCCCCGAGTCCAGCTTGTCATGCCACAGGTTCATGAGTCGTTCTGCAAGGGTAGGTTTCGACACTGATCCTTCTGCAGGTTCACCTACAGAAACCTTGTTACGACTTTTCCTTCCTCTAAATGATAAGGTTCAGTGGATTTCTCGCGACGTCGCCAGCGGCGAACCACCCACGTCGCCGCGATCTGAACACTTCACTGGACCATTCAATTGGTATGAGCGACGGGCGGTGTGTACAAAAGGCATGGACGTAGTTAACGCGAGCTGATGGCTCGTGCTTACTAGGAATTCCTCGTTGAAGACCAATAATTACAATGATTTATCCCTATCATGATGAAATTTCAAAGATTACCAGGCCTTGTCGGCCAAGGCTATAGACTTGTTGAATACATCAGTGTAGCGCGCGTGCGGCCAGAACATCTAAGGGCATCACAAACTTGTTATTGCCTCAAACTTCCTTGGCCTAAAAGGCTATAGTCCCTCTAAGAAGCTTGTCGCGGAGGGTCACCTCCGCATAGCTAGTTAGCAGGCTGAGATCTCGTTCGTTAATGAAATTAACCAGATAAATGGCTTCACCAACTAAGAACGGCCATGCACCACCACCCATAGAATCAAGAAAGAGCTCTCAGAAGGATCATTTCCCTTCAAATATTTGGGGGTTCCTCTTAGTCCTCATTGGTTGCTGGTCTCCCTATATTTTCCTCTTATTCACAAGCTAGAAGCTACGGTTCAGAGTTGGGTGGGTAAGCATCTTTCCTTCGCGGGAAGATTGGAGCTCTTGAGATCGGTTCTCTATGGTATGATCCAGTTCTGGCTAAGTATTTTCCCTCTTCTGGATGCTGTTATCAGGGACATTATCCGTATTTGTAGGAATTTTCTTTGGTCAGATACGGTGGAAAAATCTCACTCTACTTTGGTTGCCTGGAAGACTATTTGCTTGCCTAAGCAGGAAGGTGGGCTGGGGCTCTTTGATATTAAAGCCAAGAATCACAGTTTCTTGGTCAAGCATATTTGGAATTTTCACTTACAAGCAGATTCTCTCTGGGTTAAGTGGATCAATCATTATTATCTGCCGGGCCAATCTATTTAGGATGCCCAAGCTTCGAAGGTTGCTTCCCCTCTATGGAAGATCTTGGTCTCTTTGAAGAGTCAGCTTATCCAGGATCTTGGTAGTAGTTCATCTGCTATTGCTATGATGTCTTCTTGGAATGCGGGGGAAGGGTGTCTCTCGGCTAAGGCTTATGACCATTTCAGGCTAAAGGGTAAAATTGTTCATTGGGATAGGGTGGTGTGGGAGCAATGGTATTTGCCGAAGCATTGCTTCGCGTTGTGGCTTGCGGTGTTGGGTAAGCTCAGAACTAAAGACCGTCTTCACTTCATTGCAGCAGACTCTAGTTGTGTCTTCTGTAATCAGGATCAGGAATCTCATCGGCATTTGTTCTTCAAGTGTTCTTGGACTTCTTCTTTATGGAACAATATTGTTCGTTGGCTGCATATTCACCACCGGATGGGCTCCCTGTCTAGTGCTCTTTGAGTTCTTCATCCTAAGCGGAAGCATTTGGTTTCCAGAATGCGGAGAGCCTCTCTTTCCATTTCGGTTTATCTTATTTGGGAAGAGAGAAACAAAAGGCTTTTTGAGAACTCTATTTCTTCGGTTGAGAAAGTTTTCAGGAGATTTCAGGTGTTGTTCTTCACTGTGTTCCATTTTCATGATAAAGACCATTTCTCCATTGATGTGGGCTGATTGGGCTCCTATTTTGGGGGAGCTATGGCTGTTTCCTTCTTGCTTTGATGTCGGCTGAGGGGTTTTTCAGTTTGGTTTGTTTCTTGTTTTTATGGGTGTTGCCTTCTTTGTATGGCTTGTTGGGTTGTTTTTGATGTTGTTGTTTTCTTATGTTTTTGTGTTTTATCCTAGCCTCCTCCTATGTAGTTGGGTTGTGGGCAGGATCTTTGTTTTCTGGTTTTGTTTTGGGCTTCGGGAGCATGTTCCCTTGTAGGCTCTGTTGTATATTCTTCTTCCCTGTTCCCGCTGATTTTTTTCAGCTTGTTTCATTCTTTGATCTATAAAATCTTACATTTGATCGAAAAAAAAGAGAAAGAGCTCTCAGAATGAGGTGGCTCTTGATTAATGTGTGTCAGTGTCAGTCTGTCTTGTGATGAGCTGGCTCTCTTAATCTTTGCTTTATCCTCCAGTCTCTTGCTCTCCCCCTCGGCTATCTAAGCAGAAGAATGAGGTGGTCCCCGTTCCAGTGATGGCTGCTGTTTTGGAAGTCGTAATCATTTAAAGTAGCTATAGTTCATCCCTGTTCTCTTCGGGCAGCCCTTGATGTGCAGTTAATCTTCGGGCAGCCCTTGTGATGAGGTGGCTCTCTTCTCTTGCTTCCGCTGCCTTGGTAGGAGATTGAGGCTGATTGTGTGTGTGCTGCTGGGTTATGTGTGCATCCCTGGTTTCTTGAGCCTTTCCCTTTACGTGTGGAGGCTTCCTTCCCTCCAGCTGGTAGGTCGGTTGTTTGAATGTGTTTGTTTTGGTGGGTTATTGAGCTGGTGTCCTTTGTTCTTTGACTTTCCATCTCCATGGGTTGAGGAGTTGGTTTTTGGCAAGCTGGGGTAAGATATGGACCGGCTATTGGGCTTCTTAAATGGGCTGGGTTAGGGGTTGATTGTATTTTTCCTTAAGCCTTTTAAGTTTTTGATTACGGAGCATGTTCTCTCTCTCAATGGTTTTTCATGTTTATTTTTTCTCCTAGGCTCACTCAGTCTTGTATATTCTTTTCTTTTGCTAGTTCTCTAGCTTTGTTCTCCTTTGATCTTAATATACTTATATTTGATATAAAAAAAAAGAGCTCTCAGTGGTGCCGACTTGAGAGAAAAAGTAGAGAGAGATGCTCTCTTTCCTTTGAGAAGATTTCTCCCCTTTGATGGTGCCAATCATCTAAAGCTTCTTCTAAGTGTTCTTGTGTTCTTCCTTGAGTGTTTCTTGTTCGGATTCATGTCCAAAAACAAGAAGAAAAAAGTTGTGTCAAGTTGAAGAAGAATGAGGAGCTGCGACAGGAGCTGGTCCTTGCACTTGCAACCCCCATTCCAACAACTTCAACCTCCCCTTCCTCCTCCACTTTGCAAAGAAATACTACCTATGACAGCAGTGGTTCATGCACTTCCAAGTCCAGTCACTCACATGACAGATTTGGTCCCAATTATAAAGAGTTTGAAGATAGTGAGGAAGAAGATGATGAGTTCGGTTCAGCCTTGTGCAAGGATGATGAAGCTTATGCTTCTAAGTTTTTCTTCTCTTCTCCTATGACTGTTAATGTTGCTGAAGATTGTCATGTGATGCATGATAGCCGTGCCCAACCCATTTTGCAAGAAGAGGAAAGCGTGGCAGCAACGTTTCTAGGCAAAGGGTCTGCTGCAATTCCACCACTCTTGCTCTCGGCTGGGACAGCCAGCATAGTTGGTTCTCCTCTCTCTTCTTCATCCAAGCTCATAGATAGGGAACATGGTGATTCTCATTTGAAAAGGTTTGTTGGGGCAATGGTTTCAATTAAGGGAAAGGAGAAAGTTGGGGCTGCTCCCCCCTCCAGCAGCCAACAACAGCAGCAAGTCTTGACAGAAATGACCTTTCTTCTTCTTCTTCAATTGCTAAGGGAATAGATGACATTGTTATTTCTTCTTCTCCTTCCATTGTTAAGGAAAATGATGCTCCATTGTTAGGGAACGATTTGGGAGCATGGTTGCGAAGAAAGGTTTGAAGGATGGCTAAGCATTGAATGGTAACTTGAAAGATTTGTTCTCCTCCAATCATAGTGCTGAAAGCGGGACTAAATTGGTACACTTCTCTGAACTTATTAATGCCTCTTCTTGTTTCTTGCTTGAGAATGACCTTGGTAATCTTAAGGATGTTTGGAAGTCTTGTGATGTGTGGTATGTTGCGGGTAAATTTCCGGGATTCAAAGCCCTTAACAATGTTATTGTTAACTCTTGGAAATGTAAAGATCCACTAACCATTCATGAATCGGATTAGTTAGTTTTTTGATTTGTGCATGAAGAAGATAAACTTGTTGTGCTAGAGGTCCTTACCTAGTGTATGGCTAGCCTTTGATATTGATAACTATGCTTGAATATTTTGATTTTTCAACTGCAAATATGTCCACCGTTCCGGTTTGGATTAAGCTTCCCAACCTTTCGCTAAAATGTTAGTCCCCTCTCTGTTTATCTAAGATTGGGAGTATTCTTGAAAAGCCTATTCAATGTGATATGTTAACGTCGTCTATGTCCCGACTATCATATGTTAGAATACTTGTGGAAATTGATTTGCTTGCTGACCTTAAACATACAATATCTATTGCTTTGTTTAATGGAACTTCTTTGAAACAACCTGTTATTTGTGAGACTTTGCCCAGATTTTGTAAGCATTGTAAGGTCATTGGCCATAATACCTCTCTCTTTCCCCATGCTTCGGATAAGTATATAAGGTTAAAAACCCCTATGCCAGCCAAGGCGACCTCGGCAGAAGAAAAGGTGTTGGTAAAATGGTGGGTTCCAGTTAAGGAGGTGATTCCTGATCATGCGAGGCCGATTGATAAACACTTGAGTGATGTGCCCTCTCGGCCTACGACTAATGAAGAGGCCTCTCGGCCTAATGCTCCTGATTTGCCCCCTAGGCCTAATTCTACTGAAACACTGTCTTGGCTTAATGATGTGCAGGGTTCTTCTTCTTTGAATGAATCTTTTGATGAACAACGGTTTGATCCTATGCAAATGGAATCTAATATTGGCAAGTGGACGGTGGTTAAAAAGAGAAATGGAAAACCTAGAGTGGCTAATGATTCATCCCGAGAGTCGTATTCAGCGGACAAGTGTTCTTCCTAGGAGCAAAGGGCTGAAAGCCTTAGCTCTGGCAGATTTATGTTAATCTACTGCTGGAATATCAGGGGACTTAATAGTCCGCTGAAGCAGCATGAGGAGGTTAACCTCATCAGGAAGAAGGGTGTGGATGTTTTTGGTTTGTTGGAGTCTAAGCTGTCTGCTGCTAAGATAGCTAGTATGCAGAAGTTTCAGCTGAAGAATTAGAAGTTTTTGTCTCATGTTGAGGTGGCTGGTAATATTGCTCGGGTCATTGGTTTTTGGAATCCGGCCTCTGTTTCAATAGACTTGATTGCTAGTTCAGCGTAAGGTCTTTATATTAATATTTACAGTCTTGTCCAGCACATCAGTTTCATAGCTACTTTTGTGTATGGGTATAATACAATGGTTGCTATGAGGGCTCTATGGAATGATCTTCGAGGTTGGGATATTTGTTATCCCTGGATGATCCTTGGTGAATTTAATGCTATTATGTCCCAAACAGATAAGCACAACGAAAAGCCTGTGTCTGGTTATGAAGCCTCAGATTTTTTTCACTATTATACTAATTTGGGGTTCACTGATGTAAACTATTCAGACAGTCATTTCACTTGGTCAAATGGCAGGATTTGGACTAAGATAGATAGAGTTTATGGTGAATCATGTGTGATCCTTTATTCAGAATTCTATTCAGGTTCATTATGAGCCTCTTAGTCTGTTCTCGGACTACTCGCCGATAGTTATCTAGAATGGTAATAGCCAGGCTAAGGGGCGGTGCATCTTCAAATTCTTTAATATATATGGGGTTTACATGAAAATTTCCTTGAGATGACGACCAGCTCGTGGAGTTTGAAAGTTTATGGTTCGTCAATGTTTGTTTTGTGCTCTAAGCTGAAGTGGTTAAAGTTGCCTTTGAAGGAGTTGGGCAAGCTTTATTTCAACGACATTTCTGACCGGGTTAATAATATGGAAGATGATCTTCGGCATATTCAAGCTATTTTGCAGGATGACAGGGACAACTCTCAGTTATTGGATAATGAGAAGAACTTTGCATAGTAATCTGGTCAATCTCAAAGCGGTAGAGAAGATGTATTTTAGCCAGAAGCTCAAGTGTGACTATTTTAAAGATGGTGACAAGGGCTCCAGTTTCTTTCATGCTATCATGGGTCTAAAGTAGCGGAAGCGGTTCATCGCCTCTATTTTGGACAGTAATGGAGCTATTACTACATCGGAATTGGAGGTGGGGGCGGAATTTGTTTCCTTCTATCAGAACCTTCTGGGTGTGTCGAAGGACATGTTGGCAGTAGACATCAATGTTATGCGGTGTGGGCCTTGTCTTGATGCCTTCGTTTATTATGGTCTCCTTGCTCCCTTTTCGGGTGAAGACATTAAGGTGGCCCTCTTTAATATTGGTAATGATAAAGTTCCCAGGCCCAACGGGTTTTCCTCTTTTTTCTTTAAAAAAGCCTGGTATATTGTGGGAAAGACTTTGTTATGGCGGTTCAAGATTTTTTTAGTTTAGGAAAGATTCTAAAGTAGATAAATCACTCCATCATTTCGTTGATCCCTAAATCTGCTAATGTCTCTTCTCCTAGTGACTTTCTGTTAATCTCTTGTTGTAATGTCATTTATAAAGTGATCTTGAAGCTGCTCTCGGACAGGTTAGCTTGGTTCTTGTCAGACATTATTAGTCCAATGCAAAATGCTTTCTTAGGAGGAAGAAAGATGGCAGATAATATCTTCTTTGTTTCAAGAGCTACTTCGGGATTATGGTTGCAAGAGGACCTCTCCTAAATGTCTTATGAAAATTGACTTTAGGAAAGCTTTTGACTCGGGTCCAGTGGGACTTCCTGCAAAGTCTTCTCGGCATGCTCGACCTTCCCTCTTTCTCAATGGCAATTAATGGTAATCTTTACGAGTTCTTCAAAGGTCAAAGTGGTATTAGACAGGGTGACCCTTTATCGTCTTATCTCTTTATCTGCTACATAGAGTATTTTTTCAGGATGCTCAAGCAGTCTTTTGGCTTATCTGGTTTCCGGTTTTATCCGAAATACAGTTTGCTTGGCATTTCTATCTTGCTTTTGCCGATGATGTCCTCCTTTCTCGGGGTGATCTTAGTTCGGTGCAGATCTTGTCCCAGCAGCTTCGGGTTTTGGAATAGTGTCGAGTCTTGTTCTTAATCCCTCTAAGTCCTCTATTTATTTTGGAGGGGTGGAGTGTGTGAAGACTAATATTTTGCAGCTTACTGGTTTAGTCAAAGGAACCTTTCCGTTTACTTACTTGGGTGTGTCGCTTAGCCCTCATCGGCTTTTGGCGATTCAGTTTTTGCCGCTGCTTAACAAGTTGAAGCTCGCAATTCAGGGTTAGATGGGTAGGTTCCTTACGTATGCCGGATGTTTAGAGTTGTTGCGGTCTATGTTGAATGGAATGGTCCAATTTTGGATTTGTATATTTTCTATCCCGAGTGTTGTTATCTCCCGTATTCTCCAGGAATGCTTATGATTATTTCAGATCTCGAGGGGAAGAAGTTCACTGGTTGAGAGTGGTTTGGGATTCTTGGTTTATGCCGCGTTATAATTTTATTCTCTGGCTAGCCACCTTGGGCAAGCTGTGTATGAAGGATCGCCTTCAGTTCATGTCTCCAGATCCGATTTGTCCTCTTTGTTCGCAAGAAAATGAATCTCATCTGCATTTATTTTTTGATTGTTGCTGGTCTGCGCAACTTTGGAGCCTGATTAAGTCCTGACTGAGGATTAGCCGCAAGATGTTGACCTTGCGTAGTGCTCTTCGCGGTCTCAACACGGGTAATCATAGCCTGGAGTCTAGGCTTAGGCGGATTTCTCTTGGTATTACGGTGTACTTAATCTGGGAAGAGCATAGCCAAAGAATTTTCATTCGACGCAAACATTAGTTCATCGTATCTTTCGTAAATTTCAAGAAATGTTTTTTACCATCTTTCATTTTAGGGAAAAAGATCACCTCAATTTAAATTTTGGATGATGTTTCCCTGGTCCTAGTTTTCAGTTAGGGTTGTTTCTTGGCTTGCCCCCGGTTCTCTTCTCCTTACTCCCGGTTCAGTTCTTTTCGGTGTTGTATAGGCGTGTTGGTTAGCATTGTGCAAGCTTTTGGATGCAGACTGTAGCGTGTGGGGTGGTGTCGGTCTGGTGTGCTTGCACGCGGTTATGGTCGTTGCCTATTGGTTTGTAGAGTGTGCTGGTCAGGTTAGGGTGGCTAGTCTGTTGGGTGAAGGGTCTTGGGTTTTGGGTCGTTTTTGTGTTGACTCTTTCTTACTTTCTATGGTGCTTCGGGTCAAGGACTGCGTTGGTGTATAGGTTTTTTTTTTGCTGGCTGTCAAGTGCTGCCTTTTTGTGGCTGGTTGCATGTTGACCTGCCTTCCTCTGGTTTGGTGTATAGGCGTGTTGGTTAGCATTGTGCAAGCTTTTGGCTACAGACTGTAGCGTGTGGGGTGGTGTCGGTCTGGTGTGCTTGCACGCGGTTATGGCCGTTGCCTATTGGTTTGTAGAGTGTGCTAGTCTGTTGGGTGAAGGGTCTTGGGTTTTGGGTCGTTTTTGTGTTGACTCTTTCTTACTTTCTACGGTGCTTCGGGTCAAGGACTGCGTTGGTGTAAAGGTTTTTTTTTTGCTGGCTGTCAAGTGCTGCCTTTTTGTGGCTGGTTGCGTGTTGACCTGCCTTCCTCTGGTTTGGTGTGGGCAGCAGGGCTAGTTTGGGTAGCTGGAGGCTTGGGCTAAAGTCAGTTTTTGTGTGCTGGTCTTCCCTCCTTTTTTGAGCTAGGTTGGGAGTAGAGCTGTTGTGGTGTGTCAAGATTTCCTTGTCTGGCTGGGGGCTAGCGTGTGTGGGGCATGGTCTGCTTTGTATGCTGGTCATCTTGCCTTGGCTTTTCTCCTTTTTCTTTTATGCCTGAGGGGGTTAGCATGTGTGTGGAGTCTTGGCAATAGCCTTTATGTGCTGACTTTCCCTTTTCGATAGTTTTGGGAGAAGGCATTTGGCGTGTGGCAGGAGATTTTTTCCTCTTTTGGATGGGCATCTGGCCTACTAGCGGCTTGTGTGCCCGGATGGGAGATGAGTCTCGAGTCTCCCTTTCTCTCTTTTCTAGTTCCTGGTGGGTTGGTTGGTTCTCTTGGGCTTGGGTCGGTCTTTTTGGTCCCTGTCTTTGAGCCTGGGCAAGGCTGCCTCTCTTTGGGGCTTGGGTCAGGCGTCATGGTCTTCTCTCTTAGGTTGAGAGCTTGGTTGTGTGGGCCTTTCCAGATGGGCTTGGATGCATGCCATTTATTTTAACTCCTTTTAGTTCTAGTTTTGCGTTAAAGGAGCATGTTCCGTTCATCGCCTATTTTTAATTATTTTTCTTGCTCTCTTAGAGGTCTTTCCCTCTGTTTTTGTATATCCTCGAACTTGCTAGTTTTTCTAGCATGTTTGTCTTTGATCTCTTATATACTTACATTTGATCAAAAGAAAGAAAGAGCTCTCAGAATGTAACACTACCCATAAAATCAAGAAAGAGCTCTCAGAATACAAGTGGGGTCTTGGCCTAGCGGTTGAAGGGACTTGTTTCCTTCCTCTGCACCAGGGTTCAAGTCCCACCATGCACGCCTGTCACCCCCGCGGTGCCTTACATACTCACTGGGTTTGCAAGATGTTCAGTGAGTCCGAGGATTAGTTGTGGTGCACGTAAGCTGGCCTGGACACCTCGGTTATCAAAAAAAAAAAGAGCTCTCAGAATGCACCACCACCCATAGAATCAATGGGTCTCTCCTCCAATCACCGGCCTGTTGAGGCGCCCCCTCCCTGTGAAGGCCGTTGCTCGGCTCCCTTGTTCCTGTTCTCAGCCTGCTGTCCTTGTCCGTTTCTCGTCTTCCCTGTTCTCAGCCCTCCCCCCTAATTTTCTCTTTGTCTCTCTCTCTCTCTCTGTCCATGGCCAAACACAAAAATAAAAATAAAACCCACACCCCCTCCTCTCAATCCCTTCGTCAGCCTTCTCTAATGACAAGGTTGTGCTAGGGCTTTCCTCTCCTAGCAGCCGCCAGACCCCCCTACCCACTTCCCTCCACCTTTTGTCCATGATGTAACCCTAAAACTGCAACCCCCTGTCAAGACAAACCCATTCAAAATCAACAACTTGGGTAATGTTTCTTTAGCTCCTGATGGTGTTGGACATTCCAATCAACATCATAAGCATGCCCCCCCAGAAAATTTTTGGAGTGCAGAGGAAACGGAAGAGGAAGAGTCTTCATCGAGTGATTCTAACTCGTGTTCGAGTGAATCTTCAGACTTGGGTCAAGAGGACGTCTTCATCAGCCCCCCTCCTACAACCAATGATGTCTCTTCTCCTCCTTCTCCTCGGGTTCCAGTTGAGGACTCAGGTGCTTCTGTGCCCGCGTCAGCTCCCATAGGTCAGTGGAGGAATTTATTTGCTTCTAATCGCAACTCATCTAATTGTTCTAAACTCAAGCATTTCTCTGAAATTACTGCTGCTAGAACATGCAATTTAGTTGATGATGATCTTGATGTTGATGTTGCTTGTGATTTCTGGAAATATTGTCTCATTGGGTATGTTTCGGGTAAATTCCCTGGTTACAAAGCCTTGAGTAGCATTATTTTGAATTCTTGGCATTGTGAGGTTGCGTTGAATATTCATGAATCTAGATGGTTGGTATACAAATTTCAGAATGAAATTGATAAACTTGCAGTGTTAAGGGGGGGTCGTTACCTCATCTATGGTAGACCTTTAATATTAAGGGAAATGCCAGAGTATTTTGATTTCAATTCTGCTGAAATGTCTACTGTCTCGGTATGGATTAAGTTGTTGAATCTCCCTCTCAAATGCTGGTCCTCAAATTGTCTTTCTAAAATTGCTAGTGTTCTTGGAAAACCAATTCAATGTGATATGTTGACGTCCTCTATGACTCGCCTTTTCTATGCTAGAATTTTGGTTGAAGTTGATCTCTTTAAGGACCTCCCACGGTCCTTTAATGTTTGTCTGCCGAATGGAGTCTCTCTTGTTCAGTAGGTTGTATATGAGACTTTGCCTAAATTCTGCAAACATTGTAGGGTTCTTTGACACTTAGTTGAATCCTACTCTAAGGCTCCTACAGAAGGAGTTATGGATCAAGATGTGACTGAGCCTCTAGTCCTAGCTGCTGTGAAAAGAAATAAAAATAGCAAGAGGGACAGATCTATGGCACGGGAGGTGCCTGTTGCAGATACAGCTGCTAGGGCTGACAGTGCAGCTCTCAGTTCTGGCCTGCAGCCTCTAAGTGTTGTGGATGATAGTGTTTGCAGGGTTGACTTTGCTTCATTTTCCAGTGATCCTATGTACGCAAAAGTGGCAGCAGCTGCTGGAGAATGGGAAACTGTCAAGAAGAAACAATGTAATAGGCATGTGAAGCAGGCAACAACTTTGGGTGGTGGGTTTGATGTGGTTGGTTTGATTGCTCCTCATGATCCTGGGGTAGCTACAAGGCACAAATCTAGCACACTGGCTAGAAATAAGGGGCAGGATAGTGAGGGGTTCTCATATGGAGTCACCACAAGGAAGAGAGCTACACTTATTATAAATGGATCTAGCGACTATGGTACGATGTCTCCTACCAATCCTATTCTCCGATGATTATCCATTGCTGGAATGTAAGAGGACTTAATAGTCCTCTAAAGCAGCATGAGGTAGTTAACCTCATGAAAAAGAACAAAGTGGATATTTGTGGTTTGTTGGAAGCTAAAATGCTCTCTTTTAAGGTTGAGGCTATGTAGAGATTTCAGTTGAAGCATTGGAATTCTTGACGAATGTTGTTACGTCTTCCTCTACCAGAAATAACATCTTTTGGAACCTTGCTACGGTTAGGGTGGACCTTGTTGACTGCTCTTCTCAAGGTATTCAAGTTATTATTAACAGCCTTGTGAATCATTTTAGTTTTCATGTAATGTTTGTGTATGGTTTGCATACTATTGTTGCAAGGAGAGATTTATGAGATAGTTTGCGTATGTGGTGCCCCTCGGGTCCTTGGATGGTTTTGGGTGATTTTAACTCGATTTTGTCCCAAGATGATAAGCTGAATGGAAGTGTTGTTTCTACATATGAAATTGATGATTTTCATAAATGTTGTCTTGATTTGGGTTTGTGTGACCTTAATTATACTAGGTGTCACTTTACTTGGTCTAATGGTAAGATTTGGAGTAAGATTGATAGGGTTCTTGTTAATCCTAATTGGTCAGCTCTTCATAAATCTGCTCATGTTCACTTTGGTAATCAGGGTGCTTTCTCAGATCATTCTCTTGCTGTGGTTCGGTTTGATGAACAGAATAATGGTCATTATAGCTTTAAATTCTTTAATATATGGGTGTCTAATGCTGATTTTCTTCATACTGTCTCCGAGAGTTGGCTTCTAGAAGTTTTGGGGTCTCCTATGTTCTCTCTTTGCAGAAAGCTTAAGGTGCTGAAGAATCTTCTTAAAAAGCTTAGCCAGCTGCATTTTAGTCACATTTATGAAAGGGTGTCTATATCTGAATCGGACTTGGATATTTTGCAAACTGCTTTCCATGGGGATTCATCCAATTCTCAGCTGGTTTTGGAAGACAATAAGCTTCGGCTTCAACCTCATTAATCTTAAGCTTGATGAAAAAGATGTTTTTTGGGCAAAAGCTCAAATGTGCTTTCCTCAAGGATAGTATAAGGGTTCTCGTTTCTTCCATGTTATGATGAGTCAGAAGCATAGTAGAAACTATATTCCAGCTATTCAGAAAATTAATGGTCTTCTTACTGTCTCCGAGGATGAAGTTGGTGAAGAATTTGTGCACTTCTTCCAGAACCTGTATGGTTCCTCCAAGTCAGCCTTGCCTTTGGATAGCGCTATTGTCCATAGTGGGCCGTGTATTTCTTCTAATGCTTGTGAGCTCTTCTTAGCACCAGTTTCTAATGATGATATCAAGAAAGCCTTGTTTGGTATCGGTAATGAAAAAGCCCCGGGGCCTGATGGGTTCACCTCCTATTTCTTCAAATCTGCTTGGCCGGTTTTGGGAAATGACTTTTGCGTTGCGGTTCAGGATTTCTTCATTTCTAGGAAGTTGCTTAAGCATATTAATCACTCGGTTATCTATCTTATTCCCAAATTTGCTCATGTTGTCACTCCTAGTGACTTTCAGCCGATCTCCTGCTGTAATGTGATCTACAATGTTATCTCTAAAATCCTTATAGATTGTTTGACTATTGTCTTGGGGGACATCATTAATCCTATGCAAAATGCTTTTCTTGGTGGTAGAGCTATGGTGGATAATATTAATTTGGTTAAGGAGTTGCTTCGGTAATATGGTAAAAAGAGAACCTCTCCCAAATCTCTTATGAAGATTGACTTCAAAAAAGCTTTCAACTCGGTCCAATGGATTTTTCTTCATGACCTTTTGGGACTCCTCGGTTTCCCTAAGAAATCCACTCACTTGGTTATGCAATGTGTGGAATCAACCTCTTTCTCTGTTGCGATTGATGGGAATCTCTACAGCTTCTTCCCGGGGAAAAGTGGTATTAGGCAAGGGGACTCTCTCTCGCCGTATCTCTTTATTAATTGTATGAAGTACTTGTCTCGCATGCTTAAGGGAGCGTCTCGGCAGCATGGTTTTCGCTTTCATCCGCAGTGTAAGCCTCATGATATTTTCCATCTTGTGTTTGCTGATGGTGTCCTTTTGCTTTCAAGAGGAGACAAGCCATTTGTTCTTGCCCTTCTCCATCATTTGCAGATTTTTGGGCAGATTTCAAGTTTGGAGATTAATCCTTCCAAACCCTCCATCTATTTTGAAGGGGTTGGTGATAGTTTGAAGCAAGATATCCTGCAAGCTACGGAGTTCTCAGAAGGATCTTTTCCTTTCAAATATCTGGGTGTGCCTTCAAGCCCTCATCGGCTGCTGGCTAGTCAATTCTCTCCTCTCCTACACAAACTTAAGGTTGCAGTTCAGAGTTGGGTGGGCAAGCAGCTTTCCTACGCAGGAAGGCTTGAGTTACTGTGGTCTGTCCTTTATGGTATGGTTCAGTTCTGGATTAGCATCTTCCCTCTTCCGGATACAGTTGTCAGGAATATTACCTGCCTTTGCAGGAACTTCTTATGGACTGGTAATGTCATTAATTCTCACTCTGCCTGGTAGCTTGGAAAAATGTCTATTTGCCCAAGCAGGAAGGCGGGGTTGGTGATAGTTTGAAGCAAGATATCCTGCAAGCTACGGAGTTCTCGGAAGGATCTTTTCCTTTCAAATATATGGGTGTGCCTTCAAGCCCTCATCGGCTGCTGGCTAGTCAATTCTCTCCTCTCCTGCACAAACTTGAGGCTGCAGTTCAGAGTTAGGTAGGCAAGCAACTTTCCTACGCAGGAAGGCTTGAGTTACTGTGGTCTGTCCTTTATGGTATGGTTCAGTTCTGGATTAGCATCTTCCCTCTTCCGGATACAGTTGTCAGGAATATTACCCGCCTTTGCAGGAACTTCTTATGGACTGGTAATGTTATTAATTCTCATTCTGCCTTGGTAGCTTGGAAAAATGTCTATTTGCCCAAGCAGGAAGGCGGGGTTGGGCTTTTTGATACCAAAACCAGAAATAAAAGCTTTCTATTCAAGCACATTTGGAATATCTATCTAAAAGCTGATTCTCTCTGGATTTAAGTGGATACACCATTTCTTTCTTCCGAGTCACTCGATTTGGGATGCTCAAGTTGTCAAAGCTTTATCTCCGCTTTGGAAAACCTCAATTTCCATATAAAAAAATTAGCTTATTCAGGATTGTGGCAGTGGCTCATCTGTTATTGCTACCTTGAACGGCTGGAATGGAGGTGCTAGTTGTTTCTTGGCTAATGCTTATGAACACTTTCTAGTGAAGGGTTGCACGATACATTGGGATAACATGGTGTGAGAGCACTGATCTATGCCGAAATACTATTTTATATTGTGGCTTGCGGTTTTGGGTAAGCTTAAAACCAAGGATCGACTGCATTACATTTAAGCAGATACTAGATTTGTGCTTTGCAATCTGGATCAGGAATTGCATTGCCATATGTTCTTCAATTGTCCTTGGACTTCAAGTCTATGGGGGAAGATTGTCCTTTGGTTGCGTATCTACCATCGGATGAGCTCCCTTTCTAGCGCTCTTCGAGGTCTAAAATCCAAAAAAAATGTCATGGTTTCTAGAATGCGGAAAGCCTCCCTAGGCATTACTGTTTATCTGATTTGGGATTAGAGAAACAAAAGACTTTTTGATAATTCCTGCACCTCAGAAGAGAAGGTGTTCCGGAAGTTCCAAGTCATGTTCTACACAGTTTTCCACTTCCATGAAAAGGATCACTTCTCTCTTGATGTTGGCTGAGATGTTTGCTTGTCTTTGCGGGTTTGATTGCTTGTCTTCTCCTGTTTTGTTTGCAAGTTGATTTTGTCTGGCTTGAGTTGATTCTTCTACTCTGCTTTGTTGCGGCTAGCTTGTTTGGCTCTCCCTCGTTTTAGTCTGTTTTTTTGTTTGATTTTCTTGTTGTTTGTGTCCTAGCTTGTCGACTACTTAGTTGGGTTGTGAGCGTATATTGTCTTTCTTAGCCTTTTTTAGCTTGTTATAGCTCCTTTTAGCTTGTCCTGGCTTGGGAGCATGTTCCCTTGTGGCGCCTTTCTGTTATTTCTGTTTGTGCTTGTGCTGTCTCTCAGCTTGTTTTATTCTCTTATCTTTCAATATATACTTACATTTGATCCAAAAAAAAGAGCTCTTAGTGTGGGAGTGGCGCAACTTTGAGCTGGACCAAGGTCGTGTGGGATCGTTGGGCCATGCTAAAATGTAGTTTTATCTTCTAGCTAGCTATACTTGGTAAGCTCCGTACTCGAGATCACCTTCCCTTCCTCACGAATGATGCCTTTTGTGTTTTCTGCGAAACAATCGAAGAATCACATCACCACTTGTAGTTGGACTTCGGCTTTCTGGGCGAGCATAAAGTCTTGGTTGAGGATTAGACAGCCCATATCGTCCCTAAAAAGAGCTATTTTTGGTTTGTTGCCTAGAAGAAACAATATAGATGCAAAACTGCGAAGAGTTGGCTTGGGGCTTCTTGTCTATCTTATATGGAAAGAGCATAACAAGTCCATTTCTGATAGTAAGCGCACCCAAATGGATGCCATGATCAGAAGGTTCCAGGTGTTATTTTTCACCGTCTTCGACTTCTATGAGAAGGATCACCATGCTCTTAATGTTGGTTGACTGGTAGGCCTGTGTGTGTAGGCTGTGTTGTTCTTCTTTCATACTTTGTGCTCTCCCCTTGTGAGTTTTCTATCCAGATTTTGAGATCTTGCTCATGGTTTCTTACCATTGCCGAGGGCCTCTACCTTGTGGTCTCTCTCTCAGTTTGCTCCTCCTTTCATCCAGCGGATCCAGGATTGTGTGCTTGTGTCTTATGGCTTTCGCTCCTGATGTCCAGTTGTTGCATGTATTTCCTCTTTCAAGGTTGCTAGTTTCTGGTCCCAAGTGTCCTCTCAGGTTGCTGCAGCTTTTCAGCAAGGTTGTTGTCGGTTTGCTTGTATTTCCTATAATGTATTTTTAGAATCTTGATTAGTTTTTATTCTCCTGTTGTTCGCATCCTAGCTTGCCAACTATTTAGTTGGTTTGAGGGTGGATACTCGTTTTTCCCTTGGCCATATATTGGCTTGTAATGACTTTATCTTTAGCTTGGTTTTTGGACCTGGGAGCATGTTCCCTTGCTGTGCCAGCTGTTATTTATGTTCTCTGAGTCTGTTGATCCTCAGCTTGTATTATTTTTTGATCTATTTATAAAATTCTTACATTTGATTAAAAAAAGAAAGATCTCTCAGTCTGTCAATCCTTACTATGTCTGGACCTGGTAAGTTTCCCCGTGTTGAGTCAAATTAAGTCGCAGGCTCCAATCCTGGTGGTATCTTTCCGTCAATTCCTTTAAGTTTCAGCCTTGCGACCATACTCCCTCCAGAATCCAAAAACTTTGCTTTTAGGTTTCAACACGGGGAATTAATTTCAACATTTAATTAAAAATTAATCTTTATAAAAAAAATTAATGTGCTTTACATATAGTTATCATGATTTTATAATCCAAGTCATATATTTAATAAATTAACACAGGTTGATCTGATATATCGTTGACTATTTATTTAAAAAAAATATTATTCAATATGCTATGTTTTTTTAGCTTGTGGTTGATTTTATTTGGAAAACATGTTAATATATTTTTTAATCTTAAATTAGCGAAAAAAAGGTTTAAAAAAAACTAGCTCGAATCCAATTTTATTTTTAAATCTGATTTATTTTTTCAGGTAAATTAAATTAAAATTAAAATTAAAAAAAAAACACCTTAATAAACTCTTTTATGTTGAAATAAATCCATTGACATCAAAATCAATTTTTTCGATTGCTTATAGGCCAACTATTTTTTCTCTATTGACTTGTAATTTAATTACTTTCTCTCCGTTGTCTCTAATCTAACAACTTTCTCTCCCTTATCTAAACTCAAAAATTGGAATGTGATCAAAATGAAGTCTTGGATCAAAATGTAAACTTTTCAACTAAATGGACTAGAAATGATTCTGGTCAAAATACCTCTAGATAGACTCATTGTCAATTTTTAGAAAAACCTTGTGTTATTGCCTCATGGTCAAATTAGTCCCCAGATTCTTGTTACGAGCATTTAAATTATTTTTTATTATATAAAATTGAGCATCAATTGAATATCAAGATTTAATTTGGCAACGTAAAAACCCCATAAAAAAATCGAAACAAAACAAACTATTAAGTTTAATCTTAGTTGAACACAATTTGGAAGGACGGATTTGAAAAACAGTTAGTGACCAAACTAGAAAAATATTTAAGCTCACTGTTTAAATAACAACCACAAAAGAGAAATCTTGAATTCTATTATTTTGGCGAGATTGGTCCTTGAATTCTGTTATTTTCTTCAAGCGATAAAATGAATTTCTTCTACAAAATTAAGAGCTAACCTGACGTCATAATGTTTTATTTTACACTACAATAATATTATAAGAAACAAATAATAACAAATCATGAAACTAAATTTTAAGTAAATAAAAAAAACAAAGAAATAATAATAATAATAATAATAATTTAAAAAAAACCTTTAAACAACAGCAAAATAAGTTACGGCACAAAGACAAAACATAAAAAAGAAAACAGAAACTCTGCATATCACGAGGAGAAGCTTTTGTTCTTACATCATTTGATTTAGGTTTTTGAGAGAAACTGTAAAACCTTTCGATCTTGGTCTCCTTCATCGATTTCAATATCTACATTGTACGAATGAATTTCTTTCCTTTTTTTTAATTCAATTTCAAGATTCGTAACGCACACAATTTAGTTACCAACGAGCGGTATACCCGCGCGATGCGGCGGTTTTTTTTATCTATGTAGAAAATTTATTGTTTTTATATATATTATATTTTAATATTTTAATATTTTAATATTTAGTTAGTATAATTATAATTGGTAAAATCTATGTAATCAAAATGGAAAGTGACCTGTTTATTTTTTAATTGCAGATAACCTAAGTAAATTTGAATTTTTTTTTTAGTTTAATTTTTTCCCCGGTAATATTATATTTAAAATATTAAAAATGAAAATATTGTAAATTTGTTTTTAAGAAATAAACTTAAGCAAAAGAGTACCAAATTTAAATATGAAATTTAAAATTATATTAATGTTTTTTTATTTAAAAAATCCTAGGTCATGTTTTTTTCTCCATATATATATTCCTATGAGATAATATCCAATAAATATTAGAACATATAATTAATGAAAGACTAAAAATATCCTAGAAACTTTAACAGAATAAAAAAAAATATCATTGTCATCATTGTCAAAACAAAAAAAATTACTAAATTATATGGAGCAAAAGAAACTTTAACAAAAGAGTAAGCAAGAAAAACAATTAAATTATTATTATTATTATTATAATTATTATTATTGTGTTAAGCACAAAATTGAAATTCGAAGATAATTTTTTTTATGTTATCCGATTTATTCATTATAAGATTATAGTAAATGTATTTAAGAATACTGATATTAATTTTTTTTATTCAAAAAATCCTAGGTCATGTTTTCTTCTCCATATATATATATTCCTATGAGATAATATCCAATAAATATTAGAACATATAATTAATGAGAGACTAAAAATATCCTAGAAACTTTAGAAAAATAAAAAAAACATAAATATCATTGACACAATTGTCCAAACAATAAAAATTATTAAATTATATGGAGAAAAAAAATATTAACAAAAGAGTAAGCAAGGAAAACAATTAAATTATTATTATTATTATTATTATTATTGTTATTATTATTATTATTATTATTATTATTATTATTATTATTATTATTATTATTAAAATTTGAAGGCAAATTTTTTTTATGTTATCCGATTTATTCATTATATGATTATATTAAATGTATTTCAGAATACTGAAATTAATTTTTTTTATTCAAAAAATCCTATGTCATGTTTTCTTTTCCTTATATATATTCCTATGAGATAATAGTCAATAAATATTAGAACATATAAAAATATGTTTTTACATGTATTGTGTTTTGTTATTTTAATATTTAATTAGTAAAATTATATTTGATAAAATCTGTATAATCGAAATGGAAAGTGGTTTGTATATTTTGTAATTGTAGATAACCTAGGTAATATTTTTTCCTTGGCAAAAAGGAACAGTGTAATCGAAACGGGAAGCGACTTGTATATTTTTTAATTGCAGATAACGTAAGTAAATGTGCAATTTTTTTTTTATTTATTTTTCTCCGGTAATATTAGATTTAAAATATGAAAAATTAAAATATTGTAAAATTGTTTTTAAGAAACAAACCTAAACAAAAGAGTATTAAATTTAAATTCGAAGGCAAATTTTTTTTGTAAGATTTATTAATCATATTATTATATTAAATGTATTTAAGAATATTGATATTATTTTATTTTAAGAAAAAAACAGGAAGCGACTTGTATATTTTTTAATTGCAGATAACGTAAGTAAATGTGCAATAATTTTTTTTTGAAAACTTTGATACCAAACAAATTCCGAATTCCAGGCCAATCAACTGAATTAAAAGAATGAGGACCGAATTGGAACTCCAATATATAATCAATTTCAATTGAGGGACAAAATTGAAAGAAATAAAAACCTATATAATAGCATTAAGGGCAATAATAACAAATAAAAACGTTCAGGGACTGAAATGAATTTTGACAAAAAAAGCTTAGCTGACGTCAGCTGCCGTAAGCAGGAGAGAGAAAGTGGGGGTGAAAATTTAAAGGACCATTGACACGTATCCGGACATAATCTTGACACACGCGCCGACCCATGTGGAAGAGAGCATGCCTGGAAATCATTTTAGACACCGGTTGGGCATTTTCGGACGCCTAATGAAGCCGCATGCACCGTCCGAAAAACGCGTGAGCGTTGGAACGGACGGCGCGTCATGCGACGCGCCAACAGTCTTCAGCGGAAAAAAAAATAAAAAATTGGCTAATTACCGTAACGCCCCTCACCCCCAGGCCTGTTTTTTGTCGTTTTCGGGGGGCGAAATCATCGTTGCACTGTTCAATCTAATATTTAGAAAAAAAGAAGACCGGTCGGCGGAGCCGGACCGGACCGGACTGGTCAATGACCGTCCAGCCCCTAAAAAAGACGGCGTTTTTTGTCTTTTTCGGGGGCTAATTTCGTGCATACACTGTTCCTTTTTTTTTAAAAAAAAAAGAGGATGTACACCCGCGAAGCAGCGGGCGAAATTGCAAATGAACAGTGCAAATGGGTGTTAAGGTACAGGAATGAGCAGTGAACGCTCGATCCCATTTAGTTTCTTTAGTAATTAATTTTTTTTAACAAAAAAACATATATTTTTTTTGTTAAAAAATAAAAACAACAACCAGGAAAAAACATTTAAAAAAAAAACAGTTCTTAAAAAAAAAACAAATAAGATCTGTAATAAAAAAACAACAACAACCAGTTATTAAAAAAAAAAACATTTTTTTTTTAAAAGAAACCATTTAACAAAAAAAAAATATTAAAAAAAAACATTTTTCTTTTTCAGAAAAACTTTTTTATTTTCTAATACTAATATGTTGTATTTAAACGAAGAGACTTTGCTAGCTTTCATTCTCAGAATATTGTGTCGTGAAACAATGTCCACTTAACTAAAATATTAGCACAGTACATGAAATGATTTTAAAAAAAATAATTTCAACTGTATTTTGAAAAAAAAAAACCCATCAATTTATTGCACAGATGCCTGCCCACGATCTGTGGCTGAAATTTCTTTCAATATTCCTTCGCTAGTGCAACAGTTATTTAAAAAAAAAAAAACCCATCAATTTATTGCACAGATGCCTGCCCACGATCTGTGGCTGAAATTTCTGAAATTTCTTTCAATATTCCTTCGCTAGTGCAACAGTAATTTAAAAAAAAAAAAAAAAAAAAAACGAAATCACAATGTGATTTGGTGGCCGAGCGTCTCGAACTCGCGCGCGCCTGTGCTGGCAGCGCGCGAGACAGCCGCTCGGCCAAAGCCTCTCATCTGTCTATTTGTGCCATAAATAATACAAAAACATTCCCGTGTTAAAAAAAAAAAAAAGAAGAAGATGTACACCCGCGAAGCAGCGGGCGAAATTGCAAATGAACAGTGCAAATGGGTGTTAATGTACAGGAATGAGCAGTGAACGCCGGATCCCTTTTAGTTTCTTTAGTAACTAGTTAATGGTCTGCACTATGTTGTGGGCGGAGCAAATATTTTTTATAATTATTGGGATCGAAACAATTAATAAATTTTGCTAGTTCAAAAATAAAATATAACATCTATACATACAAGATTTTATTATTATTATTATTATTATTATTATTATTATTATTATTACTACGTGAATAATGGGAAAATAAATTCAATAAAAAAATAAAAAAGCCCCAAAAACTTTAATAAAATAGCAAACAAAATAAAAATGAATAAAAATAAAAATTATTAGCTAAAAAAATCATTTGACATTAAAATAAAATAAAAAAACTAATAAAAAAACCAAAAGAAAAAACAAAGGAAAACAAATAAGAAATATCAATTTTCAAATAATCATAAACACAAACTAAAATTTAAGAACAAATTTTTTGGAAAAAATGTTATCTCAACAAAAGAGAAAATAATAAAAATTAAAAACCAAAACTAAAGGCACATATATATAAACATAGATAAAAATAGAAACTATTTAAGAACTATAAAAAATTAAAGGAATAAAAATCAAAATCAAAAGTATAAGGACCGAAAACAAAACCAAATATATTATCAATTTCAATCAAATGAAAAAATTAAAAAAATCAAATAAAGTATAACATTTATACATGCAAGGTTTTGATATAATGAAACACATCAACACACCTTATTATAACAACATGAACATAGAAACCTTAACATCTAAAAATATAATTACTATTACTACTAAAACAATAAAAATTATTAAATTACCCCGACAAAAAAAAATCAAAAACATTAAAAAAAAAGAGGAAGCAAGAAAAAAAAAACTAAAATTATTATTCTTATTGCGTTAATAAGGGGGGGGGGGGGGGGGGAGTTCAATTAAAGAAAAAAAAATCAATAACTTTAACAAAACAAAAAACAAAAAAAATTATAAGCAAAAAAAATAATTTGACGTCAAAATAAATAAATAAAAATAATAAAAAACAATCAAATGAAAAAAAAAATCATAAGTGAAAAACAAGAAGCAAAAAAGCAAACAAAAAATGAAAAAAAAAATTATAAGCAAAACATTTAATGCTTAATCCGCGCTAGGTAGGGGTTGAACCCTTGCCCTCCTTAGCATCAGGTGCGCCTGTTTTCCACTGCCTACAGCCAATTTGTTGTATCTTTCTGTGCACAAATATATAACTATCAGAATAACAGCGAACCGAACGACCCGACCCGAACCGAAAACTGAGCAACACTATTGTAATCCACAGTGATTTGTTTCACATGCTACAGTAACTGAACTCTGACCTCTTTTAGTATATTGTACTAGTTAATTGCCCGCACTACGTTGGGGGTCGAGCAAATAATTTTTATAACTGTTGAAATTCAAATATAATATTTATACATGTAAAGTTTGATATAATGAAACATATCACCATATCTTATTATAACAACAGTAACATCAAAATCTTAACATCTAAAATTATAACCACTATTACTGTCAAAACAATAAAAATTATTAAATTATCCCGAGAAAAAACCTCAAAAACATTAACAAAAAAAAACAAGGAAAAAAACTAAAATTATTATTATTATTATGTTAATAATGGAAAAAAAATATATATAAATGACATGCAACAACATTGAAGTCTTAACATCTAAAATTATAATTACTATTACTATCAAAACAATAAAAAATATTAAATTATCCCAAGAGAAAAAAACTCAAAAACATTGACAAAAAAAGTAAGTAAGAAAAAAAAACTAAAATCATTATTGTTGTTGTTGTTTTTATTGTGTTAATAATGAAAAAAAAACAAAAATAAATGAAAGACGGCAACATCGAAGTCTTAACATCCAAAATTATAATTATTATTACTGTAAAAACAATAAAAATTATCAAATTATCCCAAGAGAAAAAAATAAAAAACATTTACAAAAGAGTAAGCAAGAAAAAAAACTAAAATTATTATTATTATTATTATTATTATTATTATTATTATTATTATTATTATTATTATTATTATTGTGTTAATAATAAAAAAAATAAAAGACTAAAAAAATCCTAAATTTTTTAACAAAAGATCAAACAAAAAGTAAATAAATGATAAAATAAAAATAAAAATTATCAGGTGAAAAAAATTCAAAAAACTAAAAGAAAGAATGAAGAGAGAAAAAAAACATAAATATCAATTTTCAAATGACCATAGACATAAAATAAAATTTAAGAGCAATTTTTTTTTTACATACCACCTCAATAAATAAGAAAATAATAAAAATTAAAAATCAAAGCTAAGAGCACTCTTTTATATTACATGGACAAAAATAGGGATTATCCCAGAAATATAAAAAGAATGAAGGGATTAAAATCAACAATTAAAAGTATAAGGGCCGAAATGAAAATCAAATATATTATCAATTTCAATCAAAGGACAAAATTGAAAAAATAAAAAATTGTGTACCGAATAAATTAATGTATTTAAACCCAATCCGGAAATTAAAAGAAGGAGGACCGAAGTGAAACCTAAATATATAATTAATTTCAATCGAAGGACCCAATTGAAATAAATCAAAACTTATATAACAGAAATCAGGACCTTAGGAAAAATTCAAAGAACAGGGACTAAAGTGAATAAAGCAAAAACCTGGGGGCCTCTCCTGTACTTTTAGCGTGCAGGAGAGAGAAAATAGGAAAATAATGTTTAACCGACCACTGTCACGACGTCAACCACCATTACCCTACACGCACCACCCCAAGTGGAAGACCAAACGGCGTCGCATCTTCTGAGACCCTGAAAGCTCATTTTCACCTGCCGGAGGGAGCCGCATGCGCCACTCGAAGCGGGCGTGAGGCTGAGCACCGTCTGGAGCGTGCCAAACATGCGCACCAAATTTTTGGCAGATATTAATAAATTAATGTGGTCAATTACCGGAATACCCCTACATCCAATTCTTCAATTTTGTCTTATTGGGGGGCACTTTAGTATTTAGTCATTTTCAAAAAATGAGAAATACCTGTGATAACCGTCCCGACCAGATGCGTTTTTTTATCTTATTTGGGGGCATATTAGTATTTAGCTATTTTCAAAAAGTGTGTAATTCCCGTGAAGCCCCTCAGTGTTAAACCTGTTTTTTGTCTTTTTTGAGGGCTAAAAACATTAATTTATTGTGCAAATAATGATAAAAAAGTAATGAACCAGTAAATCAACCGAATCAACCAAACTGAAAACCAAATCGACCTAAAAATACACTATTATAATCCACTGTATTTTCAGTAACAAGCTACAGTGAAACACTGAGCTCTGTTAGTATATTTTATAATAATAATTGCAATCGTAGGCATTTCTGTAAATAGATTAGAGATTCAATTGATTTTTTCGCACGGCATTGTATTGTTTAAGAGAGATTATTCTGCATTTGTATACACTATTCGGATTTGATTAGATTTCGAGCTCGTTTTTCGTCATTCGAGCTTGATTCTTGGATCATTTTTTTCCATGTCTATTGGGAATTATTGAAATATTGGAAGAGATGGATCCTTTATCGTCCATCAGTGAAGAGATAGTACAGATCAATGGGCAGGTCGCCGATATTTTTCGAGCTTTATCGTAAGATTTTATCTTAACTTCTTTCTTTGTTTTGTTACAGTATCATCCATTTTAATGTAATTGGATTTGTGGAAGATTGTTTATTTGATTGAAGCTATAGGTTATGTATACATTGCCACTTTTTTATCATCTTGCTTTTAGTTTTTGAAATCATCAAGTTAAAGAATGCCGAAATATAGTATTTGCATGTTCGTTAATGAATTATTTGGCGTTCGAAGCTGGAGATTTATTGGATTTGCTTATGAGTTAATTTTGGTGGTTTATTGATGTTGATTGGATAGAAAATTGGCAAGCCATGGGCCGTTATTGGTGGGCTAGCATGATTTGGATAGTGAAATGCAATGTGTGTTTGTGTTATTGTTGCAGAAAGGGATTCCAGAATTTGGAGAGGATTAAGGATGTCAATAGACAGAGTAGGCAGTTGGAAGAACTTACAGGGAAGATGCGGGAGTGTAGGAGGTATCCAGAAATTGAACCTTCTCTCTCTTTTCACATGCATGTTATTAGTGAGTATTTAACAGTTCAGCATTGGCTGTATACACTTTCAAAAATACACACTTCAGCATTGGCTGAATACACTTTCAAATTCAATAGTGAATGAATACAGTGTGTGGTTGGGGGAAAAACACTAACCTTAGTGCAAAACTTAATTTATGGATGACCGATCATGAAAAGTATATTTATTTTCTTTGTTTATCACGTAACAAAGCTTACCTTAGCAGGAAACATTCATGCTCTATTTCTTGGAAAAAGGAAATAATGTTTTACACAGGCCTGTTAGTACACCAGTTGTACTATGCTTTCCTGAATTCTGTGAGAAATAGATGGTAAATTTAAGGGGTCTGGGAGCCTCTGACTATAGAATTTTATTTACTGGTATTCCTTTTCTCAGGGTTCCTATCCATATATCTTCAATCTATTTCTAAGCTGGAACTCAAATTCTTTTGTAGTGAACTCCATTTCTGTTATCATAGTTTCACATTATAGGGTGAATATTAAGCTCACAGATAAAGCAATGATTGTAAACCCTACGGACTGAGTTTCTAAGATTTTGATATGTTTGAGAATCTTAAAGTCTATAGAGCAAGTATCTGCAAGCTGGACATTTTTTTTATCTGTTCTCTTTCATTCATATTCAATTAGAATTAGAATCAGAATAATGTCCTGTTTTCCAGGCTTATCAAAGAGTTTGACAGAGAAGTGAAGGATATGGAGAGTAGAAATGATCCAGACACCAACAAAATGTTGAATGAGAAAAAGCAATCAATGGCGGGCTTTGATTTATCAAGAGTTTGATGCTTTATGCTATTGCTTATTATTTTTTTTTTGTCCCTTTGCATGTTTAATGTTTTCTGAGTTTCGTTGTCATTACAATGCAGACCAAAGAGTTGAATTCATATGTTGCTCTTAAAAAGCAGTAAGTTGATTATCTGTTTATAAGTTTCCATCTATGTTTGTGGCACCAACAGGTAGCGCCATGAACAAAAAATGAACTTTTGCTCTTACTGTTAAAAGGATGTAATTGGATGAACTGATGTCTTCTTTTCGCCTCGAGGTGAAGTAGGCAATGACACATCATTTCTTCAGTTATAGGATTATGATTTTTTTCCATGCCTTCATGACTAGCTCAATTTCACTTTCTTTAGTTCATATTTTCATCTTCAGTCATCAGAGCTTTGTAATTTGTTTTTAAAAAAAAATCTTTACAAGGAATTTATCTGTTTGGTTAACATTTCTATCGTACTTGACACCCCCTTCATCCCGAAAAGAAAAATGAAAAAGTTGAAACATGTTGATGCTTGTCATAATTTGGCATCATCATTTGCTGTAATAAATAATTTCTTCTCTTTCTTGGTGTGAGTGTGTATTTGTGTTTTTTCCTTGCACATTTCTTTTACAATCTTCAAATCTGATTGTTAGTTGATTTCAACAAGTTGAGTTTTGGTCCACAAGTCTTCTCCATTGTATGTTGATGGCTTGTTTTTCTGGTAGCTTCACATTCTTGGTGAATTCACTTATCTATCCACAAAATGGAAAATCATGGGATTTTGTATCAGAATGTTGAAGGGTTCTTTGAAGGATAGAACCCATACATAATGCTTTGCATTTTTCTGAATAAAATATGTTGTAATTTGTCCTGTTAATGATTTTGTTATCTATGCAAGGATACTTCTGTTTCCATAACATATCATATTTCTTTTATCACATGTAGTTAGTTATCTACTTGTTGCCTATAATAATTTATTACTGTCTAATAATCTGTTGCCATGCTTCTTATCCTTTGTGTTCTCTGTTTCAACATTGTTGTGTGGTGATACAGATACGCTACAAATCTTGAAAACAACAAGAGAGTTGATCTCTTTGACGGGCCTAATGAAGAGTTACATGACAACAACATGCTGCTAGCTTCGTGTGAGTTTTGACCTTATCTGTTTTATATGAATCTGTTCATCAATGTACAGAGATTTTAAATGCTACAAATCTAAGTTTTGAACTTAGTTTTAGAAATTGTGTGATTAGCATAAATATTTATGCCAATATTATAGTGAAGCTCTGGCAATAAATATGCAAGCATGCACAAACACATGCTCACTCACCTATTCACTCGAAACAATCTTAAGTAAAGAAACACCCCCACTTGTTTTCGGTCAACTTGTTCCTTGGAAGCAAGTCAAAACGTACAGGTGCTCTTGATCCATCACTATAACTGCTTATATAAGCCTCTTTCGATGAGGGGTGTGAGTTCTTTGTATGGAGAGAGAGAGAGACAGTGTCGCATACAAGTTACCAAGTAATGGGGTAGAGATAGAGAGAATGGAGGGAGGAGGAGACCCCCTCAATACTCGACGAACCCAAATTTGTGGTTAGTGAGGAATTTGGAGGTGTTTTAAAGTGTGGAAGGTTTGGAAGATGGAATTTGGAGAGTGAATAAGTGCGACGCTATGTATAAGCTTCCTCTAATCATGAAAATAAGCTCCTATTTATATCAGAAACTGGTAGATCGTTGATAATGAAAGGTGAATTAATGATAAGATGACAATCGCCTTGGTTTTTAATAAGGGGTTTGCAAAGATCATATGTCATGGATGACATATGGTTGAGTTTTGGGCTTCCTTAAGCAAGATCAGCAGTGGGCTAATGAGCCCTGGTCCTAGCCCACCAATGGCACAATCCAGTACTCCCTAAAACATCCAAAATCCTAGGCCCAATTAAAGATGCTGCCACAAATCCATTAATTGGGCCTATTATTAGCCTGTAATGGATCTGGGTTAGATGTCCAATATTTAAAAATATTCATATATCTGCAGCCTCAAATTGTGACCACGTCATCTAGCAATCCTGAGTACTTTTAATTTGAGTTAGATGTTGTAGTGTTAATGCCAAGGTTGTCAATACCGTTCCGGTTATCATTTTGGTTTTTCTATTGGTACGGAGCGTTTCGGTTTCGGAGCGTTTCGGGGTTGTACTGTTCATATATAATTTGATATATATATATATATATATGAAAAAAAATTAAAATATTAATTTAACAAGCATAATTAAAATTCAAGATAAATTAACTTTAAATTATACAATACAAACACAAAGTCAAACAAACATAATCTCAAAATTAGAAACATCTCTAAAATTCCAAAATATAATGAAAGTAAAATGTTTTGAAGCCGAAGCAGCACACCCGGAATGATACCGAGGCGTTCCGGCCGGTATTTCCAGAACGGGACGGAATTAAAACCGAGATGAAAACGACACCGTTTTGTCTCGGTTTCTGTAACACACGGAACGTTCCAGCCGTTTCGGCCTGAACGGAACGGTATTAACAACTCTGGTTAATGCCTTGTTATTTACATGGGTAGAGTTGCTTGGAGAGTGTGAAGGCATAGGTGAGCTAAGAAAGCGGAAATGGACCTCTGAGAGGATCCATGGAAGGATAAGTGTCCGGTGCACTCTTTCCCCACTCTTTTTGTTTCTTCTCTTTCTAAGAGATGCCATATGTCAATTCCTTCTGCTTTTGATATTGTCTTGCATTTGATACAGTTAACTATTGGCGTGTTTAAATGAATGGGATAACAGACAGTATCATTTGATCTTTGTTGAACTGTCTGTAAGATAAAATCTATACTATATTCACAGCTATGACAAACCAACAAATAATGGATCATGGAAATCAGATGATGGATGAGACTGATCAGGCAATTGAGAGGGGAAAAAAGGTTGCTTTGTATCCATTTTCTGTGACATGCTATTTTCTTTCCTTTTGCAATCACTCTTCAATTCTAGCCTCTTTTGGTGAAGCTCACTTGCCAGTTTAGATGCTACAATTTCAAAATCACTCCAAGATACCTCTCCACTTTACATTTCCTGTTTTCCATAGTTATATTGCTCACGAGAGATTTTAATGGCTTGCCATATAATTTTTCTTGACTGGAAAGTGATAACCAATTTTCTGAGAGTACTGTGTTACTTTAATTTTACTTTCAAGGTTTACTAAATAATCAGCATCCGGCCTCAATGCTTGGATGACAGTCTTACCTTTTAATGATGATTGAAAGAAAATTGAAAAAGCCTCGAACTCAAAGAGAGATTTGTTCTCTCTTCTTCTTCTTCCAATATTAATAGGGGAATGTATAGAAGAGAAAATCCAGGGAGAACTGATTGATGAACACGTAGGAGTTCCCTTCTATTATCAATATGATTAACACACAAGTGTTCAGTTACAGATTCCCGTAAAGTCATAAACTGGTAGTCATCCAAGGCAGTGCAGAGTTGCTGCATCACATTCGGGTCATGTATCCTTTGGTGTAGACTTCAAAATGAGAATGGTTAAGGAGTAGCCCTGGAAGAAAAAAAGGGCTAACTTAGAATCAGTAACTTGGTGGTAAAAATATAGGTCTTCTACATATGGAGAGTCAAGATAATGGGATCCCATTACTGAAATAAAAGGGAAAAGAACAAGAAGCTTTGTTGCTTAAATCCTCAAATTTGATTTGGAATAGCTGGTGAAAGTGACTTAATCGATCAAGGATAGTATGTCATATAGGTCTTATACATATGGATGATCTGAAAGGGAGCCAAGTGATTCAGTTACTGAAATCTGAAGGAGAAAAAAGAAAGAAAGAAAAAGCTTAGTTGCTTAGAAGCTCAAATTTGATTCAGAAGTGCATGCTGTCCTGAAACTTGTTGAATTCTTTAAACTCAAAACTCTTTGTTTGTACCATTGCATAGAAGAAATGCTACTGAATTTGCTTGCAAATCATATACCCAGTCAGTGTTTCCTACTTGGAGAAATATTTATAAGATTAGAGTGGCATGCACCATTTAATAGATATTCTGAACTACTTCAACACCTAACTCCTTGCCCACCTCTCAGAATCTAAAGTTTTTCCAATGCACCTCTGAGGCTCTACCTAGACTTCTTTTAGCTTAGAAGCTCCAAACTTACTATTGCTCTTGAATAAGGTATATTCTGGGTATCCACCTCTCGGGATCTGTGATGGATTGCTTCCCTTATGATGAAGTTGGCTAAAGATTTTTTGCGGTGTTTATGCTTCACCTACTACGAGCACCACCATTTATAGAGACATGAGAAGCCAGTCAGAATTTGATAGTTTTGCTGAATAATACTCGGACATTCATAAGCTTTCCTCTTAACTTCTTAGTAAAATGAAAGGTCAATACCTAAACGCACCCCAATCCCCCCCCCCCCCCCAACCCTGGAAAAATAAGTATCTCATGTTTCAGTCTGACATCTGACCTTTATATTTCTTTTCTATTTTATGCTAGGTTGTTCAAGACACCGTCAATGTTGGAAGAGAAACTGCAGTGGCTCTTAAGGCTCAGGTACATACTTTGACAGCATTGAAAAAATTAACATAATTTCAGTTTGTAATATCCTTGAATTGATAGTTGCTTTTTTCCTTTCAAAAGAAAAGGAACAAGTAAAATCTTTTATCTTTCAATGGCTTGTAAACTAAGACCATTTCTCTGTCCAGACTGAACAAATGAGTAGGATTGTTAATGAGCTCGACTCTATCCATTTCTCGATCAAGAAAGCTTCTAAAATGGTGAAGGAAATTGGTAGGCAGGTCATTTTCCAAAATATCCACTTTGTTTTCTTTCATATACCAGGCCTGATTGTAATTGGGTTTGCTAACTTGAAAGTTTTTCCACCAGGTTGCAACTGACAAGTGCATTATGGGATTGCTCTTCCTTATTGTTATTGGAGTCATAGCAATCATTATAGTGAAGGTATGTCATACACTTGTTTCTTTTAATTGAATCGTATTTCCTAATCAATGAAATTTTACTTTTGTTGCCTGTTTGTAAACTATGTTAAATCTCTGATTTCCTTTTCTAATTCAGACAATATTATTTGGTGTGGGGAGGTATCTTTCCCGCATGACATCTTTTGAAATTGAGCCTCCTACTAATAAATTAAGCTTCGGTTGGCCTTCTCATATTCTCAGATCTGTAAGTGCTGAAAGAATTCAGTCTTATTGCTGAAATCCCCCATGTATACTAGCTCAGCCCTGTGGACCCCAAAATGTTGGGATCTTTACTGGGTAATGGCCCTTATAAGCTAGGTAGCACTTTGAGATTGCTGACAATATCATATCGGCAATTAATGATGGAATTTGCATTTTCTATTCAGGTCTGAAACATGTTCATGAGCAGTTGAGGTTTGCTTGAACAAGACAAATCTAACCCTTAACCTTAGTCCAGCGCTTCAGCTAGAGGTTACATAAATTGCATTTAAGGAGTTCATTTGGATGCTGTAGAATTGCGTATGTCGATGTTGGCAGCAGCCAGGACTACAGAATTCATCTAGTGGAGCGTACCCAGTGTGTTTTCCAGAGGAGTTCACGTCCTTCAATAGCAAAATCTCCAGAGAGCAATCCATTGAATAGCTTCATTCGGAGATGCCTGCACCAATATCTTTGGTCACTGAGTGAAGGAAAAATTATCTTTACGCGAGAGAGGAACCTATTTATATTTTAGATTGTAATGGTTAACAGATCACCCTTGTGTGATTGTAGTTTCATAATTTTTTCAATATATATATATATTAATAGCTTGAACTATTAAATCAAAATTAGGAAAGGTTTGACAGATCACCCTTGGTTAATAGTTTAAAATACATTTTCTTAGCTCAAGTCGGGTCTTGAAAATTTTTAATTGGGATTTAATTTTAAAAAATTCATTAAAAATGTAATATTATATAATTTTAAAAAGTTTAATATATTTTAATAAGTGTTTTTTTATACAACCTTCATGTTCTTTTATTAAAAAATAAGTTAAAACTCAAACAAGTCATATCAAATTAACTTCAACATAATTTAATATATATATATATATAATTATTTATTAGTTTTATTAAAAATGTGCTTCATATTTAAACTCACAGTCGAAAAATCTCTTAGTTAATTTTTTTTAATATATTTTCAATCCAGCGCATAGCAAGCCGCAGGCACTGGTTGTATTCTAAACTTGATGTCACGTGTGGATAAACCATAAACCACAATGTTAATCAAGCCACGGTAACGGTTTTAGAGTTAAGCTCATTTAGTCTTTCTATATTATTTTTTTGAATAATCAAACAATTATATTAAATATACATTAAATTGGAATATTATCATATGGTAAATTGATTTAAATTTTATTTTATTGCAGAGGATATTACCATATAATTTAATAATACAAGTTATTTCCTTGATAAATTTAATAATTTAAACATTTATGAATGGAATTGCGGTGCAAGTATGAGAAAACGGCCAAGAACAGTAGAGAAGATCAAGGAGAAATTTGCGTGCTTCCCCTTTTCTGAGAGTTTGATCAGAACTTTCCTGCTTGCGTGTTGTTGGGGCGGCGATGCAAGGCAAACAAGGGAATTACCCGACACTCGAATTAAATAAAACGTCAAAGTCTTGACTCTTTTTCTTCCTCTACAAGTCTTGCGCCCTGAAATTCATACTTATCTTTCTTAGAGCATCTATCAGAAAAAAGTTATTTAGATAAGCTAAATCAATAATATAATTTTTTAAATAGTTTTTATATAATATTTTTTATATTTGCACTCCAATAGAAGGAAAAAAAAAGCCATTTAGAGTAGTTAATTCTATTTTAATATATATAATATTGATATAACTTTTTATTAATAATAAACAACTAATACAAATACAGTCAAAACCAATTTTTTTACATAAAAATATATTAAATAATTTTTGACTCTTTTGATCAAACATGTAGGAATAGCCCTTCAACTTAAAAATATTATTTTATCTCTTCAATATAGCTCTTCTTTTGGAGTTATGAAAATGAAGAATAAAAGCTATATTTTTTTGTATTTTTCTTTGGGTTTTTTTAGCCCTCCCATTAGAGTTGCTCTCATGCTCTATTATTATATTCACTTAAATAATAATAGAAACAAATATACACATAAAAAATTTAAATGAAATGAAATTAAAGAAAATATTTTGCAAGATTGGATATATTAATAATAAAAATAAAAAAATTTATTTTAAAAAAATCATCTATATAAAAAAATTAAAATAAAATTATAGATGAGTTAAAATTGCTTAAAAACTAAACACATGAGAATGTTTTAATCTCTATCTAAAAAAGTTAAATATAAAAAAAACCACATATGAGTGGTATTGATTAAAAAAAAAAAAAGCAAAAAATTAAAAAATAACAACATGGTTAACATGGTTTTACTTGTTAAACTTGTAATCTAGATTATGAATTCAAACAATTCAACTAATTTTCTTCTCTTTATACGTGTGTGTGTGTGAGTGAGAGAGAGAGAGAGAGATTACTTAAAAATAACCTTTAAATCAACAAGATAAAAACCTTTGATCAAGAGGTATTTATGTCCTTTCAATTTATTTATTTTTTCAAGGAAATTATTTTATTTTAATCAAAATTAAATAATAAAAAGCTTCAAAAAATAGTTGACACGTGTGTTGTCTACATCACCGCTTGGAAGATGCTCATGCACTCCAGGCAATCCATGTGTTGCCTCTTGTTGGTAGAACATGCCTTTCCACCATGTCATTAGATGCGTCGCCATTTTTTTTTTCTATCAAAACAACAGTGTTATTGATGGTTGGTTGATTTAGAGGGTGTTTGGGAACGCGATCCCACCGGCGTTTCGAACAATAAACTGATTTGTAGTGTTTGGTAATGTACAAAACACAGATTTATTGACATGGGACCCACCAAAAAAACGATGCAAACCACGATCCACGAGAAGCAGAAAATTCATGTTTTTTCCTGCGATTGCTTCCCATTTTTTTTGCATGCTTTTCTTGTGATTGATTGCTTTTTTTTGCCAACATGAGAAACCCGTTGGGTGTGTTGATCATGCATGCAGCTTCTAGAGAGAGGAGGGGCAGATGGGTTTCGGGGTGTTAGAAGCAGAGGTGGGTGAGGGAGATGGAGAGCTTCCATGGGAGGCGAAGCAGATGGGTAGAAGTTGAGAGGGGGACGAAGCAGATGGGGGTGGGTGGGTGAGGGAGATGGAGAGCTTCCATAGGAGGATAAGTAGATGAGAAAGCTTCCATGGGGGGACAAAGCAAATGCAAATGGGTTTTTTTGAGAGGGGGACGAAGCAAATGGGGGAGCAAATGGGTTATAATTAAAATAATAATTTTATATTATTAATATTAAAATAATAATATAAAAATCTAAAAACTTAATTAAAATATAAATAAATATGTTAAAGACATCAAAATATAATTTTGTCTCGCAATCTTAATTTTATTTCAGATTATATTTTATCAGATGTTGATCCTCGATCAAATAATTAGGGATCGCATAGGCCTTCACGTATGAATTTAGTTTGTGATGGAATTACAAATAATTTGATGGGAGAATAAAAAGAAGTATCCATTTTACTTGAATTATTCCTTACATTATAAAATTATGATTATTAATATAATATAATATATAAAAATAAATGTGTGTGTATATGTCTATGCCCTTTAAAGTAATTTCACAAGTTAAAAGCAATATGAAAAGTTTGGTAACCAAACACTTAAAACTGCTTTTTTTCAACCTCCAACTCAACCACAGTTTTAACCAAACACTTCACAGCTTATTTTGAACCGCAGTAAAAGCGCTTTTTTTTTTAAACTGCTTTTTTTCAACCTCAATCGCAAAAGAAAAAGCAATGTCAAACACACTCTTATTATTGGTTTGTTTATCGTTGGTGTGCCCTTTTTTTTCCTTATTCCCTTCAAAAATGCAAATTAGTCTTATTTGTTTTTGATACTTCTACTTTGATCCTTCTTCTTTTTATTTCTTATTTTGTCTTTGGCTCTTTAATAAGAGTTTGATTTTCTTTTAATCTAGTCATTCAATTCCAATTTATAACATATTATGCTTTGCAATTTGGGCATTAACCTTTTGAGTTCTAATTTTCTAACTTGAATCTTTTATTATTAGTTTTTTAATTTTACTATTCAACCCAAGTTATTTTGTGTTTTTTTCTTCTTTTTTGGAATTGTTTTCCTCTTTAATTATACCCTCAAATCGAAAATTTGTGTTTCTTTTCTTTTAACTTCTTTTATATTTTTTTTTGTTGGTCTATATAAGTGCTATTTCTTTTTTATTTAGTTCAATTTTAAAATGTCATATTTTATTTTTATTTTATCCTTATTCTTTCGATTTCTGATTTATTTTCTTAACCGTTTTATAAAAAGTTTTATAGATTTTCAATCTCATCCTTCAATCCAAGTTTAAAGTGTGTGCGTGTTTTTAATTTTTTCTCTCTCATTCTTTTATTTTATTTTCTCTTTATTTTCAATTTAATCCTCCATTCAAAAAGTTTTAGTAGCCCTATATTTTATTTATTTTTAATTTTACTTTCACCCTAGTTCTTTTAATCATCATTTTTATTTTATTTTATATCCATTTGTGTAGTTAACTTTTTCCCATTTTGTTCTATACTCTATCTATTTTTTCCCTTTTATTTATCCATTTCATGCTTCCATAAAATTAATTCCCAAGATATCATGATCATTTATTTTTAACTATCCAAATAATATCATTGCCTATTCTTTTTTTGTGTACTTAAAATAAAACCAATTTATTAAATCCAATTGGTGTTATACTCATTCATTTCTTTTATTTGTTTAAACAAGTTTGGGACACTTAAACATGTTTTTTTTTTTTTTTTTTACGAAAAACAACAAACTCACAACATAGTATCCGCTTGTGCCAATTTTATATAAAAAATAAAGAGTGTGAGTTTTTTGATGTGCACAACTGCACATACCATTATTCATCCTTTAATATTTTATTCTAGATCTTCTACTCAAAATGTTTTTTTTTAATTTGGTTTGCAAACTTCTTTTTATGTAATTGCATTAATTTTAGGCAAAACTCAAGGACAATTAACTCAAACTTATTGACTAAAGACAATATCAAAAGACAAGGAACCAAAGTAACAAAAAATGCACCACAAATGAATGATGGTTTCAAAGTTCATGTAACAAATTTAATTTAGTCCTCACACTTTAAAAATTATATATATTCAGTCCCTCAATATTTTTTCAATTAAATTTTGGTACAAAAAATGCTTTTATATTGTTTTTTGGTCTTTGATTTGAGAGAAGAGAGAAGTTGAATTCCGACACCAAAAAGATAAATATTATTGACATTGATTTTGAACGCCAAAATAGCTGAGATTTGTGTCACATGATTTCATTTAATGAGAGGAGTTCATATTAGGTTCTTTTTTTATCTTTAAAAATACCTAAAAAAATTGATTTGAGCTCTAGAAGATATTTGTTTTTGTTTTGATTTTTGGGTTTTTAGATGATTTTATGGCTATAGACAAGTTTATTGAGATCTCCATGGGGTTTTGGGTAAAAATGATGAGTTAAAAATGAGTTTTTAAATTGAAACATCTATAGCCATGTCTGTCTCAAGCTCTCAGCAAATGAGGTGTCGACTGATTTATTTAATTTTAAATGAAATTTGAATGGATGACATGTCATTCACCATAATTGTAATAAAAAAAGGACCAGGCATGCAGACCCTAACAAAGTGGGTGAGAGAGGTCGACCTAACTTGTCAAGCCTATATATATATATATATATATATATATATTAAAATATGCCTTTTTTAATGTGTTTTTCGAAATTATTTATATTTATATTTAAATTAATACATATACTCTATTTTATTTTGTTTATATAATCTCTTTTAAATTATATTATTTTTTTAATTATTTTGTGTGTATTTAGTTTTTGAACAAGTTTTCTAATTCATATGTGGTTTTTTCATATCTTTCATTATACATTTGATATGTGTAATCTTGCATAATATTTTTTTATTCAATTAGTTTCATATGCATGCTTATTTTTATTATTTTTTGATTAAATAAAAAAATATTTGAGTAAATAGACTTAGAAAATATAACCATATAAATATCTACACTTGCGAGATTAAATATATTGATCCATTTTTTCCCTTCAACTTTTATATTTTTATTTTTAGTTATCACCTATGCCTTTTTTTCTTTATTTATTAACATGCATAATTTTTTATTTATTGGATTACATATATCCTTAAAAAACATGATTGATGTTTGATATAATAAGAGTGTTTGGAATTGTGTTTTAAAAACGTTTTAAAAAAATAATTTTTATTATTTTAGATTAATTATTTTGGTATCTTCAGATACTTTTGATATGATGATAAAAAAATAATTTTTTAAAAGCTTATACAGATTTTTTGAAGCTGAATTTCTTTATATGAAAAAAAACATTTTTTTAGCCTGAAGTATCACATGACCAGGTATCCGTTCTTGGAGATAAGAGAAACCGTGTGAAAAAACAAAACAAAAAAGAAAAGGTAGACAACGAGGACTCACCGAATCTGTGATGAGCTGGTGCTTACGTCACCAAACCGCACATCTTTGACTATAGGATGACGTCAACCACATAAGGCGATGCAAGACCGGTGAGAAGGGAAGCCATGCATGTGCTGTTTCCACGATGTCACTTATGGCAAGGAGATAAAGTTATTGTGAGATAAATATTTACCAGTTTAGTTTTATTAGTGGAAAATAAATTATTTTAGCTCCTATAAAAATAAATATTTGAGACCTAATTATATGTGTAATCCAATACAGAAAAACAAACAGCCTATTTTGAACCAAATCACATTTGAATTAAAAGTAAATTCTACAAGTGATTTGAATTTAATTAATAATTTATTTTAATTATTTTTTTGAAATAAAATACTAAAATATATAACTAAATTCATATATACCAACTAAAATATCTTTGAAAATAAATTAAATTAATAATCTTGATTTTAAAACCGGTCATTGATAGAATAAAACAAATATATTTAGATCTTTACTTGAAAAATGCTAATCTCCATAACAGCATCCATATAATTATGGTTTTAAAAAATATAAATTTGATTAAAATTATTATGAAAAGAATTGTTACATGCAAAATAAATAAACAGGTCTCAATAAATGAAAAGTATGTTATTATAGCTTCTACAAAAACAATATTTAAAACACAATTATATATGAGGTTCAAAATAAAAAAATAAATAGCATATTTTGAATCAAATCACATGTGAAATTGAATTAAATATTTCAATTTCACAAGTGATTTGAATTTTATTAATAACCTATTATAATTATTATGGTTGGAATAAAATATTAAACCAAACTCAATTATATCATCTAGAATATATATAGAGATAAACTAAATTAATGATTAATTTTCTTTTAAAACCAACCATTCATTGATATAATATAACAAATATAGCTAATATATATATATATAACTTAATCTACATAAATGTATCATCCTTTGAATTCCTTATGTTCATACTGTCCTCATCTCATTATACCTTGAAATTAAGACGTTAATTAGTATAATTACCCCTTCAAGGTTTTCTTTTTTCTTTGTTTCAATAAATTGACTGAAGCAAGTCAGTCCATCCCTGCTTGATGTACATTGAAAATATCGACTGCCATCGAACCATTAATCATAAGATAAAATGCATGCATTTTACATGATTTTAATTATACATTTTATATTTATTAACGCAGTTATAAATGGTACGTACATATATTAAATCTATCGAACCATCTTTCTCTTGTAGGGTGTTGTATCTTAATTGCGAAGCATTGGTAGGTTTTTTTTTTTATTAATTTAAATGTTCGGATTAATTTACGAGTATATCAATTAATTTTATAAATTTATAATTATATATATCTCTAATAATCATTATATTAATAATTACCATTTCAAATTTAAGACCGAAGAGATAACCATTACCACTTGACCAACAGATGGTGAGCATTGGTAGTTTTGACCGAAGTTCAACTGGTCTAAGCGAAAGTCAAGATTTAATTAATACTTAAAAGACCAAGCCATACCCTTAAGAAGCCTGTCTGAAGAATAAACGCGTAGTAACTTGGTGGACGTACCATACTCAGTACGATAACGTGGTGGTAGATTTTTGTTTTTTGAAATTTATTTTCAACATCATCATTAAAATAATTTTAAAATATTAATTTAATTTATTTATTTTGAAAATATCTATGAAAACAAGTTCAACGTTAAACACTAAAATATCATTTTTTGTGCTTGCGGACAGCCGTGCTTTTCAATTTCTTCGATTTTAAATTATTTTTTTATATTAAAAATAAAAATATTATTTTAATATATTTTAAAAGATAATTAATTTTAAAAACAATCTCGTACAGTAAAAAAATATGTATAAAAAGTACCCATGCGAAGATAACGAGGAAAAAAGAGTCTTCCTGGTCATGAGATCATTAGAGCTGTCGACTTAAATCTCATCAACTTCTGTCCCTTTTCACTTCTCTTTCGTTCTTACACGCCATTATCTCCCTCTCTCTCCTCTGTTCCTGTGAGTGCATACGAGATTGTCTCAAAGTTTTCCACTTTTAAATTGTTTAACTTCTCTTTCCCATCTTGTTTTCCACCCTCACTGCGTTTGTTTTTTCTTTCTTTCCTGTTTTGGGTTTTGGTTTTGAATCACAGTTCCTTTTCTTTTGAATCCATGATCTACATGTCAACGAATTATTGGTCGGTTCTCTGCTATCATCACCTCTCGGCGATATAATTGCTCTGATAAAAGTCCAGCTCTTTCTTTGCTGTGTTTACACTTTGTATTCAAGCCTCAACTGGGTTTCTTTGTTCTATTGCTCTTCCTCCATTTCCTCCAGTTTCATTTTTTTTTTCATCCCGCGGTTCCTTTTCGAGGATTGAAAGCTGAAGGAAAAACAATGAAGTGTTTCTATTTTTTCAAGGGCAAGAAAGGACAAGCAAATTCAGCCCCAGAATTGAGAGACCAAAGCAAATCAAATAGTCCATCTCCGAGTCGTACAGCGAAATCCTTACCATCTCCAAGAAGCGTACCTGAATTGTACAAAGAGAAGGAGCACAATTTGCGAGTTTTCAGTTTTCAAGAGCTTAGAGAGGCAACAAATGGATTTAACAGATTGCTTAAGATCGGAGAAGGTGGCTTTGGGAGTGTGTACAAGGGAACAGTCAGACCTGCCAGTGGTCAGGGCGATCCTATAGTGGTTGCCATTAAAAAGCTCAACAATCATGGCTTGCAGGTACAATCTGTCTCTGTTTTTTTTTCTTTTGAGAATTCCAATCTCATTTTTCCTCTGTAATTTTTGTCCTTTTTTTATTCCTTCTGTTTGTATATTATCTAGTTTTTACTCTTTTCAAATGCCTTTTGCATACAGTATGGTATTTTGGTGGAGAGACTACATATATGGACATCTTGTTATAAATTGAAAAAAATATCATGTTTTGCTTTGGCTTTCTCTTAATGATGAAGATGATGCTGTAAAAACAAAATAAAAAATTGAAAAAGGATGCTTTTTTGGTGATTTACTGATGTACTGGCACGTTCCTGCAACGATCAGAAAACTGTAATGTACTATAGTTTTGAGTCTTCGAATGACCTTGCGGATACGAAATTCGAATTGGTCCGGGGGAGTTGATGTCGAAATCAAAACCTGACATGATCATGTGAAGAAATGTTGTCTATGCTTACACGAGACACAGCTCATGTCTTTGGCCAAAGTAGCAAGACGATTCCATTTGGATATTCAGGAGTCTTGAGCTCCATTCTTAACAGTGATAGATTAATAATGTTGGTAATGATGAATTAGATTTTGTTTCTCATTTGGTGATTGCCAGTTGTATAGGATACAAGGGAGATAGTATTGTGAATGAGCAGAATTGAGCTGATAATTTATTAGCAAGAGAAAAGAATCCAAGTTCAAATGTCCATCAACCAACAATCTGCAATAAGCCAATAATGCCCTCACATGTCTTAAACTGCAACGAGCCAATGTCTTAAACTTGAACTTTATGAAGAGACTTAGATTATAATTAGGAAAATGGAATGTTTTTCTTGGAGTTAAGCCCAAATTAATTGGATCCAAAACGAAGCATCCAGATCTTGGAATCTTCTATCTAGTTCTAAAATAAGTAAATTCTTGAAGAGTCTTTTAGGGCATATACATTTTTTCTTCCTTCCAACGGTACACAGTTCAAGCTAAAGTTTTTTTTTTTTTTTTTTTTTTTTTTTTTTTTTTGTGTAATGTTGATGAATATAGGCCTTCATTAAGTGTTATGCGTTTTCTTTTCTTTCATTTCATTTCATCAACTAAAGTCTGTTTCTTTTGTTACTGTCCTTTTCTTATTATACAGGGTCATAAACAATGGCTTGCAGAAGTACAATTTCTTGGAATTGTTAGTCACCCGAACCTAGTGAAACTTCTAGGTTACTGCTCTTTAGATAACGAAAGAGGGATCCAACGGCTTCTGGTTTATGAGTATATGCCCAACAGAAGCTTAGAAGATCATCTTTTCAAAAGAGGCATGCCCATTCTGTCATGGAGGAAAAGATTAGAGATAATCCTTGGTGCTGGTGAAGGATTGGCTTATTTGCATGGAGGAATGGAAGTCCAGGTACTGTTTTGAATGACCTAGATGAACTCAATTAATGTCCCCTTTACCTGAAACTGTGCAAAATCAAAATCTGGAGTGATCTATGAATGTGGAGCCTTCTTGCACTTTCATGCGTTCAAGTTGTGGCCATGGCGTGTTTATCTTTAGGTATTGGCTAAAGGAGGAAATTTCAAGCCAAGGTCTTAAAGTCAAAATCGTATCAAATTAATATAAGATTAACCGACCCATTCTGGACCATCAAACTGGTCGAGTCATCCAGAATATGAGCTCCTGGTTTAGATAGGTCGTCACTTCATGTTTCCCTTGTTTCCCTTCTCGCTGCGAATCGATAAGTCTCCAGCCCTGGAAGATGATGTAACTTGGCCACTGTCATTATTCTTTTTTTTTTTTTGGAAGCAGGGGATTTGATTAACTCGTTAAAAATGCCCCGTACCTTGATGAAAAGTCTCACCATTGCCTAGTTTTACACTACAGGATATTATTGTGAAAAACATCCATGGATAAAACCTTGGCAGAACTCACTTTCTGCATCCATTTTATTGTAACTTCTTTTCCTAAAGGTGTCTTTTTTTCTTTCCTTTTTTTGTGATTTGTAGAAGCTGTGAATTGTACACGTGGCATTGTGCATCTTATTTTGTATATGAAAGACCTTACCTTTCTTGGCTTTACATTGAAAGGTTTGGTACATTTGAAAGCAGCCTCTTTCAATTATAGATTTTAATCTTTTTCTGCCACAATTGTACAGGTTATTTATCGAGATTTTAAATCCTCGAATGTTCTTTTGGATAAGGACTTTAAACCGAAGCTTTCTGATTTCGGGCTTGCTAGAGAAGGACCGACGGGTGATCGAACTCATGTATCCACTGCGGTGAGTGACTTTAAGACATTTATAGACGAAACCATCCCCTAATTTGCATTCTTCATTATGTTGCTGAACCAACATTGTAGCTGGTTAATGCAATCACCCATGAACTGCCATACCTAAGGATGGTGCTCAGATTATTGAAATGATGTTTGAGAAAATGAGAAATAGCAATCTGCCATTACTAGGAGAAACCAAATTAATCTCTTCTCTTTCCTTTTAATTTTTCCCCTTTCCTTCTTTAGTCATATCTATCAAAATCATTAATGAATTTTTACCTGAAAGTTCCATTCTTAGATCTGGTCAAGTGTGGTTATGCGGGATGCCCTGCCCTAACCATCGATGATTGAGACAAAGCTTCATGATTATATTTCAAGATTATTTTTTGGCCTTGCTTGTTTTTGTGTTGATGTGTTTTCTGGTGTCAGGTGGTTGGTACATATGGTTATGCTGCTCCTGAATATGTTGAAACAGGCCATCTCACCATTCACAGTGATGTATGGAGCTTCGGCGTGGTTCTCTATGAAATCCTTACTGGCAGGCGAACGCTGGAAAGAAATCGCCCTGTAGTAGAGCAGAAGCTTCTAGATTGGGTGAAACAATTTCCAGTTGACAGTAAAAGATTTAGCATGATAATTGATCCACGACTCGCAAATGAGTACTCTTTCAAGTCAGCAAAGCAAACTGCTAAGTTGGCAGATAGCTGCCTTAAAAAGAATGCTAGAGAGCGGCCAGCAATGACTCAAGTGGTAGAGAGCTTGAAGCAAATAATACAAGATTTAGAAGGAGGGAGCACGTCTACAAATATGAATGCTGAATCGTCTCAATCTAGCTTGTTTAGGCGCAAACAGAACAAGGTTTGTCCATATGTATTATCTTAATGGTTTGGCTAGAGCCTTTACATTACCAGACTTTACCAACTAAACAATCTTTTGTGATTCTGGCAGGTATAAATGCTTGGATGTTGAGCGCACGATTGAATGGAACTATTATCAGTGCGCTTGAAATCATTGAAGAACATATCCTGGAGTTTAATTTTGTAGATGAGTTGATCCGATTCTTTCTCAGTCCTGACTTCGCTATAGCATTCTTTTCTTGTTTTACTAGTATCATTTTTCCTTTGCTAAGATTATGAATGGAGTGAGGGATGGTAAAGTGGTTTTGAGCCTTGGTGCCCAATTTGTGTCGGATGTAATTATGATGATCGATGTAATATGTTTTCCATTATTCCTTAAGTTTTTAACAACCTTTTGTATTTGTTTCTGCTCTGGTGATTGGTTCAACGCGTCCAGTTGTTCGTTAAAGAGTTTCTTTTCCAGGGAATGGAAATTGAATTACTCCTCTTGCCTCAACCAGCACCTCTTGGCAGAACTTTTTTTAGTTGTGCTCTTAACAAACAGAATATGAAATCCTTCGAACTCATGAAAAAAAATCAAGAAGAATACTGCTAGCACACTCATCCAAGCATAGTTGTGCTCATGATGGAAGACAGATTGCACAAAGTTTCATTTCCTACTCCTACCTTTCAATATATATATATATATATATATAATTTAATTTGACCATATAGATTATACGAGCGGTATGCCCGCGCGATGCGACGGGGCTTTTTTATCTATGTAGAAAATTGATTGTTTTTATATGTATTGTATTTTATTATTTTAATATTTAGTTAGTATAATTATATTTAAGAATACTGATATGAATTTTTGTCCTTCAAAAAATCCTAAGTCATTTTTCCTCTCTCTCAATTTATTTTTAGACGATAATATTAAATAAATATCAGACATATTAGAAATAAAAATATTGTAATTTGTTTTTAAAACATTAACTTAATTTTTTTTTGTGCTATAATTATTTATTTGCCGTCTAAAAAGAATAGTCTAATAGAAACGGGAAGTGACTTGTATATTTTTTAATTTGACTTGTAGATAATGCAGGTAAATTTGTCAACATTTTTTTTTTTGAGATTTTTTTTTCCAGTAATATTAGATCTAAAATACTAAAAATGAAAACATTGGAAATTCTTGTAAAGAAATAAACTTAAATAAAAGAGCACAAAATTAAATTTTGAAGCCAATTTTTTTTTTATAAGATTTATTCATCGTATTATTATATTAAATGTATTTAAGAAAACATGATATGAATTTCTGTCCTTCAAAAAATCCTAGGTCATTTTTCCTCTCTCAATATATTTTTAGGCGATAATATTCAATAAATATTCAAACATATAATTAGTTTGACATATTTTAATTTGACATAAATATACAAATATATAATTAATTTGACATAATTTCAATAATATATTTAATTTAAAGGATAATCTTAGGCTATTTTGTTCTCTCTCTATATATTCTTAGGAGATAATATTCAATAAATATTAGAACATATAATTGGTTTCACATATTTTAATTTGATATAAATACACAAATATATAATTAAAAAATCAAAACACTGCAAATTTATTTCAAGAAATAAACTTAAACAAAAGAGCACAAAATTTAATTTTGAAGCCAATATTTTTTTTATTTTATAAGATTTATTCATCGTATTATTATATTAAATGTATTTAAGAATACTGATATGAATTTTTGTCCTTAAAAAAATCCTAGGTCATTTTTCCTCTCTCTTTATACATTTTGAGGGGATAATATTCAATAAATATTCAAACATATAATTAGTTTCACACACTTTAATTTGACTTAAATATACAAATATATAATTAATTTGACATAATAATATATTTAATTTAAAGGACAATTTGAGGCCATTTTTTTTTATCTCTATATATATTCGTAGGCGATAATATTCAATAAATATCAAAACATATAATTGGCTTAACATATTTTCAATATACAAATATATAATGAAAAAATCAAAACACTGCAAATTTTTTTGAAGAAATAAACGTAAATAAAAGAGCACAAAATTTATATTTGAAGCTAATTTTTTTTTATAAGATTTATTCATCGTATTATTATATTAAATGTATTTAAAAATACTGATATGAATTTATGTCCTTCAAAAAATCCTAGGTCATTTTTCCTCTCCCTCTATATATTTTTAGGCGATAATATTCAATAAATATTCAAACATATAATTAGTTTGACATATTTTAATTTGACATAAATATACAAATATATAATTAATTTGACATAATTTCAATAATATATTTAATTTAAAGGATAATCTTAGGCTATTTTGTTCTCTCTCTATATATTCTTAGGCGATAATATTCAATAAATATTAGAACATATAATTGGTTTCACATATTTTAATTTGATATAAATACACAAATATATAATTAAAAAATCAAAACACTGCAAATTTATTTCAAGAAATAAACTTAAACAAAAGAGCACAAAATTTAATTTTGAAGCCAATATTTTTTTTATTTTATAAGATTTATTCATCGTATTATTATATTAAATGTATTTAAGAATACTGATATGAATTTTTGTCCTTAAAAAAATCCTAGGTCATTTTTCCTCTCTCTTTATACATTTTGAGGCGATAATATTCAATAAATATTCAAACATATAATTAGTTTCACACACTTTAATTTGACTTAAATATACAAATATATAATTAATTTGACATAATAATATATTTAATTTAAAGGACAATTTGAGGCCATTTTTTTTATCTCTATATATATTCGTAGGCGATAATATTCAATAAATATCAAAACATATAATTGGCTTAACATATTTTCAATATACAAATATATAATGAAAAAATCAAAACACTGCAAATTTTTTTGAAGAAATAAACGTAAATAAAAGAGCACAAAATTTATATTTGAAGCTAATTTTTTTTTATAAGATTTATTCATCGTATTATTATATTAAATGTATTTAAGAATACTGATATGAATTTATGTCCTTCAAAAAATCCTAGGTCATTTTTCCTCTCCCTCTATATATTTTTAGGCGATAATATTCAATAAATATTCAAACATATAATTAGTTTGACATATTTTAATTTGACATAAATATATAAATATATAATTAATTTGACATAATTTCAATAATATATTTAATTTAAAGGATAATCTTAGGCTATTTTGTTCTCTCTCTATATATTCTTAGGCGATAATATTCAATAAATATTAGAACATATAATTGGTTTCACATATTTTAATTTGATATAAATACACAAATATATAATTAAAAAATCAAAACACTGCAAATTTATTTCAAGAAATAAACTTAAACAAAAGAGCACAAAATTTAATTTTGAAGCCAATGTTTTTTTTATTTTATAAGATTTATTCATCGTATTATTATATTAAATGTATTTAAGAATACTGATATGAATTTTCGTCCTTAAAAAAATCCTAGGTCATTTTTCCTCTCTCTTTATATATTTTGAGGCAATAATATTTAATAAATATTCAAACATATAATTAGTTTCACACACTTTAATTTGACTTAAATATACAAATATATAATTAATTTGACATAATAATATATTTAATTTAAAGGACAATTTGAGTCCATTTTTTTTATCTCTATATATATTCGTAGGCGATAATATTCAATAAATATCAAAACATATAATTGGCTTAACATATTTTCAATATACAAATATATAATGAAAAAATCAAAACACTGCAAATGTTTTTGAAGAAATAAACGTAAATAAAAGAGCACAAAATTTATATTTGAAGCTATTTTTTTTATAAGATTTATTCATCGTATTATTATATTAAATGTATTTAAGAATACTGATATGAATTTATGTCCTTCAAAAAATCCTAGGTCATTTTTCCTCTCCCTCTATATATTTTTAGGCGATAATATTCAATAAATATTTGAACATATAATTAGTTTTATATACTTTAATTTGACATAAATATACAAATATATAATTAATTTGATATACTTTCAATAATATCTTTAATTTAAAAGACAAAATTGAAGTAAACCCAAACATTGAAATCAAATAATTCAAAACCAAACCGGAAATTAAAAGAACTGGGACTGAAATGAAACTGAAATCCATAATTAACTTATATAGAAGGATGGAATTGAAAGAAATCAAACATTTGATACCTAAAATATTAAGGATTTATAATAAATCTGCATGGAAGGATGAAATTGAAATTAATCAAAACTTTGATACCAAAAATATTTAGAATTCCAGCCCAACCCGTAAAATTAAAAGCATGAGGACCGAACTGGAACTTCAATACATAATCAATTTCAATCGAATGACAAAATTGAAACAAATCAAAACCCATTTAATAGAAATAAGGGCCAGAAAAACAAATTATAACGTTCAGGGACTGAAATGAACTTTGACAAAAAACAACTTAGCTGACGTCATCTGGTGCAGGTAGGAGAGATAAATTGGGGGGGAATCCAAACGACCATTGACACGTCTCCGGATACCATAGTGCCACACGCGCTGCACCAGGAGGAAGAGAACATGCCTGAAAATCATTCTAGACGGCGGTTGTGCATTTTCAGACGCCGTATGACGCCGCACGCGCCGTTCTAAGAACGCGTGAGTGTTGAGACGAATGACGCGTTCTGTGACGCGCCACACAGCTGGCATTAAAAAAAATAAATTAAAAAAGGCCAATTACCGTAACGCCCCTGACACGCAGGTGTGTGTTTTGTCCTTTTCGAGGGACAAAACGATTAATGCACTGTTCATTGAAACATTAAACAAATAAAGAACCGGCCAGATGAATTGGACCGAACCGGCCAGATGAATTGGACCGAACCGGGCCGAAAACGGTCAATGACCGTCCAACCCCTGAAGATGGCGGCGTTTTTTGTCTTTTTCGGGGGCTAATTTCGTTAATACACTGTTCAAAATCGAAAAAAAAAAGAGGACATACACTCGCGAAGCACCGGGTGAAACTGCACATGAATAGTGACAATGAGTCACGATGAACAGTGTTGTTACTGTTCAAAACCTCATTATCTTTTAGATGTATAATAATTTTAACGCGAACTCATGCTTAACGTTTTGTTATAAATTACGAAAGGATTATCAACTAAAATAAAATCTAAACACACCAGCAAACTATATTTTTTAACTGCTTAACTTTGAAACAAAAATCGCTCACATATAAATAAGATTTGTAACTCGATGTGTGTGTGTGTGTATTTGTTTTTCATGAAGCACGATATTACCATGTGTTTTTAGATGTAAATCGATGTGATAGTCATCCTCGTACAAAATGTATGATTTACTCGTGCCATCTTTCTGTGATGAAACTGTTACAAGCCCAACGCCAGGTGGCTATGTAACGAAGGAGCAATATGCAAATTGTGATAACTATGGGCATTATTTCAATTATTTCAGTTAATAAGGGTTTGTTATAGTAACAGAGCCAGGGTCAGTTACGTTAATTCTGTTATATTATTTCAATTACTGAATGTTTAATGGGTAGTTAAGTCTGTAGAGACGTTAGTGGGGGAAGTGGGTATTAATTATCATCTACGTTATGCTGGTTATGCTGTACTGAATGCCTATTTAAAGGCTAAGAGAATTAAGGAAAGGCAAGCATATTTTCACCAAATTGAGAATTCTCAACTAGAGGCCCTGGTTCCTCGAATTACCAGAATCAATTCCGAGAGCCTTACATCAAAATCCCTAAATTATTATTACAAATTATTCAGTTTGTAATAGAAACATATGCCATCGTTTATATTTGGAGTCTTGGATGATGAAACTTATACCATCTTTCTGTGATATATCTATTTTAATGGTTTATGGGCGAACATGGCAAAGAATCAGGGTTCACGTGTGACAACAATCATGATAACAAATGTTATATCTTCAAAAACTTGCTAGTGGAATAGCATCACAAGGTTCAGCACGCACCATCGATGGAGAGTTACTCTGTAGTGCAACTGGCCTGAATTCGACATATTGCTGAAGTTCTTGATTGCACAACTACAGTTTTCCATATGTAAATTGGGTTTTGTACTTGGCATCAGAATATACTTCTAGAGTCCTATTATAATGTTCATGGTCTCAGCAACTGCTTGAGATGAGTTCCATCATGGTGTTAGGCACTGCAATACGTGCTCTTGAAAATTGCAGGAATTGAAAAGTTAAGCCTCATGAATCACTCTTCTAAATAATTCGAAGCACATTTTTCATGGAGCCTGAAAGGATTGCACTGCTTTGGGAGATGAATAAGATCACAATTGAATTTTAAAATGTATTTATTTAAGCAAATGTCAAGAGAAAGAAGTATGTTGACTTGATAGAGTGATGAATGAGATTGACTGATCTTTCTGGGTCACCCTAACACACCCTAAATGATGATTCATCTTTTAGCTGTCCATAATCTTGGCTGACAGAACATTAGCTTGTAAGAATTATTCTCCATTAGTGGCATGGAGATATAAATACAGATTTTGATTCTTTTATAGAACCATCTCAAGAGTTTGGCAGGTCATGCCAAAAGTATGGTGCATACTTTTTTCTGTACTCTTCTCTCTTTTCTACCTATAATTCAAAGAGCTATTCAGTGTTTTACATGACCGTTTGGAAATAGATTTCTGAACAGTATTTTTTCTTATGCCAGAGCAGCTTCCTTAGTTTTCTGAACACTCTTGTCTTTGATAAAGCCAATGTAAAGATTAGATCCATGGGAGTCGCACTCTGATAGTTTTCCGTTCCGACCACCTTCTGACATGCTTTTAACAAACTCCACTAATTGCCGCCAGTTTTCCCCTTCAAACAACTTCTTATTCATTCTTAGATACGTAAATGCAGTCAATCCATTGCCGGATTCTGATCTGCTTGTTGCCAAAACCTGAGTGTATGCACCTGCGTCGTACCTCTCCAATGCATTCTCCCCTGCAAGTTCAATTCCAGCAGTCCTAGTAGCCATCTTCACTTGCCGCACCAATCCTTGTGGAGAACAATTAGCATGTTCTGGCTGTTCTCCATCTCGCATTTCCATGCAGGTGAAGTTGAATACAACCCCATGTTTACTGAACATCCGTGCTATTGGCAGGTACCCATCATGGTGTCTAGTATTATAGTATCCTGCAGTTAGTTCAGCTGCGTGAGACCTAGTTCTGTAATGCCAATGAATTCCTGCTACTTTCCCTGATATTTTTGCGCCAGTTCCTTGAAATATTCCTTCTGCAGCTTCTAGGATTTTTTCGCCATGCTCTAGTAGCTTCCCTGAGTACCATTCTAAGAAGAACTTTCCATATTCAGTATTCCATGTTCCATCCCTGCGGAAAAACCCAGTTTCTTCAGGAGAAAGATTATACTGGCCGGAATCATGGGGCCCTCCTCGTCCCCAGTCTTTCTTTCCAATTGCTTCAGCTGATGCTTCCAGTGAAGCTCTCATGTACTGTTCAACATAAAAGTTGTTTTTGGGAATTAAACTTTCCACACTTAATAAATGACACGCTATCTGGTTTATTCTGATTATTTGATTCCATAAGATACATCGTGTTATCAGTTGATCTGTGTATTGCTCAATTTGGCTGGCTAGCATACTAAAAAACTTGCAGTTTAGGATGCAACCAAATTTACCTTGTCATAGCATTGGAATTCTCCAATTCCAGGAAACCTCCACGTGCCATTGCTCTCTGGATAGGCTGGGTATCTCAGCTCTCCACATGGACCCATCCCCGCTTGAATTTCCTGCAATAAAAACTGAATCAGTTTCTAAATCTTCAGGTTGTAATATCTATACTTGTAGAGAACGAGAGGGTTTACTCTTGTTTTTTTTCCCGAAATGGCTGTATTTCCTTTCTATCCCGCGAGTCTCTAATTTTTTATAGTATACAACTGAGTTCTTTATTTTTCTCTCTCCCATCTTGTGGATCATTTTTACTTCAGTTTCCCCCAGATAGTCCCGGTTAAATATAACCTAGTGGAACCAATAATCTTGCATAGATGAATGATGGGTCTACCACTGGATTAGTCACTTTCCTAGTCTACAAACTTTCAGTTAAAAGTGAAAAAACATAAAGAAAGTTTGTTCCATGTTAGCTTTCTGTTGATGCACTTTTCAAAATTCTTATCGCCATAAACCAATAACAATGATTTGATTGGTATGAGCATGTTCTATGATATCTAGAAGAGCACCGTAATAACAGTGATTTCATTATCTCTGTGTCCAATTTACTCAGAATTTCATCTCTACGCCCAAAAAGAGCACCAAAAGGTGTGATGCCTAGAAGCTCACCATAATAACTTCTCCCAGGTAATCTTTGAATCTTTTGCGGAAGCTCCTCATGTAATCACTGTAGACCTGTATGGGTGTCCTTCCTCTGAGTAATGGTAACGAGTCACAGCCCAAGGAAATGTACTCAGGATTCCTTCTTCCTGATCTGTCTGTGAAGACGAGATCAGGGTTTTTGCTGATCTCTTCAAGCACCCATGGAGGCAGGGGAATGCTAAAATTTGAAGAGAAAGAAGGGATTAGTCATTATTCAACTTGTCTTTTGCCTAGTTTTAAATAGAGTTAACTACCCGCAACATGCAAATAATATTAGTCAGGCTTATCAAAAGAAATTAGTACTAAACTAAGAAAAAAATCACGGCCTGACACTTTAAGTGGCCAGGTCTGAAAAGGTCTTTGATAGGCTCTCAAGGAATCTGAAGAAATATTCTTATTTGAGGAATTCATCTCCTAATCTTAAATCTTAAAAGAGAAAAATATATCAAAACTAAAATTCATTGCTTATTTGTGACGACTATCACCCAAAACCCACCTCCAAACAGAAAAGTTTAGGCTTTACAGTACCTGCAAGAATCTCCAACATTTCCTCCACACTGATGAAAGGACATGACCACTTGAAGCTTCAGGCCATGCTTTTGCACCATCCGCACGAGCTCCGCGTACCCTTCCCAGTTGTATTTCAAAGGCCCATCTTTCTCCACCAGTCCCCACCAGGCATCCACCATTACTCCTTCGACTCCTGCACTTCTCAAGGCCATCAAGCTGGCATTCATTGCTCTTGGCCTGTTCAAGCTCCCCCCATTTGTTATTGTGTCAAGTGGGAGCATCACAAACACAGGCACTCTAGAGTCATTGCTACTGTGAGGGCCTGGTATTGCATGTAGTTTCTCCCACTTCTCGCTTTCCCTTCCTTCTGCGATCAAGGTTTCATCGTTTGCAAGCTGTGCTTCTTGCATTGAGTTCTTTGCCTGAAGACGGCACGATGGCTTGATATGCGCAAAGCAAACTGTGCCGGAAAAGTCACCGGGAGTTTTGAGGCTTCTGGTGTCTTTTAGACTGATAAAAGAAGCTGAAGATCGCAGTGTTAAAGTCATTTTTCTTTTTGGTGTCTTAAGTGCAGAAGAATGAATGTGCTGTGCGTTCATTTATAAGAGAAACTTAGGTTCAGGTTTTTCAAGGATAAAATTGTGGTGGGCACTACTCTGAAGAGAAAAAGTGCAAAATTGTGGTGGCCACAGGTTTTTCAAGGATAAAATTGTGGTGGGCACTACTAAAGAGAAAAAGTGCAACCAATCAAAACTACTCTGCCACTTTCTCAATGTCATTTTCACCATACGTGGTTGCACTATTGCCTTTTTTATGCACTTACCTGCTTGAAGGTTAATTATCCATGGTTTTTCAAGTCAAATGGCTGTAAATTGCTCTAAACTCTATTCTGAAACTATTGGGTTTATTGTATTTTCCTGCTCAGCACTTTCCTTCCAAATTCTAATGGTAACAAAAAATTCTAATGGCAAAATCCTTGTTTTTTTTCCTTTTTAGTTTAGAACAGGTCCAGATAAGAGACTGGAGGTTCCTTTCGATCTGGAAAACATGCGGCTGTAATGAGTTTCTTTTTTCATTATCTTGGAATTCTCTATTTGCATGCTTCAACTATTCAAAGCTTGACTGCTGCTTTGAATTAACACGTTTTTTACGCCCACTTTCTCCATTGGAATTGTGAGCTTCCACTGCCATCCATGTCTTCACCAGTTTGAATGAACTTGCCTTTAGATACAGTTAAATATGTTGCCCACGCCTCTGCCGCCCCCGGAGCTTCTCTTTTCCTTTTGTTTTTCTTTTTTTACATGGAAGAAGTGCCAGGCTAAGAAAACAATCCAGGTATCGAATTATGGTAATTTAAATAATGAAAAAAATGACAATAATAAAAGGAATGCTTAAAAAATTTAACAACAGGGGTGCGATTAAAAAAACAATAATTATATAGGGCTAACCTAATAGAATCAAACCCAAAAAATAAGAAAAAAAACAATAAATAAATAAATTCAGAAATAAGAAAAATAAGCTAAAAAAAGGAAAAATAGAATCAAGCGAACCTCTCAAAACTGGTCTAATCAGTAAAACCTGTATCTTGTGAAATCTTGGACCTTGATTTAATTAAGAGATTTATTTTTTAACAAATTTAATTTGAAGGATGAAATCGCATGAAAATGTTAATAAAAAAAGCTTGCAAAAAAAAATCAGTAACAAAAAGAATAAGGATAAAATTTGATGGAAAGAAGAATGAAATTTGAAATAAAAAATAATCCCAAACAAAATAAATTACAATTAAAAAAAATGAGGACCAAACCTGAAAAATTAGAAAATCATTAGAGTTAAAATTAAAAAATATTTGTATTTTATAGATCTTTTATAAATTAAAAGAAATGGTTGATAGCAAGAAAGAAAGAAATTGTTGAGAGCTAACTCAATAGAATCAAAACACAAAACAAAACAAAACAAAAAAGGATTAAAAAAGAGGAAGAAAATATTATAATAAAAAAAGGATCAAATCTATAGTAAAGAGAAGAAGGAGAAAAAAATAAAATGTGTGGGTGTTAACCGCTATGAATATTGGAACACACATCACCTCATCTAGTCGACGACATTGAGACTTTTTAAACGTTGCTCTAGAAGGCGGTGTTTGGAGGTTGAACAACCCCTCATGTGTCACCAGAATAGTGTGGAAGTTGTTCACAAGCACGCACCAATAATTGTTTTTAAATTGTTTTTAATAAATACTATTTTCAACAATGGTTCTGAGCACCCTTGAAAATTACAATATAAAATGACAAAAAAAGCCCTTGCATGAGAGTTCAATTGATTTTGCCTTTAAGGGCATTAAAATAATTATACTATTCTAAAAAAATAAAAATACAAAATATTCTTGAGTAGTAGGCATTAAATTATTTTATTTGAGAGTGAAATGGGTAATTTTATTGTACATTAAAGACCAAAATTATCAAACTAACATCATACAATTCACAAAAAAAAGAAGCAATTGTTTCATGGTAAAAAAAACTATCTTGCCTCCAATGATTAGTTCAAAGTTCAAATTACTAAGAGTCGACATAGTAGCTATATAATATGTATTCATGGAGATTATTTGGCAAAATAATTTCCCAACTTAATATATATATATATATATATATATATATATATATTCATGGAGATTATCTAGGGCGTTTTCCTCTCTTCATGTGCATTTTGGTATCAAATTATCAATGCTTGGTACTGGATGAAGTTCTATAAACAATTTCATGTAGCCTTACCTTTTTTCCAGTGATCTCTTCACTGCATAATCTTGTAGTGTATGGTGATATATAGTCATAAATTTATTACGATAAAAATGATGAATTGCAAGCTCTCTCTCATTATGCATATAACGATCGCTCTGCCTTTACCGTTGTGAGTCCTGGTGTCATGTGAGAGCTTTGCAAGGAACCAATATTGCCTCCTGTGTTTCTCTTAGATTCTTCTGCTCTTTTTTATCCAGAACCTGACAGCTTTTTTTCACATTTGACGATGCATGCGCATATACAATGGAATATATGTTTGTGATTTCCCAGTTTACATTGATCGCTGGAGTAAGTCTGATATATGGCTTAAAAGAAGCGTACAAGTTGTGATAGATATGTTAGACATACTTTATATAATCGAATGATAAATACATATAGCAGCGAAAATTTAGATTATAAATACCTCCAACCATTGTTGCTCAAGTACTGAAATTAAATGAATTTCCAATTGCAACAGCAGCAAAGCTTTCCCAAAGCAGCAACAACAATACAAAATAATAAAATGTTTTACGAGAGGAGCCTTCTGATCTATGCCTACCAGTAGTCGTAGATGGAGTACACAAGCTATTAATTATAGGTAGATCAGGGACCTCACTCACTAATTTATTTTCCAATTTTCTCCTTCATCAAGGAGATAATTAGCCATGATCAATTAATTGATCCCCATGACCTATCTCCATGGTCATGGGTTTGCATGATCAAGAACATGAGTGTGTCATGAGGGGCACAAAAGGTAATTTCCAACATTCTCCCACTTGGCCCTTATGACACATAAACTCCTTATAATGTTCTGTTCTTTTAACATGATCATGGAATCCTCCCACTCACATAAGGAATACTACACATGAATCATGGCGGTAAGACCATTATTTAATAAGTCGTTCCTTCCATGTATTACATATAAAATATCCCTTAAATAAGTACTATATGGGCATTCAAAACTTTATGAATAAACTTCCTATAAGTTATTCGGGTCCAAACTTTATTTTTATCCTCATGGATAAAGTAATATATGTGCACAAACTTTATTACAATAACTTGACGTATATATACAAAATTAAGACTAAGTACAAAATGAATCAATCAATCCCATATGCTCCACATGACTTTTAAATAGCTTTACCGGTAAACCTTTAGTCATGGGATCCGCAATCATCAATTCAGTACTTAAATGCTCAATAAACACTTCGTGCCTTTTGATATTATCTCTCACATGAAGGTACTTAATGTCGATATGTTTACTTCTGCTTCCACTTTTATTATTATTTGAGAAGAATATGGTGGCACGATTATCGCAGAAGATCTTGATTGGTCTCTCTATAGAATCGACAATTTTGAGACCACCAACAAAAATTTTCAACCAAAGTGCCTATGTAGTAGCTTCATAGCACGCAATAAATTCTGCCTCCATTGTAGATGTAGCAACTATAGTCTGCTTGCTGCTTCTCCAGGATATAGCCCCTCTAGCAAGAAGAAAGATATATTCTGAAGTAGACTTTCTGTTATCTACACATCCCGCAAAGTCAGAATCCGAATATCCAACCACCTCCAAATGGTCAGTGTGTCTGTATGTCAAACTGTAATGTTTGGTTCCTTGCAAATATCGCATAACTTTCTTTGCAGCTTTCCAATGTTCCAATCCTAGGTTGCTTTGATATCGACCCAACATTCCAACTGCCATTGCTATGTCAGGTCTAGTGCAGACCTGTGCATACAATAGGCTGCCAACTGCAGATGAATATGGGATATCCTTCATTTGTTCCTTTTCCAATGCATTTCGAGGACATTGATCATTACTGAATCTATCCCCTTTAATGATAGGTGCTACAGAACCGTTACAGTTCTTCAGTCTGAATCTCTCTAAAACCTTTTCAATGTAGGTCTTTTGAGACAATTTCAATATTCTTTGTTTTCTGTCTTTGAGAATCTCTATGCCTATGACATAAGAGGCTTCACCCAAATCCTTCATTTCAAAGTTTTGAGAGAGAAAACCTTTTGTTTCGTGTAGCAAACCTAAATCATTACTTGCGAGCAAAATATCATCTACATACAAGACTAGAAAAATAACTTTACTCCCATTGACCTTAAGGTATATACATTGATCAACAAGGTTCTCAATAAAACCATATGAGGTAATGACCTTATGAAGTTTGATATACCATTGACGAGAGGCTTGTTTTAGTCCGTAAATAGATTTCCTTAGTTTGCAAGCTTTCTGACTGTTATCTTCAAAACCTTCAGGTTGTTTCATGTGAACCTCCTCTTCAAGATCCCTGTTTAGAAAGGTTGTTTTCACATCCATTTGATGTAGCTCTAGATCAAAATGAATCCTTCTTAGATACTAGAGAAAAGGTTTCATGATAATCAATGCCTTCCTTTTGAATGAAACCCTTGGCCACAAGTCTAGTTTTATATCGTTCAACATTATCGGAAGCATCTGTTTTGGTTTTGTAAACCCATTTGCAGCCTATGGCTACAGCTCCCTTTGGTAAGTCTACGAGATCCCAGACTTGATTTTTAGCCATGGATTCCATCTCTTCTTTCATGGCATTAATCCATAATGTGGAGTGTTCTCCACTCATGGCTTGTGAAAACATTTTGGATCATCTTTAGGCCCAACATCAAA